>CM061920.1:118073914-118374641 GCA_031002005.1 Vandiemenella viatica
ACCCTAGCTTAGGATATGATATCAAGTCAATTGCAGTTAGTGGGAAACTGTAAGATATTCTGGACGAAATGGAAATGGGGATGGGATCTCCGAGGAATTTAACATAGTGAGCCGTAAAATTGTGTAAATAAAAGTGAAACCGTGGAACTGGATGAAAGAGTGACTTGCTGGATAAAGGAATCTATAAATAGTAGAAAGGAAAGAATCATAGCTGGAAATGCAGTATCAAAAGAGGTGGAAGTGAAAACAGGAGGGCCATTGCTATTCATTATTCCAATGATTGTGATGATGGTTTACAGTCGGAAGACTGATTATATGCAAATGACAATGTTACGTTAGAGGATTCAAACAGGAGAGGATTGTTAACAGCTGCAAGAGTATCAGTTAATATCTAGGTGGGTATATCAGCATGGAATGAAGATAAATGTCAAAAAAGTAGTCAGATTACAAGTATACGAATATGAAAAATAGCGCTTTTCTATGATTATAAAGTATAGCAGCAGAAAAAGTGTACATACCTTGGAATATCATCTGATAACCCCGTTCGGTAGGCGGTACGTACGGTAGACGCTTCAAAGCAAAGTGCTATGAAATACACTGTGTAGATGACATACGTCACGCCAGTCTACTAATATATAGAGATGTATTTAAATATTTGTAATAAAAGTTGAGAATATCAAATACTATTGGTATTTTTGGTTCATGTTTGGCAGCAATGCGTAAACCGGACGCAGTAGACCCGAAGCCAAGGAAAGGATGGGCAATAATGGAGACACATGAAAAGCGACTTATTAATGATACAGTAGCAGCTGTAAAAGGTATTATGCAATTAGATGGATTTTATGTGGGAAAGTCAAATTTGTCGCCAAAGAAGTTTATTGTAAATATGAGAAGCTGCGAAATAAAAGCGTAATTATGTGGAACTTGGAAAATTAACTAAAGGTCACATAACTGACCGTTACACTCGAGGTCATAGAGCAAGACGTTTCCTTTCATATTACAAGGAGGTAAGTTCGACAATATTTATAATTATAACTAGAGGACCAACAAAAGTCATATAAGTCTAAAAGATGACTCACAGTGTTTTCATTCTGGCAGGAAGAAACTAGAGAACACCAAATAAGGTAAAAGTAACATACTTTAGGATTGTTTGAGGCACAGTCAACGATAGTAAATTATCAGTATTCAGATACAAAAATAATAATACAGTCATTACTTTCAAGGAAAAGGTTATAATTTAAATTAAAATGTCCGAAAGCAATGTTAATTTCAATTGTAAATATCTGTTCGGCGATATCACAGTCTATGGCATTCACCAAAAAAGTTTTAGGATTGAAAATTACAGACAGTTTGCGATAGGTAAAATGACGGAGAGATTGGTATGCAACCACTTGAGAAATATGTGTGGAAAGAAACTAGATTGCGAATCGGTTACATGGATTTAGGGAAGAATATTCATGTTTGTCTAGAGGACTAAATGCAAAATATTTTTAATTAAACTGGTAGTCGAAGCCAAATTGTTAGCATAGCATAAGAAATTTGATAGAGTGAGACAAATAATTTCAATATAAAAATTATTGGAATTTGGAATGGATGAAAAAGTGATTTGCTGGGTACATTAATTCTAAAAAAGGCACAAAGCAAAGAGTGAAGGTACGAAATTCAGTTTCAAAAGAGGTGGAAATAAAACTGGAGTGCCACACGGTAGTGTATTCGGACAATTACTGTTCATTATTTAATGAATGATTGTGTTAAAGGATTAAAGTAAAAAGTTAGGTCGTTTACAGATGAAAATGGTATATAATACGATCAAAACGGGACAAGACTGAACAGCTGCAGGGTGACATGGACAAGATAACTAACTCGATAGGTCAAAATGGAATGAAGATAAATGCCGAGAAGAGACGGTTATTGTGCGCGAATAAAAAAAACTAAAGCTTTTTTTAAATTATTATTATAGGTGGAAATTGAATTGCTTGAATATCTGAAGTGTAAATATATTGGCAGTTAAGTTAATTTCATAGTAAATTCAACTGGCAGGACACAAAGGGCAGGAAAGCGGCAGAAAAAGGATTAAAAGTCCTTCATTTATTGGAAAGGGTGATGAGAAGATGTACCAGAGAAGTGAATGAATTGGGTTACAAAACTTTGGTCAGACCGTATAGTGCAGTATGGGACCCATATTCGGCTATCAAATACTGGAGTTCATATGGTCAGCAGTTCGAATTCCACGTTTAACTGTAGCTCGAGCAACGAAGAGGTGGAATGCGTGGCAAATGAAACTCTGGCACCAGGTCCCAACACCACACGAATTAACATGATACAGGAGTTGGAGAATGTCCAGATAAGGGCAGCTAGATTTGTTTTGTGCAAATTATTGCAGAACACAATCAGTAACTGATATGACAAGGCAGGTAAACCGGAAGGCGGGAGAAGGGTGAAGAGAGTGCTGGGCGAGCACGGTTGTATATTGGTGATGAGGCTTGGAACGATATTGGTAGAAGAAATACAAATATGGAGCACACTGTAGTTCATGGAAGGTAAAAGATGACCGTGACCTCACGCCTGAAATGTTAGCTTAAGGGAGTTGGGGAATATTCTGTAGGTGGGGATTAGAATAAATTACCAATGGTAGCACTGAACAATGTACAAAAAACACTGAAAGAATTTAAAACTCGTAAAGGAGAAAATATCATTCAAAGATTTTAAGATTAGATATGAATATTGCCAATTGAGCATATGCTCCACGGTAATTAATTGAATAATTTACACTTATTTGACTCTCCCATGCTTCCTGTAAGATAAGGGAACTCGCTAAGACAAAATGGCCTTTAGCAAGAAAACATGAAAGCACTTTCAAGATGAAAGCAGGGAGATGTAACCACACGCTGCTTTAAGTTACGCTGTCGGCGGCTAGATACTGTGCAGAACATGTTTACTTTGAGATGGGTAAACTGCGCAAGGCCGTTCTTTCAAGCGCCAGCCGTATTTTGTGAAGAATTAGCC
Organism: Vandiemenella viatica; assembly: GCA_031002005.1. Lineage (NCBI taxonomy): Eukaryota > Metazoa > Arthropoda > Insecta > Orthoptera > Morabidae > Vandiemenella > Vandiemenella viatica. The sequence goes on from CM061920.1 coordinate 118,076,921, forward strand.
TTCTGGTTTGTTTACGTCATCAGTTTTGATTCAGAACACATTCAAAACAATTCAGTAGACCCTATTAAAGAGAGCCACAGTGATTCAAACTGGAACAGGTTCTGCTGTCATGCTAAATTTTCTTAGAATTTACTTCCATACGTTCTTAAATTTTCTATTTGATTCGTTCATTATTAGCTTCTTACTGTTTCCTAGTTTCAAAAACTTTAAGAACTCAGTGATGTTCTACTAACACACATTACACAAAGTCTGCGATGTAAGTCGAGGATCTGTTTCTTTTAGGCGTACGCCTCATCGACGCCGAGGTTATTGTAGGCAAGAGGGGAGAGAACACCAGGAACGTGAAGAAATTTGGTCTTTTTGAAGGAATCATCTCACCATTCGCCTAGAGTTATTTAGGGAAACCAACGATACTAAACTTACGCTACCCAATGACTACATAAAACTACGACTTGGGGTAACCCTACAAAATACAAATTAATTTACAGACATTAATACTATTAATCATAACACTTGTAATCAAAGAAAAATGATGTAATGTTAATAACTAGATGAACCTTGCGAAAATTTCGGGAAAAGATACGATGAATATTATGTTTGAAGTTTTTCAATAATATGAAATAAGAACCATCTCATTTGTGGCAATTGCTTATTTGTTTGGTGTAGTAGGTAACCTACGTAACAAAACACTTAAAAAATATTACGAAACATTTAGGGGAAAGTTTTGGACGCGTAAAAATATGACAAACTCTCACTGACCTTAACGGAATACAGCTAACTTCAGCAAAACACACACGACATAGACACATCTCTGTGATACGCGGTGTAACGCGCTCAGTCCTCGTCAACGCCAGTGAAGTGGTTTACTATTATGCTGATTTGTGGTGCTGCTACCTAGCGGCTTCGCTCTAAACTTACTCATACGCGTGACCTCCATAGTTATTATTTTGCCATTCTTAATTTATAATGTAACTTAAGTGGAGACCTTAATCATTTATTGATAGTTATCGAGGGAGATAAAGGACTCGTGACAAAAAAAACACGTTTTATAAATAATAATACCTTCGCCCTTTAAGGATCGAATTCAGCAAATTTTCTTTCTTGAAATATGATGTGAGCACAGTGTGGAGATCTTAATCTTTAAAATGATACCTCATTTATCGACTTCGGTTAGGTATGAAGGAAGATAATTGCTTTCGACAAAAAACTTCTTTTAGAAATAATAAATATGATAGTAATAATGATTAGTTGGTTGTGAGATTGTCAAAATTGGTCTGGCTACTTTGCATCATTCCGATCCTTGTGGAGTACATGCGTACGTTGCAACGTTACAAAAACCTGATTACATTAATACTCGGATACCAAATGTTTGAATGGCAGCGTACGATTCTTCCACAGGAAGAAATATTTATAGTTAATCATTGCTTGAAAATACTATTTGTCGTATCCAGACAAAGACTGACATAAAAAACTAAGCATTATCCTTGTGGTGCGATTTATTCTACACTAAATTCTGTGAATGTCATGCACTTCTGGCAGAACACGTTTCTTACTCGAGTATAAAAAGCTTTTAAAGGTTTTTAGAGATTGTGTTTGTCCATTTGGTCTCGAGCACTAGTATGGCAAAGTACGATTAATCTGGAACAACTTCGATTCGTCAGCTGTCTACTGAAATCACTTTAAACTACTTCACACGAAAACAGCTTCAAGACTTGAGATTCGATAAGATTCCGTGATCAAATAGAAAACAGTTGATGCAATTTTCTTGAGGTATTTAAAACGTTTAGCTACTTCGTGATCTTGGTAATTTAGTAACCTACGTTAAATCGAATCAGCAAAATTGGTCATGTTTGATACTAAGGACTTGCAGTAGAAATATTGAAGATCGAGGCGAAGATACACTCTTTCTTTGCCAGGAGAACAGAATACTGTGCAATGTTAATGTTTCAACAGTACAATTTCTTGTGAACAACAATACTGAACTTATTCTCTGTGATTTACTCACACTCCACCTCGGCAAACTCTAAGAGCATATATGCAGGTTGTGAGGTACACAACCTCACATTTTGTGATTTTGACATTATTAAAGCTATTTTTTATTTAATAATTGTAATTGTATATAAGTTACTAACTCTGAATTTTAAGTTCCAAGGTCAAAGCATGTCAAGATGGATATAATGAGATCTCTGGAAAATAAATAACAGTCGAGAGAGTTGAAGAAAAGAATTGGAAGGAAGAGGACGTGTTGGTTGTGGAAAGAATATGATTTAAGAGAAAAGATAAAACAGAATGGCTAGATGGAAGCCACGAAGAATCCTGGCGCGATTAATAACAAGAAAATAATAGCCTGAGGGCAAGGAAATTAGGATTTAATAAAGATAATGTAATATGACTTTGGAAAAGATAATCGTTAAATGGAAAATATAAAAGTTGTGAGATAAGTAGAAAGTGTTTTATTTGAGATTGAAATATAGATATAAACAAAGGAGCTGATTTTAAGTTTGTATGATAAGAATTTGATTAATAATAATTTGATTTACAGCGTGAATATCGGAATAAAACCAGCAACGGACAAAGAGGGATCAAGGAAATCCTTATGTACTGGTCTGGTGCAGGAAATATAAGTAAAAGTATTAATGTAAAAGTATGATAAAGTAACACTCACATGTGTTCACTACAAAAATAAAAGGTAACGAAAAGGTTACGTTACAAGGTCTTAGCGGTAATAAGTAGTAATGTGGCTTTATGCACATTAAACAGAATAAATGCGGCATGTTGAGTTCCACAGAAAAAACGAACCTACAATTGAGGTCATAACAAACATGTTGATACGTTGAGACGTTGACAGCAAAGTGTTCCATGTGGTCGTTTCCACTTTGCTACCGACCTCGTAGTCTCATCAGGGACCACTGAAATAGGAGAGCAACGCTGATGGCTACCAGCCAGTGCCAGTGCACACGAAATTCCAGCGATGCACTTTCGCTAGGATTGCATTGTGAGCCGTGCCAAGATTACTTATAGACAACAGTCTGAGAAAGGCCTCACAACCTCTGCCGAGTTGGAAATGGGAAGCATGATGCACATGATACTTGTAAAAGCCAATAACACTTAAAGAGATCTAATAAGACAATTACAGCGAAAAAATTCTTGAGCTATTAATATATTTTTCTTGGTGAACTTCAATCCAGCAAGCATTATTGATAGACATTTCTTTGAAATAGTACTGTAGATATTGAATTCGATTTCTATTTCGTAAATATACCGAAACACTGACAGATTTTATTTGTTAATCCGGCAGGCGTTAACTTTGATGATTCCCTCCTCGACTACAGCTGCGTAAGTACATGTTTCACGAAGACAATAATATTAAGTATGCTTTTAAGCAGTTTACTTATTTCACGTACAAGTTAGATACCAACATACTTTCTTAGCGTAGATGGATTTTATAATGGCGGGCATGGCATATGTAAAATTGGCACTTGCTACAGTTGTTTCGCTACGTTAGCAGTTAGCACCCAGTGGTACATATTTCTACCCATATTCGAACGAGCTCTATTGGGATGATGTCACTAAGAGGCAGCTACAGTCTGTAATGAAACTATCCGCTTCCTTGAAGTCTTACTTTAGGGTATTCTCCCACAGACGGACAACAGTAGATGACTGAGGATGGAACCGCGAATAGCTTTCGTACCGTAATTGGTGTGGATAAGCAATTACATTTATTGTTGTTATGGTGGGAGGGCGCATGCAGGCCAGAGCAGAGGCTTCATGCTCTCTGCTGCCGTGTGCTGAACGGATCCTCCACCATGTATATGCCTCACTACCAAGCAGTGTGCCTGTAACATTAACTTTTATGGACCTAAAGCGTAAACCTTACGGAAAACAGAGTATCAGTAGGACTACAGGAATATGGTGATCTTTTCTTCAAGTTTCCATGGTTTCCTCCAGGAGAATTTCGGGATGGTTCCTACAAAAGGTCTTTTTCGAGTTCCTTGTCTTATAACCTTTTTTTTTTTAAAAAAAAAAAACTGCTTAACGTCTCTTAACAGCGAGGAATTTAGAGACGGGAAAGGATGGGGGCAAGGAATGGGAAGGAATTCGGCCATGGCCTTTTGAAGGAAGCATCCCGGCATTTGTCTGGAGTGATTTGGGAAACCATGGAAAACCCAAATCTGGATGCCCGGACGGGCATTCGAACCGGAATGCGAGGCGAGAAGTCTTATAACCTCTCCCGCATACACTGACCTCGACATCGATGAGTTGTAAGGCCATTAAACAATGGTTAATACTTCGTCTAGCAGAATTCGCTATGGAGAAGTACCGTATTGAAAGAAAAAAGGCACAGGTTTGAGCACGTTAGCTGGAATCACTTCAAAATGGCGTTTGTATAGGGGCCAAGTTCACTGCAGCGGCCGTATTTCGGTAGCGACTTCGCGTAGGTACGGACAGTGTGCCCACCACCCCACCTCCTTCTTAAAACAGTCTAAACGTATTTCTAGCCTTGGCAAAATATAAAAATTTGAGGTATCAATGGTCACCATGTAGATTGTATTTGAAGAAGATTTTATATTAAAAGGAGGAAAACAAACATGAATATCGCTAAGGCTGGCAGTCCAGTGCCTTCGTATTCGCGCGAGTACGCATAGGACGCATGCATACGCGCGAACAGATAGCTCCAATCCAAACACAGGGAATGTTATGTCCATTTTAAGCGCTTGAGTCACGTGAACATACGTGAGATCCGAAATTATTTGGATTTAGTGGCGCGAACACGCGCTTCACGCGATGGTTATTGAGAATACGAAGGCGCCGACAGTCCTTTTTGAGCTCCAGCAATCATGGAAACGATACTAACCGAACAAAAACAATTAAAACTTAGACAAAATTATTTGAAATCATTAAGAAACGTTTTTAAATGAAAATTAAAAATATATATGTACAAGCACATAGAAGCATATTTACAAATCCAAAAACTTCTATAAAAAAATTCAAAATCTCATTCAAAACACTATGGCCCACATAACATTTTTAATTACGGTCCTCTAATATTCCATGAACTCTCTTGTTTTTAATATATTCACAACGGTGATTCAGTTAATTTAAACCATTTTAATCCATCAAAACACAACATGTCCATGGAATAATTATAAAATTTGCAATTAATTTCTTCTCTCTCAAACACAGATTTAATTTATTATGTGGATTATAATTAGTAGCGACTAATATTTAATACGTAACAGTGGGTATAGTATTATATATTAAGTTTATGTTTAGTTTACCAATATATTTTCAAGATACAGTTAAATAGCTAATGCGGTATGAGATTAAAATGCGTGTCGCCAATGATAGGATGTGAGAATGGAAATTTTACCGATCTAGGGCCTCAACAAAGAAATTTACGTTTACTTTCTTAATTAAAAAATAAATAAATATGTATTAAGGAATTATTGTTCTATTTTCTTTTGTTATATTCACTGGCATCAAGAAGAATGTAATGGTTTGCAGGATACAATGGAAAACTGGCGACGTAGTCGCGTGAATCTGCTTTCAATATGCTTTCTTCGCGCCAACACAGTTCGCGGGAATATAGGCGTATTCGCGCGAACATTTGTCGCCTGAATACGCGTCCACTGGACGGCCAGCCTAAAATTGAAATGGCTCATTAAAGCAGTAGGTATAACGCAATATAAATACTTTACTAATGGATTCGTGCAAAACTGGGAATCACTGTATTATTCGCTTATAGCAGACAGAAAACGGTAAACAATTCTACTGGGTGAAAATATTTGGACGGCTGCACTTTTTTGAAATAAGTCTACAGACAATTAACCAAGGAACAAAGCTCTCAAAAACTTACTGTCAAACACATTTTAGCGTCATCCATTGAAAATTTAGTCTGAACATTTTTTTTTTTAAGTTGGAAATTTATCTTGGGGGAGGCGTAAAAGAAGGAAATAATCACCTGAAATTTGTTGTAATATGAAAGTAATGCAAAATAACTACCCAATAAAAAGATGGAAATGAACTGGCTGAAAAATATTACAAACCGCACAGACAGAATTGAGAGCAATTTTCGTAGCTTACATCATTCGTTTATTTGATGTCAATAGCAACAACATATAGTTTCATGTAGGTTACATTTATCACCTGACTGTAATTGCTGGTTTCCGAAATGTTCGTAATAAAACGTTTCTCAATGTAAATTCTCTCCGTGGGAGATATGTCGGTCCTTTCTCTTCACAAACTCTAAGGCGCTACCCTTGCAAGTCTTAACTGAAGCAGCCTGTTACTAGCCCAAATGATAGCAAACTGGACAAATTCTGCAGCTGTTCTAGGGCATAGGTACAAATGGTTTGAACCTGAATTCCTCATTGTGATACATTAAATTTATGTCATTATTCCTGGTGGTTCATTAAGCTTGCAACGTAAACGGTGTTTCTTAAATGTGGGGGCACTAGTAATCATTACTGCGAGATATTTTGTAGAGTGCGTTTTAACTTAATGCCTGACCTCAATATCTCCAGGTTAGCTTCTAATTTTCACTCGAAAGGTACACAGCTGAGTCTTTCACAGGTTAAGCCTTAGTGATATAGATTATAGTAATTGAACAGAATTTAAAGATCTGCAATTTAAAAATCTTTCTACTATTTTGAATTCCTAAACTTCGTAATTAAGGAAATATCAGCACTTGTAATTAGATCAACCGAGTTGTCAGAGGCAACACACTCCCTTGTTAAGAGATCGTCTGTGATTAAGGATTCCAACCCCGCAGTGTTTTCAATCCCGCGGGATCCGTGCGGTATTGTTGCAAAAAGTTTTTTAACGCATATATTTAAAACATGGGTTACCTAAAACGTTAATAAATTAAATAATAATTAAATTAATAAATCAATTTTAATGTTAAATTATAAAAATTAACACTTAACAATATTTCAATTGGCAAAATAACATTAAAATTTTTTAGCATGTCTTAAACACATTTCGAGGTTTTACATCTTTATTTTTTAATCTAAACCAATTTTTAAAAAATAATAAAAAATGGAAAATATTGAGTGTTAGGTCATATTATGTGCCTTACAATACATCACATACGTTTAAAAACACGGTTTGCTTAATGGCCAAGACACCGGAGGTTTTTTTTTTTTTTTTTTTAATTCTAAATAAACGTTCCATAACACCGAGAGAAAACATTCCATTTCACAAAGTGAAGTGAATATACTCTGTGAAATGTAGACTTTTCTCAGAACAAGATCTCCTAACTTTTTATCACTGCACAAGCTCGAGACCGGGCCTCTTTGTTATTAAAAGAAACTACTCACCAACACGTAAACTGACACGTATTTCAGTTTTACTTATGTGGCGTAACGACGTTTTTAGAGTGGAAATCTTTACTTTTTAGTAAGAAAGGAGACTTTCTCGACGAATGATTGCAGTGAAGTCTTCATAGGTAGTACCGCCGGATTTCATTGTAAAAACACGAAATTTTTTCACGTGAGGAAGACGGCGGAGGCAGCCATCGAAGTATGGTGTTCCTACAACACAATTCGTCGGTAACGTGAAAACTTCATTATAACGTTTTTTGCCTGTAGTCGAAATAATAACAATGAGAAGAGGGATTAATCGATAGCCGGAGCGGCACATGTAAGCAGGCGGCTTTCGTCAAAGAAACGCATTGAGGCGGCGACCAAAACAACAATAAGTCAAAGGATATACAATTGCCTTTCGATAGCTACTAAATAAATAGGTGTGCGATCGTTAAAAATACGATAACATTAGTTTCGTATCAACGAATAATCAAATTTTCAGCCACAAATAAGAAAATCGTCACAATTACTTTATTTGCAAATGCAGAGAATTGGAATAATGAAACCGTGAATAAAAAGCTTTAACTGTGTAGTTCAGGTAAAGTGTGCGACACATAAAAAATAATTGTATAGTTAGAAAATCGTACTAAATACTCAACATAATTCAAATTATCGAAATGTGTTCTCCAAACAAACGTAAGTTTTGATGAATACGTAAAAGTGTATCTATTTACTTACGAATGACGAAGGTTGACAAAAACAAACATTTTTTCACATGAATACTCAAATGCCTACTGCAAGGGTATAGGCACACAGTGCAATACATCCGATAGAGATCGAGTGGGGTAGCGAGTCAGGCAGACTGACATACGTTTCCGGCGGATTTTGCGGATTGCGGATCCGCTTAATTTTGTGAGGGACAGTGGCGGCTGGTGGGTTATCAAACTGGTGGTGCACCACAAAACTTGACACAATCGATAAGACGTGATAAAATATACCTGTTTTTATCGACTTGTTCATTATAATTTTGGATATTGCTTCTATACACAGAATCTAGCTGATTACGAATGTCGACCGTGCCTAACACAGACAAACTCATTACATTTTGTAGGTGTACTTGTGAAGAATCATGTTTTTTTTATTTTTTCACTCAAATGCGTCAAATCCTTGATTCCTGTTTCTGTCCAAATCGATTCTCCGCCAAAAATAATGCAAGGAAAACAAAAGAATGCATTAAGACGCTCACATCCACACAACCATTTCTTTCTATCATACATTTCACTTTTAAAACTTCGTGTAAACGCTTTATTTTTCGATTTGCACTCTTGTTTTAAATTTAAAAAGGGCCGTGGCGGTCCGGCCAATTTTATGTTCACTTTATTTGGAAAAGTTCTGTTATTTTCTTTAATATAATCAATGTTTATGCTCATTTTCACTAACACCATACACAGTATAGAATAAAAGTTCTCGAAAAAAATCGAAACAAAAACTAAAAACAATTTTTTTACGGTAATATAAATAAACAATTATTAGCGCGGCACACATACAGTGAAACTATACTGATAGTCTAATAACGAGATGTCAATTCGTCAATTCGTCAAACATCGGGTGCTCTCGGCAATCCTCGGTTCGCTCGAGCGGCGCACGACAACCGACTCATTACTCCGTACGTTTCTATGAACTATCTTTTGTTTCACGCGTCAGGCGTATTAACCCGTACACCTACAAGTTGTATTAGCAGTCCTCGTGCACTGGCCGAAGCGCACGAGAATTTGTCTTTACAGGAAAATAAGTCTTAATAGTTTAGTAAAGCGCTCAAACTGTTTCACCATAATTGGAGATTTAATTTTTTATACGTTTTTGTTTTTGTATGTTTAAAAATAAATATTAAAATGGTAATATAAAAATAAAGATGAAGTAGGTAATTAATATTTTGTCATTTTTAAATCTTTTGGATTGGTGGTTCAGCGCACGAGCGCACTTAAGGTACAGCCGCCACTGGTGAGGGATCCCGCTTTGCTGGATTGCAAACCCTATCTGTGATCCCTGTCGAATGCGCTCTCCTTGGACGTGAAAGAACCTCTAATTCTAAAGAAGAGTAACAATGAATCTAATCATCCTGACATTCAGTCTTTAATTGGGCTATAGACCTTGATACTGTTCTAGACTACTGGTAGATCCACAAAGTGTACACCTGTCAATCGGATTTTTTTTTTTTTTTTTTTTTTTTTTTTTTGTAACTGCTTTACGTCTTTTTTTAACATCGAGGTCTTTATAGACGGGAAAGGATGGGGGGCAAGGATGGGGGCAAGGAATGGGAAGGAATTCGGCCATGGCCTTTTGAAGGAAGCATCCCGGCATTTGCCTGGAGTGATTTGGGGAAACCATGGAAAACCCAAAGCTGGATGCCCGGACGGGGATTCGAACCGCCGTCCTCCCGAATGCGAGGCGAGAACGCTAACCGTTACACCGCCCCGCTCCGTCTGTCAATCGGAGCTTTCAGATCTGACCATATAAATTAGGGGTAAGATTGAAAAAAACTGTCATCGCAGATTTTACGCGTTGTAAGGCCACTTCGAGTGGTGTAAGAAGTGGATCAATCACATGTGAAATATAGCGTGGGAGATTTATTTTCCTCTGTTTTTATAGATATACAGTAAAAGCGCAACTCTGCTGGAATTATTGGGAAGTATCACTCACTTCCTCGATAAGTAGGACAAAAACTCTGCTCTTTCCCAATCTCATTATAAACTTGACATTTGCGAGTTTCAGAATGCAAAGATGTGTGACAGGCTAAAAATTCTTAAGATGTTCTTTGCGAATTTCGTCCAAACTAGCTCATTTTCCACTTTTGCACTGTTTAATTCCAGCACACCGTTGGATTTCGTGATACTATTTAATTCTTTGTGGTGATCCCTTCAAGATATGAGTTTTGGGGGCATCCATAAATTACGTGAGGTGTTTTTACGGATTTCCGGACCCCCCCCCCCCCCTCTGATGAGACTTTGTGAGATCTGGTCCGACCCCCAGACCCTTTTTTTTTTAGCTCTATTGTCCAACAAAAATTTCGAAAACCTCACGTGAGATTTCCGTTGACCCCGCCCCCTCCCCCTTGGCGAGATTTTGCCGGACCCCCCATCCACCCTATTTCACCTCACGTAATTTATGGACGTCCCCTTTGCATTTCTATGTGAGAGCAGACTACGGGCTTCAATAGTCTCCATTCTTCGTAGTATTATCTCGCGACACTTGAAACTATTCTACAGTTCTGTTCGAGTGGTCCCTCTAAGCAGAACTAAGAAGAACTGAAGAGGACGGCAGTACTTGCAGCTAACTCGAGATGTAATCGGGATGTGTTTAGATCAGGTCGGAGGGAGCGGTAGCTACCCTCACAACAAACACCCGTCCCACCGGCCGTTTGATATTTTCGACTTTGATATACGGCGGCGAGCCCGGAGGCGCTATTTTTAGGAGCACTCCGCCGCGATATCAGCGCCGGCTGCTCCAGCGCCTCCTGCAAACAGCATTCCGATGCAGCAACCACGAGGAAGACACCAGCTCCCGGTCTGCGCGCAACGCTAGTTACGTTTTGCAGAAGTTTCGTGGCTTTATTACATAAGTTAGAATGGTAGCTACGTCTGGCGGTTTTTATACCTTGTGAGGGAAACAAAAGGAAACTAAACAATAAATTTGTAAAAGTTAGTTTTCCGAAGCCTTGAAAAATGAACTTCTGTTATAGATTTTTCTTGTAATTTTTAACCAGGGATCACAGTGAAGTATCTGGTATACCGAAGCAGTTTTGGTAAAGCTAATCACAACTGTATAGTTGCAAGTCGTTTTTTTTTTCATGTTTCTTAATGATACATTATTATACGCACGCTGTAACACTGGCATCGATTTCAAAAGTTGCACGAAATTCCATAAATTTTTGTATCAGGACTTTTAATTGAAGTTTTTTTTGGGAGGTAAGGGGCGGGGGTGGTAGTATGGTAAAGTAATAGTCTAAGGGATAAATGTATTCCATATGTCTACCAAGCCGTTTAAGTGATCGAAATAAACCGCTTTCTTCTCGTAACAATACTGAACGAAATTTTTTAAATTCATTTCCGATTTGCACATTCAGGGCGTTGAGCTAACACCCCATGTTCAATTTGTCCTTGTCGATGATAGAAACAAAGGTTATATGGTCAAGTATTATGATGCTAATCACTTGAAGCCCAATCCTGGAAAAACGCAGGTCTGTGCATTCCACCTCAGCAACAGAGAAGCCAGAAGGAAGTTGAACATCAACTGGAGGGGACAACTATTACATTGCGATACTCCAAAATATCTGGGAATATAGCTTGATCGCTCAATTACATTCAAAGCCCATTGTGAGGATCTGAAACTCAAAGTATCCACCCGGAACAACATCATCCGGAAACTTACAAGTACCTCCTGGGGAGCACAGCCAAATGTGCTTCGTACTCGTACATCTGCCCTGGCACTCAGTTTCTCTGCAGCAGAATACTCAGCATCTATTTGACAAAACTCTGCACATACCAGGCAGATTGATATAGCGCTAAATGATACTGGTCGCATTGTAACAGGTTGCCTGAAACCAACTCCTGTCGGCAAAATATACCAAATCGTAGGTATAGCACCACCTGACATTCGAAGGAAAACAGCTACAGAGATGGAGAACAGAAAACAGACCCCAGGTACCCTTTGTTTGGTCAAGAACCTCAACACACAAGGATAAAGTCAAGAAAGAGCTTCATACAGTCGACTACAGCCATAACATCTTCACCTGGAGCGCGCCTTATAGAACTATGGCGAAATTCGTTGCCTGAAGGGCAATGGAGGAATATCAAAGAGGCACCGGCCGCAGGGTGTAATTAGCCATATGTCACATGGAAGGCACTAAACAGATTAACAACTGAAGTGTCCCGATGCAGATCTAATATCAAAAAATGGGGTTACACTACTGAAAGCGAACTATGTGAATGTGGTAAGGTGCACGACCCACAACATCTTCTGGTATTCAGGAATCCTGAAACCTGCACTATAGACGACCTTTTTTGGGAAAATGAGAAGGCCATCAGGACTGCGGAATTCTGGTCACATTCCATTTGATAGTTCATAAGTTTGATATTAATTAATTAATTTTATATGTCCAGGACATGAGAAATAAATAAATAATTGAAGAATTGCATCCCAAAAAATACGGTCATGGAGACTAGGCTTCGTGATACCGAAGCGTATGTATCAGTGGATTGATTTAAGGCCTAGCAATCAGCAGTGATTTTACTTCTGAACAGTGGCGTAATTATACAGTTGAGGCCCGTGGTAAATTCATTGGATGGGGCCGTCCTGCCGCCTTACTGTTACGCCACTGATTCTGAGGAAGCAGTGATATCACTGTTCCTCAGACCCAATTGTTTACTGCCGAATGAGCTAAATTTATTCGCTGCAACTGGAAACAAATCTTTTGGCATTTTCGATTTACAGTAAGTAAAATAAAAGTCATAAATATTAACTTAAACATTACTTTACAGTGTATTCAGGTAAATAAAAATAATTCAGCTTGATTTGGCACGACTTTGATACACTGTCTCATTACATTCATAACAGTGGAGGAAACGTGGTAACTGGCTTATTTGGAGCCACCAAAAACACTTGTCACGATCATTTCATAATACAAACTTGTAAACGGCGTAAGTCGTTGTCAAATATGGCACTTTGTTGTTGTATTGCATTGAATCTTGCCTATAATCATCACTTGGTAAATAACTATATAATAATTGAATATCTCATCCACTTTTATGTAAATCTTTGTATATTCTCCTCACCTATTTTTGATTAAATTAATATATGAGGGGAAATCGAAAAGTTGCTCATGGTAAGAACTTTTTGCTAAGACCAGACTAAAGTTCGATCTTAATATATTTGTACCGAAATCGATTTAGATGACGAATAACCTACCATTAGTAATGATTGTAGCTGCTACAGTTAAGTCGTTCAAATAAGATTCAGAGTTATTATGTTTTTATGGTTGAACAAGTGTTGATTCACGGAATTTTACAAACAGGTGTATGAAGTTTTTGGTCTCAATGTAATTTCGAGGCAAGCCATCAGAATTCACAATGCAACACTTCACTGGGCAAATGTCACTAAGGACCTCCTCAACAAATTGAAGCTGGAAGTATGGCAACATACCACCAGCAGCCCATATTTCTCCGTAAGATTTTTTTATGTCTAGGTCCCGAAAAATCAACTGGCGAAGCAGCATTACCACTCAGAAACTAACTGAAATCTTCCGTTCTTGCCTGGTATTGTAGAGCTGGACGAAATTTGTTGGAAGTAGTCATTTGTAACCTCTTACAGAGGTCAGTACAAACACTGGTTGGGAGATTTAGAAAATATTTTTTATTTGGTGTTACAAAAAAAAACTTTCCATGGATTTTTTTAAACTTTTTGACTTTATGCTCCTTCCTAGTAATAAATTTACTGGTGTATCCTTGTACAGACATCAGTTTGCCAATAAATCTGAACTCGCGCTGACCGCTTCACATAGCAATCAGATATTGGTTTGGGAGACAGAGTGGACCTAGTCTGCTGTTTAGCTTAAAATAGATTTTAATTGTTTTAAGCAGTGTCGCTCTCCAACACAAGAAAAATAACAGACTCCTTTGAAGCCGTATTTGTAATCAAATTTTTAGTAACCCGAGTTTAAATTTCCGCTCATATCACTAGTACGTGGAATGCAGAAAGAGGTTTATAAGCGCCATCAAGGCACATTGTTACAAAACCAAGTGTCTCGGGTTCGGTATCCGCCATGAATATTTTTTAATAAATAAAAAAAAAATTGTACGAAGTATGTAACTTACATGAAAATTGTACATGATTCTACAATTAATCACTAAACTCTTCAGCACAAAGGTTCACTCGACAAATAATGCTTACCAACTGACTGATAATCTGTGCTGTGCCAAGACCGGAAAATAATGATGCCCTAAAAATATTTACAAGCTAGTGTTTAAATATTTACGGTGTCAAAATTGGTTCTGAAGTTCACGATAATTTGGAATTCCACAACTAGTTTCGATAGTAAGAAGCGAAAAGTAAATATATGTCTTGACTTCTTCATTACATTACTGCAAAAATCATATTCCTGTCGGAGAGCACACGCAGGCTTTCCGAATTACGCTAAAAAACACTACAAGTTCTGCATTTTTGTTTTTAAGAGCAAACCTGGCTGAAACAATTAAAATATATTAAACAAATGATGCTTTGCTTGTCAGAGGTACAATAGCTGGCTTCATCCCCCTCCCTACCCCCATTTCTTACAGTTCGTAGTGAGCTGGTCTTCCGACGGCGCTACTTTTGCAGTTACTATTGATTAGTGTCGTGGTTTAACTCGTAACAGCGTTTTCGTGTTCCGTCTGACGACGGGAGACGCTGGGGCGGTGCCACTGTTGTGTCACTCGGCTCAGCCAGCAGGCAGCTTGCCCGCTTTAACGAGCAGGAGATTTAAGTTCTCGAGCGTGGTTTATTATTTTAGGCACGGGCCGGCGATTGTGTGCGCCCTTCTGGGTGCTTCACCAGTGAAACGTTTCACACTGGTATCTGCTGACAGCAGACACGCTCCAAGTGCTTCATCAGCGCACTATTCGAATTCCCGTGGTATTCTAACAAATTACGAGGGGGTTTTACACGCAAGTTTTACAGAGTATGAAAAAGTTAGATGGTAAAATTAACAGTGCACTCAATCGACCGTTTCTCCCAAACATTACTAAACGTCCAAACTCCTGAAATATAGATTCATCAAAACATGAACTAATCCTGTGGTCAAAAGTTGAAAGTTCAGATACAGCAGTTGACAAAACACAATTAGCATTAGCATTAATGCTCTTTCCAATTTATGGATTCAGTATATTCGTGAACAGTAATGGGATATTCGGTCATCACCTTGATTTTTAATACCGTATTTCTTAATAAATATAACTAATTTCAGTTTCAAATGGCAAGAAAGGACTTCTAAAACCAAATAAGAAAATGTTAGTATGTTTGTTCTGATTCAGTAAAATACAACTGAATCGGAAAGCTTTGGCCTAAGCGTTAAATGCAGTTTTGTGACGATTTTACAATCGGCAAATGTCACATTCGGAAACTCGCCAGCTACTTATAAATTCGTCTTAGTAATATTTTTTCCGTAATAAAAAAATATTTGCGCCTATGAAGTTAACTCGAAACGGAGGGAAATCTAGGAGAAACGTGTAGATTACCAGAGGTTAACAAAATTATAACAAATAGACGTAGAAGCCAAAAATACAGGACAATCTTTTGAGTCAAAACAGGAAAGATTAAAGCAAATACTGAACCAACAACCTAGCATTCAAGAACTAAGAATTTATTATTGTGCAAATTTCATGAATAGCAATCTGATTCACGAATAGTTAATCTGTTAAGATTTTAGTGAAATTGTATTTCGCCATACGTCGGTTATACCATGCACCATTACACGTACGACTGACCGGGAAGTCATTGAAAGATTAAGGTTGTTGACAGTACGTTTAGGACCGTACCAATACACTGGAGAACGTTCATCAAATTCCTTTCCATCGCGGCAGAAGAATGGATGAGTTGTAATCAACTCCCCCTCTGCCGGCCTCGGTAGCGTGGGGCTAGAGTGCTAGCTCCGCGTGCCGAAGGTCGCCGGTTCGAGTCCGGCCGCGGGCATGGATGTTTCAGTGTTGTGTCTGTGAATGTCATGTCCGTCCTGTGGTGTGTCTAATTATCTGTAAAAGCTCACAAGGCTGGCTGTATGGCCTAAGATGCCAAAAGCCATTTAAAAAAAAATAACAAAAAAAAAACTCCCCCTCTAACCACTTCTCCTCCTCGGTCAGACTGAACCTGGTGGTCTGTTCCGAATGTTAAGATTGGAGAACAAATTGTCTCCATAGGCGAATGGCTACGGATCGAAATACACGACCACGCTTCAAGTTTCAAAGTTAGGTTGGTCTACAAACGAGTCCAAAAATTTTATTGAAGTTCTAGACAATGACGGTTCCGTGGGTGGGGAGCGACGGGGACAAACCGGGGCAGCTACCATGGGCGGCATCTTCAGGGGGGCGGCAAATTCATGTTTGAAGGAGGCGACAATTTTAAATTATTGAGCTGGGTCGGAAAATTAGTAGATCTGCCGCTGTTTCTAGTACATCTTTTCTTCTTCTTCTTCTTCTTCTTTACAGCTACACAACTAACACAAAAAGAATTTTTGTTTGTTTGTAAGTTCATGCCATGCATTAACTGAAGCAAGAAGACAGATAGCTGATAGCGTAATAAAAGTTCAGAACGTTCAAAAGAGCTATTTACCCATAACAGAAGAAAAACTAACACTAGACCTCAAAGGATTTGTAAATCAAATTCCTGAACGTCCGAGGAAGCAGGGTTCTAAAAACGATGGAGTAGCGTTATATCGTTATTTTGTTTAGGGGAAGTGCCAGTGGTAACGCAGCAGTTTTCAAGATCATACAAATACATCTGTTGTAAAACAGTTCCTAAACCAAAGAAAAAAAATGCACTTGCACATCGAACCAACACCTGGTAAATGAACTGAATTTGTCGGCGTTATTATAGGATAATTTTTAACAGTTGGCAGTAGTTTTTAAACGTCTTAAAAAAAAGAGGAGGTTCTCAATTCGTATGTCTGTTCGTTTTTGGATGTATATTCAGCAATATCTTTTTGCTAGTTGTGAACCGATTTTAATGTGTGTTTGTTTGTTGTTTTTCTTTAAAAAAAAAAAAAAAAAAAAAAAAAAAAAAAGATAGGATATACCTTCATATAAATTCATACAAATTTAATTGACAAACAACCCCCTCTAGCCCTTCACACCCCTTAATTTTTATACAAACCCACATTTTTTTTATCCGATTTCGATAGAACTTTGCACACGTATACTTTAGAATAAAGCTAAAAATAATGTCAACATTTCGTTTGCAGAAACCCGACCCTCTCCGTCTTTCCATGCCCTAAATTTTTGTCAAAGTACTTTATACAAAGTTACAGTCGACACCGTTTGACTGATTATCCCAAGTTTGAAAATATATATGTTTTCATGGAGAAGATTTCTGATTAAAAAAAAATCCACCTCTATTCCCCTTTACACCCTTTAATTTTTTATACAAACCCACATTTTAATTTGATTTCGATGAAACTTTGCACACATACACTTTAAAATGAAGTGAAAGATACTGTCAGCAATTGGTTTGCAGAAACGAAGTACCCTCCCTCTTTCCACCCCCTTCCTGGTGTCTCAATATTTACATCAGATTTTAACTTGGACCCCAAGCTTTTGCATTGTGAAAACCCATAAAAAATCTATGTTTTCTGCGTGATACCGGAACAAACAGATATATTCCAGATACATATTTATATATGTGCTATGTATTAATGTCCAAATGGCACTACATGTTTCGATTATCGAGCAACAACCTCAACGATGTTGTGATTAGACTGAAACGCAGCCTGGGCCAAAATGTTAACTGACGTTCCTTGTCATGAGCATACAATTCACCCGGTTCTGCAACTTAGTATACACAGTACGCATCGGAAATATAATAATAGTGTACAGGTAAATCAATCCCATTCTGACCGGATTGAAATATCGAAAAATCAGTCCTTGATTCGGGCATATATTTAGCCGATTTGGAATTAGGTCTTAATTTGACGTATGTTGTTAATATCATATGGCAGCACCATTAACAAAATACCTGGCAAAGCCACGTGTCACCGCTCATATAATAACTCAAGCTGAGCCATCGTTAATTCACCAAACTCGCAAGCTATTCAGGGGGGCCAATGAACTCAATATCATAGCTCGTTGCATGTTTATTGGTAAGCTAACTTAGTCCATAATCCGAAGGGTGGTTGGATCCGCCAGAAGGAGGCATACCAAGCCAACTCTTAAATATTCGTGCCGCTAGTGGGATTTGAACCCATGGCTGGAGCTAGAATTTTTTCAAAGCAAGTGCCTTAGCCACTGAGTTACCAGAAAGTTCGCGAAATGAGAACTGCTGTCCAATATTTAAAATACAAAACAAAATATAATACCACTAAAAATTTAATAATAAAATAGTTGCTTCAAGAAATAAAAACCACAATAAGAAAAACACTAAAAATGTTCAAACAATTTTACACCCTGCTTAGAAGAAAATAAATCAAAATGGACTATATTTTACATTACTATTATTGGAAATTTTACATTAATCAGTTATTTTTGGAGTTGGTGCCTGCCAAAGCAAGAAAAACAAAAAATTTATAACAATAAGGAATGACAATAATGCATAAAAAATGTTACTACTTTCCTATGATTAATGCTAAAAACATGTTTCAACAAAACTTAAACATACAGATGATACACCGATATTATACTAACAGTAAAGCCTTTACCGCGTGATACAGCCTGCCAACTGACAATGTAGCACCAGAGATATGCCTTCACCACCAATGAGTCCGAGCCACAGATTAAAATACTGCCTAATTTCTTCCCCTAAACCGTCTCCCGCAAAAACAATATCCTCACTAAATGCTGTAAAGTATTCGGAATTTTTCTTCGTACTCCCCGTATCGCCTCTAACAGCAAATAAAGTGGAGTAACTCGTTCCTCGCAATGTGACAGCTGGCACCGACTCCAAAAATAACTGGTTAATGTAAAAATTCAATAATAGTAAAGTAAAATATTGTCCATTTAGATTTATTTTCTTCTAAGCAAGGTATAAAGTTAATTTTAAATATTTTTAGTTTGGTTTTAAGGAGGTTTTTTTAAAAAAAATATATATTTTATTAATTACTAGCATTTACCCACTGCTTCGCACGCATGGGGTATAAAAATACTTTTTTGTTTGAGTACCAAATATTAATTTGAATAAGCAAAAAATATAAATTTCGTTTAAATATTTTCCTTTAGTTATTACCCCTTAGCTATTTCCCTTTGTTATACTTAAATTTTAATACAGTATAATATATTAAAAATAAGAAATTAAAAATTGATGAAACATTATCGCTAACGTTCGTGAATTATTCGACCTTTTGGTCAGAAATTTGGAAAACACTTTCCTCGAGATTAAAAGTGAATATTAAGACTAAAAGAAATGTGCCTTAGACATTTAGAAAAATGAAAGTTACGTCTGCGGTAGTGTTGACAGTATCGAACGGTCATTTCTAAAAATGTCTCTGCCGCCAATCTGAAATCGCTGCAAAGTTTCATAATACGACATGTGTACATTCCTATGCCATGGGTAGTAACATGCATCTCATGTTTAATTACTTCTATGCATCTACCCAAATCTCTTCATTGTATCTCAAAATTGAAGTGGTTAGGTTGAAATGAGGCCTGGACAAAAAAAAAAAAAAAAAAAAAAAAAAAAACGTCGGTAAAGCCATACGTAAATATAGGTTGGACATGCACAACGTTTGTTTTGTTTCCGGGAATACAGGTCATCAGTGACATGGCACTCATTAAAGCAGCTTATGGGAGGGAGGAACGGGACATTCTCCACCTGCCCGAAACTGGTACTGACCTGTTGAAATTTGTTTTAACTGCTTCTCTATAATGTCTTCTCAACTTCTTGCACTCTCCTTTTTCGGAAAAGTCACCACGAATTAAAGTAAAAATGGCGAAATGTGAGAGTGGCACGTATCTATTAGATGTCACCGGCGCTTCAAAAGCAATGAAAATCTGTTGAAATGTTAGTTAAATCCTTTGTTGTAACATTTTCTTGCCGTGGCTCTCACTAAAGCAGCTTATTAACTACTATTAATAACTGAGTTCATCAGGCCTCATGTTGTTGCAAAAACATTCTGGTCCAGGCTGCATTTCGATCTAACCACAATCTCCTACTGATATTGCTGCTTCAAAATCAAACGATACTGATAGACCTAAAAACATTAAATGAATCGCTAACTACATTTTTGGTAATAAGTTTCAGGATTCGAAGTACGCGTAGTGTAAATTATAACAATTAATTTCATAATACAACTTAAGTTTGCACTGCAAGACTAATAAAACACGCGCAAAAATACATTGACAGTATCGCAATGTAACGTTTATTCTTTTTTTCTTCTAACGGTTGTGGTTAGGTCGAAATGCGGCCTGGAACAGATTAAAATCGACGCCAGACAGAAGGAGCTACACATGTAACTGATTTTTGTCTTCCGATATCTCGAAAACTACCGGTAAGCAATGTAACACAAAATTTTACTCTTTACTTTCGAATTGTCGCTATTCACCATCAAATTTCGGCGACCCTGAATCTTTAAAACCTTTTACTATCTATATTAAGCACAAAATTACTTATCATAAATATTACACTTCTGTTACATTGAAGAGTTAAAATACTATGTAGTGGTTTTAGTAGTAAATTCGGTATAATTACATTTATCAGATATTATAATCAAAGACAGATATATACAATCCAGAGATATTCGTCTTTGATTAAAAGCATGATTTTTACAGTAAATTAAACACCGTTATTAGTAATGCTTAATGTCAGATTCAGGTATTCCGTTTTCAGCATTCAAGAAAACTGAAAAAAATAAATATTCGAAGTCAAAATATTAAACAAAATTCTAAATTAAGTTCTGTGCAATATTTTTGTCAGTTTTGTGCAAGAAGTGAAAATCTCAATTATAGTGTGATCCGTATCTCATAATTTTATGTCTAGGATTGTATTTAATTATTCCCTCCGTACCACGGTTCATATAAGTCATTTGCTATTTCCGCAGATTTCAATTGTGACTATTAGCTCTAAAGATTTGAAAACATCTACCAAATTGCTGCGGTAGTTTTTGCGCGGCTCCTGTTCAAATAATGAGACACACGCAGCCTGCTTACAGATTTATAATAGTATAGATATCATAATCGTTGAAAAAATCACGTGTAGGTACAATGAATAATTAGGAATTAAAAGACCTTTTTAAAATGAAAAAACGAGATATTAAAAAAAAGGTTACTGGCTGTTCTATAAAATACTCTGCTATCGTATAGTCCGACAGTTCAACGAAGAATTACTTCTGGACGGTACGTGGTGGGTGACGGAGAGAGGTGAGGTGGCGCCTTCCTCAACTCTGACGGAAGAAAATGTCAGCAGATCGATCAGCGTTGTGTTATATAGCATACACACAGACTCACAAATGATGTCAGGATCAAAATCTTAGAACGGACATAGAATAGAGACGAAGTATGCAGGGTGAAAACCAGAATTAAATAGATCTCAATATTAAATGAGATTTAATCGTATCACTCGACTAAAACCTTCATTTTTATGTGTGTACAATTTTCTGTTAAATTTTGTTTATTTCCGATCAGATAGGTGGACATTTACTGTTTCGAATTGTTACATTTTTCTATTTCAGTGAGTGTTAAGAACATGACGTGCATTTTTACCAAATTAAGTTTTCCTTCTTATATTTTTAGTAAAATTATTTAATTAGCTATTCCTGTACGCGGTTATTGAAATTTCACCTCTTCTACAATCAACTTTCAATGGATGTTTTTAAACTGCAATTAAACCATGATGTTCTGAGACATCAGAATATTAATAATCTTTTATAAGGATTAATCAGGCTACTCTGTAGCTATGCCCTGTAGTGTGTGCCCCCTTCACTTGCCAATCGCGAAGTGTTTGTAGGAGTATCCGAGCTTTGGCATTATATGGAAAGCGTTTCGGTCAACGGGTCGGCATGTGTAATAAGTTGTGTAAACTAGTGATGGAGCCTCGGCATCCACTATAAAATCCGGAAACTGACTTATTTTATTTTTGTAGCGACAGTAGAAATGTTCAGAAACCATCAATGATTATTTGTAAATATATTCTGTAGTGATCTTATCAGTCGCTACTTTCTTTTTAAACCTGTTTTGTGAATAAACTTTTCCGCTTAAAAACTCTGCATCTTCAGATAATACGCTTAACCTGTTTTTAATTAGTTGACAGCTATCTACTAGGTTTTAAGAGGCAATGAATGCACTTCGTTCTGTATTTAAAAACGTACTATGACCTATGTTGTGGTTACTTATTACGGAGAAAATGGCTTGTCACTTCAAAAAATCCTAGTACACATGTGCTATTGTTCTGGCGGCCGTGAATATTTTCAAGAATCTTTCCATGTGCTAGTCATTTTCTTTGAACAGAATTTTTTTTTCAGCGAAGTACGAGGAAGAATCTATCAATAAACGTGATTGAAATGAGTGATCTTGAAAACCAGCAATTTCATTTGGCTTTTAGCGTATAACATGTTGCCTAATAACATTAAAATGCATTAAAAAGATATGCTTGAGACGATGAAGTATGTGCACACTAGAGGGCTGAGCAGTGTTATACGCACCGCGGAGGACTTCTTGTGGCGGCGGCTGAGTCTCTCTGAGCCGTGGCCCGCCATGTGAAGGAGCGCCGCCTCCACCGCCAGCTGGTCCCACGTCGACATCCGCCGGTCGCCCATCTCGACCTGCGCAGCCACACAAACGTCAGTCAGCTACAGTGACAAGAGTGACACAATACTGTGCTCAACCAGTCACTATTCTGAGCACTTCTCATTAAATTTCTACAATTTTATAATTTATACCAGTGGTTACCAATTAGTGGTACGGGAAGTTGCTTCAAGGGATACGCGCGGTAATCTCTTGTTCATGGTAATCTCAGAGATGATTGAAAAAGAAAACTCTAACACAAACGTTACAATTACCAAAATATATTTTAAGACAGTTAACATTTTTGGGTGTGGGTTTGAATTATATTACTGTAATGATGTGGTTGTGGCGGGACGTCATTTATTATGATATTGTAGTATCGAATTCATGTAAGTTTTCTAAGTTTCACTGCAGCCAGACGTCGAGTAAGCACGTCCTGTTGTTCGACTTTCTGCCGATCGACAGTTCGGATTACAAGCTACACGTGCAGTGCTGAGCATGCAAGCCAATACTTTTCCAGCAAGTTAGAAGACATTGATCACTCTCACTTCTTGACTGACGATCTACAAGATAACATCTAGGCCTCGGAGATAGATATTCGCTGCACCAACCTTACCATACTCTGTTAGTTGTGAACGGTGGGGCTAAGTTTCATCCCTAGGGTCAGTATTACGAGTTACGGAATACCTCAAATCTTATACAACATCAACTGTAGGTGATTTACGGTTAGTGCAGATTAAATAGGGTTTCCAGAAACATTGTTTCATTTCAAGTAGCTCGTAGCTGCCCACTCCCTCTCCTAGTTGCAAGTTACCCTCAATGTTCATGTTTATTTACTAGCGCAAGAGAAGAAGAGGATAGATTCGAGAGAGAAGAATTCAAGAGCAGAAGATACGAAGAAATTCGGCGCAAGTCATAGGGCATCGTAGGTTAACCATTTAGAACCCAAAGTCCGTCAACTGCACATACGGTTCACGTGCACGCTGTAGCGGCATGCTACCAGTGTTAAATACTGAGGTGGAGCTCCGTATGCCACGGCAAACTGGCTAACACTGACTGCGGCGGTGCCCAACCGCTGCGCAGCTAGCGCCCTTCGACGGCCAACACTGATGTTCCTGGTGTGTCCGCTGTGCCGTGCGTTTGATCATTGCTTGTACAGCCCTCTCGTAGTGTGGTATGGTGGTATGGTGGGTCTTACACACCGGCGTCAATGTGTTTTTATTTCAATGTCCAGGAGTGTACATGTCCAGATGCATGATGCGAGGTGCTGCCCCATCCAAACGAAATGAAGTTGGGGTCCGTCTTAAGAACCCGGGTCTGGGTTTGGTTACTTTCTTCTATTGTTAGGATGGGGACGTAAGGTGTTTTTTCTTAAATTTGGACCTCCCCCTAGAGGAGATATGATCCAACCCCCCCCCCACCTCTCCCCCACGTGAAAATTACCATATAATTTTAATTTTTAAATAATTAGATTTATTTTATATGTTCATACATTTTGCTTCAAGCCACTAAAGTCCTATGCGTTAATACTGATGTCTTTTATGTTCTACACTTTTTCTGTGAAATAAGAGGAGAAAACTGATGTAAAAAGTTGTCGTGGATTTTTTATCGACCGACCCACCCCTCCCTAATGAGATTTGGTGAGATATTGCCAGGCACACATACACATACCCCCTGCTTTGAGCTCACGTTATTAATACGTGTTCCCTACGACTTTCCAGGCAGCGCCACTCATCTCCGAGTACAACTGACACTCTGAGGCCGCAACAAGTCAATGCAAAGCTGCCTGAGAAGATATGGTAACAAGTCCTGCCTCAACAAAAGCGGTTTTACTTTTTCATATCGTCCGCGTGCAGTTACACAGGCAGCAACAGTTATACTCTCTTTCTCTCCTGATCAAGTTGTCAGATATTTTAATCCACTACTGAAGTGCGTTCTCCGCCGGCGTTTCTTCTTATTTCGGCACGATATGTTTTTTTTGTTTTTAAAGGGGACCTTTCAAGCTTCAGTCAAATGCATTTACCTTTGCGCCACCGGGTTGCTGTGTGTAACTGTTTCTAAAAATTTTAGAGGACTTGTTTGCTTTGGATGACAAGACCGTTTACCCGGATAAGCGCAAAACGCCAGTAAAAAACCAAACGAATGTCCAATAACCACTAATTAAAGTGATGTTTGCGTTATTTAGTCTACAACGCTAGTAAATCAGTACATTTTAATTCAAATTATACTCTGATGCTAGATTTTCTAACAATAAATGCATGTGAAAGATATAAATGAAATGTGCATAAACGATGAGGTCTAACGGCGTCTACCTTTCAGATGAATTCACTGTCGAGCTATAGATTAAGTAAAAATCTGCGGCGGTAAGAATGGCTCTAAAATTTGATAAAAAGCTGTCTTATTCCTTATTACGTTTGTGTGCAAGCTCTTGAAAGTTAATTCACTATTACTGGTGCTTCAATCATTACTTCCATAAAAAAAAATTAAAATAATACATATCGTGTCGAAATAAGAAGAAACGCCGGCGGATAACGCACTTCAGTAGTGGATTAAAATATCTGACAACTTGATCAGGAGAGAAAGAGAGTATAACTGTTGCTGCCTGGGGCCTGGCTATCGCAGGGAAACATCCAGGTGTCTTTCTCTGACTACTGCCTGGGTAACCCAAGAACCCGTTGCACACAAGCATCGTCTTAATGGCGTTCAGTTTGCAACCCGCGAGAGATCAAAAGGCAATTAGATTCATTTTTACTCGCGATTTCTTTCCCATAACTATTTTTCTGGGGGATCTTGGATCATATCACTCACTGGTATTATAAGTCAGACAAATGCTCTCAGAAAGGTAAGAAAGTACTGATTTGGGGTCAGCAAAGCCCCAACACAAATTGAATTTGATCCAGCATCCTATGTAAAGGGCATCGGATGATAGAAACTCTCGCGCGCCCGTCACAGTATGGTAGACTTTCGCAATGTATATAGAATTTTTCGTTATCATTCGTGCTCTTAAGAAATTATCCTTCTCTGAAAACTCCTTGAATTCCGATGTTTTCTGCACTTTATAAAGTTCACTTCTAGGCACTTTTATCGTATTCCACCTTTCCCGGCATTTAAACCAATCGTATTCCGAATTATCTCCTTACATTTCCCCCAGGATTGAGTGGCATGTTGCCTCAGTGGTTAAGGCTTCTGACTGGAGATCGAGAGACCTCCCGTTCGAATCTCCGTCTCGTTGTGGATTTTTAAATGCCCTTAACTCGCCCTTCACCTCTGTCACAGCTTGCTGTATAATTTGAAGTATGTCAGAACGGTTCGTTGGATAATTTGCCGCAAGAGGCGCACTGCGCGGGGAATCGACAAATGTCACTTGGCGGCTGAACAATCCTTCGAGACCTCCCGACCAACAATCCCATTCGATAATTTGATTTCTTCATTCAACACACCATGACTTCCTTTCACCGGACCGAGCGTGGTGGTGTAACGGATAGCGTTCTGGCCTCGCATTCGGGAGGACGGCGGTTCGAATCCCCGTCCGGGCATCCAGATTTGGGTTTTCCATGGTTTCCCCAAATCACTCCAGGTGAATGCCGGGATGCTTCCTTCAAAAGGCCATGGCGGAATTCCTTCCCATTCCTTGCCCCCATCCTTTCCCGTCTCTAAAGACCACGTTGTTAAAATGGGACGTTAAACTGTTACAAAAAAAAAAAAAACTTTAACCGATTCACGAAGCTTGTAAAAACAGAAAAGTCGCTTGTAATTGCTCCT
Organism: Vandiemenella viatica; assembly: GCA_031002005.1. NCBI lineage: Eukaryota > Metazoa > Arthropoda > Insecta > Orthoptera > Morabidae > Vandiemenella > Vandiemenella viatica. Next base: position 118,103,436 of record CM061920.1, read on the forward strand.
TAACAGGATCTCTCGCTCTCCGCCCTACGCTGATAAGCCAATAACAGGACAGCACAGTAGCTCGCTGGATGCCTTGGTCAGCCTCTACGTTCCTGTTTGCATTCTGAATGTGATGATGGTGCAGCGGTGTCGGAGCGGATTTAACCATATTCACAGAACTTTGTCAGAGGTATAAGAATGAACCGACTTCATCTTGCACCTCAAGAAATTGGGAATATTAATTCACAAATTAAAGTACAGATTTCCAGACTTTTTTCCCATTTTATGAGCACGGTTGTTTTTAAAGTAAAGATTTGTGAAAGATCCTGAATCAAGAAATGCTTTAGTGATTATCAAGTCCTTAGTAACGTCCAGTAGCAATTCGGAACAGCGTCCAGGATAAATTAGCTGAATGATGCCCGGCAAGGATATGAGCCCTTAAGTTTATTAAGAAGTGTTCTTGCTTAGGCGCCTCATCAGAAAAATCAAAAGTGCTTCAACGCCAGCTCAAAATACATTCTTCTTCCCGTGTCATCACACTAAAGAATCTTGTCTTCACATTCAGATCCATCTGAATAATTCTTAAATTTCAAAACCAATGTAGACTTCTTTAAAACAATGACGTTATGGGTTGTCGTCCAATACGGTATTTGTGGTCCTTCCTATCCGCAGACGAAAAGTAAGACCGTAAATAATGTTATCAATGTAAGACTTAGGTCAATATGACACATTATACCAGTCGCATGTGTTGTCACGCTGTTTCAAATATTTTTATCAGCTGCAAAATTAACGCTTGACAAAAAATTGCGTAACAGAGTAGAAGATGGCTGAGTTTGAAACACTATCATCAAATGTTACAACCATTGTCTTTTCTCCGCAAATCTTTGTATCCAAATATGTGTTTGTATGTGTGTGTGTGTGACGCGGATTCACCAGTATCTGCACTTGTAAAATCTACTTTATTTCCGATGTAATATTAAGCAAATGAAGTACTTCATTTATCTGATCAAAACGCGAATTTCAAAAGCAACAGACAACGAAAATTTTATTCAGTGGCCATCTTTAATACAAGGGATGGAATTCCTATTTAAATGTCAATTTCAGGTGCCTGGAACTTTATACCATATTAGCTGTTAAACAGTATTCTGCTATGACAGAGCTACATATATCTTTATCATTATTTACATTTGTATGGCTAGTTGAAAAACAGGTGACCACGATGGTAAATGAGACGTAGCATATATCCACGTTAGAGCAGTGCAAACGCTATCTATGCTGGCTCGACTTATCACTGTCAGCGCGACCTCTGCCGGAAATACAGAGCACAGCACTGACTATTCGCGTGCTGCGTAGCGACTCCGTATAATCGGAACAGCCACCAACAGCATCGTAGTCTTAAAATCACTAAATCGAACAATGAAGTAACTGAAAAAAATAAAGAGTGGAGAGTATATGTCTTCTTCTTGTTATTTTCTACGTGCTTTTGTATCATTCTGTAAGACTGTATAAGCTTGTTTTCGAAAAATTCGGATATGTTAATGAAAAAGTAAAAATCTGCAGTTTGAACTGCATTTCAACATTTCTGTGGTGATGTTCCGGCATTTCATAAAAGTAAAACAATTTTTCTCCTGAACATATGAATGCTATTTTGGTTATTTTCAGTCACGTGTGAGAGTGATATCAGTTATGTCATTAGAGCGAGTTCAATGTTGCGCATTAATTGGTACAAATCCTTACAAGATGTCACAAATATTTTCAGCTTCCGTAAAAATTATAATGCACTAAATGTGGATTCAGGGTATACTTTATGTATGTCAGAAACTGTAGATAACTTATTTATGTTGTGTTTTTTTATTGCACTGTGTTATGATATGGTTTGTAATACTTCCGTTATAAATGTTTATCAAACACATACGCGTTACACTTTATGTCTATGACGATTAAATTGATAGAACTTTCATAAAATGTTGGTAGTAGTCACTGATATGCTGTTGATTTTCGAGAATGCCTCTGCTGTACAATATTATCCAGTTTTCTATGGTGTACACGGTTCGGGCGAGAAAGACATTATGCGCGGTTCCTGTCGAGCCTTTGTACCGGGTGTTTCAAAAATGAGCGATATATTTGAAAAAATCAATAAAAACTAAACGCGCAGCGATAGAAATACACCGTTTGTTGCAATATGCTTGGGACAACAGTAAATTTTCAGGCAGACAAACTTTAGAAATTAGTTACAATTTTCAACAACAGATGGCGCTGCAGGCGATTTGAAAGATACAGAAGTAAACGCAGTCTGTGAGTTCGCCATTCTGTAAGTCGTCTTTCTGCTGTAAGCGTGTGCTGTTCACAGACTGTTCAGAGACTACACCATATTATTGCTGCTCATGGTGGATATGTGGAAAATATCGTACTTTAGATTTTTCCAGACTGCAGCGTCATCTGTTGTTGAAAATTATAAGTAATTTCGAAAGTTTGTCTGCCTGAAAATTTACTGTTGTCCTAAGCATATTGCAACAAACGGTGTATTTCTATCGCTGCCCGTTTAGTTTTTATTGATTTTTTCAAATATACCGGTCATTTTTGAAACACCCAGTATGTCCGCCGAGCTTTCGTCTGTCCGCCGAGGTTGGGGAAGTTCGAGCGGTCATCCTCGCCTGAGTAGAGAGGACCGGTCACACGAATAAACGAGCGGGAGTAAACGGCAGTTTGCGCGACATTAATCCACGTAGTTCCACCGCATTTTCCTTCAGTGGATTTCGAACACTTAAACAATATTTTTAGAATTTAACTGTATGACTATGGTCCACCTCTCTCCTCAGTTGCGCTGTTAGCAACGCTTTCTTCTGTTCCGTGGCTAGAAGTGAGGCTGACGATCTTGTTTAACTGCCATCAGCTCTTTCCGGTCGGTGGTCGACGAGCCTGAGACGGCCAAGAGTAGCAGAAGCCGTCTAACAGCTGTCAGAGGAAACAGGAGGCTCTTAACAAGCGCTGCTCGCAACGCGACGTCTGTTTCCAGAGTGTCAGCGCCGTTTACGACGCCTGTGGCTTACGACTTCCGCTGGGCCAAACACGACGTCGAGACCAAACAGTCGCCTCGACAAATACCCTGGGTCACCACAGCAGAACTCGACTAGGACAAAATCTCGATGACTGATCCGGAATTTGGAGCAGTTTCCTCCACTTACGCGTATCTTCTGTACAAACAGATGGCTCGTAATCAAAGTTTTTTCCCTCGCTTTACGCCTCTTCGACGTCGAGGTCATTAGAGACGGTAAAGGAATGGGGGAAGGAATTGGGAAGGAATTCGGCTACGGTCTTTTTGAAGGAGCCACCCCGGTATTCGCCTGGAGTGACTTGAGGAAAACATGAAAAAACCCAAATTTTGATTGCCGGACGGAGATTCGAGCTCGCATATTCCGGAACTTGAGGACACAGAGTTACCGCTCACCCACCCTCCTCGGTCGTGGCGAGATCTTTATGTCTATTGGAACAGAGCTGCTGAATAACGGCATTGTTCGGAAGCCAGCCACGGCCTCTGCGCTATCTAGGTTAACTACAGGCACGTGAGAATAACGCACCAACTCCACCCGCATCTACTGGTTTAAAAACATTCACAACATCTAACTTACCTAACTTGAGGAGGGGAGATTTCCGAGGGGTATTTCACTTCAGTTTAGATTATAATAGAAGGATCTCTAACAAAAGTTCATCATATCGCTAGAACTACTCTCTTCCACGTCGGTTGTTTGAATGTAAGAACACTAATTCTGCTTGGAAATTCCTTCGTAGGCGAAATGGGAGTACAAGCACTATTATCTACTATACGCATATCATGATACTTAAACATAATCTTTTCAGTTACACAGAGACGCATTTTGTATAATATTTTTATTTAGTTTCTAATATAACGTAAGAGAACCTATAATATTACCTGCGCCGGAGGGTACGAGTAGTTCTGTGTTGACTTCATCACATTCTAAACAGAAGAGAGGAAATGTGAAATTTTACAGTTTTTTAAAAAATTTTGAACGATTGACGGTTCTGAGGCGCCATATACGCTATTAAAGCACATTGATGAAAGCAGACATGAATTATTCCCCATTATAAACCGGTGCGCGCCCTTGACCAAACCCGCATTCTTCCAGTCAGTCTGATATCCTGCCACGATTCGCAATTATTCCGTATGGGCCAACATAAAAGTAAGCAGGCTCCCCTCAGATCACTACGGAGCCACCTGTTACAATCGATCGCTCCTACAAAACGATATCTCCACAAACTAGTGACGAACTAAGACTGTTACAAAAGACTATAGCTCCACCGCAATACAAGTGGAAAGTGTTTCAGGGCATATGTCGACAACATTTCAGTCTGAGTCTACTTGCCACTTGAGCAGTAACCGTAGGTAGCTTATTTTTTGTATTTTAAATTATTTTACTATCTCTTGCATAAAACCCCGCGTGTTCCCTCGCACACTTTCTATGCTTACCGTCCTTGCAGTAGTATGTTTCGTTATTATTCTTCAATTTCTACTCCTAATTTCGACTGTTTAGCGAGCACCCATTTCCTTACATATATACAGGTAGTTCCAAGACTTTCTCACTGTTCAGATAAGAATTCTTTTCGAATTTCTTTTGACGCTAGATTTGTGTGTTTAATCCCAATTACTTAAGTGGTCAAGTTTACTCAAACAAACTTCGGCATGACCGGTTATTGAACTTTCAAAATACCAGTCAAGACTGCGATTCGAAACTAAGAGATTTCGATATTCAAATACAGTCTTCATACCATTTACTCGCTTTCCTTAAGACCTGGACTATCCATTTCTCGCAGCTTTAACTGGGGAACTTAAAATTATTTACTAGCAAATACAGCACCTTCAAAAAGTTTTGTTCGCAGTTTAATCCGATATTCTTACGCCAAAATGCTTTCATGGTTTGGTTTACACGTTAAACTGAATATTCCCCATGCCTGTTAGGATTACCGCGTAATAATAGGCGGTTACGACAGAGGGGAATTCGGCAGTCGGTGAGAAACTATCAACCAGCTCCTAAAACGACCACACGAAATTATCGTTATTATCCGCTTAGAAGCTATGCAAAATTCCTTGAGGTAGGTTTGGATTCTACATGGCGTCACGTGCAGATATTCCGTCACATATAAACTGGACCATACGAATAATGAATGAACAGTCGCAGTCTGGTGATCAGCTGAGCTGTTTGCATTTCCACTGCGTTACTCATTTTGGTCCTTTGTTTCTCATCGCTAATGTACTCCTTATGGTTTACTCAGAGGTAATTACTCTAGATTCTTTGAAAGATCTATGTCACCCAGTTAGCTAGAGCAACATATTTCTTTCATACTCGTACATGTCCTTGCCTTAGACAAGTTAGCTCAGCATGAGTAACCTCCTTCTAGAGCGTGGTAGGAGTTTTCATTTGGGGTCTAACAACATTAAGGACTTTATTTTTTTATATTTTTTGTCTCGAGTGGGATTGTTGTATATATTAGTATATGTTGTTATGAATAAATTTGCAGAAGGTCAAAACAAATTTACATTTGATTGCAGAGATTGAGGACTTAGTTTCACGTTCTCTAGTTTGCTGGGAGCGTCTCATACGTGTAGATGTTATCCAACCTCCTAATAACATTTAAACAGACTCGTTAAAAACGTTTCAGTTCCTTACTGTCTAGATACACAAACAATAAGATCCAAAAATTGTATGATTACACCGTGTGCGTGTGGAAATAATTGTTGAAATTACAAAGCGTTAATATCATGGCATATCATATGACAAATCCACCCCGTTGGCTCAATGATGGTGCTCGGCTTCTGGCTGGTTCGAGGCCTAAAGTATCATCATCACGACTTGGCCGGCAGGATGGGAGAGGCGGTGATACACAATTCGTAACGTACAGATTGGGATTTAACCTGCAACTTTGGTGCTCAACCCTCTCCGCAGTGTATATGGAGTGGGGACGTTGCCAACTGATGATGGATGGATGTGAGTATTACGCATGGGGGCTCTCGTGGTGGCCTTCGGAAGGATATGCTTGAATGGTGCGGCACCGTGTTTACCCTCTCCCTTCTTCCATTCACAACACAAAAATCTAATAGAGAAGATGGGAAGATTATATACCAAGAAAGTGTGGCAACGGTTTGCAGAGCAATTTAACGCCTGTTTGTAAGAGTATCTCGAGCAACCAGTGTAGTTTATATAGGAGAGAAACTACAGTGTGCCTAAACCAGATGTTTAAAACCCAGCGAAGTGATAATGTTGTTATTTCCGAAGGACATTTCGTTCTTCTGCGTGGCAGAGTTCGTATGACTCCAATAGATCGATAGGGAATGATGTGACTTTAGGTATGTGACCTTCCCTTATCGATGGAAGAATGAAATACACGACGCACATTTTGCAACTAATAGAAAAATTGTGGAACAGTCAAACCCTATACGAAAGATCTAATTATCACTCAACAGTCGCATACGATCTTCATTACATGCAACATCATTTTTTTCCCTCCACTTTTGGGTTCCGTACTTCCTGCAGGAACGATTAAACCCTTATGGATTGATTCGTTCATTCGTCCGAGTGTCACACCCTCATAACTTCTAGACCTTTTAATTTAGGAATTTGTAACTGAGCACTACTTTAGTTCTCATTAGCCTTAACACAATAACGTAAAATTTTCCAAAATCACGAGGATGTAAATATTATTGGTTGTTTACTATGGGGGGGGGGGGGGGGAAGTAAATGTTCTTTAAATAATCTTCTTCATGGATATCAAATGTTAGTTGATAACCTGCTGACTCTCAAAATGTTTGGTTTATTGTTTTTACGTAGGCCTACTACGTAATTTGTGCAGTGTGTGAAAAACAGCAGAAAAATAACTCCCATTTATCTTCTAAATCACTGGCCTGAAATTGGCACAACTAGAACTTCCGCTAGAAGTGTAAAATGTTAAAACACGTAATTTGTGCAGAAGTTATGTCACGAAGAGTTTTCTCAGGTGAAGGTGAGTTTAGTTTCTTAGGTTTCTGCTCGAGCTATAACAGGTTTCTTATGCCACCAGGTTTTATTCACGTCGTGAGTACACAGATTCGGACACTTGGTATTGTTGGCTTACATGGGACATCCTTAGGCTATTCCTGGTTGGTTACGAAGCTCATCCGGCGCTATACTCGTAAATTTTTGGTCTCGCATTATTTTCGCAGCGGACGCTTATAATGTAAACGATGTTCCTCATTTATAGCTCACAAACTGGGCGGGAAAAATCAGCACAGTTAAGATTGCTTATTTGGAAACAGCAATAATTCCGCTGGCAAAAAGTCTTGGTCTTCCGTTATATCCAAAGTCCGCATTTAGTTTCCTAACTGCGCTGAATCAAATAGCGGGACTGAATTTTGAAAATACGCCTTGTACAAAACAAAACATATTAATACAGTTTGTAATTTAGCAACTAACACGTGTTTCCTCTGTATTGTACCCCTCTGTGGGCTGAAATGTTTTAACGCCTGCAACATATACAGTAGTTGCAGCTTAGTGCGGTATCAAAGCTTTACTTCTTTGTGTTCTGATAATTATATTTGTTCTGGAAATGTATTTTTGTAATATAACAGAAAGCAATGATTTACATTTTATTATTGACCGTTTATCGCCAACGTTGACTTTAATGTGCGATGTATTTACGCTCTCTACATCAATGATCGTAATTATTAATTACATATAGACTTTTTAGACAGTGTTATTAAAAATTCTTCATTAATGAAGCGCCTTCAATGGTTCTATGAACGTAAGAAGGTGAATAAGCGAAAGTGTTAACTATTAACTGTCAGACTGGAACGAAGTTTATATTCTTATTGATCAAGTTTACAATAATGCTAGTTACTTATGAACGAAAACCGTAATTGAAGTGGAATGTTAATTTCGGTCATATACAGAACTTTTAATTGCGAACTTTCAGATTCCACGAGAGAGAATTTCCCCATTCGAGTTACTGTTTAAGCAACAGATCGATCTCAAAATAATAAAAAATAATAATAGGAGAAGAAAGCGAGAAATAATGTTGGTGGGTTCCAAGATCGCAATACCTTCTGGCGCTCGATTTCACGCTTAGGTGAGTAGGAAAATTTTCTTTCGTTGGTAAGGGTGTCAGGATTGAAACAAATTACCGAGTAAAGTGATGAATAATTTACCAAAAATTCTTAAGGAATTTAAAATTAAAATTTGTTAATAGGAAAAGCAAATTTTGGAGGAATTTAACACCTCAATTATAAAAGATAATTTTAAAAAGCGGGTAATTAGATGATTAGGGGAGTAGCCACCGGAGTGTTAGCTCCATCGCAATTAAAAATTAATAACAAAAAATTAAATTTCAAATTTTAACACGCTGTCTGGGGCTGAGACGAGTTAAGGGCAATCCATGCTAGGAGAGAAATGAGTGCATGCGAAATGTGCAAACGTTGTAATAATGCGTCAACATCATGCCTTGTAAGTACAAATGAAATGATCCTTTATGGACGGGTGTAATAACACTAACAAATTGACCCATCTCCAAATAATGATCCAACAGGGACGATAGTTGGTACACAGCATCTTCATGGGGGGTAACATTGCAACTGAATATTATTATTATTATTATTTTTTTTTGCTGCGATAGAAACTTCGAACTGTGACCAGTGGCCGCTAGAATTCTAGTAACGTGAACTGACGTAGGTCAAATTCGGGCAGCATGCTTTAGTGGCACACTTAACCCGGGTATACACAACTTACAGCTTGAAAGAGAGAGAGGATATCTGGACTTCGGTTGGCAGAGTGTTCGTTCCGTCAAGTTGTCTGCCATCCGCACCGTTCTGATCAAGTTGTCGGCGGTGTTAGCAGCAATACGACTATGGAGGAACACCTACTAGGCGGGAAAGCTTTGGTTGATCAACGAAGACCATCAAAGGAGAGTATCATTTCGTCGTCCGATAGACGTGAACTCCACCAACAGTCTCTTCCCACCATCCTGAAACATGCTGCGGGATTAGTAAGGCCTCTTGTTCCAACACGCACTATTGCAATAGAAGACATACATTCTCGACAGCCCTTAAGCCCTCTTCCATTGAAGCCTCCACATCGGCGACTTCGTATGCAGTTTTGTCGTGAACGGTTGGCTTAGATGGCTGTGTGCTGACGATACATTTTCTTTAGAGAGGGAATCAGCTTTTTCTGAGATCCATGCTCTTGTCTAGAGGGAAACAGAACAGCCCACAAGTTCGGACATGGCTGCCTAGTATAACGCCGTCAGAACTGATGGTATTATTTCGCGTGGGCAGCAATCGCCTGTGGGCTTTGGTCTTTCCTGGCAGTTATTAAGAGACCTATGACGACACAGTGATACGAACAAGAGATTATGTATAGCTTCATGCGATTTCCCTCACATCGAAATTACGGGACACTTTTTAATAATATAATTCCGGCCCCCAAAAAGCACTTGTTTTTTAGGACTATCTCTCTCCTATATCTTTGTGTCCCCAGATTTGTTAGTAGATCATGCATGGAGTCACTCGGGCCTGCATCTACTTCTATCAACGGATATACCGGATATGGAGCGGCAGTTACACCAAATATAACATAATCTTCCACAAGATTACATTAGAAGTCTCTATGACCAACTGTGAGATTGCATTGCCACATATATCCATACTGCGGTAGAGAAAGAGGGCAGTAGATACTTTTAAACTGCTGAAATAAACACTCCATTTATATTCATATTATTAGCAGTTTTTTGTATCACTGTTTTCCTTATCTGTACCAAGTTCCATTGCGTTTCAACATTTTGATTCTCCAATTTTTATGACTGAGTATATTTATCTTGAGTTTTGAAATCATCTAAGTCAAGAGAACATTTGTAACGGTATCAGTTTCAATCAATTGTACACATTACTGCCTCAGTTTTGAGAACTCTTTGAACAATGGTGAACCAACGTCGTAACAATCTAAATGTAACGGATATGCTAGCAGGAAAAGGGTAAATTCGTTTGTCGCATAGCAGAGCAGTACACACAACACATTGCATTGTGTCTCTGACCTGGACTACAAGGCCTGCTTCACCTTCTACTAGAACCAAACTGAAACTGTAAGTATGACCATCTTATTGTATTGGGCTATATATTACCTAGAGATAGTAGAAGTTTCCGTAAACGTGTTATTATCTTCGACAGAGTATACAGTCATCCGGCAACCGAAGCCAATCTATCCATCCAGTGTCCCATACACCCCGGGGCATGAGGGGTGTGTACAAATCTCCACTTTCAACCTACTGCCACTGGATGATGGCTTAGTTGTATCGGGCAGTTACCTGTCAGAACGTTCCTTAGACCCTGGTGGAAAGGAAACCCGACACGCCTTTGACAAATTTTATGACATTTACAAACATTAGTCCATACCTTCATTTTGATTTCACTCAATTTATTTAAAGGATGCCGTTTTGTGGAACATAGTAGTATTTTTTTTACCTATGGCTTTACGTCTCGTGGCTCTTGAAGTCATTAGAAGAGGGATGGGACTGTGGACAAGGAACGGGAAGGAATTCGGCCATGGTCTTTTGAAGGAAGCATTTTCCTGGAATGATTTGGGGAAACCAAATCTGGGTGCTCGGATGGGATTCGAACCGGCGTCCTCCCGAATGCGAGGCCAGAGCATCTTAGGTCTGATTTACGCCTGCGAGGCATTTCAAAAATGAAGTCAAACTATTTGATGCCAGAAACTTTTAGAAATACACAAAATAATAGTATAGCGCACCAGGAATCAACATGTATACTACATAATAAGTTTTGTCCGGAAACGAAATTTGTTACGGGATCAAACACTAACTGGCTTCGAGAGAAGCACAACCTGATCGACTGATGTAACATTACTGACTTACACACCCATCCGTCTGTCACCATATGGTAAGTTACAAAACTTCGTGATAATAACTGTTATTCATCCCGAAAAAAATGTCCTGTATCCTTCCTAAACATACAAAGTATACCCTTGTCAGATTTCATCAACATCGGTATAGCCGTTTAGTCGTCAAAGCGTAACAGGAAGACAGAGACTTACTTTAGAGTTGATGATATTACCAGTGTAGATCGTATACATACTGACTCCGGGAGAAACAAAGCCTGAACGAGCAATGTTGAAAAATAAAAAAAGTAAACATGTATGACGTTGGCCGGGAGATTCTGAAGAATTGTTCGGTCACCTACGATTAATAAAGTATTATACCACTGAATTGGTGGGAGCTACAGTTTAACAAGGAATCCGAAAAAAGGAAGGTTTAGGTATGGTTCATACGACGAAAAACAACTATAAAAAATTCCTAACCCCATCGGGATTTGTATCTGGGTCCAGACTCAGAACTTTTGAAAGTAAGCACCCTAGACGTTACAGAGGCTACACACTCTATGCGTCTGCCACTGATCAGTTAGTTTTCAAAATTCCAAGACAAAATATTTATTTATGCAGAAAAAAGTACCCTATGTCCCTTCCGATGGCAAATAGTATTTCTTAGTCAAGTTACATGAAGATTGGTTAAACCGTTTACCCTTGAAAACTTAACAAACAAACAGAGACACAGAGTTACTTTTGCATTTATAATATTTCTATAGATCAGACAATAAATTCCTGGTAGAATATTTGAACGAATAAAAGGGCAATGCATAGGAAAAATTCTTTGGACTTCAGTTAGGTCTACGTGTCGTCACAAGGCATTTAAATTATTATTATAATTACTGTACCGAAGATCTCGTCTAATTAGCAATTAAGAATCGACGAAATACCTTGCCCGATACTCATTATCAGTCTTCCAGTTATTAAGGTGAATGTTGCAACTGGTTTAAATACCTGGTTTTCGTAACTCTTCTGCTTACGATTTGGGCTTTAGTTTAGAGAAGACTTGAAAAATAAATGGGCACAAAAAATCATTCCACTGATGAAAATGCACGTAAGCATCGGGTAACTTAAGGCTCCGTAGTCTTGGGTCAGAACGCTGGAGGATCAACAAGCTGCGAGCGCTTCTGATGACGGAGTGCTTTCCGAGGCAGAGTTTATTTTGAGACTCCCTGGAACGAGCTCACCTGCGCTCGATGCACCGCTCTGTGTACTCGATTTCAAGTCCACCCGCCTCGTTGAATAGTGTTTTTCCCCCCCCCCCCCCCCTTCCTTTATTTTCTTCCTGCAGATATTGTAGTGGAGAATAACAACCGGTAAAATTCTGCGAAATTATTGGTTGGAGATTTCAATTGATGTTCGTTCCATAGAAGCGATTCACACCGGTTTCATTGTGATGTTTATTTTTATGTCAGTTTTGTGATTGTATTATAAATTACATTTTCATAATTACAGTGGCTAAGAAAAATCTCGTTTGCATTTATAATTTTTGGAGAAAAACCTCGTTTGAATTTATAATTTTGTATTTATCTAAGAAGTATCTTCAGATCTAGTGTATAAGTAGTTCTAGTGTGGAAGTAGGGCTAGTGATAAAGATGAAGTATAGTTTGTATAAAATCTGACAATCAGTGGTCAAGAGATATTAACGAGAGTTTTAGTTTTCATACCAATCGCCTAATCAGAAGGTATGATTTTTCATAGTCCCTCAATAGAAACTCTGCCAAAATTTTTCAGTGAACGGTAAATACGGCATTTTAGTTAAGTTTAACATTTATAATTTCCATCTTAGGTTTTACGTATGTAGAAACTCTTAATACTTTTGCTGCTAACGCACACACAGTATAGTAGCCCTTTTCATTTCGAGGAAAGGGCTTAAGACAGAATTAAAATATCATACGATAGGCGTCGCTAATGCTAGGCGTAACAGGCGAATCTCCGCTTTTGATTTATGTTAAGGTTCAAAGTGGCAGACGGCTTGATCACAAAAAGCAGCTCGCTCCGTGAGAACGAAGAGCTAGCGACCAAGTATCGAGAGTGCTATGGACATATACCAATGGTTTCACAGGCCTCATGATAGAAGGATACTAAAATTAGGCGTCCTGGGAATGAGTGGGAAACTGGTTTATGGAAGAAACTAACTGAAAGAACAAGCTACAAATTTGTGTTAAAGCGCAAAAGTGCTGGAAGAACAACGCGTCCTGGTGCAAATCTGGAGCCTGGTCTACGAGCCGTCCCATTACGGTTTCTAAGCGCACTTTTTTTTAGCGTACACAAGTTACACGGTTTAGAGACAGACCAACAGTCAACATATACCATTATATTGCAAGACCGCAACAGAAGTGGAATACGCCATCATCAAGCTCTCGCTTAGCGGTGGTACTTCCAATATGGTACGTAATATTCTGACATACTGGATTGTTTAATTTTTTAATGAATCAGTGAAAAGTAGGAGTGTAGAGAAAGAGGAAGCTCAGCTTACGCAGTATGCCAATAGACTACAGACTGTAATGATCCTGGTAAAGAGTTTATTGCAGAGTCTCGAGTAGCCAGTCGAGAGAGAACAGAGTGGTTCCGAGTACTGCTGTGACGTCACAGAGCTCCGCGACCTGAGGCACAGCTCCAGTGGGTCAGGTGGAGAGAAATAGTGCGACGGGGAATGCAGGAGAGCGGCCAACACGCGTGAAGCAAGGCGGACAGAATAGAAGAGACGAGCTTCCGGCAGCAGCCACCAGCCCGCGGGTGACAAAGCCTGGAGCCGCCTGCAGCTGGCAGGCTATATTTAGCAGCGACATCACACACACGCCAGGGACGATATCACTGCAAGTAGAGACGACAGTATCTGCTGGATTCGATAGTAAAGAGACATGTCACAAACGAATAAACATCCATGTTCCGACTGTTTCTATGTTTTTGTTTCAAACGTAGTCTGTTATGTTTGGAATTCCATGCCATAGTTTCCGTTTTCTGTTTCAGTCTGTGTTAGACTGTAAATTTTAGTGGATATTACTGATATTGTGAAAATTGTGGTACAGTATGTAATTTGCAGATATGGCTCTGTAATGTACTAGTCGTATTACTAAATACCAGAAAAAGAAACACCATGTGCAAACAAAAAATAATAATAATAAAATAAAAAATATATAAAAAATGATATAAATGATAATAATAGTAGTAAAAGAAATGTACATATTTAAAAAAAAGAAAAAGGGAACTGTAATGAAAGACTAAAAATGTTAAGATGTTATTACCTTTGCATAAATGTAATGTTAAACCCAAAATTGTTATTAGTTATAAGAACAAAACTGTAAGAAAAAGGGGCAGATGTCACAGCAAGCGTGACAGGCACCCCTACCCATATACAGCTAATCCCACAAAAGGAACTAGCAGAAATTTCATGCGCTCGTGGTATAATAAAACCTTGGATTTAGGTTGGAGCTTTGATTTATCTTTCGTAAAATCTGCTAGCGCCCAGAGAAAAATTAGGACATAGTTGTGAAACTTAAAAGCAGGTTCCTTTTCCTTAAGTAAAACTGTGAAACGTACACCAGACTTAGTAATTACAATCATGAATTTTTTTAGTCGCTGTGCGAAATCACACCCATATCCTAAAAATAAGTATCCACAATATAATATCAATCGTTATATGTCGCTCAGATGATTATGTCTATTTTTACTTTAAAAAATACCTGTTATGCAAGGAAACTGATGACTGTCAACTCTCGAGTCAAGAGGACGACTTTTCTATTAATATAAAAGAATGTTACCTTCCATTCTGACCAAAAGATTCTATCAAGCGTTTCTGAATGAAAATCTTATCACACAAAAATGAAGAAAATAAGTTGGACCCCCCTGAATATCCGAAAGGCTCGCTATCGTAATCAACTGATACTTAAATATGATACTAAAGTTCCAATTCAACATACAAAAATACAAAAAGTTACGTGTCCGATGTAAAATGCATGCAGCAACAAAATATTTCCTTTCTGAATTCAGCTTGTATATAGTCAAAGCTGATTTACTTCGGTTTTCTAAGCTTCGTATAGAATGGATATATATTTACGCTAAGCAACTTGTAAAATTACACTGAAATATTCATCGGAAATTTGATGTCATGTATGTAATAATTGTCAATTAGTTTAAAATATCTAACAATAGAGTACTTTAACGATGACCTGCTTTTTTAAACTGAAGTTGTTGAAACTGCTTGATGTTCTAGAATCTAAAAAAAACTGGAGTCGTTGTCAAATTTCATTGTAAAAGCGTAAAGAAAAACTACACTCGTGTAAAGATGGATGATGACCATTCACGATCTCCTAGAGTCAAAAAAAGTGAATCTACATCGCAACACAACTTCAGATTTCTGTTTTTTATTTGTAACTAGTTATTTAGCGAAAGTTCGTTCACTTGTATTTTTAATTTTACAGGTGGTTATAAAATCTCCTATTGAAGTTCCTCCCACAGACAATTTAGCTTCTTAGACTCAAAATGAAAAAAAATGCCAATAATACAGTGAGGAATCCAACACGGTCAGAGATAAGAAAAGACACATAATATGTGCACATATACCATATATATATATTGTTCGAAACATCATCAATAATAGACCAGCATTTGGTGGGTGGATCGCTTTCAACCAAACAAACCGACAGACAAGCGAAACCTTTTTCTTTATTTCTCAGCTTCCAGATTCCACATCAAGATATTTCTGGGCCTGTGGTCTGCGCAATGTGTGATACCCTAAGAAATTTGTGCAGATAATTTCTTGTGTACTGAGGAGATCTAAACAGAATAAGCTTCTCGTAGTCTATATGTTTACTACCAAATATATCAAATATCTCCTTTCTTGGTCAAAATGACTGCGAGTCTGTAACAAATGCTCTCTAATGGAAGATAAAAAAAAATGTTCTGAGATTGTAGTTAGTGGCTTATTATTTTTAAAGATTAAGTTTCAGTGTTTGTATTTCGATGATTTATTTACAATTACCGTAGCCAGAAATTTGTATCAATTCAGTCTTAGAAAGGAAGCAAAATATCATATCAGTAGGGGTGTAAATCCTTGTGAAACTTAAACAATTGTCGAAACTGAAGGGTGAATTTAGTTTGTTGGTCGCTTGCGTATCTCAGAATATCTATGCTGACAATTGCTTTGTGATTTCAATATATTTTCAGTTAGCTCTAACTACGATGGAACTCACACCGCAATGTCAATTTATCTACGCAATTAATTTACTTACATTCTTGAGTTCGTGTGGTGTTTGAGGTGTATTATCTAGCAACTAGCGTTGTAACAGACTTCTCTAGTGACAGCTTTAATTGTGATGAAAAACTTCCTCATACCATTCATAATTAACGAAATCAATATGTTAGTTTATGGTTGTGACCCTTTTCCGCTCCTCATATTACTCTTAAGCCTTCTCTCAATTTCTACCACAGCCTCCTCTCCAACTTATGCTTTATAGTTACGCGACTATCTCTTTACAGTCTCGTAAATTATACATGCTGACAAACAAAAATATATGCTGTCATACAGAACACAAACTACACGTTTCCAAAGTAGACGGCAACACTTTAGCTTCTCCATTAGCATAGAACTGAGGGCAGAGCCTGATACTGTCTGATATGGTAAGTTACTGACACTTTACTACTCATAGTTCTATGCATAACCTCACGTACTGCGAAACTCACTTTCTACAAGTGTTCCATCGTATTGATGACTAGTGTTATATTAATTGAAATTGACAGAATAAATTATTGTTAAACAGAAGCAGAAAAATCTTCAACGATACGAAAATGTAAATCTTATTAATGGTTGGGAGAGCAGCTGAACTAATTGGCAACCTGACTAACAGACAAACACAAAATTCCGAATAGTGTGCAGGTTGGAAGCTAACTTACTGTGGACTGGGCCCATTAATCAATTCAGACACTGGATTATTTATCAGCTCATCAAAAAAAGTACTGAAATAAAATGGGAAAAGTAAAATGTAATTTTAAAAAATCCCTGACGTAATTTTAATATTAGCTGAAACAGCAGTCCCTAAATGGTTAGATGAAGGAGCCTTGTCTCTGGAATTAAGATTGTCATAACAAACTAAACTATACAAGGGAACTGACGAGTCACTCAACGCAAAGAGCGATGTGTGAAACAACGCAAACCTGCAGCTGAGAATCATACCAGCCAGTCTCCAACGGAAAACAACACAAACTGGTCTCGGTTGGTATTTTTGCCCCGTTCCGTCCGTCATTTGCTGCGTGAAAGAACTAATATAGAAAACTGACAGTTCTGAATAATGATCGCTATCCGTAACACAAGCATGCTATACAACTGCAGCAGTTGGCCTAAGTTACTGATTTTACTAAATCTTCAACGGACTGTTGAAATAACCGTATGAAAAAGGCGAGAAAAGTAAAATGGTAGATTTATTGAGTACATATGAGTATGTATTTAAACGCATAATAGTGCGCAGTATGAGCTGGAGTGCTGAAAAACCGTGTGTGAAATACGCACGTATTCTAAGACACCGAACCGTAGCAACCACCCAACACAAAAGAAACTAGATCTACTGAGTGGAAGGTTTTTAAATACCATCCCAACTGTATATGCATCAAGGGTAGAGGATCCTCCATCAGCAGAGGTTTCCATTGATTAATGTCCTCTATCCCCCATATCTTACACTTAAGTAATGTATTGTCATACAGTTGTTCCACAGAGGAGACGCGTATAGAGTGGGTGAGTACTGCGACTTACGACTTCTGCTCCCACTGTGGCCTTGGCTCTGGACGTACTCTGCTGGTTATCACCCGATACTACGTGCGTTCTGCTGAAACACTGCCTGCAATCTGAGTCTTGATTTCATCTGTGTGCAACGTGCTTTAAGTACAGAGACTTAATTTTATTAAATGGACTAAATATCATCATGAATTTTTTCTTCCTTGATGTAAAAAGCATCCTATACAAGCAAGAAATAAATTTGTTGACATTTTCAATAAGAATCAGTTGCATTATACGGAAGCTAAATTTCTTCGATCGTAATGTTTAAAGTATAAAATTCATGAGAATTTCATGTCGTATGATCTTGAATGGCTGTCAGTATCTCCAAGATTTTTCCCTGGGATTTATTATTGTTGACAAATATAGATTTCAGATTTTATCCCTTTGACACAAAGACTGCTCTCCAATAATCTTTGTAAACTTGAAAACTTACAAAAAACATCATTTCGCTTATTGTTTTAATACATTTTCGTATGCTTATTAGGAAAATTTCTACAACAAAAACATATCCTCATCAATTGCTTTAATGTTTAAAAAGGTAAGTTATTTTGATACCAAACATTCCATCTCCTAAGGATGAAATTTCAGTTATGCCTGCTTTACGATAGTGCAGTTGTATTAAACGGGTACAGTGGCAAAGATAACAAACAGTTAAACTTTTATCCAAAACAGTCCAGCCGGGTTTGGGGAACCATAAAATACAGTAGATTCGTTGATATATACGAATCAAAACATTCTGTCTGCAGACATACCTGAGACCACTAGGGGAGAGCTGAGCTTCTATTAGTCTTACTACTTAACCATTTGCCTTCGCTTTTCTGAATCCCCTATTCCGCTTCCCAGCATCAGTAACGGCTCATTCCCCCCCCCCCTCCCCCAACCCCCAGAAAAGTTACATTCTTTAGACCTTGTTCCTGTCCGTTTTCGAGTAGGCACAGCAAGGACTGCTGTTAGAAGAGCCAGATTAATAAATTCGCTGAAAAATAGAGCGATTAGAAAGCAAGACAGAAGTAAGTGGACACTTGAGAAGAATGGGAGAACAGACTGGCAAGAAAGGTGCTGGAATGGAAAATAGAAGAGAAGAAGTAGGGGAAGAAGATAGATAGATGGATGCAATACTTAAATGTGTAAAGAACTTATTGGGAGTGGGAAGAAGAGTGGAAGGTGCTGGGTGCATAGAAATTGAGGGAGAGACTTTACCTTTGTGCATTGCAAGTATAAATAGCGGATAAATAGACTGAGAAAGAGGAAATGCATTGGAATCTGACACCGCAGTATTATGGATGGCCAGTTTTCAACCAGATGCCAATTATTGTTCTCCTAGGAAATGCTGCTACGAGAGGCAGGGAATGTAGTGTTTTGTAACTGGTGTAAAACTAGTAGCATGTGTGCAAGATACAATTTCCTCAGCAATAATGAGGTTCCCAACGTACAATACTCGAGGTAAACTTGAAATTCGAGTATAGCACGACGAAGTTTTGAAGTGTAAACAATAGGGTAACTGAGTAAACGAAGATTTTACCGGCGTGTCACTGAAATATAATTTTCGCGGGGTCGCGGTCGAAGAAGTCTAAAAACAAGCTTCCGACGGCGTTCACTGCCGTCAACTTCAGGTCCTATGAGAGTGTGGCGATAACCAGAACTCCAGTTGATTGAGAGAATTAAGAGAAGTGTATGGAAAGGAAAAAACAGACAATGACCCTGAACTGGCACTCGATTCCAGACATAAAGGTATTGGGAAATTCTGTTTCGTAAGTAACGGGGTCAGGGATTGGAATAAATCACCAAGAGAAAGAATTTAAAGTTGAAATTCTTAGAGGGCAAAAGTAGGCGGGATCAGGGAAATGGAAAAAATGGATGTGCAGGAAAGTTTACACTGGAGCAGGAGCTCCATCCCAATTAAACTTAAATTAAAATATGCTGACTACTTCATAATCAACTTCTGTGGGTTTTGTTCAGGCCCGAAAAGAGTATATTACAAAAGGTTCATACTCATTTTCAGCTATCGTATTCCCACATTTGTTCTAATCTGACTTTCGGGTATTAATCGTTTGTGGATTTTGAGTTTTTACTAAATGTAATGCCCGAGTCCATAATTGACAAGTTGATGGTATTCTCTGACATGTGGATGACAATGTGAAGATTACAAGTAAAGGTATGCACCTATTACAAATCCAAATCATTAGTTCCCTACTTTTCCTATTGAACATACAACTACTTTCTTCTTTAAAAATGTAGCTTAATATAAGACAAAGAGAAAAGGAGAAAAAAAACATTAGAACAATTCGCTATTCAATCTGTGTAACAAAAAATAAGCTCAGAAATCAGTCACAGCTGACGCTTCTTTACGACCATAAAGTCCTATTAAAGGTAAATCCTGTCGTCGAAAGATCTGTACATAACGATCTGCCGATAGAACCGGTAAGATCTTACAGAATATATATGCAACGTGCGTCTGTTCCTGCAAAATCTGAATTTTGTTTCCACTTTCCACAGGCAGTTGGTTTCAGATCGTTATAAAATAAAAAAAATCTTTGTTTGTTTGTATTCATGCTGAGTTTATGATCTTCGCACACTATTTCAATAAAAACTTTTTTTCGATTTTACGTATCCGATGAGTTTTTATATCATTAGTCTTAGTCTTATAGTGTCTATCTGATCATATCAGAACATCTGCAACTGAGAATTTTGCCCAAATCTTTTCACCTCCCAAATATTAGTTCGATACAAGCAGTTACAGAAATCTGTAAAGAGAGGTAGACTAACAGGATCCCTTCCGTGATTTTTTTCTGATCACATGAAAAGGGGGAGGGGGAAAATCAGTGAAATTTTCAGCCATTGAACTTTGATACCGCTAATACCAACCAACCGTTACTAACAAGAAATACACTAAAAAACAATTTCTTTCCATCAACAGACTGAATAGGGGTACAGTAAATGAATTAGTGACAACAGGTTCGATATATGAAGAATTGACTGAATTCATTGAAAGACGGAAAGGGATGCCACGAGTGTTGGGTCCAATTCAGCTTTTTCAAGCTCACGCACTGAAAATGGAAAATTATATCCCAAAACGAGGAACAACGTGGAGTAGACTGCAGTGCCACTTGTCTTGCACATTTTATGCGCTGTGCTGTCCATCCCGACAGACGAGGCTTGGCAAGCAGTCGCCGGGTGGTTGACAGTCTTCCAGATGCTGCTGGCCTATGTCCACTGCAAGTAGCCACCAGTTTACTGCCTTTCTTATAAATCATACAACTGTGACCAGTGACAAGCCATCTGTCAAATCTAACAGTAAAGTCATGTCTGACATTAATAGTGTCTGCTAAAATGTCAATCTCATTCAAAACGTGTTTCCGATATTTGACTCGTCAAAAGCGGATAAAGATCTGCAGCCCTTTGTTTTGATGAACGCGTCAGATATGTCAGGCTAGAGCTTAAATGCCGCTATTGTCTGCTAACCATTTTATTATAACAGAGTTACACGCACAACAAATAATTATTGCAATCCCCCATCCTTTCCTATCTTATGCTAACCTCTTCATTTCTACATATCCCTTACAACCCACATCCTCATTTCTCTGCTTCATATATTCTAATCTCTGTCTTCCTCTACAATTCTTGCCTTCGACTGTTCCTCCCTTAACCAATCCTGCATCTCTCAAAATATGACCTACCAGCCTGTCTCTTCTTTCTGTAACCTTCTTCCACAAACTTCTTTCTTCACCCATCATTTCCAAACCTCGTTCATTTCGTACTTTCTCTGTCCACTTAATTTTTAGCTTTCTTCTGTAGCACCACGTTTCAAATGCTTTAATTTTCTTTCTTTTTAGTAGACCATGTTTCGCTACCATAAAGTGCTGTGCTCCACACGTAGAGTTTTAGAAAGTTCTTTCTACGTCCTAGATCAATATTTGAAACTAAAAGATTTTTCTTTTTCATGATATGAAACTGACATTCGAGAACAGCTTCAAGGTGTCAGTTTTCTCATTAAAAAAAATACTCTTGTCACCTTACCGAATTGCATCGGAACCAACAGCTGGCACTTAAAGCAAAATAAAAACACTTAAGATAACGGCTCTTCTCATTTTCGTATCTATTCATAAGATTTCGATCTTTCTTTCGGCCCTTGGGTTCTTTTCGTCACAGGTATCTCCAGTAAGAATTCCATTTAAGCCAGATACGCTGTTACATTTGATGCAAAGTCTACGATGGAAATAGCATCGTAAAAATATCAACATCTTCACATGGTAGAAGCGTTCACACTACGATACCAGACGTACAGAGCCGTCCACTGTATGCAATGGCCTCATGACAACAGGGTGAAGTGGCTGGGTCAATGCACGTTCTACCGCTGAATTTATGACGTGCAGTCTACATATACAATTCACAAATAATGTGGGTGACAGAGGAAGCTTTGCACAAAATTAATTCTGTGCATTCCAATCCCGAATAGCACGAGGAAAGAAAGAATACATACAAGCACCAGTACATTTCTTTGTTTCTCTAATTTTAACCGTCATTGCCACCGAAATAGGTTCGTTGACGAAGAATTACATCGCATTAGTTAATGAAAGAGGATATTCGGATATTCATCAATAAATTCGAACTAAACTCTGCTAGATAATAAAAGCCCAGTCTATGTATTAATAATTCTGTGACGCTGTGGCAAACAGTCACGAATCGAGCGGCTCTTCGTTGCTTCCAAGGCTTCAATCAAATCCTGGCGCTAAGGATCCCAAACTCCACAATAGTAATCCAAATGTGGACGCACAAGATTTTTGAACGCCATGTGCTTTGTATGAGCGTTACAATTTTTCAAATACGACCTTTGAATCGCAATCTGTAATTAGCTTTAACTACGACGAAAGGTTCCATTTTATGTTTCTTTGTACTATTACGACCAAAAACTTCTGGGGGTCAACCATGTCAAAAACTGAGCTTTTTACTTTGCAGCCGTGAACAAATGAATTTTTTTTTGTTAATTATGCTCATTACAATCAAGTACTACACAGTTCTGGCTCTTGCAAGAGCCAGAAGGCCAACAAAACCTTATGGCTTCCGTTGAAACTGCGGGAAGAAAACTAAAATACGGTCCTTATCTTGAGTCTCCAGTTTGTTTCCACTCTAGTGACTACAAATATCCTGAGCACTTTTCTTGTGTCTCATCTTATTCCACCGTTTGGATAATAATTGCCCAAGATCTACTGCAGAATGAAATGCAATCTGGTTTCTCTTTTCCCTTCCCCACATCCTTATCAATAAGTGGGGAACTTACTTCTGTGAATGATGTAACCTGCGTTCTTAACAAGTGTTTTTCTTGAGCGTACAATTTTTTAGGCTGAACTCTGAAAACCCTCAGCACTGATGCTTACCTTTGTCCCTGCTATCCTCTTAGCCATAAGTTATCCCGCGGGGTTACTAGATGGTTTTGTGCCGATAGTTCGACTCGTAGTTCTATATGCGATCTATTTGTTTCCCTAGTTATTTGGTTTGTCTTTACAATGCGGAATAGAAGATTACAAGCATGGAGACCGGACAAAAGTATTACAGCCTTCGTGTAGGCCATCCGGACATTAAAAAGCAAACTAAAGTTGTTGTGGCAAATGTTTTCAAATACTTTATGAATCTTGCTCATAACGAAGAATCTTGGCGTTGTTCAGTGCGAATATAACTTGGTCCAGGATGCATTTCAGCCTAACCCCAACTCGCTAATATTGCCTCTAGAAAAGCAAAGCTTCAGTCACACGCGAGTTAATACATTCCCTGTATCGCATGTCAGTGTCATCATGCACCGCCATATGAACTTGATTCCAAATCTTCACAGGTACTTACGGCTCGCCAGTCTTTCTTATTACCAGTGTTGAAGATCAATGTTTTAACGACTGGTACAGCTTACATCGGCCCCAATGAAAACGAATGTTAAAAATAAATCTTAACAACTTACGCTATGCTACGAAATATTTAATTGTGGCTTAGGCCACGTATATCGCGATCAATTTTTAACTTCTGTCATTCAAACCATTTCATTAAAAAACTGATAATTAATATTAACAAAACAAAATATATACTTTTCTTTCAGTGTTCTAATTGATTTCTTAGCTATTGCTTAACTAAGTAGAATTATTATAAAATAAAATTCAATGTAAATTCCTCCTACCTTGCGCTATAGCAAAAGGTTTCCCTTTTCATCCGTGTCCGCGTTGCATTTCAATCTAACCACGTAATACGACAAATTTGCCACCAGAAAAACAATACTTCAATATTAATATATGTACTGTATCGCATTTTAGTGGCATTAATGCATTGCTATAAAAATTTTGGCTCTAGCGCAATCACTGGGACTGATAAAGGAATTGTCCTTTTGGTTTGAAAATTATTACACACGTTCGATATATTATATTGCTTAATGTGTATTGCTCTTAGAGTTGTAAAACATATATACATACCTCACAAACTTCACTTAAAAAGTACCCTAACGCTATACCGCGAGCGACTGGGAGAAGCCTTATAGCGAAGTATAATGATCATGCACACGTTCTTTGAACGATATTATTCGGGAATATGTTGCTATCACAGCCATCAAAAATATAAATATGGAACAAATAACACACAAAAATATTGCAACAACTTTGAACCATTAGCGCACTAAAGAATTTAGTTTTTACAGTTGAAATGCAGCCTGTACCAAAATGGCGTTTGGTTCTTGTTGTTAAAGCATAACTCGCTAGAAATTTGATGTATTAAACATTTAAGTTATCATGATTTTCGAGCAGAATCATTAGCGGCGCCATTAATATATATCTTCTTAATGTATAAAAATCAATGTGAGTTTGTTTGTCCTCTATGCGCTCTTAAACCGCTCATCCGATTACGGTGAAACTTTGGTGAGTTCTAGAGTGCGTGTCGGAGATGGTTAATAAGGAATAAAAATTCCAAAAAACCACCTCCTCTTCTCAATAACATCCCATAATTTAAAAAACCCGACAGATTTTATCAGATTTCTACGGAAATTTTCACGCATATACTGTAAAACAAACGGAACAATACTGCCTACATACGCATCCCGTCTCCCCCTTCCAACCCTTCATTTTTATACAAACCCACACTTTTTATCCGATTTCGATGGAACTTTGTACACATATAACTTAAAAAATTGTAAAAATACTGTAGACATTAGTTTTACAAAAACCGAATTCCTCTCCCCTTTTCCACCCCAAAACCACCCACACATCCCCTTTACAACCCATAATTTACAAAACCCACAGATTTTATCCGATTTTGATGGAAATTTGGACACAAATACTTTAAAACAAATAGAGAAATAGTGACTACATATGGTTTTCCAAAAAAAAGACCCCTCTCCCCCTTCCCACCCCCCTAAATGTTTACACAAACCCACACTTTTTTCCGATTTCGATGGAAATTGGCACTCATATACTTTTTAAAAAATAGAAAAATACTGTAGAAATTAGTTTTACAAAACCTAATCCCTCTCCCCATTTCCACCCCAAAACAACCCCCTCTTCCCCATTACACCCCATAATTTAAAAAAAAACACAGATTTTATCCGATTTTGATGGAAATTTGCACACATATACTTTAAACAAACAGAAAAATACTGCCTACGTTTGGTTTCCAAAAACACAACCCCTCTCTTCCTTCCCATCTCCTTAATTTTTACAGAAACCCACACCTTTTATCAGATTTCGATGGAACTTTGTACACATATACTTTTAAAAAATTGGAAAAATACTGTAGACATTAGTTCTACAAAAACCCAATCCCTCTACCCTTTTCCACCCCTTCATTATTGTCAATGTGCTTTATACAAAACCACAGTTCCTATCCACCACATTCCATGCGCACAGTTGAAAGCTTTCGAGAAACTTAAACTAACGCAGTAAATCACATCCACACTTCACAATATCTTTTTTTTTATCTACTTAACGTCTCTCTAACAGCGAGGTCTTTAGAGACGGGAAAAGATGGGGGCAAGGAATGGGAAGGAATTCGGCCATGACCTTTTGAAGGAAGCATCCCGGCATTTGCCTGGAGTGATTTGGGAAACCATGGAAAACCCAAATCTGGATGCCCGGACGGGGATTCGAACCGCCGTCCTCCCGAATGCGATGCCAGAACGCTAGCCGTTGCACCACCACGCTCGGTTTCACAATATCATTTCAAATGGGTTGCAAATATCCTGCTCCGGGATACCAGAGGTTTAATATTCAATATTGCAGAAGCAGCTGAGATGCGATTCTTTGTCGCGATTTTTGTTGTATTAATCATATTTCTTTTCCAGTTAACAGGTGGTAAAATTAAGTTCCTACGCTTACATCTGAATTCTGAATATGACTTTAATTTCTCTGCTGGTACCTCATCTTGGCCACACAATTTTGCAGTACCATAAGCAGCCAAGTCCCACATTTTCTGTTTCGCATCTCGCCAAAATCTACTCCAACTCCTCCTCCTCTTCGCCATTATTTGCCAGTTCGTTTGGGCTGTGGTATTGAAGGTTGTTGTCTCTCGACATTTCCTTCTCATCGTTTATGATAGTTCACTTCTTTTCTATTGGTGCGTCGTCTGGTTGGCTATTTTATTGGATCAGTGACAGTGGACGTTTATGCAAATCAATTTCTGTTGTATATGTACCTAGATTACTGATGAGTGGGTTGTTGTTTTTGTGTGCGGATCTGTAGAAGGCGGCTGCGCTTTCTTGAAACCTTTGCTGAATTGTTTGGAGACCTGTTGCTTCATGGAGGTCATGTGTTGGGAATTGTAAAATCTACTCCAAGCAGCTCACGAGTATGATATGTGAATAAGAGCAAACACACTGTAATCCCCAGCGAAGACTTCCTTGTCTAGCACGCCTTCCTTTAAGCACGACTTTTCCTCCATATTTATTTGTGGATTGTGTATCTTGATTAAGTAACCAAACTATCACCTTGTTGTTTCAATACTAGCAATACTGAATCTGGCATGTTATCACTGCTTTTTACCCTCCTTTTTGCGACTCCTTTTAATTGTTTCATTAGCTTTGACTGATATTTATGATTTAGGTTCTGTGTTTAGTATCTCTTTGCTCACTGATTTTTATTCTCTCACCAGCAGCCTACAACCTGAATGATCACGCAATCCAGAGCCAGATACTTTCAGGTTATGTAGCGAACTCCGGCTCACAGCTCTTCGTTTCCCAGTGCATTGCCAACAGTATGACTCAGTTACAATCAAATCAAATGTAATAAATAATAAATGAAAAAGTTAAGAGCTTTTTTTAAAAGTCTTCCAGTTTACTAAAGTGTAGAATTGTTGATGCTCCACAGATTTCTTTAATTTTTCACCGCTTATTGTATGTTAAAACGTTAATGAAAAATGCAATTCAAATTTAAATAAAAATATTATTATTGTTATGACGTATCATTAGAAAATTAAAACAGGTGCTTGGTATTCAGAAGGCATTTGAGGTATGCATTTTTATAACGCTCAAAACAGACTTGCAGATTAATTTTCATGTCTACGCCACTCATTCTTGTGCATAAACGAATCCTTCCTAAGTTTCAGATCTTGTAATAGCCACGTAAGTGTTTCCTAAATTGAATTCATGTTCGCTGATATAAATTAGAAGTTTATGTAAAGTCAGCCCTTGAGACTTGAGTATGCTGGATACAAATAAAACTTGAAATGGAAATTGCATCCTAGTACACGACTCCAATTCAATCATAAATATAGCATCGGCGTGCGGAATGGAAGTAAACCGTTGATGGCCGTGACGGAGTAATTGTTCAACTGAACGTTATTACCAATGATTTTAAATTTTATGGTGATTTGGCTGATGAGTGGAATATTTCAAAATGTTCCCTTCGTAAAGCCCTTCTTTGTCCAGAGATTACTTTTGATCATTACACCACCTTGATTGCAGACAAAGAATAGGATCAAACCCGTTGGTAAGATGCTTCTACAGAATTTCTAAAAACCTTTGCTGTTCGCGGGAATTCTGGTTATCGGTACTGCCATTACTCTAAATTTCTTCAGATTGTATTCTTCGGTCTTTTCGTTTTCTGAAAAATCGACACCACATATTATCCTTGAAAACCGTCATCTGAGGAGGGCCCACGACCTCCACCTCGCTGCGGTATCGCACGAGTTTCATAGATTTCCCTGCAGGGCGACCTCGCGACCTTCCTGAGGAATATTATTTTCTTCAATAAATGAACCCATCCTTTACTGGATTCTCCATCTCCTTTATTTTTAAGGTTTCACGATAGAAAACATTTCATTTTTGTTTCAAAATTATTTCTTTTCATGTACGAGTATTTATTGCTGCATGATAATTGCGATTGCGCGTCTGGATTGATTGGTAATTAATTAAGCAGAAATGAATAGAAAGGTCTTCGTCAATCATCCAAACAGTTTGTAATGAGTACAACTGAGAATTGTTAAGTTTGTAACATATGAGTATTTTTAGCTGATAATTGGGATCTATTCAATGGCTTTTGCACCATATTTAGTAATGTACTTCCTCAACATTTCAAAAAAAAAAAAAAAAAAAAGATCCGTACAAACTGATTTTTTGCATTCTGCCAAGGCCAGAGGCCATTCAAGGTAAAAGTTGAATATACAAAATTGAGTAACAACGTGTTTAATCACCATGCAAAATTTTAAGCAAATGAATTTGATGGTTTTTCCATATCCTTAAAAAAAACAAATCTTGACTTTTGACTTTTTACGACCCCAGGAGTGATATAAGGTATAAAATTTTTTGCTCTATTAGTACCCGAGAACATTATATAATTCACAAAGCCGAGAAAAACTTCGTTCGTATAAATTTATTGTTGGTATTTTTATGATGCAGAGTACTATTAATTTCGAGTGTTTTAAATAATTATGATATTAATACAAGTAGTACCAAATTAAAAACTTTTGTTTTTTATCACAGCTTCAAAAGTAGTTACCTCAGTCGCGATTTTGAAAATTTTCATTTAAATACAAGGTTTCGGTTGATACTGGGAACAAATTTCTAAAACCTATGTAATACCGATTTTGAGATAGCCTTGGTAACAAAAATAGTAAAAAATTGACCATTTTGACAGTCACTCGTGTCTACTATCCAGGGGGGGGGGGGAGGGAATTGCTCAACTGGACGTGCAGGTCCCCACCCGCTCGGGTAGATATTTTTCAGTTTTTGTCCTGCCTTTACTTAAATTAACCACTATAATATAAAGTTACAAAATTTTAAATACGATATTTTGTTTTGGATGAGGAAATTATATAATAGGTTGACATTTGAAGTCTGCAACTAATTCCGTTAAAGTGTTAGAGGCCTGTGACAGACGGACGTTACTCGCTATAGAAGTGGGCGCCGCTTACCAAAATCTCGGCGGCGGCGCGCCGAACATTTTTAGCTGGCGGCGGCGTAACGCCGGCGGCGTGACTACTTTATATATGATACTAGACGACCCGTGCGAAAATTTCGCTAGTAAAATACGATGAATAGTGAGGTGGAATGCTTGTAGTATAATGAAAAGTAGAACCGCACTTATGTAGCAAATATTTATTTGTTTAGTGTAATAGGTACGCATCAAAACATATTAAGAAACAGGAAAATTTAAAACGCACTATACGTACGACAAACTGTCACTGACCGTAACAGAATGCAACCAACCTGAACAAAATGCACACAGCATATCAACATCTCTATGATATGTGTTGCTGTCGGAATAAAATGTTTACATTGAAATTGTATAGCAAAATAAAAATTCTTCCATAACAGAAAAAAAACCAAAAAGCTATTTATTGCATAAAAAAAGTTTATTGACATCTTTGTGATATCTGCTGTTGCAATCTAGGGACTTGGCTCTCAACTGTCGCATACGGGCGACCACTTTAAGCATCAAATTCCGAAAAAAATTCTTAATTTATGATTTTACCTAATTTGAGACCTTAAACTTTACAACGATATGACATTTATCGATTTCGGTTAGATATAGGAGGAGATAAATGGCTCGTAATTTTAAAAACAGTAATAGAAATAATATTGATACTTTTGACCTTTAAGGGTCGAATTCCAAAAAAATACTTTCATAAAATATGGTGTGTCCAAAGCGGACACCTTGGTCTTTAAAATGATACCTCATTCCTCCATTTCGGTTACGCATCAAACGAAAAAAATTTAGAAATGGTGATATTTTTTGCCCCTTAAGGGTTGAATTTGTAGAAAGTTCGTTCATAAAATATGATGTGACCAAAGCGGATACTTTAACATTTTAAACGATACCTCATTTATCGCTTTCGGTTAGGTATCAAGGGAGATAAATTTCTCGTGATAGAAAAATGCGTTGTAGAAATATTAATACTTTTGCCATTTAAAAGGTCGAATTTTGGAAAATTCCTTTCTTAAAATATGATGTAACCAACCGAAGACATCATTCTTTAAAATGATACCTCGTTTATCAATTTTGTTTAATTATCAAGGAAGATAAATGACTCGAGACACAAAAAAAAGCATTTTAGAAATATTGACATTTTGGCCCTTTAACCGTCGAATTGCGAAAAATTGCTTTCTTAAAATATAATTTGACCACGGTGGAGACTTTAATCTTTAATATGATACCTCATTTATCTATATCGGTTAGATATGAAGGGCTCGTAACACAAAAACGCGTTGCAGAAATATTGATATTTTTGCCCTTTAAGGGTCGAGTTCAGAAACATTCCTGTCTTAATATGTGATGACACCAAAGTGGAGATCTTAATCTTTAAAATAATACTTTATTAAACGATTTCAGATAGGTATCCAGGGAGATAAATTACTCGTAACACAAAAAACAGTATTTTAGAAGTACTTTGCCTTTTAAGGTTCGAATTCCGAAAAAAATTCCTTTCTTATAATGTGATGTGACCAAAGTGGAGACCATAAACTTTAAAATGACGCCTAATTCATTGATTTCGGTTAAGTATGAAGGAAGATAATGGCTTGTGAGAAAAAAATACCTAATGGAAATAATATATAACATATAGATGCACACATCATCACTTCGTCTTAAAAACAGAAAATAAGTAACGTTTCATTATATATTCAAAAACATGCAGGTTTTTGTACTCTTTGTAGTTCTCATGTATAAAGATAATTTCATTTGGGCGAACTGAGCTTAGGCTAGACCTTTTCGTAGAAATGACTAACCTAGTCACAGAAAATACTCTTTCGCTCGGTGTGCTTGTGCAGGCACACAAAGAAAAGTCGAGGTAAGATCAGAAAACCAAGATTTTTTTTTTTTTTTTTTTTTTTTTTTTTGCTGTTAAAGTAACTTAAAAGATTTCCGTCTTTAGGATCTGATGTATCAAATGAAGATAAATATCTCCAACATTCTTGAACGATCGGATAATATTATCGCCATACGATATTTCATCGATAGTTTCTGCAGCAACGATGTATCATTGGTGGATTTTGTAGAAGCAATAGAATCCCTACTTTCATTTATTTCTGGCACATTAATGGCAGTGATCACTTCCTTAATATAATAGTACGAGGCAAGAAAGGAAGTACTGGTCTTTTGTATTGACTTCAAATATGTATTTACTTCTTTGAGACCCATAAAACGATAATCCAAAGGTGATACTGCTACGACCGCTCTTGTGGCAGCGAATCGTTTGCTAACTTCTACCTCCATGTTGCGATTAAGCCGAAACATAGTCAATAATTCGTCATCTAAGACAGAATTCATGATCTCAATTATTTCATAACGGAACAGAAGACTCACATTCATTGTACGTATTTTTGAGACGACATAACCTCAACTGCTTCACGAAACCTTATCAAAATTTTACTAGATGTTTCATGTCTAAAAGATTCGGCTCACTTTGCTTTATCTCATCTTGTTCAATCTTTCTAAATATCTTATTTATTTTGTCATAGTTGCATACGTGGGTTAAACTTCCCAGCATGTCTGGAAATCTATGCCAACGAATTGGTCTTTCAGTTTTGATAGAAGGGGTTTATATAGTATTTCCTGATCCTGATACGAATAGCGAGCTCTCTTCAACTACTTCATCCAATCTTTCTGTGTGTAGTTGTTACATCTAATCATTTTCTAAAATAGGATCGGTCTCATCATTGAACGACGTTATCAAGGGAATCCATAAACTCTTTTTCCATTTTTCGGCATGTGTTGACAAGGGGTATCTCTCTCTCTCCTGACTATCTTCTTGCATTCTTTTTACGAGCCTTTCAATTTCTGTTTAGGCCTCCACTGTAGCGAGATTATGGAGCCCATGACCAAGACACAGATTGATGTTCCATATTAGCTAGCCAACGAAACTGCTCTTCGCACGTTTTCTCCAGCATCAATGACAGCTAGAATCTTCTATTCATTCAGTCTCAACTGTTTCTTAATATCTCTTATCATGCCTTCTATTTTTCCGCCAGTCTTCATTTCCTCCATACGTTGGGTACTCAGGGTTAAATACTTCACTGTTTTTACCGCATTTAGGCTAGCTAAGAAATGGACTTGATCGGATTTCACGATTTTCTTCTCATTAGCATTTTCTACCACTAAACTTCCGAAATCTTTCCAACAAAAACTAGTTTGGCTTAGACAGTCATATAACACTACTACAGAGAGTTTTATAACATTAGTTTTAGCTAATTACCACCTACTTATTAACTAAATTTAATGGAAAATTTAAAAAACGCGTTGTCGTGTTAGGAAGTGTTGCTCAAGGACACGCCGCGAAGCAAAGGGCGGCGGCGGTGGCGGCGCGCCACTGAGACACGGCGGCGTCACCCCGGCGCGGCGCCCACCTCTACCCGCTGAGTAAACTTAACTTAGTCCACAACCAGAAGGTTGGTTGGATCCTCCCGGAGGAGGCATACTAAGCCATTGTGTCAGAGGTAGGACGGCCAATTCCTTTCCTCTGGGACCTACAGTTTAACGTGGAATCCGAACCACGGAGCGTCCTGGCATAGCTCAGATGATTAAACACAACTCTCAAAATTCCTGCGCCTGCCGGGATTCGTGCCCGGGTCAGGAGCAGGGAACGTTTTTTGAAAGCAAGCGCCTTAGCCACTGAGCTACCAGAACGCTCACCGGCTGAGTATGGAACCCTAAAGAGGCTCAATCCTTGCCCAATAATATTAAACATAAAATGAGTGAACTATCATTGCATAAACAGTGACTATTCTAGTTTCTTTACGTGCTACAATATCAGCGATCAAAATTGTCAGTTCAAACATATTGAGCGTATAAAGTACGGGGTGTCGAGGTAAACACGCTCAGAGAACGACGGCTACCGCTTGGCACGTCGCAGCTGCAAAGTGTCGGCATTAGCAGGCGCTAGTTTCAAGAGTGGTCTTTGAAAGCGAGCCAACGGAGACGGTCAACATATGTGAAAAGACCCTCAACTTGCTCATACTGAAAACGCTTATTCTACTGGATATTTTCTCAGTTATCGTGTATTTCGTTTAATCACATCGGTAAGAATCAGGTAATACAATACGAAAAATCGCGATATTAACTGTCACGAAAGTTACAGAAATAATAGATAGCACCTTCCGACGGTCCGTCGTTCAACGGCACAAAAGAATCAGGCTATATTGACTAAACCTACCACACCGTAGGGCAGCGAGGTAACCACGTAGCAGGAGGTAGCAAATGCTACGGGCCTCGCGCCTCCTAGCGACGAACGGAGACTGATAAGCGCCGAGATGCGATTCAGAACAGCTTGGTACCCAATATGATCAAATGATATCCTTAAGGAACTAAAGTTAAATCAATTCTCTAAACTGTTCGAAACAACAGAATATCTAGGACTATTGGTGTAGACGGAACGGATATCACCAAAAATCCTCAAATACGAGCCCAGAGGCAGACTAGCAAGAAGATGGATTGAGACAGTAACACGCCACCAGGCCTGGCAAGGGATAAAAAGAAGAAATGGCTGGCGTATTCAGTTGGCAGGTCTAGTTCCTATTAGATGGCTAGAAGAAAGGAAAGTCAAATAAGGTAAGCGGACCTATTGTAAACACGTAAAGAATTTATATTCCCATTTTCGAAGCCTCTGGCCATACTATTTTTAAGAACTACAGATCCTAATGTCATTTTCTGCATCCTGAATATTTCTACTCCATTAGATATAACAGTTGCTCGTAAACTTAAGTACATATAGATAAAAACCTCTGCAATGGCTCCTATAGTCAACACTTTGAATTAAACATTCTCCTAAAGTCGACACACGTGGACTCGTTCGGACTGACAAACTTGAGAGTGCTGTTGGTTTTATGCATGGTTTTCCGGACCATCGTATTTCCTTAAATTGAGAACTGGATACAATCTCATTGCGACAACAGATTCCCTTACCTTACACAGTGGTTTGGTTAGTCAGTACGTGACAGATTATTATTGACGTTGCCGGCCCTGGTAGCGTCGGTTGGCTCTCGTGCAGTGAGTCGCAGGCAACAGCATGCGAATGGGGGCAGAAGCGGCGTGAGGCGTGGGCGACCGCCTACGGCCTCGCGCGCTGTAGGCACCTTTCTAATTTTCATTTCTCAACAAAACTAAATAATGGCGAAACCCAACATCGTCACTGGTTGGTTTACCAAAAATTTCAAAATAAAGTATTTTTGTGTCCATGCAGACTATTAGGCAGTTCACAAACTCAGATCGTACAGGTAGGGTGCTGTCTGCTGTGACTTAAGTAGCATTTTACAAAGACGTGAGAATACCAAAGAACTTATGGCGATTACGTTCCAGAAGACGACTTTAAACAAATGAATAAAGCATGAAAAAACAATATACCAAAAAAAGAAAGGCTAATTCACTTATCTCAAAAACATTAGCACAATATGTTTGAGAGAGTAATTGATATCATTAATTTTTTTTTAGCCTCGCATAACCTGGCATTTAGAGGTCACAGAGAATCTCTCAAGATTTGTACCGAGCGTGGTGGGTGAGTGGTTAACGCTCTGGCCTTGCATTCGGGAGGACGGCGGTTCGAATCCCCGTCCGGGCATCCAGATTTGGGTTTTCCATGGTTTCCGCAAATCACTCCAGGCGAATGCCGGGATGCTTCCTACAAAATTCCATGGCCGAATTCCTTTCCGTTCCTTGTCACCAGTCCCATCCCGCCTATAATGACCTAGACGTCAACGATGCAGGCTTAAAGGCATAAGATATATACATATATATATATGTATAAATTTTGGTGAAGACAGTGAGAATTCTGGTAAGTTCGTAGACTTGTTTAAACTGATGTCTAAATATGACCCTACGTTACGAACACATGAAACGCATTAATGACAATCAACTTACAAAGCATTACCTAAGCCACGACATTCAAAATGAATTGATCATATTGATGTAAAAAAGTACGCTATCTAACATAAAGTAATTGGACACCTGACCACAAAATTTGCTCTGTGGTTTTCAACTCGTTAGAATATCATAGAGCCGCTCTTGCGGCTATAATAAGAACCGACCTGTCTGGCATGCTCTCTACGACTGTTTCCAGGACTTCCAATGGGATTCGTCGCCATTGTTCTTGCAATCATCCTATGCGTTGAGCTATGGACTGTAGCCACTCCTGACGATCCCTCGCCAGAGATTTCGGTTCGTCCCAAAGATGTTCTATAAAATATAGTCTTCGCGGGTTTTCCGCCGTATGTTGTTGAAGAGAGACAACAACGAGCTTTCGGCGGCTGGCTCTGCCGCCATCTTCAGGTTAGATGCAGTGCAGCGCTGGTACTCCCTGCAGCACACATCTAACCTGAAGATGGCGGCAGAGCCAGCCACCGAAAGCTCGTTGTTGTCTCTCTTCAACAACATACGGCGGAAAACCCGCGAAGACTATATTTCATCGATACGCCGTGAAAGCCTTCGTACTCACATGTTCTATAAAGTTGAGGTTGGGGCTCTGGGTGAGCCAGTCCAATTGGCGAACATTGTGTCGGCATACTGCTGCAGTAACAGGAAGTAACATGGGTCCATTCCGCAGTAACGACACAACCTTGGGAGCATTTCCTTATTCAGAATGTTATAATAGGCCACTATGTTCGTGTTACCATGGCAGCGGCCGTGAAACAGCACGCCTTCACCACCACCGAATTTCGCAGTAGACACTGTACACGCAGAGTTCCGAGCTTAGACGTCACACCTATTCACATCCATCGGACTGGAATAATGTAAACCACGACTCATCAATCCACAGAACCAGTGTTCAGTTACGACGGTCCAAGCATCACTCGAGTAGACAAGGTGTGGCGCTTAAGTGCAGCTGCTCAGCCGAAATTTTCAAGACGGTGGGCCTCTGTACGTAATGTTCCAATGGAAACCGTTACTCCTGTTGCTGCATAAAACTTCTTTCTGATGGTATTAATGGCTTCTGCCCTATTTTTGACAATTTTATATTTCAGTGTTCTTCGATGTCTGTCAATCAAAATTGATGGTCGCCCAGAACGTGCAGCATTGACGTAATTCAGATCAATCTTCCACTTACACAGGAGGAAAGCGATCGTCGATTTGGTGCTGTTGACTTGTAGTACAATGACCTGGATAGAAATCACACTGAAATGACAGTCCACAATAACACCCATATAGAAGTCCGATAATTCTGTATCTCGTGATTACTCTTCGTCAGCTGGTTTTACACCGGATGCAGCAAACGGCGGCCCCATAAGATAACTGACGTACTGACTTACCTATTTTCATAGGTGTCCAACTACTTTCTGGTACATTGCCGATGAAGTGATTCTTAGCGTAAAAAACTGAAAATGTTATTCTATTTTGCTCGACTGC
Source organism: Vandiemenella viatica (assembly GCA_031002005.1). NCBI lineage: Eukaryota > Metazoa > Arthropoda > Insecta > Orthoptera > Morabidae > Vandiemenella > Vandiemenella viatica. The sequence goes on from CM061920.1 coordinate 118,139,891, forward strand.
AATAGAGGCTGGTCAAATTGAACAAAAGTAAGTTATCTAAACATTTTTTAATACATCAACCGGCAAAATAGATGAAAAATTAACCGGATTTTTTACAGTCACTGAGACGATTGGAGAATATCTAAATAAGGCAATACTGAAACAGCTAGAGAAAATGGATCAGATATTAAAAACTGTCTTACCCAATGATTTAACAATCGTATAAATATGGGAGGCATAAACAGCGAGTTAACTCGAATATTAAATATTATTTTTTCAAACCATGAGGATGTCACAGTTGGAATTTGCTGTTGGCTGATGCAGCTAATTCTTCTGCCGCAGCAAAAATGTTTTTGATTTTATTAAGAAAATTTATTTGCTATTTTAAATACCTAGAAAACGCTGAAAATTAATCAAAAGAAAATTAAAGCTCACTATAAAACCTTTAACAGACACAAGATGGAAAAGCAGAATCTAGACAGCGAAGGCCGTATTATTTCAATTTGATGATGTTTTTGAGTGCATTGAAAGCTTGAAAAAATCTCACGGAAGACTCGGATATACTTAGTAGTTGTGGTTCGGTTTTGAATGAAATGGTCAACTTAGAATTTATCGTATCAACATATCTGTAGTATGGGATATTATCGCGTGTTATTATGCTCAGAAAAATATGACAATATGTACAGGTGCATTATAGCATTGCTCTTGATCATTTGCGTTCATTTTGTGACTAGACCAAAGAATGAGGAGAATGTTGGTTCGAGCAATGCTTGTCTGACGCCCGTCAATATATTGAAAAAAGCAGTTACGATCTGCCAAAAGACTTTAAAAATGAAAGGGTAGCCAAAACGAAAAGAATGTTTGATTACAAAATCATCGATTAATCTGTACAGATTCCAAAAAGCCTGAGCGAAACAGATTTTAAAACACCAGGATTGTTTCCATAATGGGTAATATGGATTCAAAATTTACGTCTTTAAAACAACACTTTGAAACTTTCGGTTTTCTCTATGATCTAAACAAGCTACAAAATATTCCAAAGGAACATATATTAAAAATCTGCCGAGATAATCAGACAGTCTGCGAGTGTGAGAGAACAATGATTTCTAGCCTTACGAATTATAAACAATTAGTGGCGGATCGACGAATTTTCCGAGCCGGAGATTGCCGCCCCTTCAAACGTGATTATGCCACCTCGCTAAAGTTGCCACCCGGAGCAAGTGACCCGGTTTGACCCCAACTAGGTCCCTCACTGCAAACAGTGATCCCAAATTCACCCGACTTCGTTAAAGATGCGAAACAACTGCTCTAATACATAACGGAAATAAGTTAAAAGAAATTTACCCAAATATTTATATATTCGAATTTTGTTAATAATACCTTGTAGTACGTTCTCCGCTGATAGGAGCATTTAAAAATTAAAATTATTCACGAAATACAGTGGGCGAGCAGATTGTTTCAGATTTGGCAGTTTTATCAATTGAAGCAAATACAGCATCTAAGCTGGATTTCGATATATTGATTTTGGAGTTCAGTAAGACTATTGCAGGAAATTTCTATTTCTTTAATTTTTACTGTTTACTTTATAATTGCTTGTATAAATAAAAAATTAACGATTTCAAAAGAAAAAATTGTTTATAAATTGCGTCCTCTTGTGCCAACAAAGGGGTTTGCAAAACTTATCTTGCCCACATCAAATTTGGGTCTCGCCCCGCCATTGAGGAGGGGGGGGGGAAACTCTAATTAGATGCTGTTTGTACTGTATTATCCCTCACTTTTAAGTTCTCAAAATATCTTTAAATGATAGGAGCATACTCGGTTATAATATAAATACGTTACAGTAGGCTGTGTGGCTTAATCAGCCAAATGCCACATACGAGGGATATCCAGAAAAAAAGGTTACAAATGCTGTTACAAATCGAAAAATGAATATATTTCAACCAAATTTACAAGGTATGTTACAAAACATGTCTTTATTTCTCCACATAATCACCATCAAGTTCGATGCACTTCTTCAGCCTGGCCATTAGTTTTTGTATACCCTCCTCGTACACGCTCCGCTCTACCTCCAAAAGCCAATTTTCCACCGTCTCTTTCACTTCCTGATCGTTGAAAAAACGTTCCCCGCCCAAAAACTCCTTTAATTTGCTGAAAAGATGGTAGTCCGAGGGCGCGAGGTCCGGGGAATAAGATGGGTGGATCACAACATGCCATCCAGAGGGTACAAGGAGGTACTGGGTGACACGAGCCATGTGGGGTCTTACATTGTCGTAAAGGAGGGACACACCGCGAATCAGCATTCCTCTCCTTTTATCATTAATCTTCTTTTTTAATTTTTTAAGGTCTCACAATAAGCGACAGCATTGATGGTGGTCCCTTTGTCCATGAAATCCACTAACAAAACATCTTTTCTGTCCCATAAAACAGATGCCATAATCTTCCGCTCTGACAGCTGCACTTTGAACTTTTTGGCCGTTGGCGAATGGGTATGACGAAATTGTTGGGACTGCCTTTTGGACTCGGGAGTATAGTGACATACCAAAGTTTCATCACCAGTGACAATTGAGTCAAGAAATGCCTCGCCGTCCGTTTCATAACCTTCAAGAAATTCACGTGCGGCCAAAACGTGATTTTGGCGATGCTCTGGAGTCAACATTTTTGGCACCCATCTTGCACTCAACTTCTTATAATTTAGCTTTTATTATTATCATTACTCTGCGATTCACTAAAAGTGTGTGGCGGAGACAATTTCACCCATGAAAATTCGAGATATGTGTGGGAACATTTCATCAAGGCTGTCAATAGTCACTGCGAATTGTTTCCTCAACTTCCTTCAGAAGCTCTCCTGAAACGAGAGACATGTATGTCAGTGCGACCTTCCTTAATCAACCAAACCCACTTGTAAACGTGCTGACGTGACCATTACCTCAGGCCCGTAGGTTTCCACAAACTGAAGATGGATTTCGGCCGCGGATTCTTGCCGCAAAGTGAGGAATTTGATGACCGAGGGAATATCACAGGTAGGTGGTTTGAACGGCCCTGCGGAGGTTGACGGGAGCTGCTTCTCTGATGACATACCTCAACGGACTGAATTGGAGTGGGGCTCGGTTTGACTGTTACGGACCCCCGACCATGCAGGTGTGCCAACTTTTTAATAAAAAATTTCCCTGCGCCCTTCAGAGCACTTGTAACATTTTTTTTTTCTGGATGTATAACAACCAATTGTGTCGCGCCGAATAGTGTGTGAACGAGTGTAACGATAGCTAAAACCTGAGGCAAGGAAAATATTTCAATTCCACACACGGACCATACTCAGACATAAAGACTAGAAGCAAAGTATTATTCGTATCTCCACTACGCGCTGTACATTTATCGATTCAAGTGTTCTGAAATCTAATCTACAATATGAGACTGAAGTAACTACAGTTACGTGGTGTGTCATTCGCTGCCATACGATTATGCAACAGGGTAAATGCGGTTAAGATCCACAGACGGAAGGATCATGTGAACAAATGAAATGTGAAGCAAATACTATGTATGGTTGGAACATGCAAATTTATAAACTTTAGAAACTTATAACATTTCGTCTTGGAAAACTACATTTAGTGACGGCTGCGAAATATTTCTTCCGATTCCAGTTGGCTATTACTGACACTACGACTTCCCTTTATGTTCGACTCTCCACAAAATTAATGGCAGTCCGAATTCACAGCGTAAAATATTTTGATGTTACATAATAAAAGCATTAATGATAAAACTCTATACGGCATAGGTTATGGGTATCAAATACAATAGTTGAAGTAGAAGTACAAAGCGATTGCGGTACGTACACAATACCTTATACCGTTATATTAGGAGTTACTGAAATATAGCAGCCGGTTGTTACCTGGATGGACATTGTACGAAGAATTAGGAATGGTATGTGGAAGGAACAGAGGACAATATCCACTAATTAGCAATTGATTTCAGGCGGAAGCGAGTCTTACAGTTTTCACTCATAGGCGTGGGAGTAAAGGACTAGATAAGTTGCCAAGAGGTGGTGGATAATAGATTACAAATAGAAATTTAATTTAAAAATGCGTGCTAACTGCAAGAAAATTGACATGGTGGCACTCTGCATAGCAATTAATATTTACTAGACGACCCGTGCGAAAATTTCGCGAATAAAATGCGGTGAATAGTGAGGTTGAATGCTTGTAATATAATGAATAGTACAACCGTACTTTTGTAGCAAATGTTTATTTTTTTACTGTAATAGGTACGCATCAAAATACTTACAACATATTACGAAACAGTTAGGAAAATTTAAAACACTCTGTATTTACGACACATTGTCACTGACCATAACAGAAAACAACCAACCTGAACAAAATGCACATAACACATCAACATCTCTGTGATATTTGTTGCTGTGAGAATAAAATGTTTACATTGGAATTGTATAGTAAAACGAAAGTGTTTCCACAACAGAAAAAAATCCGAAAATTTAATTATTGAATAAAAAAAGTTTATTGACACCTCTGTGGTATCTGCTGCTTCAATCTAGGGACTTGGCTCTGAAGTTTCTCATACGCGCTACCACTTTAAGCACCAAATTCCGAAAAAAAAATTCTTAATTTATGATTTTACCTAACTGGAGACCTTAATCTTTAAAACGATATGATATTTATCAATTTCGGTTAGGTATCGAAGAAGATAAATGGCTTGTGATAATAATAATAATAAAACACGCTGTAGAAATAATATTGATACTTTTTCCCTTTAAGGGTCGAATTCCAAAAAATTTCTTTTATAAAGTATGGTGTGACCAAAGCAGCCATCTTGGTCTTAAAAATCATATCTCATTTATCGATTTCGGTTACTTATCAAGCGAGGGGAGGGGTGGGGAAAGGTTCTAGAAATGATGATTTTTTTTTATACTTTTGCACACCAAGGTTAGAATTTTTAAAAATTTCTTTCTTAAAATGTGGTAACGGAACTGAAGACATTACGAAGACCTCAATCTTTTAAATGATACCTCGTTTATCAATTTTGTTTAATTGTCAAGGGAAATAAATGGCTCGAGATAAAAAAAAACGCATTTTAAAAAAATTGACGTTTTTGCCCTTTAGGTTCGAATTACGAAAAATTCTTTTCTTAAAATATAATGTTACCACGGCGGAGACCGTAGTCATTAATATGATATCTCATTTATCTATATCGGTTAGATATCAAGGGAAATAAATAGCTCGTGACACAAACATGCGTTGTAGAACTATTTATACTTTTTCCCTTTAAGGGTTGAATTCCAAAAACTTCTTTCCTAAAAAATGATGTCACCAAAGCTGGGAAAATATTCCTCAAAATCTTACTTGATTTATCGATTTTGGATAGATATCCAGGGAGATAAGTGGCTCGAGACACGAAAAACGAATTTTAGAAAAATTGACATTTTTGTCCTTTAAGGGTTGAATTACAAAAACATTCTTTCTTAAAATATGATGCCACAAAGCTGAGCCATTACTCCTCATAGTCCTACTTCATTTATTCAGTTAGATATCCAGGGAGATAAATTGCTGGAGACACAAAACACGCATTTTAGAAAAATTGACCTTTTTGGCCTTTAAGGGTCGAATTACGAAAATTTCGTTTGTTAAAATATAATGTTACCACGGTGAAGACTGTATCGGTTAGATATGAAGTGAGATAAATCGCTCGTGACACAAAAACGCATTGCAAAAATATTACTACTTTTGCCCTTTAAGGGTCGAATTCCGAAACATTTCTGTATTAATATATGACGTCACTGATGCGCAGATCTTAATCTTTAAAATGATACTTCATTAAACGATTTCAGATAGGTATCCAGGAAGATAAATGATTCTTAACACAGAAAACAGTATTTTAGAAATATTGTCATTTTTGCCCTTTAAGGGACGAATTCCGAAAACTTCATTTCTTAAAATATGATGTGACCAAAGTGGAGACCATATGCTTTAAAATGACACCTCATTCATTGATTTCGGCTAATTATGAAGGAAGATACAAGCTTGTGACAAAAAAATACTTTATAGAAATAATATATATGATTTTAATCAACTTTTCTTTTGTAGCACCGAGTTGTAGAGGGTGATTGTCAAAACAAACAGTTCAAAGGAAAATCATAGCGAATCTTCACCATGGGCGCCGGCAGGATTACTTTAAAGGGGTGCATCTGTTTTTTATATATATTCTTTATTTATAACACTTATTAATTAAGGTTGCTGAATTTATCGACAAGGTGTTGAACAAATTTGGACAATTACCTAGGCGCCTTAAGTTATTATTCGAACAGTGAATTTAATAATAAAATTTTTGTTTCTTAATCTTTTTGTGTGTATTTTCTTTCATAGCTGGGGGTTGCAAGTACACCCCCTTGCACCTCCCTCCCGGCAACCATGATCTTCACCATCGAAATTCTTTGTCGAACATTTAAAGTTAAGCTTTCTGCATCCTTTTTACTATCGACCTTAACACAGTGTAGAGGGTGACAACTAATCAACTAGACATTTCATGTTATAACGGCCCTCAGACCCACACCTTGAATGAAATTGTGTTCTAAGAATTATTTGTAGCAAGCTGGGAGTTGAGTGAATATGGTTTTGTATATTTTTCTTGCAATCAATTGTTAATTTGTGTAAATGGACTTTTTTTTATGGAAAGAAACTATGTAAATACTATTTAATATATTCAAGGACAGTACTATGCATGAAGCATTGGTTAAACGTTTGTAATTCCAAGTATTGATGTGAGCTATGATGTTTAGAGGACAATTTGCGACAGTTTGGACTGATTTATGTGGATAATTTTGTGTGTAAATATCTTTAATTTTTATTTCTGTCGTTTCATAATGATTCTGAATGATTTTGTATTCATACTGATTCTTTTTGTTCAGTCTGCCAGTAAAGGCCCCTGCCAGGCAGACCTCACACACAACGCGCCTGCACGCCGGGATACATATACGACTCCAAACAGGCGCAGAGGCATCAAAACAAACCAGGAAAACAAATAGAATCATCTAGAAGCTAAGTGGGACTATTTCTTACAGAGGTCGCCGTACTACCACACAACGGAATTCCTGCGCCAGGCCGCCTATATAAGCGTAGCCGGCCGCTCCACCGCCAGTTCCAGCCTGACCGCTGAACCAGCGTCAACTACAGAAGACCACCGGAAGTTCGCGAGAAGTAGAAGCCGTCACTCTACCCCGGATCAGGACCAGGCTGAAATTCTCGACGGTCTTCTGATAACTGTACCCACATTTGTTTATGGTTTACCTGTTGTATTGTGTACCGAGTAATAAACTTCAAGGAACCGTTAAGTGTAGTCACTTCAGTGGCGACAAGGTTGGGATAAGAACTCTCGACCATCATGGCTACGCCAGCAGCACCTACGGAATGGCAACAGTTCCTCCAAGGACTTCTACATCAGTTCTTCGAATCTCAGAGACAACTGATTGCGGAAGTCAGGAATCTCCGCCAACCCACGGCCCCGCCTCCGTTCCCAGCATTCAACGACGACGTCGAGGAATGGGAGACCTACGAGAAGCGCATAAGACAACACTTCGCAATTCACCACATAACCAAAGAAGAAGACCAACGTGCATATTTCCTTTCCTGGAACCAATCGAAGATGTATGTCTTGCTCACCAAACTTCAGCCACAAGACCCCGACACCCTCACCTTCACGACCATCTGTACGACACTGAATGCATACTACAGACGCCGGTACCATGTCGTCGCGGCCCGCGTCGAATTCTATCAATGCCGGAAGAAGCCCGATCAGACGTATCGCCAGTGGGCGGCCGAACTCCAAGGCCTTAGCAGAAAATGTAAGTTTCAAACTCGTTGTTCCCACGAATCCTACGCCGACGACATGGTGCGTGATCACATCATACAGGCTGCACCAGATGCCGCACTCCGGCATGACGCCCTCAAGTTAGAGGACCCATCCCTGGAGCAGGTCATCGAACTTGCCTACAAATTCGAAATATCTACGGCCGCAGATCGCCGCCTGGAGTCCTGGGCGGATGTGGCCGCAATCCGAACCGACGTAGAGGACACACAGGACGTCGCCGCCATCCAGAGCTCCCAGTCGCGCTCCTCCCGACACCACAACCGGGGACCGCTTCCTCAGAAGGACATCGAACCGGCCCGTTCCGGCAGGGGCACCAAATTGTAACAGCCCTTATACCTGAATTTTGAATAGCATTATACTGCATGAAGTATTTGTAGTGAGCCAAAGTTTGCTTGAAAGTGATTTGATATGTTTATTTTGTAAATTCTTGTAAATAAGTGTATATAGACTTTGTTTTAGGTAAGAAAATTATTTAAAGACCATTTAATATGTTTAAGAACCGAATGGTGCAAGAGAATATCTTAAAAGTTTGTAATTCCATGTATTACTGTAATTTACGATGTCTACAGGACGATTTTCTACCGTTTGAAAGGATTTCTGTAAATAATTTTGTATTCAAGTATCTCTAATTACCATTTCTAATCATTTTGTAATGTTATTAATTAATTTTGTATCAATTCCGATTGTTTTTAATATGTTTGATTGTTTGAGTGATTGTTAATGATCGAGAAATATCGGGCGGATGCCTTTGAAGAATTCTCGTAATTTCGATAGACTCTATATAAACAGATCGCCTGGACAGAGAGTTTAGTTTGCATTAAGCATTAATTCAGAGTTACAGAGACATTCATGCAAGTTCAATTCAAGTATTCAGTAAGTCAGTATTGCATCTCTGGATTGTAACAACTATGCTTGTGAATGTCGCAGACTTGTTTTGATTTGTTCAAAATAAACGAACATCTTCACATAACCTTGTTTTTTGGTGGACTTTTAATTAATGCAGTAAAAAAAACCACCCAAAGAACCTTAACATGGCGACCGTTGACATGACGAGAAGTTCTTAAACATCTGTGGGATGTTTATCTTCTAAAAAGAATCTGCAGAAAATTGCGAGGAAATTTCGACTGGCGACGACACGGATTTGACGGCCTAAGGCGGAGATTTTTCATCGGCAATCGGCTGTAATCTTCCGACGTCGAGTGGAGAAGTTCTTAAACATCTGTGGGATGTTATCTTCTAAAAAGAATCCGCAGAAAATTGCGAGGAAATTTCGACCGGCGACGACACGGATTTGACGGCCTAAGGCGGAGAATTTTCATCGGGAATCGGCTGTAATCTTCCGACGACGAGTGGATTTTCTTCGGGCTCAAAATCGTCTTCCTACAGTGGATTGTGAAAAGTGTGGTTAAGTGTTTGAAGTCAGTGTGGTGTTTAATGGTTAAATAAGTGCTTCTAAGTGAAATTTAATGTGATACAAAAGTGAGGAATAACTGTAAGTACGGCATTGAATATTCAAGTGATTTCTTTTGCATGTTATAGTGTGACAGATTGGAAAGATTTTAATTTTACTTAATTTTGTTTTTTATATTGATTTGGCTGATTACTAAAAATGGCTGATAATCAGAACCTGCAAGCTTTTCTAGAGTCATTTGTAACCAATTTTAATGCAAAATTTTCTGAACTTGATGGTAAACTTGATAGTAAGTTTTCTGAATTTAGAAATGAGTTAAAAAGTGATACTGACAGTAAGTTTTCCGAAATTGATGACAAATTTGATAGCAAATTTTCTGAAATTAATTCTCAGTTTGCAGAAATCAATGGTAAATTCGATAACAAATTTTCTGAATTTAAAACTGAGTTAAATCTTGACAACAAATTTTCTGAATTTAAAACTGAGTTAAATCTTGATGGTAAATTTTCTGAGATCAATTCTCAATTTTTTGAATTTAGAAGTGAGTTAAGGAATGATAATGACAGAAAATTTGCTGAAATCAATGACAAGTTTTCTCAACTGCAACAAAGCAATGATAAAACATTCTCTGATTTGACTAAATGTTTTGATGTTAAAATCGCAGAGCAATTTCAGGGTTTTAGCTCTCAATTCAAGGAGGATATTAACAATTTAGATTCTAAATTGGGGAAGGTAGTAACTGAATGTCAGGAGAAATTTGAAAAAGTTACAGAAATTTGTGAACAGAATAAGACTGAATGTGTAAATTTGATTCATAAAGAAGTCAGTGAAAATTGTGATAAGATGAAGCAGGAATATGTTGCTTTATTCCAAGCCAGTGATAGTAAAGCTGCTCAAAGGGTCAATGAGTTGAGACAAGAGGTGGGATTAAATATTAATACATTGGTGCAGCAGCAGGAACAGTTAGCGCATGGATTAGAAAGTAATGTAAATCTGTTAGAAAAAAAGGTTACTGGGTTACAGATTCAGTTAAGTCAGGTTCCCTTAACAGGTAATCCAAATTTCAGTGTCGATGTAAAAGAAGAATTTGAATTCTATGATGATAGTGGGAGGCTTCACCCTATTGAATTTATAGATAATTTTGAAAGATCAGACTATTTTAATTTGTTACCCGACAGTAAGAAAATTGCACTTGTGGGTAAACATCTAAAATCTTATGCTAGGGCATGGGGTGATAGACAAGCTAGGGAAGTGACTGACTACAAGCTGTTTAAAGAAAACTTTTTGAAACATTTTTGGTCGACGAGCAGGCAGATTCAAGAAAAGAGGAGTTAATGACTGGTAGGCACTATAAAGCTGGTAGGGAAACTCAACATGATTTTTTTCATAAATGTTGGATCCGTTGTAAGTATTTAGACCATCCTTATGGAGAGGAGGAATTCATTGATTTGATAGGAGCTAGGCTACCTCAGCAAACAAGAAATTTAATTGCCACTTTGGATGTAGTAAATGTGGATAGAGTTTCTGAATTGTTGAGACGCTTGGATGCCCAGGAGTCATTCAATGAACAACATTACCACCATCAACACCATAGGAGGGGCAGCAGGAGTCCCCTAGAAGGGGTAATGGGTCAAGGGATGGTAGATCAGGGGAGGGATCGTAATAATTATGCAAGAAGGAATGATAATGGGGAAGTGAGAGAACAGAACCCTCAATCTGAAAGGGAAAGGCAGCATGGGGGGCAGGCAAACTAAAGACCACCCCTGTATGGGCCCCGCAGTGGTGGACAAGAAGGTGGGTCCAGGTACCAACTGCTATAGCGTTAATTCCATTTTATGAATAATCCCCGAGAAGATTTATTGGAAGAGGTGGGGTAGCAGCAAGTGAATTTCAGGATAAGGTTATGATAGATGTAATTAATGATGTTGATGAGTAAAGGTGATAATAAGATAAAGCGGGAAGGGGACCACCATAGTACCTTATCACTAGAATCAGTGTGCGAAAGTAATAATTTTCATGTAGAAGATTTTCGAAATGGTCACTGCTTAATTACAAAAAGGGGTGCAGAATTTATAGTGCATACTACAGTGTGGCTATCAGAAACTTGTAAGGTCCAGAATGGCATAGTTGGGACTATGTGTGCTAGGATAGGTGGTAATGAAGTTTGTAGAAGTGCTGAAATCGAGGAGTTTCTCAAATATCTTGAAGATGAAGGTGATACAGTGGTGTGGATAGGAGACCCAGATGAGGAGGAGAATTGTAAGTCAAAGTATTTGTCTTCTGAAGAGAGAGAGGTTGAAAAGCCATATGTACCAATCCCTAAGTTAGAAAAATGTCCTAATTTTGACCTAGCTGATACATTATTTAGCTCTGTATTTGGTGTAGATAATGATAATGAAGAAATGGGTGGGAGTAAGGATTTATCTGAACCAGTTTCTTATCTAGAAAATTGTACAGAATGTGACTTAGATGACACTATGTTTTGTACTCTCTTTGATGTGGAAGCTGATAGTGAAGTAGTAGTTGCTGAGAAAAATAATTATTTGGTGGATGAAGTCAGTAAGCCAGATGTTAAAACAGTTTTAGGAACTGATTCAGATAAGTTGGTAAGTTTAAGGAGTAATGATGGACTAAACTGTAGTAGTGAGAATAATAAATTTGTATTACCAGTTGAGTCAACAGCATTGCTTTTAAGTGACAATCAATTTGCTAAAACAGAACCATTGTATGTCTCAGCTGTTGCGTGGTTGTACCAAAGTCTGTTGTCTGAGATGATTGGAAGTTTGTTTTTCTGTATGTATATAATGAAGCTTTGTGAAAATAGAAATGTAATATTAAATGTGTATACAAAAGTTGAAGAAAACTGGAAGGTTAGGAAAAAGTAACTTACATGGTTCTGGGTTTCCAGGGAAATCCTGAAACCCACTTATGAGAATTAATTGAAATGCATTGAGGGGTCAATAGCCTGTAAATATCTAGTTTTGTAAATAAGTATGTCAATTGATGCATGTAAATAGCTTGGTGTGAGTACTTAAGTTCAGATGCAGATGTAAGCATTTCAATGTACAATTTGTGACAGTTTTGTGTAGAGACTTTTGATGTTTTCATGATGTTGTGACTTTCTACATTGTGATGACAAATTATCAGCTGTAAAATGTAAATAGACTGCTGTAATTAACAAGCAAACATCAAGTGTGTAATTTGGAGTGAAAATAATTGTAACTTAAGGTGATGGCATTGGACGTTTGTTGTGTAAACACAGTAAATGATAACATGATTGGATCTGAGAAAAGACAATTATTGTAAAATCAGTGTCATGGACTATGTGCAGATGTTGTATGTATGAAGAATTGTATTTGTTCATTGTAAAAGTCATTATGGTTGAGTGATTGTAATCTGTTCGTGTCTGCATTATGTGTACATTCAACCTGCTTAGATTCGTGAAGGATTCAATCAATTTTATCTGTGTAAAATTAAGTGAATCCTGGGGAGGGGTTGTAACAGCCCTTATACCTGAATTTTGAATAGCATTATACTGCATGAAGTATTTGTAGTGAGCCAAAGTTTGCTTGAAAGTGATTTGATATGTTTATTTTGTAAATTCTTGTAAATAAGTGTATATAGACTTTGTTTTAGGTAAGAAAATTATTTAAAGACCATTTAATATGTTTAAGAACCGAATGGTGCAAGAGAATATCTTAAAAGTTTGTAATTCCATGTATTACTGTAATTTACGATGTCTACAGGACGATTTTCTACCGTTTGAAAGGATTTCTGTAAATAATTTTGTATTCAAGTATCTCTAATTACCATTTCTAATCATTTTGTAATGTTATTAATTAATTTTGTATCAATTCCGATTGTTTTTAATATGTTTGATTGTTTGAGTGATTGTTAATGATCGAGAAATATCGGGCGGATGCCTTTGAAGAATTCTCGTAATTTCGATAGACTCTATATAAACAGATCGCCTGGACAGAGAGTTTAGTTTGCATTAAGCATTAATTCAGAGTTACAGAGACATTCATGCAAGTTCAATTCAAGTATTCAGTAAGTCAGTATTGCATCTCTGGATTGTAACAACTATGCTTGTGAATGTCGCAGACTTGTTTTGATTTGTTCAAAATAAACGAACATCTTCACATAACCTTGTTTTTTGGTGGACTTTTAATTAATGCAGTAAAAAACCACCCAAAGAACCTTAACAAAGTCTCGGCAGCAGCAGCGGATCCCGCAGCGCCGACGCCGCAGCCCGCTCCGCCTACCCTCCTGCCCCGCCTGTTATTCAGCACATGAGAGGGAAAATTGTCCGGATCGTTGGGCTGAATGCTTACGTTGCGGCAAGGAAGGACACCTGGCGTCCGTCTGCCGCACCAACACCACCAATGCCAATCCCGGCTCTCGCCGCCCAGGGTCTTACCAAGACAGGTTGAGCGGCGCACCTATGGATATCAATCAGGTAGACACTTCCACTGCATCCAAACTTTTTATGGACGTTACGGTCAATGGCAAGCCTCTGCGCCTACAAGTCGACACAGGAGCAGCAGTCTCATTGCTTAATTATACTACTTATGTGCAAATTGGCTCGCCCCCCCTCTCGCCGGCCCCTAAGCGCCTCCTGACATACAACAAACAGGAAATAGCACTCCTGGGACAATTCACAGCAAACGTTATGTATAAGTCTGTACATCGTTCAGTCCCCTTTTTAGTAGTTAACAGTTCTCTCACAGCAGACTTATTTGGACTGGACGCTTTCCGCTTATTCGGATTTTCAATTGAGGATAACATACACCTCGTATCTCAGCATGTTCCCTTTCCTGAAGTGGACGCCCTTTGCACCGAGTTTCAGGACCTGTTCTCACCAGGCGTCGGCTGTGCAAATGACTTCGAAGCATCACTCCAACTCCGGCCGGACGTACGGCCTCGATACTTCCGGGCACGCCAGGTACCCGTAGCGCTTCAACAACCACTTCAGGAAGAACTTCAACGTCTCCAAGACGAAGGGATCCTCCAGCCGGTGCGGTCAGCCCCTGGGCCACGCCGTTGGTCATAGTTCAGAAGCCAGGACGCCGCTTACGTCTCTGTGGTGACTTTAAGACCACCGTCAACCCGCATCTGCTGGTAGACGATTATCCACTTCCGAGACCGGACGACCTCTTCCGTAAACTAGCAGGAGGTACCTACTTTACAAAAATTGACCTGGCAGAAGCATACCTTCAAATCCCTTTGGATATCCAGTCCCGACAATACACAGTCATCAACACTCCCTCTGGCCTCTTCCAACTCAACCGGCTCATGTTCGGCTTGGCCAGTGCTCCAGCGATTTTTCAACGGTATCTCGAACAACTTCTCCAGGATATTCCGGGATGCATCAACTATCTCGACGACATAGTCGTCACGGGACCCTCCGCTGCCGAACACATGACCAACCTCCGCCTACTCTTCCTCCGCCTCCGTGCAGCAGAATTGAAATGCAACCTTTCCAAGTGTCAATTTTTTCAACAATCCATTTCCTACCTGGGTCACATCATCGCTCAGGAAGGCATTTCCCCAGCATTTTCCTATGTGGACGCTATTTCCAACTTACCTCGGCCTCAGGATCTACATCAGTTGAAATCTTTTTTAGGCAAGATTTCATACTACAGAAAATTTATACCCTCAGCAGCACAAGTGGCAGCACCCCTGTACCACCTCTGTCGCAAGAATGTCCCGTTCCGTTGGACCCCAGCTTGCGAGACCGCATTCCACACCCTTAAACAGCAGCTCAAGTCCGCAGCATGCCTCATGCCATACACTCCAAACCTCCCCTTGATACTTGCCACAGATGCATCCGATTACGGTGTGGGGGCAGTTCTGTCTCATAAATTACCAGATGGCACGGAACGCCCCGTAGCTTACATCTCCAAAGCCCTATCGGCTGCTCAGCTTAAATATTCTCAAATCGAGAAAGAGGCGCTAGCTATTGTTTTTGCCTGCTCCAAATTCTATTCCCTTTTATATGGGATTTCTTTTCATCTCATTACCGACCACAAGCCACTCCTATCACTATTTGATCCGTCCACACGTCTGCCTACCAAAACATCCCACCGCATCCAGCGTTGGGCACTATTCCTGTCCCAGTTCAGATATACCATGCATTTCCGTACCACCTCCAGGCATGCCAATGCAGACGCCTTATCCAGACTACCACAGGGACCAGACCTTGCCTTCGACAAGTCGGAACTTCTGGTGTTCCAGATCGACGATGACATACAAGAAGCACTGAAGACATTTCCAGTCACGGCCTCAAAAGTCGCGGCAGCCACAGGGGAGGACCCCCTCCTCCGTGTCATCCGACACCACATCCAACACGGGTGGCAAACACGTTCCCCTCCACGCCATCATCAAGACCTCAAGTTCTACTACTCCATCCGCCACCATCTCTCAGTAGTAGAGGGAGTGCTCCTCCGCACAGAACCAAATTCCACCCCGAGGGTCGTCGTTCCGAGATCCCTATAACCGACAATCCTCCAAACTCTCCACCAAGGACACTGGGGAATTGCCCGCACCAAATCCCTTGCCAGACGCCATGTATTCTGGATCGGCCTTACCACGGATGTCACGGAGATGGTGCGGCGCTGTACCATCTGTGCCCAACAACTGCCCCGCCCCCCTCAAAAGTTCCTTTCCTGGCCGGCACCGTCCGGACCCTGGGAACGCATTCACCTCGACTTCGCTGGCCCATTCCTAGGCCACCAGTGGCTCCTAGCGACGGATGCCTATTCCCACTTCCCATATGTCGTCCGTTGCTCCACAATCACCACAGAGGTCACCATTTCAGCCCTTACGAAGATCTTTTCCATCGAAGGATTACCATACGCTATCGTCACAGATAACGGACCGCAATTTCGAAGTCGGGAATTCCTATCCTTCTGTACCGCCAACAATATCCAACACCTCCTCACCCCGCCCTTCCACCCCCAATCTAACGGGGAGGCGGAACGGCTAGTCAGAACATTCAAAACCCAAATGACCAAATACACCACAAGTCACAAACTCGAAGAGGCATTGACACTCTTCCTCAGTTCCTATCGAACCACTCCAGTGGGGGCCAAAAGCCCGGCGGAATTGCTGCATGGCCGCCAACCTCGCACTCTCCTCCATCTCCTCTTACCCCCGCCCAAAGTACAGGTACCTTCGGGCCCATTCCGTTTCACCCCGGGCTCCCTAGTCTGGGCCCGCGGGTTTGGCTCCCGGGCCGGTTGGCTTCCGGGGGTCATCCAGCGGCCCCGGGGCCACCAACTGTTCGACGTCAGCCTGGATGGCCGGATAGTGCGACGCCATCGAAACCAACTACGTCCCCGCTACCCCACGGCACCGTCCTCTTCCACCACGGCACGGCCATCCACTTCTTCCTCTCCTTCCCTGCCACCTCCACCACTCCTGCCGTCTAACCGTTGCTCAGGGACAGTTACAGCGCCACAAACGACGCCACAACCTGTCGGTCGCTCCGACACCCTTCAGCCGCAGCCTCTCGACCACCTGCGGGGACCATCTTCAGCGCCCCCCGTACAGCCCCCGGCCATCGACGCCGACGAACCGATGCCGTTAGCTCCACAAGTACCTCCACCACAACCTGCACCACGACGCAGGTCGGCACGCATCGCCAGGGGAACAGCTCCGTACTCCCCTGGAGGTAGCCTTCATAGTCTGCTCCAGGGCGCCGCGGCAGACGACCTCGCAGACGTCGCAGACATCGCTTCCCCCCCAGCCCCCCGGGTGGGAGGTATGTTCAGTCTGCCAGTAAAGGCCCCTGCCAGGCAGACCTCACACACAACGCGCCTGCACGCCGGGATACATATACGACTCCAAACAGGCGCAGAGGCATCAAAACAAACCAGGAAAACAAATAGAATCATCTAGAAGCTAAGTGGGACTATTTCTTACAGAGGTCGCCGTACTACCACACAACGGAATTCCTGCGCCAGGCCGCCTATATAAGCGTAGCCGGCCGCTCCACCGCCAGTTCCAGCCTGACCGCTGAACCAGCGTCAAGTACAGAAGACCACCGGAAGTTCGCGAGAAGTAGAAGCCGTCACTCTACCCCGGATCAGGACCAGGCTGAAATTCTCGACGGTCTTCTGATAACTGTACCCACATTTGTTTATGGTTTACCTGTTGTATTGTGTACCGAGTAATAAACTTCAAGGAACCGTTAAGTGTAGTTCACTTCAGTTTTAATGTGATTTTAATTGTTTAAGTATTGTTAGAATTCAAGAAACGTCTGTCGGTAGTCTTTTAATTATTCTTGAATTTTCTGTGAAACCTATATAAGCGATCGACAGAGACGAGATTTGTAGTTTTTGAAAGTTATAATCGCTGGAGCATTTGTTTGCGTTAGCACCTAGTATCTTTGGATTTCGATGCCTTAAAGGAAAGTAATCAACTTGAAGCGAATCTTCTTGGACTAATTATTTCATTTAAACGGGATACCTATCAATACCCTTTCTAGGGTGAGTATCATTCCCCGATACTGAAGCCAACTCAGTCTGCTGTCAAATGCGTACAAATAAGTCAGGAGGTCGTCGGGTACCAGTAAGACTCAGAAGGATAAAGAGAGAATTTTTTTACCATACGCAGTAACGTCAGAGTGTTAGTGAGCAATTTAATAATATGCGTCAGCATCAGTAGCAACTAAATATTTAAACGGATGAGGGACACCAAACTGCAGTTAGTTTACTAACACTTAGCTGAACGCCTCTTTGGCCCTGTGTCGGTGTCCGGCGCTGACACGTAGTTATTTGGTTCGAATCCTGGTTGTGGGAGAAACTTTCATCATGAGGACTTGGTCGGCAGGGTAGAAGACGGGGTAGTGGACAATTCCTAATCACCCGATTGTGCATCAGAGTCCTGGACTGAATTCCGATCCTGTCGGTAGAGCGTATGAAGTGAGGACATTCGATACTGTTGATTTCTTCCGTCGGATGGGGGACGTTAAGCCTGACGCCCCTTGTTTCTTTCAGCAGAATAGTCCCAAATGAGCCCGCACGGGGTCTCACCCTCCAACTTCCTCTATTTCTCATGCAAAAAAAAAAAAAAAAAAAAAAAAAACCACCAACAACAACACTCTACACACACTGCCACACTGTGGAAGCAACCGGAAACCACCCCATTTCATCTTCCCAGACGTTGTCATGGAATGGTTAACGTCCCCATGGTAACCTACGCTCAACACGAGGAATGCATTCGCAAGAAGAAGAGAAGGAAAGCGCACGTTCACGGCTGTTTACTGAATTTATCTAAGATTGCATTTTTGAATATTTTAAGGGGAGTAAGTTGGTCATTCGCCGTTTTTAGGAGGAACTGAAAGGTCTCTCTGTATTAGTTATGTTTCGTCGAGGGCAAAGCGATACAGATGTGTTAGGAAATGAGGACCTTCAAGTAGTCTCTTCGAAGGGAGGTTTGTTCATCGAATGCAAAAGTACCGGGTTTAAGTGAGACCGAAGGAGGTCATCTGAGATGCGAATGTACCAAGCTTGTTAGTTGGAGCTACTTACATTCAGTGAATCCTAAAATCGCATAGGAATTCCTCTGTTAAGGGATTCATCGTTTAATCTGCTCAGTTTAGTTGCAGTATATTCGTCACTGCGTGTTTCAGAAGATAACGTGTGCATTATTCATCACAGTGCAACATAAGTAGAAGATGGCTAAGGACTTTCATTAATATAAAACACATGTTAACCATCAGTGTGCAACATATCTGCAAATAAAAAATTATTACAGTTAGTTAGGGAATAATCAAGAAATATTAAGAGAGTGAACGTAGTATAAAAGTAATTTAGAACTGTGAATTTAAGTAGAAGTATTATATGGTAATTTCTGTAAGTGTTGGAATCTTCCGAGAGATAAACATTATATTGCCGGTCGGTGAGTCTAAATAAAAAGAAACTGTGCATTGAAAGATAAGTGGTGAACAATTATTTCTGAATAATCGAGTGTTATTTCATTAGTTTTGAGATCCTTTCTGATGTCTTTGTAAGATTCAAAGGAAGATTGGAAGAGGCCTTCGACTGGAATGAAATTACAGGTACATTATATTTATTTTACGCGCACCTGGTAAGGCGTGAGTCCACTTCGATAGGAGTTGCTTGAGGGATGTGCACCTTATTGTAGTTCCAAAAGCTTCATGTTTTTAAATCAGTATGGCGATGTCGGTGTAATTATGTCAGAAACCATATTCTGTATATAATTAAACAATAGGCAAGTAGCTCAATCAGAAATCCGGCGACATTGCAAGTCATATGCTCTCCATTTGTCTAAAGATAAGACTGCGCTCCAAAGAAAAAGACTAAATGTGCCTTGTAGCCGTCAGGGCAAGTGTTGGTTAAATTCGCATGAGGCCTGTTCACAGACAAATATATACGCCGTTGTCAACACACCTTGCTGAACCATCATATGTGAAGTTGGAAAAAGTTGAGAAGCGCAAGACTGCAGCACGAGTCTTAAGTTACTGACAAACTGAAAATTTTACAGCTTTTGGCAAAGTTAGTAAATGAAAGTAAAAAAATAGTTACAGGGTATATGAAATACATGAAGACTTTTACAATGCGTTTGTTTTGTACAATAATTGGCTAGAGTAATAGTCACAGCTGAGCTAACAAACTCAAACTTATCATTGCCAGCAGTGAGTTGTTCTTAGTTTCGAAGTATGGCATAATATGCTGGGCTGGTTCTTTCAAAATGTCATGGCCGAATTCTTTCTGTTTTATGATCCCAGTCCTTACCCGGCTCTAATGACATCGCGAGGCATAAGGTCATAAGGAAGTAAACGTTAATACCCAACGAAATCGACTTAGTTTAAGCCAAACTTTCTCATTTATCGGTTACGATTCAAGTACATTTAGATTAGAATGTGATCGTTTTTAAATGGAATTTCACTTCGTTGGTTCTTACAGCATTTCTTCAGAACTTACAAGGTAAGGGATTTCGATGATACTATGCATGATGGTCGAGGAACACTGAAAACCAAGACTTATAAAGGAATTGAGGTCACTACTCCACAGCTTTTTTTTTTTTTTTTTTTTTTTTTTTTTTTTTTAAACTGAGGTCAGAGGTCTTGGCACCGGGGTATCGGTAGATAATAAAAACGAAATAGTAATAACTAATAGTTTTTTAGATACTTTAAACTTAATAATCACAAGCTGATCTGTGTATACTAGAGACATAAATTATTTTCATCGCCATCGGAGTGTAGTGATGACACTCCCGGTCTAGCAATCTGAAAGTCCAGGGTTCGCTATTCTCTGAGAGATTTTTTTCCCCATTGCATTCTCATACAATACACATGAATGCAAATACATTTTTACAAGGAATATAAGTACATGGCTGTGGCAAAAATGCTTGATAAGGGTGGTAAGAAATTTATACTACTTGCATCTGGAATAAGTCACATTTTTATAACCTAATAATTTATCTCAATCTCTTTTACAACAACGCTTGCCTTAACATTGCGACGTATGGAATTTAACATAAAATCAGAGAAAGTTCCTGCACCAATCGCATGAATGAAAGTCACCTTGTTACGGGAACATTTCTGGCGTGTCATTGCTTTTGCGTAGCACACTCCATTTACATTTTGAAACACGCTTCGCTCCGATATTCCATGACCTATGGCCTGTTTTTTTTTTTCTTTCGATAATTCTGTTTTGAATGGCCCTCGACCACCATTTCAAATATCATCGAAATCCGATGTCCGAGGTCGCGTCCTTCCCTTGTTAAACCTGTTCTCAAACTTTCTGATTTTGATTATGTGACAACTCTCGTGCTCGTTATTTTCTCCAGTTATTACTATTAAGAGAACGGGAACTTCTTAGCACATCAGTTAAACCAAACACATCCAGGAGTGATTCATACTAACTGAGCTTTTAGGCCACATCGTTCAGCAAAAAAAAAAAAGTTTGGACCAAAGTTTCTAAATTTTACGTGCGTAACTCCTAAGGTGGAAGAGAAAATTTGCTTGTTAGTAGAGCAGATTTACAGTTGTTTATGGAGCGTCCATAAACTACGTGGCTCGGTCTAACAAGTAAAGGAGGGGGGGGGGGGGGAGTTGACTGGAAAGCTACGTTGGGCTACGTGGAGGTGGGGGAGGGTTTCCGAGCCAGGCTACATAGCCTTTCGTTAATATTATTTTTCACAGTTAAAATGAGGTGCAGGACACAAAACAGCACGTAAACATTTATTTCCGTCATTTAATTACCTCCGTATGTAATTTACGATAGTCTGACAAAAGAAAACAGTGCAAAATGTCTTCTGGAATCAATAGGGAAAAGAACTAGGTGCTACTGGGGGGGGGGGGGGAGAGGGAGGAGTAGAGAGAAAAGTCACGACAAGCGACGTGGAGGGGGAGGGGGGTTCACAGGAGGCAAAAATTGAGCTACGTGGTTTACGGACGCTCCCTTACTTAACATAAGTAACACGCGTCTGCCATACGAAGTGTCGTTCATACAAAAATATTTCTATTGAGCCTTAGATCTGCGCACGTATTGACTAAAGTTTTATCGCAGAACTCTTTCAATCCAAAATGCATTTAAATACGACATTCGTTTTTGGGTGAACGAAACATGCGTGTGCAAATTTAAAGTCCGAATCTTACTTGATTTAGAGTAAGTCCTGTGGCACAACTTGGAACATGGAGCCCTAACAATGCACTATGTTTTTTATGTCCACGCAGATGACGGGGGGGGGGGGGGGGAGGGGGGTCTTCTTACTTGGGAGATAGTTTTAATGCCGTCGCAATAAAAACTGAGCATTGTAAACATGAAATATTAGATCGGGTATTGAGGCACATTAGGCTGCAAGTACACGGCTCCAAGTAGTGATTCTTTTGTCCGTAGTAAAAGAGATCATACTAAATAAAATTACCAACCAAAGTGTATATCAAATAGACATGACGTTTAAACCTCACATGGCTCATTCTCATCGCTATCCACTGTTTCTCACTGTATTTGGAGACTTTAAGTGTTTTCTTAAGTGTTGACGCACATGTCTCGAGACTGACCAAACCGTACTTGCGAAACACTTGACGGAAGCAAATAATTACAGAACAACCGCGTCCACAGTGGTACTCGGCTAGTCAAGATAGTAAATTCGCTATCACTCACTGTAAGATTCTGTTATTTTATTAGATATCGGGGAAACTAGTAATTGCTGTGTCTAACGACACTAAACTGAACACAGTTGAATGATTAATTCGTAAAATTGTGGTGAAAATGCCGCAGACACTGTTTCCGACACCGTTTAACTCTCTCGCTATAGAGTTTGAGTATCAATACAGCGCTGGAGAAACGTTCTCTGCAATCCCGCACGGTTCCTTAATTATAATTATCTATTTGTCGTGTACGGTCCATTATTACGTTTTATTTCCGACATCAATCTCATACAGTTTCACTATAACCTCGCTAAAACACTTTATCCTTGTCGAGAACTATTATCAGAACAGAACCAGCGTTGTATCTTCACTGAGGGGGAAGTCACAAAATGTGTAGTTTCCAGAAGAGGCGAAAATGAGACGAAATTTCATATAGTTTATAGAGTAGGCCTTCGATTTTCCGACTGAAGACATTTTTATAATGTGAGGTTCGAATAAATTTGAATACTAGAAATTAAATAAGTTGGTTTCACTAAACAACGGCCTTTACTTCTTGATATGCCCTCTGCCATTATGTCTACTAACAAGGGTTGATATTAGGTGGTTTGCTATGAGCCACCTTTAGGGCCTATATATTAACAAGAAATATTCTCTTCAACATTCCAGACTTTCAGTAAGCATGTCACTTTCTAAGATCGAGAAGGTTTATAGGATACAACTGGAAGCATAAATTAACAATCGTTCTTCCTACCGTGGATGATGGTGTATTTCAGCATTTGGAACAAACTGCTTTAATCGCTGATGCTAGTATCAAATTTTAGCTAATATTTCTTACATATTACGCAACATTCCGAAATTAATAATAATAATAAAAAAGAATTCACTAGATGTTCACAAACCAATGCTAAATATTTATTTCTGTCTCTTTTAACAGAAACTGGAGAATGAAAGCCTGGATAAACTCTGATCGCACGGATTAAGCGAATTCAACTGTGCATAAAGAAGGCTGCCACTGCGGCGACAATGCCTTCCTGATACAGGATTCTCGAGTACTCTGCAATGCTAGCGAATCTTTCTTCGTCCGTATATGATACCTGCATTTCCATTCGGCTTTCTGGCTGATATAGACAGACATTATGATTCCTTTCTTTTATTTTAAATTTCACTTCATATAATCTTTCGACGGAAGCTAATTGAAAAATTCACGACTGACGTATTTCGGAATGACAGCCAACAAATATTGCTACCAGCAACATTCATATCTCGGAATGACCGCGAAAATAAGATGAGAGAAATCAGGGTCAGAACCGATTCATTTCTGTACTCATTTTTCCCACGAGCGATTAGGGAATGGAATAGAAAGGATTTACCGGGAGAGTAAACTTAAAATCCGACAGGAGTAGCTTTCGATAAAGCACTTCGGCCATCCTGATCTGGGTTTTCCATGGTTTCCCCAGATCGCTCCAGGCGAATGCTGGGATGGCTCCTCACAATAGCCCATGGGCGCCTCCTGCCATATCCCGTATATCCCTTCCAAACTATCACCATTTTGGATACACACGGGAACAAAGATATGAAAATACCTTAATAAGGGAAGGAGGATTTACACAAGTGGTAGAGCAAAACACTAGGGGGCAAAATATTTTGGATATATTCCTAAGAAAGCCCGATGATAACCTCGTGGGGTGTCAAGTAACGGAAGGAATAAGTGATCATGACGCAGTTCTGATGAATATTAGAGGATTCAGTGAACCAGCAGCAAAAACTGAAGAGGGAAATAGGTACTATTATAAAAAGGCACATATTTCAAATTTGAAGAGATATTTCAGAGAACGTTTCAGCAAATGGAAGGAAGGCACAAGTACAGTAGAGTCAAGGTGGGAAGAGTTCAAGGAGATAATAAGAAAGGGGGAAGAAAAATTCATTCCAAAGCAGAATATAAAGAGAAGTAGAGAACCTGTGTACTATAATAGGGAAGTGAGAAAGTTAAAGAGGTTGGTACGAAGAGAACAGAGTTAAGAGACAGGAGGGTAGTAGATCATATTTGAAACAACTAAACAAGGACTTAATAACAGCAAAGAAAGTGGCTAAAGATGGGTTTATGAAGAGTATTGTCAGTGCAGGAGGACCACTGACTGATGCATCTAGAAATTTCTATGGCTATAACAGGAAACTGAGGGGAAGGGAGGGTGTAGAGACGCTGATAGATAAGGATGGAGAAGTAGTTACTGAGGATTTGAAAAAGGCAGAGATTTTAAGTAACTTGTTTAGTGAGAGCATTAGGGACAATGCATCAGAATGGGAAGGTCTAATTCGGAGAACGAGCTTAACAATACGATTAGAAATGAAGATATTAAATAGTTTGAAATTCATCCTGAAGAAATCATGAAGGAAATAAGCAAGCTGAAAAAACATAAGGGGGCTGGTGCAGATAATATTACTACAGATATCTTAAAGATAGTCGGATGTGACATTGTACCTTATCTTGAAATATTATTTAAATTGAGTCTGGATACTTGCTGCTTACCACAAGACTGGAAAAGTGTGATAGTAGTACCGGTACATAAAGAAGGGGTGAGAAATAGAGTCGAAAATTACAGGCCAATCAGTTTGACTTCAGTGGTAGGTAAATTAATGGAAAGATTGATATGCAGCCACATCAGAAATGTATGTGAGGAACGTAAGTGGTTTTCAAGTAGGCAACATGGGTTCAGGCAAGGATATTCATGCGAATCTCAGTTGGTGGGATATATGCAAGATATTTCAGATGAAATGGATAAGGGAGGCCAAACTGATAGTATAGCACTAGATCTTTCAAAGGCGTTTGACAGAGTAAGCCACAAAATGGTAGTAAATAAGGTAAAAACTATTGTAGTGGATTAGAAAGTGATTTGCTGGAGAGAAGAATTTTTAAAAGGTAGAAAACAGAAAGTTAGTGTGGGAAATGCGGTATCAAAGGAAGTGGAAGTAAAAATGGGAGTGCCGCAGGGTAGCGTATTGGGACCATTGCTATTCATTATTCTAATGAATAATTGTGTTGATGGTTTACTATCTGAAATTAGATTGTTTGCAGATGACATAATGCTGTATAAAAGGATCAAAACGATAGAGGATTGTAAACAGTTGCAGGGTGATCTGGACAGGATATCTAGTTGGGTTGGTAAACATGGGATGAAGATAAATTCAAAGAAGAGTCAGCTAATTAGATACACAAATAAAAAACAAAAGGTTAATTATGAATATAAGGTGGGGAAAGAATTGCTTGCTGAAGACTTGAAATGTAAATATCTTGGTATTACATTTGGTAACAAGTTTAACTGGGCAGGGCACATTGGACAGGTGGTAGGAAAAGGTTTAAAAATTCTGCACTTGTTGGAGAGAGTGATGAGGGGATGCACGAGACAAGTAAAGGAATTGGGTTACAAAACTTTGGTAAGACCATTGCTCGAATATGGTAGTGTAGTATGGGACCCACATTTTGAGTATCAAATGCAGGAGTTGGAGAAGGTGCAAAGAAGGGCTGCTAGATTTGTTTCTGGAAATTATCGCAGAATGCAATCAGTGACAGATATGATAAAGGAGCTGGAATGGGATTCATTGCATGACAGGAGGAGGATGAGGAGGGTAATGGGAGTGTACAGTGCGTATACTGGCGATGAGGCATGGAAAGATATTGCCGTAGGTATGAAAAGTAGTTCATGGAAGGGAAAAGATGACCATGACCATAAGCTGGCAATCGATTTCAGGCACAAGGGTCTGGAAAGATTTTCTTTTTTAGGTAAGGGTGTCAGGGATTGGAATGAGTTACCAAGGGGAATGATGAATAACCTACCGAAAACGTTAAAAGAATTTAAAGTTAAAATTTGTAGAGGGCAAATGTAGGTGAGTGTAGGATAGGGGGAAGTTGGGTGTGTAGGGAAATTGCCACCGGAGCCTGTGCTCCATTGCCATTAAATTAAATTTAAAAAAAGTTGCAATGCACCCTCCGTCACACATTTTTAGTGAATAGCGGAGTATTAATAATAATAATAATCTCCTCTCAGTCACTTGAAATTAATATTTTAGCAATAAATCGGTACATCTTGACAAAAGCCGTTTATTTGTGGCGTTGTAGGTTCACGGATTCAGAAGTTGCACTACACGAGATTTTACATACCCGCCAAAGCGAACTCTAGGTTGGTACGAGGCTTTCTCTCCCACGTGCCAAACGACACCGCCCGCTCCAAGAGTAACAAATCCTTTGATCATTTGGCTATAGCGTCGCTTAATTGAATTTTGAATGTTGAACGATAAATTTCAGAGTTGCAATTTCAAGCTGTTTTACCTGATTTTACTATTAAATTATATTTTTACGGTGCCCTATATTATGTGACCGAATTCTAAAGATCATCCACGTGAAACATTCTTTAAACATAATGTTACAATGTCAACAACGAATAAATGGGTATCGACATAAATTTTTCACCATTTCTATCTTTTACAGGCAGCAATAGAATTAACTGAAAATATAAAATACAGTTTTTAAAGCAAGCTATGGTGTAAAGCTTTTACCATGATAATGCAGTTTAGTTGCTACTCAAGAATATAAAATTGAAATCGGAACATTAGGGCGAAGTTGCAGTTCCGCGAGAGTCAGAAATTTTTTTATCAGTTAGTAATAACAATATGCTGTTAATTGTGGAAAATTTTGCTAGGTTTACCACCGTTATTCCAGTCTACCACGCAGCGCCACCAAAAACAGAAACTCATTCCCCATTCATTCAACAAGATTCCACACAAAACTCCCTCACGCACAGACATTTATATCACCTGGAAAACTGTTTCGGTTGAATGCTAGATCGCGATACCGCTACATCAATTTTCCGCCACAAGGAAAATAATGAAGCTATTAAAGAATTATCCATATGTCTTTTATAAAAATTTTCTGGTGGTCCAGGACGCATTTCAACTTAACGCGACAGCCAGGAAGAAAACAAAATAGTTTAGTTTGATTTAATCGCTGTACTGACAGCAAAGTTGTTGTAGCGGTATCGCGATCTAGAGTTAAACCACTGTTTCTAGAGATGTCCGAACAAGAGTCTGGTGAACACAATTGCTGCAGATTCTATTGTAAACCAAATCAAAGAAACAAAAGTTGGAGCAATTTGTCTTCTCCAGAAGCACCACACCATCAAAATGCTGATCTAACTGTAGACAGTTATGGTTCTGGTAAGAGAGAGCACACTCTGGAGGTGGTGGGAGCGATCGCGCGACGAGGCGGTAGCGTTTGCCCACCTAGGCTCCAGTCGGCCGGCAGCAGAGGCAGCTCGCGAGTCGGTCCCGCGGAGAAGACTGCGCCAGGAATAGCAGGCCTGCTCCTGCACGGCACCGCTCACGCCCTCTCAGTCCACACTCACACCCCAAACACCCAGCTCGTCTCAGCGACTGAGCGGTTACGGAATTTTTCATTAACTACTTCCTCCCTTCCTTCGCCGGTGAAGTCTTTCTACGGATTCGTAAGATAAAACTGCGTACAGCAACTGTACAGCCATTCAAGAGAGACAGACCCCGGAATGGGCAAGACATGCTTAAATCATCCAGTAGAATCCACTGCGAGCGGCTTAGTGGTGTATCGCGCTGGACTTGTTCCAACAGACGCCACTTCGATTCCGTCGTGACGAATATGTACGAGTATATAGTTTCTGTTGCGATTTTGTGCAAAGGATGACAGCTACACTTGTTTGTGTAAATTACTCAAAATTAACAGAACTTTCAATGAAACAGAAATATGTGGCAAGCAACCGCAAACTATAAACTTATTCTCGCTACTTACAAACTACTACATTAGCTGTAAATATTTTTTTTTCTATTTGTTGTTTAAATCTATACGTTGATATTGATCTAAAACTTGATCACAACTTTGAGGGCCGGTAGCATCTGTGTTTTCCAGGAAATATGTTAGTTCTCTACGTGATGAATACCCGCTGGGGTAGAAAAACTTTTTTGACCCCCTTCTTTGGTACCAAACTAAAATTTAACTAAAGAAAAATAGGGCACTCGTTTTCGTGTGAACGAAACACGCATGTGCAGATTTGAAATTTGAATCTTATTCGTTTTTGAGTAAGCTCTGTGGCATACGGTGAACCGACAAACACAAGACTCGGTTTCCGTTTGAACACGGAACCCTAACAATACACTGTGTTCCCGACATTTACGCAGAGAGTAAATCTTGGGGACGGTGTTCTTACTAGGGAGACACGTTTGATGCCGTCGGAATAAAAATTCGACACTGTAAAAATTAAATATGAGATCGGGTATTGCGGCACATTAGTTTGGATGTGTCTACGTGGCTCCGAGTAGGAATATCATTTTTTTTCTTTTTTGTCCCTACTAAAAGGGATCTTTTTATTGCGTGGGGCTTGGCGCCTAGCCGACGTCGAGGTCAGTAGAGGCAGGAAAGGGCTGAGGACAGGAAACTGGGACGGGAAATTCGGACATGACTTTTTTGAATCAATGATTCTGGCATTCACCTGGAGTGATTTGGGGTAACCATGGAGAACCCCAAATCTGGATGGCAGAACGGGAATTCGAACCCACGTTCTGCCGAATGCGAGGCCAAAACGTTAACCGTTCCACCACCACGCTCGGTAACAGCCATATTAAATAAAATTACCAACATATGCATCTGTCAAACACTTAAACCGTACCAGGTGACTGTATATATTTCTCGCATGGCCCATTCTCATCGCTGTCTACTGCTTCTCTCTGTATTTGGAGATTATATGAATTTTCTAAATCAAAGTGGCACACATCTTGCGAGATTGAACAAATCGCTGTTGCGAAACAGTTGACGGAAGCATATTAATTACAGAACAACTGCGACCACAATGCGGTAACGCTCTGTGCTTGCACTCGGGAGCACGCGGGTTCGAATCTCCGTCAGGCCATTCACATTTGGTTTGCTATCGTTTCCCAAAATATTTGCACACGAATGTGATTCCTCTGAAAGGCCATGACCAAATTCCTTCACGTTCCTCGTCTCCCGTCCTTTTTCGCCTCTAATGACCTTGACGTCAAAGAAACGTAAACCCGTTAAAAAAAATCTTGATTTACAAAAGTAGATGTATAGTGAAATAACTACCAAACAGATGTTCTTAATTAATGCAATAAGTTATTATTACCCTCTATGTTGCTCCATTAATAGCCATCCTATAAAGTGTAAATTAACATGTTGACAAACCAAAGCTGATTGAGGGGCGGGTAGAAATTGGAGAAGATGACTTTTTTAGAATACACGACTTTTTTATATACACCTCTTGGAGAGTATAAATTTGCAGAAAATAAATTTTGCAGGTGGCGCAAGAATCGCGTCAAAATGGAATAAATTGGCTGATGGTTATCACTACTGTCAACAGGACTCGTGAATTTTCTCTGAATCGTTTACTAACGTGATGGTGGCCACCAGACGAGAATTAATTGTCTTTGGACGCAGAATGATAGTTGGAGCCCGACGCGCGGAGCATAGAGTTTTGGGAGGGACTGAAAATATTGGATTCAAAGCCCCCACAGCATAAAGGTTGTGCTGATATGTACGGTATTATCTCCGAAACGAGACAGCGCTGTGGCTTGTCTCATTTGTTGTTTGCTGTAATCGATGAGTAGGTACTTCAAAAAGATACTTCGTGGAAATGAGGGATATACTCTCGATAAGTGTTTGCGTGGCTCGTATGATAATATTTCAGGGGATACGGCAGCATTTATTGTACTGAGCTATACGGCTAGTCCATGTCGAGGTCATTAGCAACGGGAACGGGGAATTCGGACATGGCCCTTTAAAGAAACCATCCCGGCATTCATCTGGAGTGATTTTGGAATATCATAGAAATCCGATATCTGGATGGCCGGACGTCCTACTGAATGCCAAACAAGAGCATTAATGCTGACGTGGCAGCAGTATACCCACTACTATTCAATTACTCACAGCACAGCAAGAGGGCTCGCGAACGCATAGATTGGATGACTGGATGAATGCACAATGATTCACGTTTCCAGTCTATTCGAAAGTGGTGCCCCCATGCGGCGATGGATACAACCTATCAGCAAGGCACTTGCAGCATCGTGGTGGTTTTAATGGAGTGAGACGTGTTTACCTGTTATGAATTGAGTCCTCTGGTCAATTGGATCCGGTCCATCACATGACATCACCATTTTTGGCTGCTTGGTGACTGTTTTCATTTAGAACTTTCATAATGCTGAAGTACCAAACCTCTACTTTAGATATACGTTAGAGTTAAAGTGATATGTAGTTACTGAAATGTGTTCTAGTTCCATCGTTCGAAACAGAAGTTACCTGCGTGGTTTCCCAAACGGAAGGTATATATATTACGTCTTTATATTCTAACAATTTGCGGTATATGCCAGTCAAGAGATTATGATTTCAGTCCCACACGAGAATATGTTTACTAGGCAACCAACGTGAAACAGCGCTTTCCACTATTTCATAATCTTAAATTGCTTCACAACATCTGCAGAGTTTGCCGGCCTCGATAGCGATCTTCTGAAGAAGATATAATAGGTATTTCCAAAGTAGGTAAATTCTTAACAGATAGAAGCTGCGCGTCAGACATAAAGAAGTTCTACTATTACTATTACTCCGCGATTCACTAAAAGTGTGTGGCAGAGGGTGCATTGCACCTATCCGGGAAGGTAATGGTTTGGAAGGGACATACGAGATATGGCAGGAGGCGCCCATGGGCTATTGTGAGGAACCATCCCAGCATTCGCATGGAGCGATCTGGGGAAACAATGGAAAACCCAGATCAGGATGGCCGGAGTACTTTATCGAAAGCTACTCCTGTCGGATTTTATGTTTAGTCGCCCGGTAAATCCTTTCTATTCCACTCCCTAATCGCTCGTGGAAAAAATGAGTACAGAAATGAATCGGTTCTGGCCCTGATTTCTCTTATCTTGTTTTCGCGGTCATTCCGGGATATGAATGTTGCTGGTAGCAATATTTGTTTACTGTCATTCCGAAATACGTCAGTCGAGAATTTTTCAATTAGCTTCCGTCGAGAGCAACGCCTTCGGTGTTCCAGGTCTTCCCAACCTAACTCCTTCAACATCGCACTTACGCTTTCCCTCCAACTATATATACCTGTCACGAATCGGGCGGCTCTTCTTTGGACCACCTCTAATGCCTCCATTAATCCTTTTGATGGGGACCCCATACAGAGCAACAATATTCTAAGTGAGGCCGCACTAGTGACTTGTATGCAATCGATTTAACGTCCGGAGTGCATTGTTTTAAATTACGACCTAGAAATCGAAGCATACGATTTGCTTTCCCAATTACATTCTCGATATGCTCATTCCATGACAAATTATTACGAATTGTTACCCCTAGGTATTTAGCGGAATCTACCGTTCTAAGGACAGTGCCATTAATAGTATATTCAAAGCTAAATGGTGTCACCTTTTTACTTACATGCATTACTTGGCACTTTTTAGCGTTTAACTCCAACTGCCAATCTTTAAACCACGCAATTATTTTCATAATATCGTCTTGTAACAAAGCGCAGTCGTCCTGGGTTGTGATTTCACGATAAATAATATCATCATCGGCAAATAATCTTTTCATCCCCCTTATTATGTCGCACAAATCATTAATGTATATGAGAAACAACAGACGCCATATCACGCTTCCCTGAGGAACCCCGGACCTCACTTCAGTAAGTGATGAACGCTCACCGTCGAGAACTACACGCTGTGTTCTGCCCTCCAGAAAGTCTACAACCCAGTCGCATATTTGTCTAGATATGCCGTAGCCACGAAGTTTCCTAAGTAACCTAGTGTGAGGCACAGTGTCGAAAGCTTTTTTAAAGTCTAATAGAACTAAATCAACCTGGGATTGCTCATCTATAATACGGCTCAAGTCGTGAATTAAAAGAGCAAGTTGTGTTTCGCAGCATCGGCCTTTTCTGAATTCATGTTGAGTTGGGTTTAAAAGCTCACCTTCATCCAAAAACCGCATGACATTTGAATAGATGATGTGTTCTAAAATCCTGCAAAATATTGAGGTTAACGAGTTCTATTCAGAGGGTTACTGCAACCCAGTAAAGCCGTATTTTACGATCCTCCGTAATGGACGAGCAAACTATCACAGGACGCACGTAATATTCGGTAGTTCTCTGGGCGACTAGCAGTCTCCTTCAACAGTGTTAGCTGGTGCGCTATGGTCTAGGTTTCTGTACAGTGGGAGCGGTATGTGCCCCCCCCCCCCCCCCCGTGTCATTGTTTTTGTGTCAAGTGACCGAATATACATCGAAACTGATCCACGGCGTTTGAAACCTAGAGTCATAAATGCATATGAGCATCCCTTCATTTAGCCAGTATCGTGATTTTGCGAGATCTAGAATTGAAATTTTCCACCACATAAATCTTTCAGTACTTGTTTGGTAGAATGCTATGCCAATAGCAGGAACAGAAAGTTAGGGGACATCCATAAATTACGTGAGGTTAAATGGGGGAGGGGGGGGGGTCCGGCTAAATCTCACCAGATCTCACCAGGGGGGAGGGGGGGGGGTCTACGGAAATCTCACGTGAGATTTTGCGAAAAATTTGGGGACAGTAGAGCAAAAAAAAAGGTCTACAATTTGCGCCAAAGGGGGCATCCATAAATTATGTGAGGTAAAATAGGGGAGGGGGGGGGGTCCGGCGAAATCTCACCAGATCTCACCAAGGGGGAGGGGGGTCTACGGAAATCTCACGTGAGATTTTGCGAAAAATTTGGGGACAGTAGAGCAAAAAAAAAGGTCTCAAATTTGCGGCAAAGTCGATTTTAGGAGGGTATTTCGTCAAAAAAGTTAGGGTGTGACCTAAAAAAAAGTTTCCAGGGCGATTTCTAGGGGGGGGTTCTCACGGACCAGATCTCACCAGAGGGGGGGGGGGTCCGGCCAGATCTCACGAAATCTCACCAGGGGGGATGGGGGGGTCCAAAAATCCGGAAAAACACCTCACGTAATTTATGGATGCCCCCCAAAGTAGATTTTAGGAGGGTATTTCGTCAAAAAAGTTAGGGTGTGACCTAAAAAAAAAAGGTCTACAAAAGTTTCCAGGGCGATTTGTATAGGGGGTTCTCACGGACCAGATCTCACCAGAGGGGGGGGGGGGGGGTCCGTCCAGATCTCATGAAATCTCACCAGGGGGGAGGGGGGGTCCAGAAATCCGGAAAAACACCTCACGTAATTTGTGGATGCCCCCTTATGCCGTTAACAAATAAGAGAGAATGTTTTCACTCTTGAGTTCGAAGTGGGGAGGCTTCAGAAGTCGACACCAGATGACCGTAGGAAATAGTAGAAGCCTATTGCACTGTAACAAAATTTAATCGTTCTCAGGCTGTAGATGAAAATCGTAGTGGTCAACAGAACTGTGCCTCAAAATGCGAGTGTTGAAGATCGTCGCGTATTAGTAAATCAAGATGTAAATAGTGCCTGGATGATGAGAAACGGCATAAGAAAGAAGTTATATGAACAAAGACCTTCCCGGAGTGTCACTTGAATGTAATCTTCGCAGTTTGACTGTCGGATGACGTGAAAGATGAACTTCGATTGCATGTCCTACCATCATCCTCAGGTCCTGAGCGTGTGTGAAACCCAACACGGTTTCCATCCATCCATAGTGATTTGTCGCAAACATAAGCAGGATGTAGTCCTTAGCGCCAGGGAATCCTATTGCTAATATCTAAGTCTTGTTTTTGAGGCTGGCCTGGATGTATTTATCCTAAGTTGAGTTGATTGATCTAAATTTAGGAAGTTATTTACATGATGTATGTATAAAACCTTATTATCTACTTACAACTAATGGAGGATTTTAAAAAAATTAAGGAACTAACTAATGCCTAACCTTAATACTGCCTAATTCCTACTTATAACTAATGGAGGGTGAATAATTATTGTTTTTATTTACAAGGGTCCTATTTACATGTTGAGGAGCCCTACTTATAGCTATTGGAGGCAGGACGGGCTTTGTGATTAGAAGGGAAATTGCCTATTTATCGTTTGTTTGGGATGTCTACGTGGTAATAAATCAGTTGGGTCAACCCCTATTGCTGCAATTTCAGGATGTCGTGAGTTTTCGCAGCGAAAGTAAAATTTGTCGGAAGCTGATTTTATGGTGGTTGATAGTGGGTCAAAATGGAGATCCTGTAGGGTTCTCCAATTTGGTAAATATCGGGATGCACCAACAATAACACGCAGGGCTCTGTTCTCTAGAGCCTGCAGCTTTTTGATGTGGCAGTTGGCAGCTATACTCCATAGTTCGGAGCCGCATAGGAATGTCGGTTGGACAATCGCACGATAGATGATTAGTAACGAAGGGTTTTTTTTTCCCCTTGCTGAAGGCAAGGGGCGGGCCATTGGAGAGCGTCTGCTCTTTACAGACGGATGGGTTACATTTTATTTTGAGATTTTCTTTGTTTGAAACATTTTGACTTACAACTAACTTAAATCTAATTAATTAAAACTTGGCGTTTGCAAATTTTGTTGTTTAATGGGACTTGTGGACCTTGCAGCCTTGTTTTTATTTCAGTTTTTATCCTCTCATTGGTTCAGGGTCGAGATGAGCTGCGTCAGCAGCTGCAGTATCCTGGCTATGGTCAGTTGGTCCTGGTTTCTGACCCTGTTGTCTAGGAATGGCTGGCTGAAACACCGCGCACAGCCGTTGTCTTGCTCTCGGAGTCGGTGGTGGTTTCCTTGGCGGCTCCTCGTTGATTGTGCTTGTCCGTGACCTGCACTGTCTGGCGGCCAGCAGCGTCTTTGCGCATCTTGAGGGGCTGGCTGCTTGGTGCCTTGCTGATGATGTGTACTACCTTTCGGTGCCTGAGTTGTCTTGGTGTTAGTATATAGAGCATCGCGCTCCTCCCCACCTCGATCCGCAGTTCTGGCTGTCTCAGCACGGTTAACAGCAGAGCTTACCGTCCAAAGATCATCTTTTAACATCATCCAGCAGCGAACCAGCGAAGATTACATATCAAGGAAGTTGTGGATTGGCGGAGTTGGAGAAGAATTTCTCAGTTGGCTAGTTGTGTCTAAACGTCAGTAGTGGTTACTTCCAATGCGGCAAATGCCTGTCCTCATCTCTGTTAAAGATTTACCGCGTGGACCTTTTACTTTAAGCCCCTGAGCACTTAACTGTTCTCTCTAAGGGTTAACACTTTGTTCCCTTTTTTATATAATTGGAGACATCATTCTTGTTTATTCCGACGTCGGAAGGCGTAGCATGCGTAGCTTGTAACTTAGAGGCTGTCCATCTCCACCAGTGCTAGCCGCGTTTTGAAGAAATTAATAACCATTCTCTCCTTTACTTGATCTTCAGCCATATTCAATAGGGATAAATGAGAAAGAAAAAAATCTCTGAAATTGCCTATTCTGTCGCAATCACATGAACCGAGCCTGGTGGATGAGCGGTAAAGCTTTGGCCTGCATTCTGGAGTACGCGGGTTCAAATCATCGTCCGGCTATCCTCATTTCGATTTCCCGTGGTCTTTTGAAGCCGCTCAAGACGAATACCCGGACAGTTCTTTCAAAGAACTTAAATCCCGAACCTTTGCTCACTTTACAGAAGCATTTTGCATGTTGACATTAACGGCTCAGGAACAGTCTTGTACCTTAATTATCGTGCAGTCTGATGGGCGATCAACTAAAGCTCGATACTGACTTTCAGTGAGCTCGTTCTCCTTTCCGGCCGTACAGGCTGCGAAGTTCTAAGATTTCCTCAAATAACTCGAGGGAGTAGGCCTACTCCAGAATTTTTCTTTCTAAAATCCTTGGCCGAATTCTTTCTCTTTTATTTCCCTCAATCGTCTCCCGACTCTAATGACATCGACGTCAACGTCGAGAAGATGTAAAGGCTAAACAAAAAGTTTTTCAATTCTCCGAGACACTGCATGCAATTTCCGTGCATACAAATGTGATGAACTCACGCAGACAAATATTATGACCTTTTATAAAAAGATAGAGCGGATTCAATTGTAATTTTTATAAGGAAGGAAAAAGCCTAAAAATAACACACAATTGAAAACTAAGATCCTGTAACCCACTGAATATTTACAGCTACAGTACTATTAATTTTGAAAGGAATTAGTGAAATTAGATGAAAAAAAGTAATTTCTCGTAGGAAGTATATAGCTTAAGGAAAGAAACAAGCACAACACTCGAGCGGATTAGACCAAAAAGATTGCTTATAGTGAACCACGTACAAGAAGTGATTTAATTATTCCATTAATAACAGATTAATAAAAGAGACGCAGACAAGGTGTTAGTAACGCCATTGTTCAAGCTCCTCTGACACTACCTTCAGTACAGAACGAAAGCATCTCCTAATGTATGTACGATGTTTCGCAGAACGACTCACTCAGTTCCTGCCAGTAGGCTGTAGGTTTGGCGGTACTGAGGTGGGTGACTGACTATTCATAGCACAGAAAAATGTCTCAAGGTTCTCGTTGAGAGATTACGTCAAAGTGACAGCCTGCTACTGTGTGACAGGTGGATTCGCAACGTTCGTATTAATCAACAACTTGTACCTCATGTTTTCTGGATTTAGTGCCGAGAACATCTGTTTCCGAACGCATACCAATGACTGAAACTAATCTACAATTTTTCATCTAACAGCTTTGTACTTCTGACTTTTATCTGACACTAACGATCCATAACTAAAGCTTTTAATAGATAGTTAAATTCAGTTTTATTAATTCAATATTTTTCTTAATCTGATGATCATGCACATAACATACCTTATATGACTTTAGAATGATAAAGGAGGTTAAATAAAATCTAAAGAAAAAACTCACAGTAAAAAACTACTTAGCTCGCAATATTCTTTAACAGTCAAAAATATTAATAAACTAATGACTTTAACTTGAATAAATGAAACTTGGTCAAATCATAATAGAACATAACATCTTTAGCTTCTGCATAATATCTATGTCTATAAAACGAAAATCGCGTGTATATGTTCCGGAAAAACTAAAAAAACTACTGAAAAGATTTCAATGGGGTTTTCACAGCTTTAAAGCATAGGATCAGACGTGAAATCTTTGATATGTCTTATGTTTCAATGTTACATAACGCCAGAGCAGAAAAATAATTTTTTTTAAAAAATTTATTATTGGCAATGGGCCAGTAAGCCATACAGCCATAGCACTAATTACAATTGCCTCATTTATAGATCAACAACACAGCTTATGGATATTATTTAGATGTATGTCCATAGGTAAGCCTATTACTTCATATCTATTACTAAGCACATGATTTCAGTTGGAAACACAAATGTTCCTAGGCATCTGTAGGTTTATATGTCCATCTCACCATCCTTTAGGAATCTGCATAGCAGTATGAAGATCCTGGCGTCGTCGGTCGCAAGGAGATGTGACACCTTTGATGGTGGGAAGTGACCTAATCTTACCAGTTGCTGTATTAGATCTGTGGTGCTGATGTATCGGTTCTTGCAGCCGAAGAAGATATGGTCAATGTCCCCTATGCTCGTCTCGTCGCATCCGCATAAGGGGCTTTGAACTATGTTTATTCTGTTCAGGTGTGCGGGGAAACAGCCATGGTTGAACTTTAGTTTGGTGATGGTTACGATAGTTATTCTTGGGATCTTCAGTTGATGGTGCCAGTGCCAGTGCCAGTGCTGTTTAGGGATCTGTCCATAGTGTTTTCCTTTGACCAGTTGTGACTCCTCCCACTCTCTGTTCCATGATTCTCTTGCTTCTTTTTTTGTGTTTGACATTAGGTCCCTCACAGTTACGAACAGATAAGCACTGCCTACCTTGCAAGCTCGCTTCGCCAGCTGGTCCACCCGTTCGTTTCCTTCTAGGCCGATGTGGGCTTTCACCCACACGAACACCAGCGTTTTGCCTTTCTGTTTCACCCGGTATGCTGCTTCCAAAATGTTGCATAAGATACTGTCTTTGTTGGCAACTTTCGTATGACCTTGCAGGCTGGTCAACGACGAGCGGGAGTCTGATATTATGACCGATGTTGTGTCCACCGAAGCCTCCGCATACTCAACTTCCTACTGAATTGCCACCATTTCCGCTGTGAAGATGGATGCCTCTCCGGGTAGTTTGAATATACCGTATCGGTTCCTCTTTAGATCCAAGTATGCACAGCCCACTGATGAATTGGTTTTGACCCATCTGTGTAGATGTGGGATGCGTTTGGCAATTGCGCAAGGAATTCTGCCAGCTTAGCGGTGCTGCCATGTCTGGGGTCTTCCAGATTGATGTCTGTTCTCACGTTTAGTGGTGTAACAGTTGCTTCATAAGGTATACAAAACTCTGGAAGAAGGTGTATCGACATTATGTTTTTGTTATACCTGTTGATTTCTTTTAGTGCGGTTATTAGCATTGGGGTATTTTTACGTGACCAGTATGTTCTGCCAGTCAATAGATTTCCAAGGGCCTCAATTTTCTGGATGAGGGTGTTGTTATTAATCTTCTTTTGTTTAAGCAGAAACTGCTTACAGAGTTGTGTACGTCGTATATGGAGAGGTGGCTCTAGTGCTTCTACCAGCAGCGCATTAGTGGGTGTTGCCGTCATAGCCCCTGTGCATATTCTTAGTGCTTTGTACTGCAATCTGTCGAGGACTTGGAGGGTGTTATCCGCTGCTGATCCGTAGAACATGCTTGCGTAATCAAAATGTGGTCTGATGAGTGACCGGTATAGAGTCAGGGCAATTTTCGGATCTGTACCCCACCAAGGTTAGAAAAAGAAATTCTTAACGTATAATGAGAAACACCAAAGATGCAAAAACAACTAAACGTAGCAAACGTCATACTTCGCTTTAAAAAAAAAAAAACGACGTCAACCGGTTCCTTCCTTAAACTTCGGTTTTTCAGTCTTTTAATCCAAAGAACACGAGGAAATTAAATAAATTAATAATACTACGGAAAATCTCACGAGAGCTTCTTTGCTTCTAGAAGTTAGGATCTCAGGCTTCTCAGCTACAATATGTGACGTTTGCAAGTGAAATGATAATTACTGTTCATAGTGAGTAACGCATATCTGATGGATTTCAACACGAAAGTGAACTTTTCAGTGTTGGAATTATATGCAGATTAGGAAAACAATTGTGAATACTTGTTATTCAATTGAAGCTTTGTTTGTAGTACCGCATATCGTGACACATTCTGCATTATATACGCACCAGTTTCTCATTTATTCATTTTATAATTAATTACGCTATTTGGTAATCCATTTTTTATATTTTTGTAACATATTGTTGAACGATTTCTTTGCACAGTTCCTGAAAAAAATCATTGTTCTTATTGCTGCACAAATATCTGGGGTTATTTTGATTAAACTTGATACACATGTTTCTGACTGAGCGACTAAAAATATTCCAGAAATAAATCGACGCTACCCATCACCTTTGGGCTACATGGGGGGTGAGTAGCAAATGGAGTGACTGACATGAAATTTTATTCACAGTAGCAGAATATTTATATCTGTTATGATTGATGAATATCAACATTTTTTTTAACAAATAACCAATGCCCAGTTGTCCCAATAGAAGAGTCCAGAAGCGCCAAGACCGAAAAAACACGCCAAGTTCGATCCAGTGTCTAGGTTTTGCTCAATGTTTTCTTCGATTACTGCGGCGTAGTGCATCTCGAGTTTTTAACACAGGTCGTACGGTCAATAAGGAGT
Source organism: Vandiemenella viatica (assembly GCA_031002005.1). NCBI lineage: Eukaryota > Metazoa > Arthropoda > Insecta > Orthoptera > Morabidae > Vandiemenella > Vandiemenella viatica. The sequence goes on from CM061920.1 coordinate 118,179,966, forward strand.
ATTACCATGAAGTTATGCGCCATTTGCGAGAAGCAATATGAAAAAAACGTCCGGATTTGTGGGAAAATAATTCATGGCTTTTGCATCAGGGCAATATACTTGCTCACTCATCGTTGCTTGTGAGCGATTTTTTGGCCAAAAACAACACCACATTCATGTCTCAGCCGCTACATTCACCACAATTTGCCCCCCTGCGACTTTTTTCTGTTCCCAAAACTGAAGAGACCAATGAAAGAACGAAGATTTGCAACGTTGAAGAGATAAGGACTGCATCGCTGAAAGAGCTCAAGGCTGTAAGTGCTTATCAGAAGTGCTTCGAGGATTGAAAAAAACGTTGGCACAAGTATATTATATCTGAGGAGGATTACTTTTAAGGGAACGACATAAATATTGATGAATAAATGAAAAATTTTGATAAAAATAAAAAGTCACCTTACTTTTTGAACAAACCTTGAAAACTGCTAAAAGGATATTGGCAGAATGTTCACAATTACAAACCTCACATTCTGACTTAGGAAATTTCAATGCTTAAAATCTAACTTGGAATCTGTCATATGAGTTATGATGCTACGTGACCTGCCACTGGAGTAGAAAATGAAATTGTGAGCGTAATCTCAATATATATATATATATATATTTAGCTTCTTGTTTCAATTATTTCTGTCAGATCATATTAAGATCTTCAATGCGAAAATGGAAATTTTATGTCCCTTCACTTTTCACGTTCTAACTCAACTGCAATTCTTCAAATTTTACAGAATGAATCCTTAGGATGAAATATATATCAAGTTCACATTTGAACCAGATAGCGTGAAGGGATCCTTTGACTCTTAACTATACACTGAAGTTCCTAGAGTCATGTAAATATCGAAATAGCGGTAGCACCGCGAAAGAATCGTATAAAGGTGCCGTGCAGTGTCGTGAGTTGAGTGAAAGGATTTCTGACGTGATTATGGACACAGGACATACATTAACAAACTTTGAATGCGGAATGGTAGTTAGCGTTAGACGCACGGGGAATTCCATTTTGGAAGTTGTTAGTGAATTCAACATTCCTCGATCCGCAGTGCCAAGAGTGCGCCGTCAGTTTGTAATTTGCGGCATTACCTCCGGCCATGTACTACGCTGCGGTCGACCACGTCTATTTAGTGACTTAAACCAGCGTCGAGAAGTCAGTTTTGACATATAGACAACACAGCGTTAAAGAACAGCAGCACTCAAAGCGGGACGTACGACAAACGTGTCCGTGCGGTAAGTGCAGCGAAATTTGGCGTTGATGGAGTGTGGCAGCAGATGACCAATGCCAGTGCCTCTGCTAACAAAACGCCATCGGCTTGTTACACGACAGAAATAATTTTTATGAAAGAATTATATTTTGCTCTTTGGGCATGGACGAAATGATGTAAGTGCGATGTTGAAGGAGTTAGGTTGGGAAGACCTGGAACACCGAAGGCGTTGCTCTCGACGGAAGCTAATTGAAAAATTCACGACTGACATATTCCTGAATGACAGCAAACAAATATTGCTACCAGCAACATTCGTATCTCGGAATGACCGTGAAAATAAGATAAGAGAAATTCATTTTTTCCATGAGCGATTAGGGAATGGAATAGAAAGGATTTACCGGGCGAGTAAACTTAAAATCCGACATGAGTAGCTTTCGATAAAGCTCTCCGGCCATCCTGATCTGGGTTTTCCATGGTTTTCCGGAATCACTCCACGCGAATTCTGGGATGGTTCCTCACAATAGCCCATGGGCGCCTCCTGCCATATCCCGTATATCCCTTCCAAACTATTACCCTTTCGGATAGGTGCAATGCACCCTCTGCGGAGTAATAGTAATAATAGAATAATGATTGCTCGTAAAGAGATAAAAAAGAAAGCTTTACTATGGTGAATTATCAAGAGAGAATGTAGCAGAGGTTTGTACGGCATAGATCGGATATATGAGTTGCAACGAATATTAGTCATTGTGGAAAAGAACCTTGTATATTTGAGTACGTGATATCTCAAATGTAGTTCCTTCAGGGGACAAACAAAAGCACAGTAATAAACATTGAAACTGTTGAAAGTAGAAAAGATTAGATTCTTTATAGTTATACGACAATTAAATCAACGGGTATGTAACAGGTTGCAGCGCCCCTCCCGGCACGGGAACATCGGTTTGACTTGAGATGGCTGAAAAAAGGGTTGCATGGTCAGATGAGTCACGGCTCCAGTAGATAAGAGCTGATTGTAGAATTCGAGTGTGGTGTAGACACCACTACGCCATGTGTCCAGGTTATTAGGAAGGCACTATGCTGGTGGTTAGCCGTCCATCCTGGTATGGGCTCTGTTTTCATGGCATGGTCTGGTACCTCTAGCTCAGGGGTCTCCAAAGTGGTCGATACCGAACCCTTGGGGTCGATTAATACAGAGGGGTCGAAAGAGGGTCGATTAATACTAAAGAGGATCAATAAACTGTACAGAAAAAAATAGGAATGTTCTACTAAAAATCAGGTCAATAAGTAAAAGTAAAGCTAATCTTCTCAATTCCCGTCTGTTTGCGAAGTCATGTGAAGTAAATGATGAAACTTTCAACCAATTACTTTTCCTCACTGAGGTAAGGTGGTTGTCAAGAGGTGATAGTTGCGGAGGCTCATCCGAAGAGTGCCTTAGGAAGGTGGATCTATCACTATGCGACAAGTTAAAACAGTATAACAACCATCTGCTCTTTTTTGCAGGTCTTTATTTGAAATTTATTCCATCTATCCATGGTTTTGTTCCTATTTTTTGAGATTATAATAATAGTGGAAAGTATCTCGTTATTCTGTTAATTTTATTGGGTGGATTTTATAAATTATTTCATTGAGTTCTTATGCAGGCCTCCTTATTGCTTCGCATCAGAAATACCAAAAATGATTTAATGTTTTTATTAAATACTTGTGGGAGTCGATATAAAGGCAAATATCTTATCAAGGGTAAAACGTTTGGGGACCCCCGCGTCTAGCGAAATTGAACCTGCTTTACTGGAGTTGGTTATTTATAGTTAACGGTACTTAGATATCATTTGCAATCATTCGATACCTTGATGTTCCCAAACAACCATGAAATTTTCTAGAACGACGCAATAATAGGGTAGAACATTGCATCAAATGAGTTATGACCAAAATACATTTAAATCCAGTTTTAAAATATAACTGTTTATGAAGTGAATAGCGAAATATTAAGACCAACTACTGTGGTTCTGATTATGTTAGAAGAAAAGAATCATAACAGCCAAGAAAGTATGTTATACGTCGGGTGCAGCGATGACAAAGATGGTAACGAATATCTCAAATCGAGATCTATATTATGTTATATTATGTTTTGCAACCAGGTTGTTTTTCTTTTTTCTCCTTCTTATTGCTTTACTCCTCGAGGTCATTAGACGAGGGAAAGGATGGGGCCATGAAGCCTGTGGCCTATTTGAAAGAACCATCCCGGCTTTCACCTGGATTTATTGGGGAAACCGTGGAAAACCCAAATCTGGATGGCCTGTCGGGGATTCGAAACCCACGTCCTTCCCAATGCAAGGCCAGACCGTTACCACTCACCCACCACACTCGTACAGGATTATTAAGATTTGGCGTTAATATTGTTTACATTTGTCCATTCATTGTAATAGACAGTTGTTTCGTATTAAGACTATGTATTAAGCAGAACGGATGTTGCAAATTAGTTCACAAATGACTTGGGGAGATTTACAGGAGACACCTCCTGAGATGGGAATGCCACTGTACTGATGAGGCCGGTAAAGGTACTGGAAACAGCATTCACATTGTAGGAAATAAAGAAATTGGTAAGAAAAGAACATAACAGAGTTAAAAGACAGCAGGGTAGTAGGGAACATTTAAAACAACTAAACAAGGACTTAATAACAGCAAAGAAAATGGCTAAAGATGGGTTTATTAAGAGTATTGTCAGTGCAGGAGGACCATTGACTGATGCATCTAGAAATTTCTATGGCTATATCAGGAAACTGAGGGGAAGGGAGGGTGTAGAGACACTTATAGATAAGGATGGAGAAGAAGTTAATGACGATTTGAAAAAGGCAGAGATTTTAAGTAACTGGTTCACTGAAAGAATTAGGGACAATGAATCAGAAACCGGAGGGTCTAATTCGGAGAACGAGCTTAACAACACAATTAGAAATGACGATAGTAAAAAATTTGATATCCATCCTGAAGAAATCATGAAGGAAATAAGAAAGCTGAAAAAAAAATAAAGGGGCTGGTGAAGATAATATTACTACAGATATCTTAAAGATAGCCGGATGTGACATTGTACCTTATCTTGAAATATTATTTAAATTGAGTCTAGACACTTGCTGCTTACCACAGGACTGGAAAAGTGCAATAGTAGTACCAGTACATAAGAGAGGGGTGAGAAATAGAGTTGAGAATTACAGGCCAATCAGTTTGACATCAGTGGTAGGTAAATTAATGGAAAGATTGATATGCAACCACATCAGAAATATATGTGAGGAACGTAAGTGGTTTTCAAGCAGGCAACAGGATATTCATGGTGGGATCTATGCAAGATATTTCAGATGAAATGGACAAGGGAGGCCAAATTGATAGTGTAGCACTAGATCTGTCTAAGGCGTTTGAAAGAGTAAGCCATAAAATGGTAGTAAATAAGGTAAAAACCATTGGAGTGGATAAGAAAGTGATTTGCTGGGTAGAAGAATTTTTAAAAGGTAGAAAACAGAAAGTTAGTGTAGGAAATGTAGTATCAAAAGAAGTTGAAGTAAAAATGGGTGTGCCACAGGGTAGCGTATTGGGACCATTGCTATTCATTATTCTAATGAATAATTGTGTTGATTGTTTACTATCTGAAATTAGATTGTTCGCAGACTGTATAAAAGAATCAAAACGATAGAGGATTGTAAACAGTTCCAGGGTGATCTGGACAGGATATCTAATTGGGTTGGTAAACATGGAATGAAGATAAATGCAAAGAAGAGTCAGCTTATTAGATACACAAATAAAAAACAAAAGGTTAATTATGAATATAAGGTAGGGAAAAATTGCTTGCTGAAGACTTGAAATGTAAATATCTTGGAATTACTTTTGATAACAAACTTAACTGGGCAGGACACATAGGACAGGTAGTAGGAAAAGGTTTCAAAGTTCTGCACTTGTTGGAGAGAGTGATGAGGGGATGTACGTGAGAAGTCAAGGAATTGGGTTACAAAACTTTAATTTAATTTAATTTAATTTAATTTAATTGCAATGGAGCACAGGCTCCGGTGGCAATTTCCCTACACACCCAACTTCCCCCTATCCTACACTCACCTACATTTGCCCTCTACAAATATTAACTTTAAATTCTTTTAACGTTTTCGGTAGGTTATTCATCATTTCCCTTGGTAACTAATTCCAATCCCTGACACCCTTACCTAAAAAAGAAAATCTTCCCACACCCTTGTGCCTGAAATCGAGTGGTCATGGTCATCTTTTCCCTTCCATGAACTACTTTTCATACCTACTGCAATATCTTTCCATGCCTCATCGCCAGTATACGCCCTGTACACTCATGAGTTACCAAGAGAAATGATGAATAATTTACCGAAAACTTTGAAAGAATTTAAAGATAAAATTTGTAGAGGGCAAATGTAGGTAGGTGCAGGATAGGGGGAAGATGGGTGTGTAGGGAAATTGCCACCGGAGCCTGTGCTCCATTGCAATTAAATTAAATTAAACAAAAAAAGGATGCAATAGAACTATGTTGCCGAATGCAACAGCTATTCATGAAAATTTTATATACATTAACAATTTTAGTCTACTGTCTTCCGATATTTGCCTCATCTCATTCTGCTTGTTTGGATTTTCTCTCATTCATAATTTTCAGGCAGTCAATCGCCATTTTACCAGCAAATTATAAGTTCCTCACTGACTTGTAGTCTATGTTACAAACATTATTTGATGTACTTGCCTATGGAATTATTTATCCCATTATATCATTAAAAATAATGAAATAACAAAGGAATTTTGTAATAATTATTAAAGAAATATCTTTGGCAATTGCGATCTCTGACTGTTTACCATAGTTGTGAGGTCTTTACGAGTTTCAGAATAAGGCTGTGTTTGGTCTTTAATTTTCACAGTCTCAGCAGATGTACGTTATATATTATACAAAAAAAAGTTCAAAAAGTTCATTTAATTAAGAAATTTTTGAATCCGACAATTTCCTAACAGATCAGACTAAAAGAAAACCTTACCGGTAGCTGTAAACTAAGGTAGGTGTGATTTCGCTTCCATGTACACTTTTTCTTAAAAGGTATGACCACAGGAACGTATGTGGTAAATTTGAAGCAAATACCACAAGTCCTTCTTTCTCCATTCTTATTTTACAGCTACCACCTTACCTATGCTGAAAACGAAATATCTGCTCAATATAGGGTCTAATTGGAGCTCGGATTGCTAGTAAGTATTCCATTTATATCTTATAACATCATATTTTTGGTTGCAATCACCATGCTGTTAAAAATTATTTTAGAATTCTAGCAAGCAACAATAAATAGGATTTGAATCTTTTAAGGATTAAATGAACGGTAACTACACAACGAATCTGTGTTCTTCCGTGCTCCAATTCAAAGCTCAGGGTCCATAATATGCATATTTAGAGGTACCTAAAAGGAAGACGCACTAGAAAACAAGTTATGGCATTTCTATCATTACCGTGGTGCCACAATCTGATGATTACGTCTTATAGAACTCCACGAAACAAATCGAAAATAAAGAATAAAATTTTTTGATATCTCCCTTGTTTTTCGAGATACGGCATGTCAGAGATCAGTTACAGGTAGTGTTGTAGTCCAGATTGTATTTCAACCTAACAGCAACAACTAAGAAGAAAATAAAACATCTATAGTACATTACTCCAGGGGGGGGGGGGAGGGCTCAAAAGTATCTAGGTCCACCCACGACATTGTAATTTTGGAGACCTTTTTTTTTAGCTCTACGGATTTGAGGTCAACTCAAGGCCCCCCCCCCCCAAAAAAAAAAAAAAAAATCCACAAAGGCAAGCCCTCTGAACCAAAATTCACTCAAGCCAAGCCCCCCCTCAAACCAAAGTCCACTCAAGCCACCCCCCCCCCCAAAACCAAAATCCTGGATCCGCCCCTGCATTACACAGTGTAGACATAGTGGTTTTGGGGGATTTTTTTTATTATCCAGGCTGGATCTCACCCTAACCTCCACACTTTTGAGATACACTATCTCAAGAACTAAGCGAGGAATAAAAAATATATATATATTTTATTTTCAATTTGTCTCGTCGAGTTACATACGAATTCACCATCAAATTTGGTTATGGCGAAAGTTTTCTTCTGGCCCAAGCCGCATTTCAAGCTAACTACGTCAATTTTGAGATATGATATCTCGAGAACTAAGCGAGATATCAAAAACTTTTATTCTTTACTTCCAATTTGTCTCGTCGAGTTACTTAACAATCCATCATCAAATTGCGGCGCCACGGTTATCATAGAATCCCCCAAGTTATTGACAACGCAATCCTGCGCATTTGAGTTAAGGATGAAAACATGCTGAATAGCAGTTAGTGTTTTATCTTCCCTATTAAAATGTGAGAGGAAATGTTATTTTTGATAATTCATCAGAAAATTCCCATTAATTAAACAAAACCAAATTAGTTTGCGATAAACAATGACTAACGTAGCATTGCTTAACATTTCACTATATTCGATGAACAGTAGATCGTCGAGAACTGTTATTAGTATTATAATTATATTAAGGTGAATTTGTATAATATTAAGTGCATGAGAGAGCAGATGGGAGACTGGAAGGCACAGTAGATAGACACTTTGCTGATAGTAAACTCAACTGGGCAGAAAACTTTGAACAGCTGGTAGGAAAGGTTTCAAAATCCTTCATTTAATGGAGGGAGTGGTGAGAGACTGCACCAGAGAAGTTAAGGAACTTGGCATTTCCATTTTCACTTACACTTCTGTACCATAACTCTTTGCTTTCTACTTTTTAAGAAATGCTCTACCCCGCAAGTCACTTTTTCATCAACTCCAATGTTTTTTCTTCTTCCTCTTCTTATTTACGGTCCACTCTGTAAAAGGACCAGTGCTATTCTATCAACATCTTTACAAGAATTGCACTCGAGATAAACAGTTACCAAGAATGATGGAAATTATTTCCATACCGAAGCCTGGCCAAAAACTTTTCTGTCGCCATATTTTTCTGCTTTGTCATCTCTACGGGATGTTTGGTGGGTGATGCTCAATCAACTGAGCTCCTCAATTTATCCGAAATTGATTCACCGTAACTGGGTTTCAGAAATAAGGCGCGAGTTGAGTGGGACGACAGTAGGCAGAAGCGTCGGTGATGGCGGCAAGAGAGTGAACTAACTACTAGTAATAATTTAAAGACAGTCGCCGGCCGCGGGCATGGATGTTAAGTGTTGTGTGTCTGTGTGAATGTCTTGTCCGTCCTGTGGCGTCCATACATTGGAAAAAATACACATTGAGCTGGCTGTATGGCCTCCGTTGCCGAATGCCATTAAGAAAAAAAAAAAAAAAAAAAGACAGTCGCCGGCCTCGGTAGCGTAGGGGCTAGAGTGCTAGCTCCGCGTGCCGAAGGCCGCCGGTTCGAATCCGGCCGCGGGCATGGATGTTAACTGTTGTGTGTCTGTGTGAATGTCCTGTCCGTCCTGTGGCGTCCATACACTGAAAGCAATTATAATTACCTTGAGCTGGCTGTATGGCCTCCGTTGCCAAATGCCATAATTAAAAATAAAAATAAAAAATAAAAAAGACAGTCCACTGTCAGGACAGTTCTATAGTCGTACGTTGTGACCTTCTTACAAGAAGGAATTGATATTGATATTTATAACGCTGAATGATATGAAGAATAAGAAAAGAAAACGTCGAAAATTGGTAAGAAAGTGGATATCAGGAATCATTTAATCTTCTCAATTTGAAGAGCTGCTGTCATATATAAAAAAAGAAACATGACACCGATATGAAGCAATTTTTTTAACAGCAGCATATCTAAAATCTTTGATGTAAGATCTAAATTCTTTGTTTTTATAATTTTTTTTTCTTAAAATTTCAGAGATTTTCTTCACTTTCATGCAGTTCTGAAGATTTTAATGCCTCTGTTTCTCTCCACTTGTCATTTGTCGCTTTCTTTTGTGTTAAATCATCACGCCAAAAGCTGGTCATCCACAGTCAACCGACTGTCTTGAACCTATTGACCCGAGTAGAGTGATTATCAAGCGTTGCGGGTGCACCCAAGACAGTACACTCGTTCCAACCAACTAGCATCGTGTAAACGTGACCTAATAAAAACAACACCGCATAAGTCCTCAACCTGACTGAACACAGTGAGGATGGTTTTGAGCTACGTTTGATCACAGGAGAAGCTTTGGTGAATCTGTTTGCGGTGTATAACACCGTACAGTATAATGTCTTGCTATACAAATTATATCATTTCACCAAGGACTTTAGGGTCACCGAAACCATCGGAAATTTATTTTACAATCGAATGTTTTACGTCAAATTTCAAGATAGTAAAAGACAGTGGAAACACAAAAAAGTGAGCTGCCCAAAGAGAAAATCCTGGCACTAACGTTATTAAAAACTAGCTGGTACCCACGACTTCGTGATTGTAAAGAATTCATATTAACAGCTATAGACATCTAACCACCCTAATGCACGATGGGATACTCGATACTATTACCACACACAAGTACCAGTCTTCTGCGCTATGTAGTTCCGGCAGCAAGGTAAAATTTACGGATACACACAAATCTTTGGATGAAACACGAAAATATTCATGATCGACCAATTTCAAACACCATATCTCACACACTCCCACAGTTACCGAATTTCGGCCAACGTTGTGATCGATGGGAGACCCTGTGTTACTACCACACACAAACGCCAGTGATCTGCGATTGATAGTTTTCACTTAAAAGTGATACACCGTGACACATGCGTCTTTGGCAGAAATATGAAATTGCCGCAGGTCGACCATTTTCATCCCCCATATCATCCACATCCCCATAGCTACAGACATCTAACAACCATAGTGCACGACAACAGACACGATTCTACTACCAAACACAAACACCAATGCTCTATGCTATGTAGTTGTGGCAGAAAAGTGACATATGCGGAGACAGTCGAAATACGAAATTATCCTTGGTCGGCCAATTACAACCACCATATCTACCACAGTACCACAGTTTCTGAAATTCGGCAGCTGTTGTGATCGAAAGGTGACTCTGTGCTACTACTACACACAAACGCCAGTTATCTGTGATCTACAGTATTCGCTGAAAAGTGATACACCATGACACTTTTGTCTTTGGCAGAAGTATGAAATTGCCACAGGTCGACCACTTTCAACCCTCATTTCTCCCACACCCCCATAGCTACCGACATCTAACAACCATAGTGCACTACATGAGATACGATTCTACTACCAAACACAAACACCAATGCTCTATGCTATGTAGTTGTGGCAGAAAAGTGACAAATGCGGAGACAGTCGAAATACGAAAATATCCTTGGTCGGCCACTAACAACCACCATATCTACCACAGTACCACAGTTTCTGAAATTCGGCCGCTGTTGTGATCGAAAGGTGACTCTGTGCTACTACTACACACAAACGCCAGTTATCTGTGATCTATAGTTTTCGCTGAAAAGTGATACACCATGACACTTTTGTCTTTGGGCGAAGTATGAAACTGCCACAGGTCGACCACTTTCAACCCCCATTTCTCCCACACCCCCATAGTTACCGACATCTAACAACCATAGTGCACTACATGAGATACGATTCTACTACCAAACACAAACACCAATGCTCTACGCTATGTAGTTCTGGCAGAAAAGTGACAAATTCGGAGACAGTCGAAATACGAAAATATACTTGGTCGGCCACTAACAACCACCATATCTACCACAGTACCACAGTTTCTGAAATTCGGCCGCTGTTGTGATCGAAAGGTGACTCTGTGCTACTACTACACACAAACGCCAGTTATCTGTGATCTGTAGTTTTCGCTGAAAAGTGGTACACCATGACACCTTTGTCTTTGGCAGAAGTATGAAACTGCCACAGGTCGACCATATTCAACGCCAATTTCTCCAGCATCCCCATAGCTACCGACATCTAACAACCATAGTGCACGACAGGAAAGACGATTCTACTACCACACACAAACACCAAAAGTCTATGTTATGTAGTTGTGGCAGGAAAGAGAAGTATACGGAGATACGAATTTTTGGTCGAAATATGAAAACGCCCTGCACTGACCAACTTTAATCGTTATATCTCCCACATCCCCATAGCTATCGGCGTTCGGCCAACGTTGTGCACGACAGGAATCTCCATGCTACTTCCACCCACAAACATCAGCGATCTGTGCTAGGTAGTGGTGGCTGAAAAGTGAAATATAGGAAAAAACACGTCTATTTTTATATATATATATAAGATTTACAATGTCGATCAAGCAGAGCCGCAGGTGACTCGGAGCTTTGTCGATCGAGATAGCAGTGATAGCAAAATCTTGTTACTGTGGAGCAGCATCTACATAATGGTCTATACTCACAAACTACTATGAACACAATCAGTTCAAACCGAATCCAGCTAAAACTCAGATAGATGCCTTTCATCTCCAAAATAGAAACCTATAGGAAACTGAAAGTCAGATTAGATGATGTAGATCTAGATGCAAAATATCTCGAAATTGCACTGGAAGGCATTCTCACTTACAAAGAGCAATGCTTGAACAAACACACACACACACAAGTTTTATCCTGCAACATCATCCTGCGGAAACTCACAGGAAGCGTATGGGGTACACTTCCTGCAGTGATCCGATGATCAACTCTTGCACTGTATTATTTCGCTGCAGAATATGTTTGTCTTGTCTGGTGCAAGTCAGCTTATGCAAACACGTAGATGTGACGCAGAATTATTAAAGCGGTCATACACTATCGAGCCAACATGCCAAATGGTCCCGCACATATCTAAAACTTACCATGATTTGGGAAACTCAGATTTAGCGTAGCTTGTAATAGTCATCTTATCTTTTAAACTTTAATTTAACCAAATATTTTCAGGTACTTCCAGAAATGAAAGATCTTTCATATAAATTTAATTTATTTTACATAAAGAACACCTGTTAATCAAATCATGAACCGTAGTTACTAACATTTTGAGTCAATTACCAAATGAACTAATAAAATATAAAATACAATATAATTTGATACTCGACTAGCAAAATTAAAACTCTTGAAGTAAATATGTCCTGGCTATAGGTAGAGCGTGAAATTGTTCTTAAACTCAGGGCGCTTATAGGTCATTCTAATGCTGATCAGCCCATTTGCCGATTACTCGAATTGGAATGTACTTGAACTGTGGATAACTGACCTCAGCAATAATTGTGGGGCGTCTCGTTGTTTCACTATGTGAAAAAAGTTTTGCTTACAATAATCAGTTGTCGTAGCACAGTGATATCCATTATGTGGCAGGAGTCCCGCTGGTGTACTGGCAGTCACCAAACACTAGTCACTCTCACGTGCGACGTTCACTTAGACTTTTTCACCACTCACTTGTGCATACAGCACTCTTCTCCCCCGCACTGTCCTTCTGCGACTCTCCTCCCGTCAGACAGCGCCTGTCCCACCCCCACCCTGCATGCATTCCAGCAGGGGTGTCCGGGCTGTTATTTCAAGGTCTGAATCGAACCAAGACTATCTGCATCATTACAGTTAGCTCCCCTACAAACCGATTCGAAAGCAACGGAGATTGTCTTTCAAATCCACTATAATTGTCTCACTTCACATATCACGCCATCTCTCACCAAGACTCAGATTGTTCAGTGGCCTGTTACCATAACACTTTACACCAAGATAGCCAGGAACCAAAATAGCCAGGAACCAAAATAGCCAGGTCGTGCTAGTTCAGCCAGTCATACCCAAAATAAAATACATGAACATGTATAAAAGATGGCAAACAAAACATAAACATGAATGCTAGTTGTATCAAAATATGTCTTACAAACAAGCATGAACATCTTATATCGATTCAATACATAAACATAAAAAATGTAATTCGGACCATTACAAGCTCGGCTTGATTTCTATCTCGTCCATACTCCAAGACGCCGAGCCACCGAGCCGAACCTCGACTTATCATCTGTGAGAAAGCCCCGCACATAGAGGAGTGGACGTATCGTGTGAGTTCAGTCCCCTTTCCAAAATATTTCAGTGCGAGATCAGACGCCGAATAGCTACGTATGATCTCTTCAAGCGGTCGTAATTTTTTTTTCTCTCTCTCTCTCTCTCGATAATAGCGGAAACTAGAGACAATGTGGCAAGTTACACAAGACAAATCTACAAGAAACATTAAAATATTAGATCTAAGTAACACATGACTTTTATCTGCAGTAGTCTTCGCTAACAAATAATAAATCCGCAAATTCCTCCTCTACATCTGTCGTTCACTCTGTAATCGTCGCGGGAAACTTCATTGTCTATAATTCCTTCCTTTATTCTACTCCTATAACTTCTTTTGTTTTGTAACCAAATTCTATTACATTTTATTAGCCTCTTCGGCTATTTTTAGCATTTTTCCCCCATCCTGCATCTGCATTCAGAATCCCTTTGGTCACCTACCTTCATCCCCTCACCAGTAGACACTAACCTAAAAACAGGCACAATCCTGACCCTACCATAACGGGAAGTGAGTTTCTTTGCAGCTTTAGCTAATAACTCAGAAAATACCTCTTACACTTTCTTTTCATAAATAGATCATGCCTAGTGAAACATCACCTGCTAATGGTTATCGGAAACCTTTTAATCTATTCCGAACTTTTTTTAGTACTTTCATCCGCTATTTTCGTCTACGGAATAAATTAATCATAAGATGTTTGACTTCAAAAACGTCATTATATCTTTCTTGTTTGATCCTAAAGTCTTGGTCTTGAAATAAGGATGAAATAGCGAAGAATAATTTACCAGAAACGCTGAAGTAATTTAAAACTAAAATTTGTAAATCACAAATGTCTAGATGGGGGAGGAATTTAACACTCAAATTACATAAAATAATAAAAAAATAAAATAAAAAACAGGTGATTACATGACAGGGAATTACCTCCGGAGCGTGTGCACCATCGTAATTAAATAAATAATATTATTATTATAGTATAATTTTTTTTCTACAAATGATTGTCATTTTTTGAATCCTATTTCTTCTGTCTTTGTTAGCACAACACGTTGATGATATTGAGAAGTTACTGAATAACATGAACAAAATACTGAATGAAGATTTTGGACTAAATATAAACAGCAAACGTATGAAGGAAATATGGGCTCAAAGGAAAGCGAACAAACGCTTCTGAGTACTTTGCGTAGTCCTAATGGGCTTATCCGCAAATAATAATAATAAACCAAATCAAGACAAAAGTTATTAAATGTAGCAGAAATTATACCAACAATAGTAGATTAAAAATAAAAACAGAGTCGGATGCGATTGAAGAGGTTAGCAAAGTTAGCTACTTAGGAAGTAAAATTACAAACGATGGCCGAAGCAGGAATGATATTAAAAGTAGAATAGCACTAGCGAAAAGAGACTTCATGAAAAAGAGGAAGCTTTTGTTTCAAATATTGATTTAGAACTCAGAAAGAACTTCTTGAAACTTATGTGTGTAGCACAGCACCAGAAAGAAGGAAAATTGAAGCATTCGAAATGTGGTGTTATAGAAGAATGCTGAAAATTAAGTGGACGGATAAAGTAAGAAAGGAACGAGTTTTTGAAATGATCGGAGAAGAAAGAAGTTTGTGGAAGAGTCATACAGAAAGAAGAGACAGTATGGTAGGTCATATTTTGAGACATGCTGGATTGGTTAACTTGTAAGTGGAGGGAACAGTCGAAGGTATGAACTGCAGAGGAAGACAGGGATTAGAATATATGAAGCAGATGATTGAGGACGTGGGTTATAAGGGGTATGTTGAGATGAAAAGGTTAGAGCAGTGTTTCCCAACCTTTTTTGGGTCATGTCCCACTTTCAACATTTATTTGCCCCCCATACATAATTTTTAATAAAAAAATTATTTGTTATTAAAGAAACTGATATAGGATGGTTTTGGAAAGAAAACACTTTAATATTATCATAAAACACAGTAAGTAAAATTAAAAAAACATATAATGAAATACTAAAATTCAAATTCAAAAGATTTATAATAAACATTTATTATGGCAATTTAGTGTGATACTTTTAAGAATTTGCTTTTTTGCTATATTTTGTAACCATATCTGGTATTGTGTTTAAATAACCCAAAGAGAAAGCGGTAAAGTCGTATCAAATCAATTTCTAAATTGCCCCCCTGTGGGGCGTGGGCCCCACGTTGGGAAACACTGGGTTAGAGCAAGAAGGGTTGGAGGACTGCATCAAACCAGTCGAGAGACTGTTGCCAACAAAAAAAAAAAAAAAATCTTCCGAAGAACATGTAATCGAAGAATGATCATTTATTTGAATCTAGGTGTTTGAACAAGCCATTCCTTGTCATTGACGTATTTATACAGTTACCTGTCTCTGATTAATGTTTTATTGTTTCCGAGGATCTTTATGATATATAAATTCCTTCATGTCTGCGGAAGTCAGATCTATGAAGATCATTTCGTTCTTCCGTGATTCACAATCGAGCATAAATTTTAATTATTTTTTTATTTAAAAAATCTTCCTGGTATAATACTAATATTATCACAAATCAATCAATTGCCAAACAGTTTTAGCTCCAGTGATAATTTTCCCAATCCCTACATTAGCATAATACGAAATTTTTAATTACAACTTTTCAGCATGTTCGCTTATTATTTATTTAAGTCTGTGAGTCCCTTAGCAAAGAAGGTAGTTTCCGTGATTTATTTTTTGTTCTGGAATAAACATTAATTCCCTCATTTTAATTTTTTTTTTTACCGTTCTGAATTGTACTTACTGGTCACTAGATTACTGAATCTATGTATACCTTCCATATCTGGTTTCCCGCTTCTGAAGCGTGAAAACTCAAAAATTTAATATCACGTTTTATCCATACATGATATCAATTATCAAGAGTTTTTTTAATAATGGATTATGCATGTCCTTAATTTTACGAATAACTATATCTTTTTTTGTACTATTAGTATTCCTTAATTTGCTAATGTGTTTCCGTGGTGTAGTGGTTATCACATCCGCCTAACACGCGGAAGGTCCCCGGTTCGATCCCGGGCGGAAACATTTTATTTTACCTTTCCTACAATTAATCATTATTACTGGAAAATTTTGTCAACGATGCATTTGTCTTTTATCCTAGAGAGTCTAAATATATATATGGTACTGACTTTTGTTTCTTATGCCCAAAGATGATACACAAAGTGAAACTGTTCTTTGCCATCAGTAGCAAGATTGAACTACAAAATTCTCAGTGATGAAATTATTTTCTGGTGATTAATCTTGGCACCGCAGCAGGTTTGCACAAAATAATATTCGTGAAAGGTGTCCTTGTTCCCAGACTTGTCAATGAATTGATATTAGCAACGACGCGAAACATGGTGCTATATTATTCATCAGCTTCCGAATCATATTGAAATAACCTATTATCCAATTACAAGTAACGTGTGTCCTAGTATATTAGAATGCATTCGAGTGACAGTAATTTTCAAATACAGTAACCTTCTCCATGACTTTAGTTTACGTTATTTCTGTCACTTCTTCTTCTTGCCATCTATCAGCAAGTTTTAGAACCAGTTGCAACCTGTAAACACGCTCAGCATCATCTCTGGCGGCAGTCTGTAAACTGCTGTGCACCAGTGTGTGTGAGTGGTTTGAAATCGCTTAAAGGTGGATGGAGATGATTGCAGTTCTGCATTATCGGAACACTTCTGTTTAACCAGTATCGGTCATAGCTACCGTCTCCCGATGAGTGTCAGCTGTGTCACCAACTATTATTTATGTGCTGACAATTGTATTATATTCAGGTGAAACACATGTAAGGGACGAGGGTATTCTGTTTTAAGAAGTAATTTTGAGGTATTGTTTAGAGACGTTCAATGTTATAATTTTAGTTTGCGGACAATGTGCTCCTCCGGTAGTGAAGCAGCCGTAAGCAGTTGTCAGTTAAATACGTCCACGGAGTTTTGGTATGTGTATAAAGACATGGTTACAGACCTAATTCCCAATTCTGTGATAAATGCCTTTACTTCAGGCATACCAAATTTTGAGTATCACCCATGGGTTTTCTCATTAATTGGGTCGACGTTTATTGGGCTGAGTGGAATCTTCCCTCTTCTCGTTATTCCAATCGAAGAAGGAGCTAAACTGAAAACTGAAGGTATGTTGATATCATTCTCTTTGTTATGACTTACATAATATTTATTTAGCCATGACTCAAACCTTCGTTCTTTTAGGCTGTTCCCTCGTAATTGGAGAAATTTGATATCAAAGTTTGCTTGTAAATACTTTTTCGCTTAAATAAATTGCATCACCATTACTTTGATCCATTTTTCAAGAACTTTGTAGTTTGGTTTTTAGTTGTGTCAGTATTTTTTTAAACATTTTAACTGCTTTAATAATTGAATGTTTACTGTCTCAGACTATATGTGTTTTCATAAAACCGCTTTAGAGTAAAGTTAACAGCAAATAGTAAACTATAAGACATGGGAGAAATTAAGATTAAACTTAATCACTAGCTTTGTAATTAACTCATCAGATACCTAATTGTCATATATTACCTTGTTATTATATGGGACGACAATTTGCCAAAGAAGTAATTTCACAATTATTACATTCAATTTCTGCTGTTTAAGACTCTTCTTCTGACTGCAAAACTACAGTACTAGTTATTATGATCACTTTAAAAATAAATTACAGGAGACTAACATACTGTTGCAAAGGGAAAGAAAATGTGCTGTTTGCATTCTTTCAAACCAGCTTCAATAAAATCACTGTAGCTACTATTAAGATCTGAACTACATTAAAATATTTGATGCATTTATTACAAATAAATGAGTATTCATTTAGCTGAAATGTTAACTTTGAGCTATATGGTACGACTAGAAATACTTCCTGTTGCTATTATCTTGCAGTTGCATTTACATGGCCACCGTTCAATAAAATATTAAATGGTGTGACATAAATTCATTCATACAGAAGTTGAAGTATGATGTTAACACCATACCCTTAAATCCATTATTTCCTGGGTCTACTGCAGATCGTGATTCCACTACAACAACGACGTCATTATATTACAGAATTCAATCGCAAGAGGCAAATGCCAGGATGCTTCCTTCAAAAAGGCCATGGCCAAATTCCTCCCCATTCCTTGCCCCCCATCCTTTCCCGTCTCTAAAGACCTTGCTGTTAGAGAGACGTTAATCAAATAAAAAAAAAATTAATCACAAGAGGTACTATTTTACAGCAGTGATTCAGTTGTAATTCACCCTGGGCCATTATTTTCAAGCAGAAATTATGTTGTAATACACCCTGGACCAACATGACACTGCTAAATGTTTTTCAGAAAGTATTTCCAGCTATGTCTTGCCTTTGGCTACCGCAGTACTATGACACCAATTCCTCGCAGAATCGTGATCTCCAGTAATCCCTATTTCATTGCCTATGCAAGGGAACAAATCAGTTACAGTATTGCTTAAATCTCAAAAGAACTTAAAACACTTCTGTGGGGATGTCATGCAATTCTGTTGCAGCTGATGGTATTGTTGTTTGCAAGTTGTTTTACGGTTGTAATTATACTATGATTATGTTGTCAGGGACATTAAATGTAGCACAGAAAAAAAGCAGGTAGGCCTACTATGATCATTAAAAAAAAAACATACACACATTACGTTCATATTATTTGGGTTTAAGTTTTGCTTCCTAGCACAATGTGCATATCCAAATGAACCTTGTATATTCCGTTGTGTATCCAGAAATAATTAAATGGTGTATCAGTCTTATTTATCACAAGGCTTATGCAGCATGTAAGTCATGAAAGGACATTGAGGAAGCAGGAAGCATAATGAAAATAAATCCATCACTCACCACAAATGAAGGCTACAATGAACACATGAACCCACTTCAAAATGTTTTGGTTAAAACCGTTATCAAGCTTAGAGGTGAAACATGTTTCAGGGGGTGTGTAGACATATAATCCCCTTGTCATATATCTCACCTGTATAAAAGTTTAACTGAAATATTTTGGGGATTGCTAGAGATCACAAGGCTTCACAATACTTTAGTAGTCTAATGCAAGACACCTCGTGAAATACTTTTAGCAGCAGTTTTAGCAGTATCATACTGGTTCAGGGTGTATTACAATGTAATTGCTTCTTGAAGATAATACATCTTGTGGTTTTATGACATTAGTCAGTGTCAAGAAATGTTGCAGCAGAATTGCGATTTCCAGTAGACCCCATGGTTGTGTGTTCTTTGTGACGCTCCTGCCTTCATTTGTGGTGACTGATAGATTCTTTTCCCAATTTTTTTTATTATTATTAATTTTAATTATGATGGAGCCAATTCCCCTAGTAATTTAATTACCCCTATATTTATATATAGGTAACAATGAAAGGTAAAAAATGCCACAAGGCAATATTTACATGGAAAAGAAAGGAAACATACACCCAACACTCACCAAAGTTGAAGGGAGAAGGGCAGCAGCAACACAAAACAACACACAAACAAAGAAAAATTAAATTTTGCCCAAGCCCAGCCACCTACCTCTGTTAACTTGAAAAAGGAGTTTTCATCCGAAATAGTTTTTTTTTTCTTCTTTGTTTGTGTGTTGTTTTGTGTTGCTGCTGCCCTCCTCCCCTCAACTTTGGTGAGTGTCGGGTGTATTTTCCCTTTCTTTTCCATGTATATATATATTAAATTTTCTTTTATAATTAGAATGTTAAATTCCTCCACCATTTAATTTTCTGATTTACAAATTATAATTTTAAATTCCATAAGCGCGTTTGGTAAATTATTCATCACTTCACTTGATAATTTTTTCCAATCCCTGACACCCTAACCAGCAAAAGAAAATTTTCTCACTCCCTTATGCATGAAATTGATCGCAAGCTTCTGGTCATGGTCGCCTTACCCCTTCCATGCACTGTTCATAATTATTGACCAATATCCCTTCTAGCCCCATCACCAACATATGCACTGTACCCGACACTCTCTTCACCCTTCTCCTTTCCTCCAATGAGTCCCAATCCAGCTCCTTTATCATATCAGTTACTGACTGGGCCCTGCAATAATTTCCACAAACAAATCTAGCTGCTCTTCTTTGCACACCCTCCAACTCCTGTATTTGTTAATCAAAATGTTGGTCCCAAACTACACCACCATATTCATCCAATGACCTGACCAAAGTTTTGTAACCTACCTCCCTTACTTCTCTGGTACATCCTCTCATCACCCTTCCTGTAAACGAAGAATTTTGTAATCTTTTCCTACCACCTGCCCAATGTGCTCTGCCTAATTCAGTTTGTTATAAACACATTTTAACTGACACAGATAAGACACTCGACAAATTTATTCCCACCCTCATTTGTCCATTCTTTAAGGTAATATCAAAGTAAAAGAAAGTTTGATCTTGATTATCTCCAGGTTATTGGAAGAACTTTTTCTAAATTTTTAGTAGACAATACATCTGTATTTAACCTGTCAGCTCATTTTAATATGTTTTTTTATTGTTTTATTTTTCAACTGTGTAACACCTAGTTTCCAGTTTCATGATTCTTTGTTACATTTAGCACTGGGCTAAGTAGTACTGTGTATGTGTTAGTTTAATGTCCTTTTTAAATCTAATTTAATTGCGATGTGGTGCAGGCTCCAGTGTAAATTTTCCTGCACTCCCATTTGTCCCCTTTTCTGTACCTGCCTATTTTTGCTCAGATTTACAAATTTCAACTTTAAATTCTTTTAGAATTTTTAGTGAATTATTCACCATTTCTCTTGGTAACTTGTTCCAGAGTCCGATCCCCTTACTTAGGAAGTGTCCATAAATCGCATAGCTCCATTTTGGATTCCTGTAAACCTCTGCCCACAGCCTGACAAGGCTTTTGCTCTACCCCCTCCTCCCCTCATAGCTTTTCTCCCTATTGATTCCGGAAGATATTTTGTACTGTTTTCTCTTGTCAGACTATCGTATATTACATACGTAGATAGTTAAATGACATAAATAAATATTCACTTGCTGTTGTGTTTTCTGTATCTTATTTTAATTGTGACCAATAAGAAGCTAAGTGGCTTGGCGTGGAAACTCTTCCCCCTCCCTTCCCACGTAGCTCTCCAGCCAACCCCTCCCCACCTCCCTCCCTCAGAAGGAGCCATATAGTTTATGGCTGCTCCCTTATGAAAGAATCTTTCAACACCCTTGTACCAGAGATCAAGTTCCAGCTAATGGTCATTTTTTCCCTTGCATGCAATAGTCCTAATTCTTATACTAATATCTTTCCTTTCCTCGTCACGAATATACGCCTTTTACACTCCCATGACTCTGTTCAAACACATCTTACATTGAATCCAATTCCAGCTACTTTATATCCCTTACTGACTGTGTTCTGCAGTAATTTCCAGAGACAAATCTAGCAGCCCTTCTTTGGATCCCCTCCAACTCCTGAATTTGATACCCAAAATACCACCATATTCACACAATGGTCTGAACAAATTTTTGTAACCCAATTCCCTCACTTCTCTGTTACATCCCCTCGCACTCTCCCCAACAAGTGGAGTATTTTGAAACCGTACCCTACCTGTCCAATGTGTCCTTTGCAGTTGAGTTTTCTATCAAATGTTAGCCTATGCCAAGATATTTACATTTCAAGTCTTCAACAAGCAATTCTTTCATCACCTTATAATCATATCTGCCTTTAGTATTTTATCTGTTTGTTTAATAAGCTGACTCTTCTTTGCATTTATCTTTATTCCATGTTGACATACCCAGCTGTATATCCCGTCTAGATTACCCGGCTACAAATAGCCTACTAACTGAGATTTGCATTAATAAATATCCTTGCCTAATCCATGTTGTTGACTTGAAAACCACTTACATTCCTCACATAACATTCCTAATGTGATTGCATATCAATCAATTAGTTTACCTTCCACTGATGTAATACTGATTGGCCTATATTTTTTTACCCTATTTGTCACCCCCATGTACCGGTACTACTATCACACTTTTACAGTCCTCTGGTAAGCAACAAGTATTCAGACTCAGTTGAAATATTGTTTCAAGATAAGATACAATGTCACATCCTGCTATCTTTAAGACATCATTCTGGATATAAACAAGTATATTATCTGGAGATGACCAGTTTATCATGAGAAGGAAAATTGATAGTTCTTTCTCAGTATCACAATTCTAATAGTGATACTTTGTTTTCCTTTGATGTTGAAATGATAGGTTTCAAAAAAAAAAAAAAATCTTCGACTTACATTAGTTCTTCGAACTTGGTTAAAAATAAAATAAACAAATGTTATATTGCACTTAACATTGAAAAATTTGACAGATATGTTCTCCCAACCTCAAAAGGGAAATTTGAAACCAAATGGTAACTATTCTGTTTTAAATTATCTTGTCAGATGCAGTTTTGTTAATTATTCCCTTGGCTCATTGCCGAGACACACAAAATACTGCTGTACAACTTTTGTTTCTACAAATAAGAGGTTTGCAAGACCAATTCCATTTGCATCGACTCACACTATTATTGTTCACTATCCATTTAGTGCCTTAGATGATTTATATTGATGATAATGAAAAATTCAGTAGGCCTAATTAAAAGATATGTTACTTCAGTGTTTATTTTTAGCCGCTGGAAAATTTCGTCACCAAGCCAGTCTACAATATGACAGCAGTTGAATCCAAGCAGTTATATATTTTAGTACAAGCCTCATTAAACCCATTAATTTATCATCTCGTAACTGATCCTTGTAGAACAACAGCTGTGTAGACATTTGGTGAAATCTAGATTGAAATCCTTATCGTCCCATCCAGATTCTAAGCTTTTTTAAAATCGTTCCAGATTAATGTCTTTTCTTTCTAATAATTAAACATGTACATAGCCAGGTTTAGTGGGTTTACCTGACAGAGAATTGCCCAAGATCATCCTAACGGAAAGGGACTGTTGTAGTTCTATGTGGTCTTAATGACTAAGAGACTGCATCATTCTATATTTGAATTAACTGGTGAACGAGCTTCGTAATACAGGCCTCAGCAAATATTTTCTGTTCATTCATAGCAGTCTCATAAAATCCTTTCCTGAGTATCTGTAATTACTACAGAGTGAGGAAATTGCAAAGCCATCATCGTTCCATCTTCAATCTTATCCCGAAAATTATTAAGCAACAAAAAATTAAGATGTTCGTCATATGTTAAGTTTGATAATCTTTTCAGTAGTGTCTATAAGATTTGTTACTTTTACATTCGACAACTGGTTTTGTTTTTGCAACTCTGAATTACATCAATTTTTGATAGTCAACATCATGATTTCCTATGTTGTTAATTTTTTCATAACAATTTTTAATTGTACAGCACTCAACGCACTGAATTATATTGTTCTCTTCCGTTTATAAAATACAATAGGATTTATATGATTTTGATTGTTAGAAAGAATTAAAAATAATAGAGTGATAAGGATTGTGTGAATTTCACTATCTTTGGTAGTATCAATTTACCTTATTTGCTTTTAAGTTTGTTGGTTTATATTATTTGTGGGGAAATAAATATTCCAGGATTTTCGTTGAAGTTAAAGCTTAAGTGGAAAAGTGATACAGGTACTATTTAAAAGAATTAAATTTTGCATAGAAGTGTTCTAATTATATTTTCTGTTAATCTCACCGTTTATTTGTTAGCTGTGCTAACTAAAAAATATTTTAGGTTTATTAAGTGCAAGAGTCACTTGTAAATCTGATTGACTCAAAATTTCCAATAGGTTCATCCTTTTTTATCATACCCAATTTAAAATTTTCAAATTAAATATGATTTGTGTTTTGGAATGAAAATAACTAGTAGAATGAGTGGAAAGTTCTAAGAATAGTCAGCTTATTAGGTAAACAGATAAAAAAATCCTAAAATGAAGTTTTTGTTGATCATCTGAAGTGTAAATAACTTGCCATCACATTTGATAATAAATTCAGCTAGGCAGCTGATAAGAAGAGGTTTAAAAATCCATCATTTATTGGCAAGGGTGGGTTACTAAACTTTTACCAGACCATTGCTTGAAAATGTTGGTGCAGAACTGGACCCATATTATGGGTAACAAGTACGGGAGTTTAATACATTGCAAAGGAGGATCAACTAGATTTGTTTGTAGAAATTACTGCAGAACACAAATCAGCAGATGATATTTAATTTTTTTTCTGGTACCATCAATTGTGACTGAGGAAGCAGCTGCATCTGGATTCATTGAAAGACATGAATCGAGTGTGTATAAGGTGTCCGTTAGTGATAAGGCTTGGTTGGATATTGTAAAAGAATCAGGAAAATTGTGTATGGAATGTAAAAAGATGACCATGGCCACAAACTGGCACTTGATTTCATGTATAAGGGAGTGGAAAAATTTATTTTTGTGAATAAGTGAGTCTGGTAAAGAAATAAATTATCAAGGGAAATGATTCCTTTACCAAAAACGTTGAAAGAATTGAAATTTAAAGTACTTGAGGGGCAAAAGTAGGTAGGTTGGGGAAATTACACTCCAAGAATTTCAAACCAAAAAACTAAGAAGAAAAAAATTTGATCTTTAAGAAAATTGCTATCAGATCATGTGCTCCATCACAATTAAATTCCAATACTTGCAGGGAGAAGCAGTAAGATAACCGGTTTACGTCAGTACACAAAATATCACGAAATAGCTGCCACTGTTTATGGAGCAACTTTTAGCAGTAATTGATTTTGCTCCACTAAAAACTCTCAATATTTACTGCGGGAATATGGCCTGTTGAAGAACTGGTCATTGTTAAATGAAGTGTTATGCTGTACATATTGCCCACATCCTTCATAAATGCTTTTATGTGTCATAATAAATATCAATCTGATTAGAACGTGATTTCACATTGTATACTCGCATAATATGGCGTTATTGTTAATGGACCATTCAGTGGTGCATGCACTCCTGGTCATTGATTACGAGAAGCTGTTGCTTACGTCACTCCGTTTCTATCACGGTCAACTTTAGTTGGCCCTGGTTCCGATTATAGCCGAAGCCATCATTATACAAACAGACAACCCTCTGTAATCTTAAGCAATTGTTCTCTGTACTTTGTTTGTTCAAGATGCCTCGGTGTAATCATTGGTAAGCGGCTATGTTGAAGTTGTTTCAATATTTGTAAAACATCAGTAGGCTTATTGGAAGCTTCGCGACGTTTTCTTAAATTGGACGTTCTTTTATTTAAATAAAATGATGAGGTTGTTCAACCGATTGCCGTAATTGATAAAATTCTGTTTATTTCACGGTCCAAATTGAGCTCTGACTTGAACTAAATGGTACGAGAAAAAGATTTGTCGGTGGTTGTGCTTGTTTTTTGTACTGTGCAATGGTATTTCGATTCTGAAAAATGATTCCATTCATTCAAATGCGTAATTTTAAGGACTATTCAAAATTTATTTTTCGTTTCCCTAAGCATGCTCGTATCTTTTTACTGCTCTTATGTTGATTGGTCATCTAAAAAAAAAAAAGCCTGAAGATTTTTTTTTAGCTCTACGTCGCTTAACAGATGTCATGCAGATAGTCCAGCTAACTGCGCAACGTAAACCGAAAGCAGATAAATTTTCACTAGCATCACGCTGCTCCAATGAAGATATCAAAGAATTTAAATAATTGATGAAAATCGATCACTTCCAAAAAATGTATGGAGACACGGAAGATTGACTGGACCGATGTTTGCGAAATACAATGCGCGGGACTTTTAAATCGGTTCCAATTGCAGTTGTATTTCTGGTAGAAGTGTTTAAAGTATTTTATCTTTCCCTGTCTGCATTTCTGCTATGACCTTTTTTGACAGATATTATTCTTTTAATATGATTCATGCCTGTAAACATGTCTATTATCTTTTACTTTAACGCAATGGCAACAGGTTCCAATATGCCTGAGTATTCAGTCCAACGCATAATGAATTTTGACTTGGTAACAGCGCAATTCAACTGATAAGCACGTTTTATTCGGAAGTGCACTGTAAATGTCTTCAAAATATACGTTAAAAATAGGAACACTCATATTTTTTTAGACCAGTGTGTCTCTCATAAAGCTGGAATACTTGGCACGTACTTTCTTCGTGAAAAGATCGTGTTCCGTATTTCCGGAATGTGATGTAAATTATTTACGACCACGTTAAGTCTGTGGCTTTTGCGATAAAAATACAAGGCTCTTTTATATTTCTCTTTAAGACTTTTTGAACGCCACCAATATCTCCCACCATTGTAGAACAGCCTTTATAGTCCAGTAACGAGGTAGTTCTCACTTGCATCACATCACGTAGAAGATTTTTTTTTCTTATCTTGTATATATTGGTGGGAGTATGCAGAAACCAAGTTTTCGACCTCCAGCACCCTCGGCACAATTTTCTGTGGCCAAAAAACATCAAAATTTGGGTACTTTTTCAGTTTTTCGTCTATAACTCCTTCCTGATAAGTCCTATCAAGAAATATTCTATTTTAAATTTGAAAGAGGACAAAATTTCCTACAACTTTCGTATTACAAACTTTTTCCTAAACTCAAAATTAAGCGAGCTACAGTTCTTTGAAAATCAGCCAAATTTCACACTTTTCCTAAAAGTTGGGTTTTTACCTACTTTGCAGCTCAAAATGACCTGAAACCCCTGTATATATAACCAATATATATGTATTTCTGTATGACATAGTATATATATGTACTATACTTTGATTACTGATGGTCCATTCAATAATCATATAGCATTGTTGGCCGGGAGATCCCGAAGGACTGTTCGGCCGCCAGGTTACAGTGTTATGGATAGGCCGCGCAGTGCGCTTCTTGTGGCTATCTAACCTGACCAAGTACTAGTACCGCATATAGGGAACCTACAGCTTAAGGTGGAATCCAAACCACAGAATCGTTCTGGCTTACTTCATATTACACAGCAAGCTGTGGCAGAGGTAAAGGTCGGGTTAATGGCCTTTGAAAATCATTGCTGAGACCGGGATTTCGATCTCCAGTCAGACGCCTTGAGCTACCAGATCGCTCTATTACTGAAGATGATAGAGCGAACAACAATGCATAATGTTATGACGCAAAGTTATAAAGTCATAATAATTTCGAAATAAGTTAAAAAAGTTGTCATAAATAAATTTCTTTTCCGTTTGAATTGTCCCGGCTTATCAATGAATTGTGTCTCTTTCATCCATTACATCAGGAACAGCTTCCTCGAGGTCGAAGAAATCTTCCTCTCCTCCATCTACTACATTCCAGGAACGCTTTCACGAGGCAGGCGAGAGCAATTTTTGCAAGCAGCTGAACAATGCAGTCCTGATTAGCGACAGCTGGATGGAGGAGAACAAGGTTTCTGGAAGGAATATGATACAACCTTCGAAGTAAACTCAAGTGCATCGTCTTTTATTATTGTTTTTTTATGACTTTACGCCTCGTCGACGTCGAGTTCATTAGTGACACGATGGGACTGGGAACAAGGAACGTGAAGGATTTCGGCCATGGCCTTTTGAAGGAAGCATCCCGGCATTCGGCTGGAGTGATTTGAGGAACCATGGAAAACCCAAATCTGGATGCTTGGACGGGAATTCGAACCGACGTCCTCCTGAATGCATTTATTATTGTAACTGTAATAAGACTGGACGAGCCTTTCCCTCATCCTCACGGCAATGGGTACGTTTCTCGACCCAACCAACCTTTACTTGGTGGTTCGTGCATATTGAGTGAAACGTTGCCGCATCTGATTTTGGTGGCAACCGTGCTAGTCTGAATGCATTTTTTGGGCAGATTTCTTAATCATTTCATATCTGAGCCTTCCAATGTTCCACAAGCAATTTTTCCGTACCGTTCCAAGATGATCTGTTCCCCTGCGTGTTCTCCAAATGTTCTCTGGAGGCTAGAGTTCTGAGAAGTTAGCATGCATGTTACTTTCAGATATGGTTGGTATTGAATCATGCAGTAGAAGTTTTCTTTCCCATAGCCGAAATATGCTGATATTGTATCACATCCAGCAAATGCATGGATGAAGAGGATGTGTGTGGGTTCAAACTCGTGGTACCAAAGCCCATTAGCAAAATGAGAAAGTCAATATACTCACTTAGAATCATCACACTGTCGAATTTTGCTGCTTGGGAAATTGCTGCGTCT
The DNA here is from genome assembly GCA_031002005.1 of Vandiemenella viatica. Taxonomy (NCBI): domain Eukaryota; kingdom Metazoa; phylum Arthropoda; class Insecta; order Orthoptera; family Morabidae; genus Vandiemenella; species Vandiemenella viatica. The sequence goes on from CM061920.1 coordinate 118,208,312, forward strand.
ACGATCAATCCAGCAGCATCTTGTTTTGCCTGTTGATCTTGGATGCCTCCTTTTTTAGTTTTTGCATTAGTATCAACATTACACAGTTCTTGCTGCTCTCATTTGCTGCGTCACTGTAGCACTTGTTTCCTCACTGAAAATGAAGCCTGCTGAAGTATCTGATGTTTTCAAACTACAAATCATTTCAGATGACTTTATTCCTCTCTACGGAGCATAACTTCGGTATCCGTCAAATATAACTGTGATGTTGGATCTATAGTTCGTTGTCAAATAGGCTTCATATTTTCCACAGAAGCAGCCAAGGTATTTAATACTATGCCACATAACCTTATGCAGGAGGAATCATCTGTGCATAGCAAAAAATTTTGTGTTGGATGTTGTATCTTGAAGAGATTTAAATGCTTCATATAGCGACAATTTTTTTCCATTGCTGTACGGAACAAATTCAAATGGAACACATTGTTTCAATCCATTAAAACGGAAAAGAAATGTATTTATGACTAATTTTTGACTTATTATGACTTAATTTTGACTGCATAAATAAACTTTGTGCCATAACATTATGTTTTCAGTTTTGCAAATCCGTTTTTCCAACTGGTACAAATACCATCAGGTAATAGAACGAAATGGTAGCTCAGTGCTTAAGGTATCTGACTGAAGATCGAAATCCCGTTCTCAGCAGTAATTTTCAAAGGCCATTAACCCGAGCTTTACCTCTGCCACAGCTTGCTGTGTAATATGGAGTAAGCCAGAACGATTCTGTGGTTTGGATTCCACCTTAAGCTGTAGGTTCCCTATATGCGGTACTAGTACTTGGTCAGGTTAGATAGCCACAAGAAGCGCACTGCGCGGCCTATCCATAACACTGTAACCTGGCGGCCGAACAATCCTTCGGGATCTCCCGGCCAACAATGCTATATAATTATTGAATGGACCATCAGTAATCAAAGTATAGTACACATATATACTATGTCACACAGAAAAACATATATCGGTTATATATACAGGGGTTTCAGGTCATTTTGAGCTGCAAAGTAGGTAAAAACCCAACTTTTAGGAAAAGTGTGAAATTTGGCTGATTTTCAAAGAACTGTAGCTCGCTTAATTTTGAGTTTAGGAAAAAGTTTGTAATACGAAAGTTGTAGGAAATTTTGTCCTCTTTCAAATTTAAAATAGAATATTTCTTGATAGGACTTATCAGGAAGGAGTTATAGACGAAAAACTGAAAAAGTACCCAAATTTTGATGTTTTTTGGCCACAGAAAATTGTGCCGAGGGTGCTGGAGGTCGAAAACTTGGTTTCTGCATACTCCCACCAATATATACAAGATAAGAAAAAAAAATCTTCTATGTGATGTTTGTGAGACCCCCTTTTTACGACCCCGTTACTGGACTATTATATCCTTGGCCAACACGCCTGTCAGGCTCTTGTCATTCGTTTTCTTAAAACATGTCAATTTATGATGCTATAATTTGGCAACCATCGGCGTCAATTGTACGAATCCGAGACATTTTTTGCGGATTGTATGTTTATCTTCGTCATAAAAACTAATTCTTATGGGAAACTGTTCTTTCCCAGCTACGTCACACGACTGATCTGCCATTACACTATAAACATAAGCCTTCTTTGCAGGGTGAATAATTTCACTTTTAATGACCAAGCCGCAAAGGCAGTGATTCCATTTTGAATCTGTGGGGAAGTACACATGGCAATTTTCGTAACTTTTTCAATATATTGTTTCAAAACTATAACAAGTCTTCAAGAACATCTTGATGTTTCTCTTTATGTCTTAAAGGCAAGGCAGAAAATAAAGATATTATAGATGATGTTTTGTCTTCTACTTGCTTCTGGTCATCCATATTCATCATTAAGAAGTTCTTACCATCGTTAATTACAGATTGATGATAATGTGTTGAAACAAGTTTTTTTTTCAGTATTCATAGATATTTTTTCGAGTCGCAAATGAACCCAAAATGCTGGTTACAACTTTTGGCGGAATTAGTACACAGTATAAACACAGTGAGCCTTTTAGGTGTTTCTAATATACTAGTAAGTCTGCAAGCAACAATGATTAAATTATTTTTTCAAATTAGCGGTTTTAGTATCTTCAGCAAAGTTATAATTTTCACGAAGGTACCCAGCAGTGTTTCAGTATCTCTCTCCAACACCAGTGTGTTCATAAGAATGAAATTAATATGGTGGAGAGCCTGTGTGCTGTAACACGGTGTGTACCAGTATAGATACGGCCACAGAATGAGTGAAACAACTAGACTGTTGGACCAACCCAGCTCTTAATAATGGCGAATCCGAGCAAATACGACGATTACACTGTAAATTCAAATGTAATAAATATTTCATCACACATTAGTTCTAACACTGTCAACTTTTTTACAATCACTGCTTGGTGATAAAAATAATTGATAATACAAAATGAATACGGCAAACTTTAGATACTAGATAAAAGTCGAACTTTTTGTAGGTACTGTACGTAACACTTAAAAGCCGTCGTTAACCTTACTGTTGACACAAATTATTTACTTTTAATAAATTTCCTTATATCCATTGTTACAAAAAATGAGTGATTTCGAAATGTCACTATAAAACAAGAGCTGCCCGCCTCTTCGCGCGCTGTCTGTTCCCCGCAGATAAGCAGTACCAAGCAGGTTTAAATCGCGCAAGCCGAATTAATTTTTGAATAATTTTAAATATAATGTTGCTTAACTTTGTTTACTCTTCGGTTCGGGTGCACTCCTACCAAGCGCATCCTGCCCTAAAAAAAGGGGGGGGGGCATCTGGATTCGAACCTGATAACGTCACTTCCATTTTATACCGCATAGGTGGTAAGCTTTTTAATAGTCTAATAATGTTGCTTCCTCGGCAGATGAATTAAATTTTCATAAAAAAAGTATTGGATTGTTGAAAAACTTTTGTTGTGTTACGGTCATGGCAAAAAGTCAATTGTAAATTATCAGATACTTCATTGAAAACGTGTTTATGAACCTTGCTTTTGTGTGGTGTTTGCCTTTTTATGCTATCGACTTAGTCACTGATCCCGAACTTTTTCGTATCTGTAACTGTGAGTGAGCGGTGTTGCTCGTGCCTCACGTTTTTTTTTTTTTTTTTTTTCTTCAATAGAAAATATTTAGTTATTTTCATCCCGGGTTCATAAGGAACGAAATAAAAAAAGAATTACGCATTTCAATCGTTCGAATCATGAGGTATGGTCTTGAGTTCTTGCCAAAACACAATAGAAAAAAGCACTTTGTTTTCCCGAATTTTCCAGTTTTCCTGGCAACTTTTCTTTCTCTAAAAACCTTCTTAACAATTTTTAAAAACAACAAAATTGGTTCATAGAAAAAAAGCACAATCAGTGTTTCGACTAATATTTCAATTTTCCGGTCAACGTTTCTCATTTGTCTTTCTCTAAAAACCGCATTTGAACTATGCTGAACATTTTAAAACTTACCACAATCGGTCCACAGAAAAAAATATTTTCAGTTTTTGCTATATTTTCCAATCTTCCAGGCAACTTTTCAATTTTTTCTTTCTCTAAAACATTTATTCGGACCATTACGAACATTTTTTTAAAAAAATAACAAAATCTGTCCCTTGAGAAAAGTGTTTTTTCGCGAATTTTTCAGCTTTTCCCAAATTTTCCAAATTTTTTTTCTCGAAAAACCATATTCAGACCATTACGAACAATTAAAAAAAAATGGCCAAATTGGTTCATAGAAAAGTATAGGACTACTTTTAGTTTTTCTAGATTTTTCCAATTTTGCAGGCAACTTTTCCAAATTTTCTTATTTAAAAATCTTATTGGTCCTATTATGAACATGTTTAAAAAATAATTGCCAAATCAGCCCAGCCGCTCTCAAGAAATGCAGTTACCAACGAACAGCATTTCATTTTTATTTTTATAGATTCTGACAGTTGTTCATGGCCTCTAGGAAGCAGTGTACAATGTACTGATAGACTTCGCAGGCAATTAGAGGATATAGCAAACATTCAGGAACACTATAAAAATCTAGGTACATTAAAAGTAAAGTAACAGGAAATGTAGTTATTGAACATATAGAAAAAAAATGTTGTAAAAGCACTAAAATAGCCAAAAATTAAAAAAAACAAAGGGCATGAATGTGTTAACAGAGAATTAGTTAAACATAGAAATATTTATAAATATGTGATGGAAATCCAAATGCTTACGGGTTCACTTAAAACATGTTACCTATTTTCAAGTAAAGAAACACACTAACTGAAAGTTATAGAGGTATAATCTTAATGCACCATGTAAGTGTGCTGTAAAATTATTTTGAAATGTATATCTGAAATAGCAGGCACCGTCTTTGTAGAATAACAAACGTGATTCAGAAGAGGAAGAAAAATTACTGATATTGTATTTATACTAATAAATCTCTAATCTTGGTCATTGTGCAGCCATTTCCGTCACACTGTGACGTCATGCAGTTCGCCTTCGTTGCCGAACTGACAGACACTCGAGGTTATGCCCATTATTTAATATCAGCGCTATAGTTAAGCATCCGCAAAGAAATAACGCTGACAGTAAAGTGGATATTTCCTTTAAATTAACATATTATTAGTTGCGTTTTTTTATTTATATTCGTTCGATGTAGATGTTTTGGTTAAATTCTTTGCCCTTAGATAAATAATATAAAAGCTTTAATTTTTTATCAGCAATGCTAGCGAAAATTTTGATTAGATTATTATCTAGCCTGAGTCAGAATTACATCTAGCATTCGACGTTACAACAAAGGGCACGGGTAATCTAAATTAAAAAAAAAAAAATGCTTTCATGAATGAAAGTAGTTCACATTGCTTGCGATCTAATATTACGTGGCATAGCTTTAAGTTGTTAAGATTTATTTTTAATATTCATTGCTTTCACTGACGCCATAGTATTGGGGGTCTTTATTCAGCCGCATATAACTGTCACCCGTTCGAACTTTGTAATATCGTCTGAATCACGGATAATAAAAAAGAAAGCAATGAAGAACCCGTGGAGATTTTGGGTTGGGACGCATGGTGAGTGATGGCATTAATATGCGATACATGGAATGTATAAATCCTCGTGTGATCAAAACTTTGCATTTCTAACTACAATATAAGTGGAGTTTGTGGTTAGGTTCTGGACCATGATGTCAGCTACAAAGTTTTGCTACAGAGCAAGGCACGAAGAATTGCATTGAGCTATTTTCTAGCAATTCTATTTAGTTAAGCAACTGCAGAGAAATTATTTGCGAGAACACTCCTTTCAACCCGTCATTTTTAACGAATTTTGAGGCTAGTCTATATCTATACTATTATAAATCTGTAAGCAAACTGCGTGTCTCTCTTTATTTGAACGGGAGCCCCGCAAAATCTACCGCAGCATTTTGGACGGAATTTTCAAATTTTTAGAGCTAATGTTTCGAATCAAAATCTGCGGAAATGACTTATATGTACAATGGGAAGAGGCAAGCAATTAAAAACCTTCATATGTGGGAAATTGTGGGTCACGGATCATAATACACTTTCAGACGCTCACTCCTTTCGCAAAAATCTGCCAAAACTTTGGATTCTTTTTACTTTGTTCGTTCATAGCAGTCTCATAAAATCCTTTCCTGAATATTTGTAATTACTACAGAGTGAGAAAATCGCAAAGCCATCATCGTTCCATCTTCAGTCTTATCCCGAAAATTTTTAAACAACAAAAAATTAAGATGTTCGTCATATGTTAAGTTTGATAATCTTTTCAGTAGTGTCTATAAGATTTGTTACTTTTACATTCGACAACTGGTTTTGTTTTTGCAACTCTGAATTACATCAATTTTTGATAGTCAACATCATGATTTCCTATTTTGTTAATTTTTTCATAAACATTTTTAATTGTATAGCACTCAACGCACTGAATTATATTGTTCTCTTCCGTTTATAAAATACAATAGGATTTATATGATTTTGATTGTTAGACATAATTAAAAATGAGTGATAAGGAATGCGTGAATTACACTATCTTTGGTAGTGTCCATTTACCTTATTTATGAAAGGCTGAGCAACTGCTAAATGCTATCAGCACAGCAAAAATAACAAAAATTATCGGTACAGGGATCATTTCAACATAAACAGTCGTAGAAATCATAGTTAGGTTGAAATACGACCTGGAACAAGTGAAAAAAAAAAAAAAAAAAAAAAAAAAACGAAATTTTGGCTATGCGGCGTCCAACTCGCAAATGACGTATTTGTTTACAATGGAAGCAATCGATTATCTTTGGTTGCACGTTGCTATGTAAGATGGCGGGCATCACCGTACAACAACTCGTATTAATATTGCCTGTTTGTCAATTTTGTGCGACTTTTTACAACGGAGTAGATTAAATTACAAAGGTAGTAGCGTATAAAACACTAGTGCGTCCGCATCTGGATTACTGTTGTGGAGTTTGGGATCCGTATCGCAAGGGTCTGATTGACTCAGTGGAGAGGGTACAGAGGAGAGCCGCTCTATTCGTGATTGGTTGTTACAGCCCTTATTAAAGCGTCACAAAATTGATAGATTGGGCTGGGATAGTTTTGAAGTCAGACGACGTCATTTACGTTTAAATTTATTGGAGAATATGCGAAATTCTATGACCTACGAGTGCAGTGAGATACTTCTTCTACCAACCTATTTGGGTTGCAATGACCGGAGGGATAAGATTCGTGAAATAAGATGTCATACTGATGCTTTTATGTATTCTTTCTTTCCTCGTGCTATTCGGGATTGGAATGCGCAGAATTAAGATTGGTGCTTAGCACCCTCTACCACCCACAATGTTTGTGAATTGCAGAGTATGGATGTAGATGTAGAGCTGAACAGGCATGGAAACATTACAACAAAGGATTAAATCAACGTTTTAAGAGACTGTCACTGATTTTTCAACGTTGGCGGCATCTAACAGCTGTGCGTCGCTGTCATATTTCGGTATTTTTAATTAAATTACTGGCAATTTTTCCGCAATGTATGATCGCAAAACGTGAAGAGGACATGTTGACGAAGCGACTGATGTAAATTTCAACAGGTTAGTACCAGTTTCTGGAAGGTAAGTCGTGCAGCACCCCACTTTTTCTTAAAAGGTATGACCTTAGGGAAGGTACGTGGTAAATTTCAAACGAATAGCACAATTTTTTCGTACCTCGTTCTTATTTTACCGTAGCCAATATCATCACCCAACGAACGTGCGCAACAGTTTTCAGACCAAAAAGACAATTCCTTGATGAGTCCCAGTGATTATGCAACAACGTAAATTTGATCAAAAATCTTCAACAAAAAAGAAAGTTATAAAACCAATAATCTTTAACGTGATTCAGGCCGATATTCCAACGTTTGAATAGCCGACATAGTTACATATTGCGGAAATAATAGACTCAGTGAAAGCAAAGAAGATTAAAATAAATCTGATACACTTATATCGTGCCACGTAATATTTATTTTAATTGTAGTGTAGGCTGCACAGTTCGCGACCAGTGTTCAACTATTTCCGTTCAAACGATTCAATAACAACACACAAAAATCACGTTCAACTCATACACCCTCTACAGAAATGATAGAGCAGACGGAAAAGGAGGAGTGGCCATATTGGTACACAATAACGTGCCTCACGACCCAGTTCAACTCAACACGGAGAATTTACCTTTCCAAGCAGTGGCGGTAAGGATCCGAGCCAACCAATTACCATTCACTATAGTGTCTATTTACTGTAGCCCTAGCTCAGTAATCAGACCGAACGATTGGTCAAAACTGAATGGACAAATAAACCCATCATTAATTCTGGCCGGAGACTTCGACGCACACAACAAGAGTTGGGGGTGCCACTACAACGACCCACGTGGTACGATAATTAGTGATATGGCAGAAGATTACAACTTGATAATTGTAAACGACGGTAACCCTACTATGCTCCAAAAACCAGGTAAACTTCCGTCGGCTGTGGACTTAACTTTATGTTCACCTAACTTGGCCTCTATTTCTAACTGGGAAGTCCAGAGAGACCCAATGGGATCCGACCATCTCCCTATTTTGTTAACAATAGGCTGCCCGTACACGAAGGATATCGCAAGCCACCCAACTATCCAATGGAATACAAATAGTGCAGACTGGCCCCATTATAGGAGACTAATGGAGGAAAAAATAAGCCAAACCAGCGAATATTCCACGGGCGCTGAAACTTACAGAAATCTGGAAAATATAATTTCAGAAGCAGCTGAAAAAGCAATTCGACGAAAAAAATTTAACACCAGGAAAAACCGTCCGCCATTATGGTGGAATCCATTATGCTCCAAAGCAGTGGCCCAAAGACGTCTCGCACTATCTGCATACAGAAAGAATTCTGATCTGCACCACTACATAGCATTCCTACAGACCAATGCCAGGACCAAAAAGATTTTAAAAAACCAAAAACGCCTAAATTGGATGAGATACTGCGAAACTATGGGGAAGAACTCAAACGTTTCCTCTATCTGGGCCACAGTGAGAAGCCTCAAGGATAACAAATTCAACAAGGGCGCCCCTACTATCAACACATCGATTTTGGAAGAGATTATGGACAGAATCGCCCCTGCTACAGTACCTAGGGAGGAACCAAACTTCAAATTAACCCCTCACGAGCCTTCCGACCACTTTCTGTGCAGGCCGTTCGACATTAAAGAATTACACCAAGTCCTCAAGCGATCATCTGACACCTCCCCTGGGATAGATGGTATTCACTACTCGATGATATCAAACATGCCCCAAACTGGCCTGCAGCTACTTCTAAATTCTTTCAACCGGATTTGGATGAAGGAACCAATTCCATTAGAATGGAGAACGCAAGTCATAATTCCCGTGCTAAAACAGAACAAAGACCCCCTGGCAGCGACTTCCTATAGACCTATATCACTTATGTCCTGCGTAGGAAAAACGCTAGAGCGACTAGTAAAAAATAGATTAGAATGGTGGGTGGAAGCGAAGAACTTGATACCTAACTCCCAAACCGGATTCAGAAAAGGGAAAAACACAACAGACAACCTCGCTATATTGACCTCAGACATCAACCTCACATTTCTTAATAAACAATACCTCGGAGCGATCTTCCTAGACATACAATCCGCATACGATAAAGTTAACATATCCATCCTCATGCATAAACTGCAAATGCTAGGAATCCCGAAGAAATTTGTGGCAGGACTTTTCTCCCTCCTATCGGAGAGAATAATATTCGTCAGTTCGAAGAAGAACAAGATAGGTCCGCGTATAGTCTTCCTAGGGCTGCCTCAGGGAGCTATATTAAGCCCGCTTCTATACTTGATATACTCAATGGACATTAATTCTCATCTTCCGACTAGAATCATCTCTTTACAATTCGCAGACGATGTGGTGATCTACGCCATCGGCGATACTCAGGATGAAGTCCTCATTCTTTTGAGCGAAGCTATGACAGCCCTTTCCATTTGGCTACATAACAACGGACTAGACCTATCCAACGCAAAGTCATCAGTGGTTTACTTCTCCAAAAGGAAAATCCTCTACAACTCCAGCAACCTACAGTTAGGGCCATATAATCTAACTCTGAAAAGACAAGGCCGATTCCTCGGGATGATACTGGACCATCGCCTCAACTGGGCCCAACACATAGATCAACTGATAACAAAAGCCATCTCCCGCCTCAACATAATAAAAATGGTATCTGGCGTCTGGTGGGGCGCTCACCCTCAAAGCCTACTCCTGATATATCGATCTCTGATCAGACCGCTAATCGACTACGGCAGCATGTTTTATCAAAACGCTAGGAAAGATGCCCTGAACAAACTAGATAGACTACAATCACGCTGCCTTAGAGCCTGCTTAGGAGCCGTTCGGTCCACTCCCACAAACGCATTACTAGTAGAATCAGGGGAACCTCCGCTCCACATTCGACGAGCATACCTAACTGAAAAATTTTTAATGGAAAGATTATCACTCAATAACCACCCCATTCATGAACGTCTCGAGAGGTTATCAACCATAGCAAATAGAGCCAAAAGTCGAGCTCGTCTTCCCCTGTTAAACGCCTATAAATTCTGGCTAAAATACAAAGACAAACTATCCTCGTATAATATGCTCCCAATCTTTCAAGAACCTTTCGAGCTTCGTCTAGAAAGAACCCACACAATCCTCTGGGAGGAAGCCAAATCCGGAAATTTGATCCACAAGATATCCAGATTCCTATCAAAACCAGACAACAGCACTCTTAAAATATTCACAGACGGATCGAAAACCACTGGAAATAATAGAGTAGGAGCGGCATATTTCTGTCCCAACACAGGTAAATCGACTCAATTTTCGCTACCCGAAGAGGCATCCATCTATACAGCTGAAGCAAAAGCCCTGCTGGAAGCCATCAGATATAGCCAAAGTACCAACATGGACAAAGTCGTCATCCTGACGGACTCCCTCAGTGTACTAAAGAGCTTACAAAATACTACGTGGAATAGCCATACTCAAACTATTCTACTGGAAATTCTACAACAACTGAAACGGAACCGGGAACTTGGCATTACGACTACTCTGATGTGGATCCCATCTCACAGCGGCATCGAGCATAACGAACGGGTGGACGCCCTGGCAAAACAAGCTATCCATGAGGGAGAGGTAATCAACATGCAACTCCCGATCTCGGATATAACACATAATATCAAAGTAAGAGCCAAGGAAAAATGGCAAGAGGAATGGACGATCTCCTCAAAAATCAAAGCCTCATATTATGCAACCATTCAACCGAACATATCTCCAAAACCTTGGTTTTACAATTGGAACAGTAGCAGACGATTAATCACTACGATATCGAGAGCCCGTTTTAACCACGGTAACTTCCCCAGCCACCTACACCGAATAGGGTTGAGAGATTCCCCATACTGCGACTGCTCAGACCAGGCAATAGGAGACATCAATCACATAATTTTTTCATGCAATAAATACCAACAACTCCAGGACCAAATGATGAAAGATCTTGCCAAGAACGGCTTCCCCTTTCCGACAAACGTAACCCTCCTACTTTCCAGCAACAACAAAGTAGTACTTAGCATCCTCGCCAGATACTTAAAAGATGGAGGGATAGAATTCTAACCAATCTTGTAAGTTAAAACAGGAAATGACTATACTTCAAACCTAAAGCCCAAACCACAGCACAACCCCACTTCCGCGCAAGCACAACAACTAGTTTGGCAAAATTAACAGTATCCTCACCAATCTACCGATTGAGGCCAACACCAGATAGATCAACCCTCTACAGATTATTTGTCAAAGAAATACAGCGATTTAGACTAATCAGTAGAAAATAATGGATATACAGAACCGCCGATTACTAAGTCTAGTTGATGTATCGTCTAGCAACGCTTTTTAGATTATGGTACTTAAGAAGGCACTTGAAATTTGAATATTGTAAATAGCATATACATTCCACAAGATTGTAATAAGTTTTACCTAATATAGATAAGGAAATGTGTAAATAGATAAGTTACGCAAATGGATGTAAGAAGCTTTGTAAAAATTTAGATTGGCTGTATGGTCTCTAACCAAATGCCATTAAAATAAAAAAATTTAAAAATTAATAACAACAATAGGGCACAGTTTAAATTCTTTTGGAATAAAACTAAATTTTTCATGCCCTGCTGTAGCGTCAAATGCCAGTTGTAATTCTGACCCATGTTAAGTAACAATCTAATCAAAGGTTTCGTTAACATTGATGTTCGAAAATTAAAACTTTTATCTTACTTATCTATGGACAAAGAATTTAAGAAATACTTCTGTTTAGCAAAATAATACGTAAATATAAGCATCTAATGATTGATATCACGATTTAAAACGCAATACATAATTATTTTTTTCAATGTTCTGCCAGTTAATTTATTCGCGGATGCTTGGAAATGTTATTAAATAACGTCCATTACAAAAAAAATAATGACGTAACGCATGTGTCATGGCGCGACGTCATAGATTGACGTCATGCCGTGACATGTGACGTCATACGTGATACCTGGCTTATTATATTAAAAGATAGTTTGCGGTTGACACCGGTGGAAAAACTTCAGCCACTAGAGAAACACGCGTCGAAATTTGTTGTCATTAATTGTTTTCGGAATGAGCTGAACGTATTCTATTAATTTCCAACTGTGGGTAAAAACGAGCTTTACACAATTGTTACTATTTATCATTTGGTTTTGAATTTGGTGTTGTACGGAGACGTATTCAGCATTGTCAATAGTGCTGAGTCTTTTTTATAGTGTTTGTCTTAATTATTCTTAATGAATATAAGCTTCAGCGGTAGTAGATAGTGTGTATAGACTTCAGACCAGTCAACAACGCTGTGCACAAAGAGATATGTTTTGAAAGGTTTTTAGATACAGATAAGGCGCTCCTCAGATCTCCACGTGTCTAAAGAACCTCCTCCCCCCCCTCTCCTCCAAGGTCATCAACACTTAGCTTGAGTCTTTCAATTTGTGGTAAAGGTTTTACTCCGGCCCTCGATACGTGAATGAGAATACTTTCTCAGCAAACCATCTTGTTTACGTCTTCTTTCGTACTATTCGTACAGTCACACGAGGATGATTCTTTTGGGTGCCAGTTCGCGGGTGGAACATAGGGAATAAGGGTTGTTCGGCCTGCCTATTTCTGTTTGTTGAAGAATCGATAGGTTTGAATAACTGGACAGCTTCATTCACACAGTCAGGAAAGGAGAAGTGTATTGATTTGTATTGTCATAATATGTACTTCCTCTGTTGTGCGTCATATAACCCGCTTGGCGGGAGTTAGCTGGTTCGTGCGCTGTTGAGGAAGAAATTTTCACCATGGATACTTCGTCGGTACAGTATGAGAAGTAGTGGTGAACGATTCCTAATTACAGATTGTTACCAAGTTCTGGGTTAAATTCCAATTCTTTCCGCATTACGTATATAGTAAAAGCGTACGCTTCAGTTGATGGTAATTCGTCCATCGGCGTCTTTAAATTTGGCGGCTCGCCTGGTATCTTTCTTAAGAGTAGGCCTGAATGGGCCGGAACGTTGTTTCATTCTCTTCCTTTCTTCGTCATATATGCAGCACATTTCATGTAACAACAGTCTTCACGGTAACGTACGTACATACAAACGCGCGGTGGAATGGATCTGGTCACCCAACCAGAAATATGGTTCATTACAACTGTTCTGATTCTGACCTGCCCCAGCTCAGGACACCATGCTTACTGTCATCATAGACAAATGTCGGTTTAAACAAAATAGGTGAAAATGTTGGCCAAGTTTGCACATGTGCTTAGTCAGAACTCTTTTCAACAATATTAGTAGAAATTGTGTACATGATTTGACTATTAATGCTTTTTAGATGGTTTATATTGCAGTAAGATTGATTTCTTTTCTCCTTGCGATACTTTTTTTGTTCTAATGTATCATTTTATATCATTAGCCGTCAATAACCTTGATAGTGATTGCGTCCATTAAGCTCGTAGTTAAGTAAGCTTTCTGGGTGCAACATTTCTGGTAAAGATTCTACTAATATGGCTAAGAATATATATTTTAATAGTCGTTTGTGCGTTCTCTAAGTTGCAACCGCCACGTTGACTTAATTTTACCCCATGCATAGATTATTACGCAACGAAGCTATGTTATCAGATCAAGTATTGTTTCGCTATCTCTCACATGGACGCTCTTAATATGACTACTTACAAAGAGAACAATATTCACTTTGCCTTTCGTGTTTGCGATGATGCTGTAAATGGAATCACCGCTTAACAACACGAGAAATTCTTTAAAACTTCTTACACTTTGACAGATATCCAGCCTTAACGTTCATACAACTGCATTATGTTTGATGTACACAGTGTATTGTAATCTTGCAAGTTAATAACACATTAGTGGTAATTTTTGTTTGTAGAAATGATGTAGAAATATCGTCAAAAATGGAAGAGGATGTGCAGGAAGGCTCGCACAAATTAGAAAGTCTAATGATAATGATGTTCGCTCATAACTGAGTCTAATGGTAACTTGGAAAGCATTATGCTTTTATGTTGTGCTGCGATATGGAGAAAGACATTGGTGGCTTAATTACTGCGTTACTGATCTCGAGTTGAGACTATTTGGAACAAGTATGCAAAAATCGTGGCCCTTGAGCGTTCGTTTTCTTTGTTGAGTAGTTAACACATGTATTTTCATGGATGCTCAGTATCTTGATCTCATCTTGCCATAAATGTTCCACGAAAATCTATTAAAAATGATCAGAAATTAAGTGACAGTCTTCTGTGTTTGTTGATTTGCAGGATTCGTGGCAGCTGATAACATTATGGCCCTTCTTAGACTTTTTTATTCCTAAGTTTTATGCTTCGCTCCTTTGTGTAAATCAGCATGAAGCGATGTTTTTAATATGCGTATCTTCTTTAAAATTTTGGTAGGACTATTTCAGATTTAACAAATCATAGACTGGGGCTGTTATGCAAAAGAAAGCACGTAATTAAGGTACTTGATTATGAATTATCTTATCATTTGCTTACATGAAAGCGAGTCCCGGGCATGGACGCTGAAACCAATAAAATGGTATTCTTACGACAAGTAAAAAGCTGTAGCAAAAATAATGAATTAGATGGGATCAAAATATAAGCTCGCTCGTAGGTAAAGCTAATTGTAGATTCCGATATTTACATCGAATTTGAAGTACTTAAATAATTCTGGGGAAGTAGTCAGTATTGTAGCTTTGCGTCTATTGTATCAAAACAAAAATTTTCGCCATTCAAATTAAGCCAACATTATTGTATAATTTATATTTTACGGAGTTTTACAACCCTTATATTGTTTTCCAGTATAATTACTTAATCGTTGAGACACTTGCCGAAGCGCGGCAGAAGCGTTCATATACCGTGGTCGTAGGTATCACCGTGAGAACCATGGCCACGGAGTGTTTTGAGAAAAAGGGAGAAATGGAGGTAGGTAAGTGTTAGATCAGGATTGTTAGCAAATAGCAGTATTGTATGAAAAAAGGATGGAAGTTAACATTCCTCATCACACTTTCACGTATACTTCCCAAATCTGCTTTTGAATTTCACCAAAATACACTTTCTTTGCAAGTCTAACTGCTGTTCCAGTTTTGGCATTCCTTTAATGTCAGTAAATCTAACCTACAGCTTACAGCTAACGGAACTTCTGAAAATAAATCATTTATCAAAGTTAGAAGATCTCCTAAAACTAAAAGATATTGACAAAATAAGTTGCGAAAAGAATGACGATGGTGTTGAGCTTTCGACCGATGTTATTATAGTACGCCTATTGACTGAGTGCCTGCTATACTTGCCTCGTATGTGCCTGGCTGTTACAAAGTTCTCTCTGAATTTCATTCATATTTTATATTTGTCTGAAATATTCGGGTAGTTTGTTTTCTGGAATCTTTCAAAATGTAAATGATGGTCAAATGTTAAAAAGTCGCCCAATCTTTTTTGATGTACTGGACAGATTTTACTGTTGCTGTAGAACTCGGCCAACTGAAGCATTATTTATTTTTGTACTGTATCTAATCGCCCCAAAAGCACTACTAGACATTGCCCATATGTTTTTAAAGTTATTTTTGATATTTCTGTAAAAGAAAAGAAAAAAAGTTGCTTGTCTTCTTCGAACTTAGAACATCTACGAGGTTTGTTAGAAAAGTAATGAGATTGGCAACACTGCGGGAGATCTGGCATTGTGTCTACTGGCTGACGCTAAATCTGATTGTTGATCCCTTCCACTTCCTCAGTCTGAGTTACAACTCCATACAGTTAACACATTAGTTTTGACAGCGCCATTAATAAAGTTGTGTTTTCATTGTGCGTCACAGAAATGGAGCATCGGAATTTAGAGCAACGTTGTGCGATAAAGTTTTGTGTTAAACTTGGTGAATCCGCGAGTGTGACTTTTGTAAAGTTGAAACAGGCCTATGGGGAACAGTGCTTATCGAGAGCACAAGTTTTCCGCTGGCACAAATCATTTTTGGAAGGCCGAGAACACGTTGAAGATGAACCTCGCTCAGGGAGACCTTCAACTTCAAAAACTGACGAAAACATTAATCGTGTGAGGGCTCTTGTGAGATCAGACCGTCGTTGACAAACTGTCAACCAAGTGTTTTATAAAAGTGTCCTTGAAAAGTTGAGGAAAAGAATGATCCGTGTGAGACCAGAAATTGCAGACAAGTGGATGCTTCATCATGACAATGCTCCGTGTCACACGGCCATTTTCATCCGTGAATTTTTGACCTCGAAATGCATTACTGTTGTTCCTCAACCCCCCTATTCACCTGATTTAAGTCCTTGTGACTTTTTCCTCTTCCCGAAATTGAAACATGTCCTAAAAGGACGTCATTTTGGAACTCTAGAGAACATTCAAAAGACTGTGACCGACCAGTTAAAAGCCATACCAATTGAAGACTTCCAGCGCTGCTACCAAGAGTGGGAATCACGACTCCGCCGATGTATAGCTGCCCAAGGGAACTACTTTGAAGGGGATAACATTGTTGTTTGAAAATAATAAAAACTTTGGTTAGTATGAAATCAGTCTCATTACTTTTCTAACACACCTCGTATTTATATACTCTGCAATTCACATAAGTGCGGGTGGCAGAGAGTTCTGTGCACCGAAACTAATTTGTATTCCAATCCGAATAGCACGAGGAAAGAAAAAATTCATATAAGCTTCAGTGTGACATCTTATTTCTCTTCCGTTATTGCGATCCAAATATGTTCGTGGACGAAGTGTTTCATCGCACTCGTAAATGAAAGTGGTTGTACGTACGTTTCCCAATAAATCTTAATAAAACCTACGTCGTCTGTCTATCAGAGTATCTCAGCCCAATCTTTGAATCAATTTCATAAGGGCTTATCAAGCAGTCACGGATCGAGCGACTCTTCTCTGTATTTTCACTATACTGTTAATCAACCCCCTACGAAGCGGATCCCAAGCGGCAAAACAGTAATCCAAATGTGGTTACACGAGGGTTTTGCACGCTATCTCCTTTGTGAATTACCAATTTTCAAGAATCTCAGCATAGAATTAGTTCTACCTACAACCAAATTAATGTGCAAGTCCCATTTCATGTTTCTTTGTACTTTTGCGTCCAAATACTTCAGGGAATTGAGCATATCAATAACTGAACTGTTTACTTTTTATTTCTGTAGAAACTGATTTCTTAATATAGTGTAAGTTGCCATTCGTCGACTCATTCCATCCCGCTGAATTTCTAAACAAATCGGCGATATTTCTTACTTTCCTATAGATGACCGCATCATCTGCGAACAATCCCAAAGTGCTATTCATGTTGTCTCTAAGATCGTTTATAAAAAAATAAGAAAAGAAGTAATCCTATTACACTTCCTTGAGGTACGCCCGATGAAACATCTAGTTTAGAAGTAGTGTGTGGCAAAACTTGAAAATTAAATGCGTGAAAGTTTAAAGCCAGCAGGTTCGTGCCGAACTCAGGAGATCAAGTCCCCTTCTGTGCTTATCATTTTTCTAGGCTACTTCGGCTCGTTACCCTTACAGCTCAAGTGCATGTTGGGACTAATCGCGATATTCCTGCAACTGGAAACTGCCGTGTTTGCTCATGGAAAAGCACAGTTTTTAAAACATTATTATAAACATCAATAATGGTGCTTGATCTTTGAGTAAGTTCTTTCCCTCACTTATCGTCCACACGTTTACTCACGATTGGAGCTTGTGGAGGAGTCATGTACCAGCAAGATTGTGAATACGTCACATTTAACTTGCGTTTCATTCTATACACATAACAAATTTCTGCTTCATTATAAACAGTAAACATCTTAGTGGAAAATTTTCGGTGTTATGGAAGGAATTCTTTACGTAATATGTTAAAGGACTTCTTATTTTTGTCACAGTTGATTAACACATTTTTAGTGTATTTTATATTGCGCTTGGAGTTGGATCCCTGTCTGAATTTATCATTTGATGATCTTTAGTTTGCTTATGTTATTTATCTTTCTTTTAAGGTGCTTACTACACCAACAATTTATGGATAAGTGAATTAATCTGCCCAGGCGGATCTGTAGCACAGGCTGTCAACAAGTTGTTTTCAAGTGTAAGCACCGCAGAGGGGTCAGAAGCGTATTTATTCTTAATTCTGAACCACGAAATTTTGTATTAATAATTTAATTTGATTACAATGATCCTCATAATTTTAATAAGTATTCTTAATATATATATATATATATATATATATATCCTCTATTTGGACTACAAAACCAAATGGCACATAATAAAGTCTTCCGAATCAGTTGGCTGCTGAGCGAGTGAATACGGCTTTCCAAGAGTGGCCTTAGAAGTTTTCTCTTACTAATTTACCTTGGAAAAATTTGTAGTAAATAGTGCTTGCAATAGTTTAAGTATAAGTATTTTGTGAATTTACTTTCTATTTTACATAAAGACTATATAAAGACTCAGAAACCAGCTTGTAGTGGAGTGCGATAACGATTCTCGGCTTGGACTAACTTGTTATCTGGTCTTCCAGTTTGAAGTTGGTGTATAATGTCGCGTCTCATGATTCACGCTGCGAAGCAGTTGACCTCCTGGTCCAAGGTCAGGTCTGAAGCTGCATGCGGGACGGAGGACGGCCAAATGTCAGCACCTACATACTGAACATTAGGCGTATTCGGTGATTTTATGGTGCTGCCGACAATGCACTCAAATGTTTCTCGAATGTATTTGTAAAATCCTTCCTTCACAAACACTCATCACTAATATCACATAATCATTTAAAAACATTAGTGGTATATTTATTTGATAATGCTGCTCTCCTGTTTTATTGTTCACGTAGTTTATTGTAAACTGTGTTTTCGATTTAGAAATTGAGGACAAGTACCAAATGTGTGGATCTAAGGAAGATCGTTCCTTTATGATTATTCAGTGCGTTTAGTTTGTTAGCGTTTATGCTAGGAAAGATTATTTCTCATATCATTTTATCGATTTTTCGTTATCAAAATGTTCCATAATACTAAAAACGGTTAACAATTACCGTGACCTCGATTCTAGACAATTCTCGTCTTTCTTGGTAGAGAGGACGAAGATACATCTTTTTTTTGCCCAGTTGCTTCGCGCGTGCTGTATTAGCCATATTCCGAGACTATTTATTGAAACTTATTTAACATGGCAATGAGTGAGTGCAGTTTTAGAGACGCTGGAACTGGCTACAAAGTATTTCTAAATGTTTACTTCATGAATTAGGTCGCCTAGTTTGACGAAGTAAATAACATTATGAATTCCGTGTGTGTGCGTGTGATGCAGCCAACTACATCTCTTCCTGGCCGCTCTTCGTTTCTGCTTTAGGAGCGTCTTAAATAGGTTAATACGAATAATTAACAATAATTAGAAAACTATCAGGGTTTTGCATCCATGTATATTTAGTTGTATTTGTAATATATGATTTACATTCATTTGTAAATTTTATTTGAGACTATTCAACAGTAAGTCAGCACTAAATTAGCCTAAAGTAAGTGTATCAGACAAAACATTTGTTCCAGAGTTTAGTATTTTCTTAATTTAGAATTGTTAGGAATTGGATAGTGTTCTTACTAGACCTTAGTTCGCGAATACTTGATATCCCAGTTACTGCAGGATATTATTGATTCCTTTGGTGGAATATCCAAAAAGTATTATTAAAAAAGTCGATATTGTTATGATTTTGATGTTTTAAATAAATTTACTTTCTTTTACAACGATGCCTTTAGCATCAAATTCGTTTTTGATCGTGTTTTTAATTGCTTTACTCGATCGTGGAGTGATGTAAAAACATATTACTACCCTATTATTAGTCTGATAAGTAGCAGAAGTCTTGTGAACTAGAGTGATTAGTCACGTGTGTGTGTGTGGCGGGCGGAGCCTGGCCTGTTATCTGTTGTGTGCGCCTGGGTCTAGCTCGCTGGCGGCCTGTTGCTATCTGCTCCACCAGTCCACCCCTCACTGCGTGCTAGTCAACACTAGACGACTGCTGGGGTGGTTCCTTTAAAAGAACGGAGATGTGTGGTGGCGTGGCATTGTGCTTAACGCTTCAATTAGTCGAGCCGCGAACACCACAAAGTTCGCATGACAAAGACTGTTTTTTTTAGACGCGTGCGTCGTTATGTAAATAATTTAATTAACTTGTGAAATCATCTCATGTTTTTTGTTGTTGAAAGATGAGGCAAAAAATAAATCAATGTGGCAGTATTATATGTAAATAGACGTTACTTCTGAAAAATGCAGAATTTGGCGTAAAAAATATACTTATTTGGATTTTAAGTTTGTGATAATGCGAGCAACTGAGGTTTTAGGCGAAGTTTCTACGGTATCGCGAAAACTGCGCCCAGTGAAATTTGCGACCAGAACTGGGTCTCAACAATGCTATAGCGGTTTGAGTCTTTGAATCGGTATTAATTATTGAATAGGATCAAACTGGTTGTGTTAGCCGTCCCGCCGGCGCTGTGAGGGGATTGCTACGTTTGTAGCCTATGTTTTAGAACAGCTGTTAACGTTACAAATGTTCATAGTTTATAATTGTTATTAAAACATAAGTTTTATTCTGCCTTAAAAGACGTGGAAAAGAAGTGTCATAGCGAGCCCTATACTTATAGAATCGTAGTCAATTTCATGCAAAATAACCCTTTACATTACCAGTGCAGGAAATGTTCTACTATCGGTTGTTGTGGGTTAACTGTTTTTGCATTTATGACTTGAAAACCAAAACAAGCAAAATCTATTACTGCCATGAAGGCATTGCGAAAAAAGAAGGGACTGAGGTTTCCTCTTTCCGTAATCACTTCATAGCACATTTCACCCCCCAAACTATAGGTTTTTGTGGGAGACGATGACATCATCCTAGAGTTTAACAAGCGGTGGTCCAAGAACTTTAAAAACATGGCTCCAAAGTGAAGCTCGAAAACAAAATACGTGGTTTTCACCACACACCGTCAGTCGTCTTCATGGCATGATGGATATTGAACTGACCGGATATCCAAATAATCTTGTCAGTCCACGTCATCCACATCAATTTCCCCACAGATGACACGATAATGGAGTGACATCGCTCCATTTGCACGGAAGGAGCGATCGTGTGGCTTGACGACCCGTCTGCCAGTGCGATCTGGTTAGTACCGCACTGGAATCTCCGAACAGTGTTGCAGATCAGCAAAAAATTCAACTTTCGGTAATGAGTGAGAAAAAGTTCGAAGAAGTAATACTTAACTTGCGAAACAAGGTTATCTGCTTTTTAATTCGAAACATTTGCGTGTCTATATATATATATATTTTTTAAATAGAAACTAGTTTGGCTGTTTTGGCCGTGTAATGTAAAATGTCGCTGACTAGCTTCCGTTCGATTTGTTCTCGTAAAAACTTCCAGGCCACGATTTAATGAGACCAGGTCGGGTCGTCTAAAGGGACCTTTAGAGTGATTACGAGTCGCAGCTAGGCGGTGACGCAAAGGGAACAGTGGCTGCAGATTTTAGGTTGGCCGCTAATTTCACTGGTCGCAGTTTTCACATATCCGTTTCTACACGTATTTTAAAACTGAAAATTCAATTACAAATAAATCTGCAAAATTTCTCTCATGAAAGACACTGCTAACAATGTAGAAAAGATAGGCTGCGCAGAAACAGTTGTAATTTAAGTGCATAAATTTGTATATGAAAATAAAATTATCAATAACGATATGTGGGAGTGGGTCCTATAAACATAACTTCTGCTTGAGAGTAAAACTCGTTTTCACAATTTCGCATATCAATATATAAAACCATCTATCCTAAAAATAAACGCTAAACAATAAGTATCGCGTAATACGGAGCACTAAATGTTATCAGCTTGTTCTAGGGCAAAAATAATTTAAAAAATACGGATCTGCTTAATAGGACTGATTCGCTTTAGTCACCATATTCTGCCAGTGACTGCTTTCCAGATCCACGCTGGTTGGCGGAAGCAGTCAGACTAATCACTATGCCTATGACGTCAGGACTGTCTGCTGATTACATTCAGCGGAAAAGGCAGAACGCACTGCGCTGGCGACCTGCTAGACTACCAAAGACAATAGCACGCCAATTAAACTTCGAGCTTACGAATGTTTATTCTCAACCAAACATTTCCAATTTTCCTATACAGTCACAAAGAAGTTACTGGTGGTAGTAGCCATTAATAGTTAGCGCATCGCGTTTATAGATGGGTTTGGACATCGTTTTAAAGTTGGGAGGCAGTTGACGAGCAAGATTTCGGCCAAACATGATTTTCAAAAATTGGAGAAGGTGTGCTGAGCCGTTTTCCGCCCGCAGTTGTGAAACTAAGTTGTCATACGTCCATTTTTTTTTTCTGTCGTCATTCTTTCGACTGGTTTGATGCAATCCTCCATCCCTTCCTAACCTCTTCATCTCTACATACCCCTTACAACCCACGTCCTCAATTATCTGCTTCATATATTCTAATCTCTGTGTTGTTCTACAGTTGATACCTTCGACTATCCCCTCTACCAGCAAATTAACCAATCCAGTATGTGTCAAAATATTACCTACCAGCCTGCCTCTTCTTTCTGTAAGCTGCTTTCACAAACTTCTTTCCTCGCCCATCATTTCCAAAACTCATTCATTTCTTTCTTTGTCAGTCCACTTAATTTTCAGCATTATTCTGTAGCACCACATTTCAAATGCTTCAATTTTCTTTCTTTCCGGTATTCCTAAAGTCCATGTTTCGCTACCATAAAGTGCTGTGCTCCACACATACTAGGATTTAAAACGATGGCATGCGCATTATCACAGAATATATTACTGAAGTTGCCACTACTTCTCATTAATACAGAAATCAGTTAGAACATTACAATTGTGACTAATTGTTAGGCTGTAATTAAAATATATAGCGTTAAACTAGAAATTGAGAATTTGAGAACTTGACAGGCTTACAATAATGCAGACAAGCGTTAATTATGCAGACCTCCACCCTCCTCCGAAAACACCTCTGACGAGCGTGTTCAGATAGCCACTAAGTAAAGCACATCGGCTATCACCTGCGCAGTAGTGAGTAGCGATCATTATTAATACCATGCAATCGACACAGCGACTTTGTCTCTCTTCGTAAACATTTTAGCTCTTAATAGTTTTTATTAACTCTCAGGGCAAATATAGCATGCGGTGAACCAATCACGTAATTCTTATCTGCGCACACATAAACATTTTAGCTCTTAATAGTTTTTATTAACTCTCAGGGCAAATATAGCATGCGGTGAACCAATCACGTAATTCTTATCTGCGCACACAAGCACGAACATGTCACTCTTAAGCGCACCTTCCACTCGAAACCGGAGATTATGTGGCACTCCGATTACTACTCCAGCTCCTGTAGCAAGTATCGTTACCTAATTCACCATATCTCCACATTTACATTTTAACGATACCCACCTCAATTTATATTCAGAGTATGTTCACTTTTTCGGATTTTAGTTTCGTAAATAATTTCCTTTTATATATACCGCGATAATTATTGACTTGTGTACAAGCTATGTGTAGCGACGAAATTCTCCAGAAACGCTGACTGTTGCGTCTTATATGAAAGTTTCAGGCTTATAGTATTTACTATTTATATGTATCTAACAAAGATAGGCCTTGAATGCGGAAACCGGGATCGGAAAACTCACAAGGTGGAAACAGACCACAGTATAACACCTCGGCTAATTCACCCTAAAAACTTAACTTAGTCCACAACCCGAAGGTTGGTTGGATCCTCCCGAAGGAAGCATACTAAGCCATTGTGTCAGAGGTAGGGCGGCTAGTTCCTTTCCTCTGGGACCTACAGTTTAACATGGAATCCGAACCACGGAGCGTCCTGGCATAGCTCATATGATTAAACACAACTCTCTAATACAGCTGTATTCGTGGACCTCGGTTTAGAAGAAATGTAGAGTTAAAAACTGAAATTTTACATACTCTTCAAATAAGTTGTAGAGAAGCAAACAAAACCGGTAAGACTGTTGAGTGGTTGAAGGCGCCGAGCAGTATATGAAGGATGCCGAGTTCGATTCTCGGTTGAGAATTCTTTTTTTCGCTGCAATTTGCTGTTCGTAGCATTACAGATTCATTTATATAAAAATTGACAAAAATTGTAGAATTATTCCCAAATTTTAGGATTATTATTATTATTATTATTCTCGAATCATAAACATCAAATACACAGTTAAAACATTATGCAAATTAATAACTTTAAACAAATTTAGCACAGCGTGATACAACCATCTGAAACAAGCTGCTTCATACCAGGAAAATTTTAAGATATTCTTCCAGTGCTACAAACACTTATTATTTTAAAAGATTTAGAAAATGCTTTCAGATTTGGTGAAAATCTCCGATACAAAAAGATATTTTTTTTTGGAAGGGTACTTTTTGTTAATATTACTCTACCTCTGAGATCATTGGAGACGGGAGAAGATGTCGCATATAAATAGTGTGACGACAAGCAGATCTATGTAATTTAAATAAATATATGAATATACTGTAGTTTTTTGTCATATCATCATATACTTTGTGTGTAAAATTCCTCCACTTATCTACTTTTGAAACATGAATTTCAAATTCCTTTTTGGTAAATTATTAATCACTCCCTTGGTAATTTATTCCGATCCCTGACGCCCTTACCCACAAAAAAAAAAAAGAAGTATTCCACTCCCTTATGCATGAAATCAATTGCCACCTTTTGCACTAGTACTAATTCTTCGACCAACATTCCTTCAAGCTCTATCACCAACATACAATTCATACTCTCCCAACACTCTCTTCACCCATCACCTTACAGGGCCACTATTTTGAAGATCATTTTCTGGGTACATGTGATGGTGCATCAAGGCTGTGTTGAAAGGACATCTACATCTACATCCATACTCTGCAATTCACAAACGTTGGGGGTGGCAGAGGGTGCTAAGCACCAATCTTAATTCCGCGCATTCCAATTCCTAATATTGCGAGGACATTAAGGAAACGGGAAAACATTTTGCTAGATCTGTTTTTAGAAGAAAGAAACGATAAAAGCGGAGAATAGATAACCTGAGGTGACGAGATTACCTGAAGAACTATAACAGCTGAGAAAATGGTCGAGACAGTATTTGTGCTTTTATTCTTCTGAATTTCGTTCCTTCTATAACGAAACAGCGTGAATTACTGATAGTCGTTTTCCTACCAAACATTCTGGCAAGTCACGCATTTTATTATCAGCTTCTAAGGGCAGTGATACAATTCTCGTTCAGGATATCTGCTGGGCGATAGTCTGCAAATCAAGCTTTTCATTCGATTTCTGTTGGGAATGGTTCTCATTGCTATGAGAAAAGCTACTGCCTCTAATGAACATGATAGAAAAGGCTTTAGTATTTACACATCCTTCACTCTGTATTGCGATAGGTACAGCAATCGCAAGTACAGTTTTGTTTTGTACTACATGTGTTTTCTGTCAAGCTTTGCACAATTGCGTTTTATGTTATTGTGATTGCATAACTTGTAGTTTGATTCCACCCCCTTCTTTCCCCAGAATTGTCTTGGGTGATCAAAATAGGCAATACACATGAAATAAACTATAACAATTTCGCCTCTCCCTGACCAACATTCCAAATTATGGGTAAACGCTCAGATGTACATAATGTGATTTAAGCTGCATTATATATGAAAGTTTTGGCGCAGCATTGTATTGTATTGACCGTGTTTTATATTCTCGTTGCGTTGGCAGAGGCATAAAATATTCAGAAAACATGAGTCATCGCTTCGCTGCAAACCGCATGATACAGCCGCAAGTTTCCAAACATTTCTATGAAGCTATATGTCTTTCAAGTCAGCGCTTGATACTTTTAATGCAGCAACTGTGGCGATCATCGTAAACGCAGCAACACAAAACGAAACTAAAAGGACTACATTCCTCATTATCAGATCAATTCTTTAATATCCCTGCAATTTTAAGGGAAGGATAATATAATGTAGTCATTACATGTGTCATCCATATCCATGAATTTTCCTGTTTGACTGACTACAGTGTTTGACAAAAACGACTCTTATCAACTAAACCGAAGGTCATAGGTCGTCTAGATTTCTGTCTGTTGCGACACCAGTTTAATATCCGCATTTTGATTTCTGTTATAGAAGATTTACGTATTTGCTGTAATCTTGCGTCGGATTAAGAAAACAGTAAAATCACAGCAGGATTTTTTAAGTTATCTGGCGGGTTGCGTGGCGCAGTCGGTAGATCGGCAGATGCGGCCCGAATGCTCACGACTGCGTTCCACATGACTTGTTCAGGCCAGTCCAGCCTACTGTCCTATGAGGACTCCTCAGGGAAGTAAATAATGACGCTCATTAAGTCAACTACTCCTTAGTGCCGAAAGTTCGACGAGAATGCGGAGTTTGCCGCGCGATTCTCACCCTATAGTTTTACTGACCCGGGAATGGGAATTTAAAAAAAGTGACCAAGTATAAAATTTGGTATAAGAGTGGATTGTCAAAATCAGATTATCATCTTGCAAATTATCCTTCTAGAAAAGTCCTGTCAGGAACAATTTCAAAGATATGTTTCAATTCTAAAAAGATAATGATTTTTTTTAGTTTGGTAGAACATATGAAGCAGATAATATTGAGGACGTGGGTTGTAAGGGGTATGTAGAAATGAAGAGGTTAGCACAGGATAGGGAGGAATGGAGGATTGCATCAAACCAGTCGAAAGACTGACGACAGCAAAAAAAAAAAAGTCTGTTGTAAATGTTTCACACAGAACGTAAGTGAAAGCCTTCAGATATTAAGTGTGTATAATAGGAGTCATGTAGTCTAGTCTTCTGGGTATCAGATCTTTGACATTAATATAACGATAGAAAAATAGTATATCTCACACGGACAGCAAAATATCAAGTTGAATTTAATCGAAACAACTTCTTGTGATTGTACAATTTGATGATATGGTTCATAACATTTTTATGCAGACTAAATATTCTTTGTATTCAGTGGCGTAGCTAGGTCAACAAGGGCCCCGGTGCAAAAAATATTTTGGGCCAGATAGGCCAGATGGGTGACTTTTTTTTGCTTTGTGTTGCTGGTAAGGGCCCCCTGAGCTGAGGATGGGGCCCTTGAGTTGTGCTTAGGGGACCCCCTGAGCAGTGAGGGACTTCCTGTGTCTCAGGGGCTCCCTTAGACGGCTAGAGAGCTAAAAAAAAAAAGGTCGCCAGTTTGCCATGAAGGCTTGTGGGGCCTCTGAACTTTTCTTGGGGGGCCCCCGGAGGATCGCTTTGGGGCCCCCAGAGGTGCGCTTTGGGGCCCCCTGAGCGTAGGGGCCCCGGTGCACTGCACCGCCTAGCCCATAGTAGCTACGCCCCTGTTTGTATTGACATAAACAACGAATCCGTGTTAAAGTAGACGACATGAAAATCCATTGCGTATGAGTTTTATTCTGGGCGATATTTAGCCGATATTTGGCATTATTCATGCGACCGTTTTCGGACGGAAGTGGATTTTATGGTATTTGCAAAGCAATAAGACCTGTTTGTAGATTGTTATCATGTTTTCATATTTTTACTCCCTCAGGCGAGTCGTGCAAGGAACTGGGTGCGCCAGTGTGGTCCAGGATATCGTACAGTAGACAGCTCTAATGTCCGTTTCACGCTTCGGTGCCTTTCAAGACTTTCACTTCGATTGTCGCCGCTCGTTTGGGTTCCAGCAACTCCAGCACAGAACAGTATTTTAACGCTTAATGCTGGTGTTTAAAGCGAATTACGGCCACTCTTGCTGTACGAAAACATTATGCAATTTGCCGTGTCGCGTTTAGTGTAGTGCATTGTCACATGTAGTTGAAATACGCTGAATTTTCTATTAGTCACCGAAATAAACGGAACTAAATACAGTTTTAAAGTTGAAAATTGTTTCCGGTAAAAAAAAGCAACAACGTAAAAACAGAATTTTGATATGAGGTTTATTAAATCAGTGCAAGGGCTTATTGTTTTATTGGTAGTATTGCGTTTTGGAATTCAGCCTATATATTAGTAGTAGGAAATTCGAAATAACCTGATCCCTTCAATTTAGATGTGAAGTATTCTTTTTCATGTTATCGACCAATTGGCTCTTAGAAATTCGACGAACAGTAGTACGGTATTCTGGCGATATTACCCAGCTTAGTATATTTGTCTAAAAGCGTAAAGTTCCCCACTCAACGAATTATATGGGAGCAGACTAAGTGTAGACTGTCAGTACCCAGCGTGGGAGTAGTGATCGGATTTCCCCATCTGAAACATGACATTCAGACTAATTTAAATTCAGATGGTTAATTTTAAGGATTAGTATTGGATTTGCTGTAATTGATATAAATTATTTCCTCAAAGAACTGGTTGGATAAGGAAGCCATGAACTGAATGTGTTTGCTTGACTTCTTGTATAAGTAATGTACACTACTCATTCAATGACGTAATCTCTGTCGTTCTAGGTTGACACGTGATAGCTAGACTAACAGCTTCAGGGTGAAGATAACCTAATGAGTAATGACTAATCTCGGCACGCCACATGTCAACACGCATTGCGTCATAATAATAATCATCAACTTTTGGAAGTCATTGGCTGAACAACTTGTCGGATTTACATTCCGATAAGTGATTTACTCTCCAGCACTAAAAAATAACCACTGTAAAGTTTGGCATGTGTTTAGAAAATTGTAGTTTCAGGCCATGACTTAAGACGTTGAATGCAGGGCAAGTACAATTGGCTCTTAGAAATTCAGCAAACAGTAGTACAGTATTCTGGTGATATTACCCAGCTTAATATATCTGTCTAAAAGCGTAAAGTTCCCCACTCAACGAATTATGTGAGAGTGGAGTAAGTATTTTCGTGTAGACTGCCAGTAGCCAGCGTGGGACGCTAAAGCGTCAGCCTCATCATTCTTACGGTCGGAGTTTCGCTTCCTGAAAGGATATTTTTTAATGCATGCAACTTTTCTAAGTTTTCATAGTTTCCACATTGTGCTAATATTTCAAGTTAATGTGCATTTAGAGACAATGTTTGGTCCAGATTTGTAAATGAAAACACCGTTTGTTAACATCTTATTTTATTATTATTATTCATATAGCTTAGACTCGTTTCGCCCTTGTGGAATGGGGCATCGTCAGTGAGAATTTGTATCGAAACAGTTATATGTTGATCGGAAACAGTTCTATTTGCACTTTTGTAGAACCCTACCTATTACTGTGGTTCAACATTGCTCGTTTTGTTTTTGTCAACATCACTATTTCACTTTTTTTAAAATTGGTCAAACTTTTAGTCATCATACAGCTACTACCCTATCATTATTTTATTTTTTTATTCCGGCAAGTCCTGGGAAATTTTTGTATAATGGCCTGAAGAATTGTGTTACTCTATTGGGATTTTGCAAGCGCTGAGTTAGACATAAAATCTGTTATTATTTTGTTTAATTTATCATTACTGTTAGCGTTACATACTGTTGAAAGGAAGGTTTTTCCTGCTCAGTTCTTCTTGTCGAGCTAATTGAGTGAGCCAATTAAATTACACCGAATTTGCTAAAGATAGCTTTCCATTTTACGCTGACTGTTCTTCAAAATAACCTGTAAATGAAGTAGGTCAAGCGCCACCTTTACTCACACGCAGTATCAATACAACAGAGCGTTAACGCTCTGCCTTTTCGCCCGGCAGAGCGCGGGTTCGAATCCGAGTCCGGCCATCCAGACTTCGGTTTCCATGCCGAAATGGTTCCTTCAAAAGGTCGTCTCGAATTCCTTAGCGTTACTTGCCATCATTCTCCTCCGTTTCTAATAACGTCGACGAAGAATAAAGCCATAAGCAATAAATAAATAAAATGCACAGAATTTACTTTTCCCTTCATACACGTACATTCATTCTAACAACGCGCACACTTACTTTCTTTTTAAAACGGTATGGTATTTATTCGTTGCTGCTACTTTCTTAACTACTTTGGTTACCTCTTAAATTTAATCACTCCAATTAAAAATGTTACACACGTGTATTCAATAATAGTTTATGAATCCTTTAGATATGTTCCTTACAAAATACCCACGAGTCCTCTTACAAAATTTCTAATAGCACCATGAGAGGAATATAAAAACACTGAGTAAATAGTATATTTTCTTCCCTGTAACCACGTAGCTCCGCGTATTGTTTCTAAATGGTACCCAGTTTATCTGAGTTTGATGGGTTTACCATTTACTCGTTACAGTTAAGGCGTATGGCGCAGTTTGCCTGAGTATCCTCGGACATGCCTTAACCTCAGAACTGACATTTTACCTTGATAAAACGTTTTATTGGGTCCGTACCCGAAAGGAAACTGATTGTCAGCCCCATTGTTGTCCACTCACAGGACCCTAGCTCGTAGACAGAAAAGTTATGGACTGAAAAACTGCACAGGTTATGTATCTGGTTTAACCAAAACCGAATATCGTATCTAAAATTTTATAAAAATTATGTACCATAGGGAGCCTAGTCAAATAAAGTGTGTTCGACAAAATACCTGCTTAGATGTCTGTAGATAACAAGCCTTTATTTAAAGAACAAATTAATGTTTTATTGGCAACTCGTTCTCAGACGAATTCGTACCAAACGACGTTTACTTCTATATTTGTGTAATTGCATAATAGGCCTATAATTGCTTTCTCGTTTATTATAACTTGTCATGAATATCTGTATATATTACGATATGTTATATATCGCAGAGTTCTTTCCTCGGCCCAAATCTATTGAACGAATATAAAAAGTGAAGGAAAAATCTCCAGTAAATTGGTGAAATGTTACAATTGTCCAAATCAAAAAAACATCGAGAATAGTTGATCACTAGCTTTCAAACAAGAAAATTGGAAGTATCTGAGAATGCGAAAGCTGGTTTTTTTGGAAAGTCCTATTTTTTTGCTCAGCCTGTTGTAGAGGTTGCGAGAAGCCGCCGAGAGCTGTGCGGTGAGTGTGGCTTACTGAAGCGGTAAAAAGCGATGGCATGAGGAGGCATTGCCGAAGTTATTGGCTCAGCTATCTGCAGCATACACGCCTCACGCTCCTCTTAGGCCAATATTGAATTTTCTAGCCCCACACACTTAAGCTCTTAGCGTGTAAATGCGCTCTTTGAGGATTGGGAGGATAACTTGAAACAATTTTCCTCACCACTAATCTAGAACAATTCGCCCTCTTAAATATTATTACTTAGGGATTTTATGTGATGTATGTAGCCTGTAGCTTTATCGCAACTCATTCCGCAATTAAATTACGCCATTAAACTCGCTTCTGTACTACTGTATGTGTGCTTTTAATTATATTGTCAGCATGAAATAACACGTAATGTTAAGGAGCCATGCGTTCTTTCTGTTTTCTTAATCAACATTATTTATCTAAAATAGAGACTTTAGTAAGATTTATAATTAAACTCACTACTGTAATTATCTTAGTAACTCCTATTCAGCTACTAAGCTAAATGGCTGTTAGTAACCTATTAACAATACTTTTCCACGGATTTTAATTATCCTATTTTTAGAAAATTTCATATATTTCCAAGTAATTTTTGACGCTCTTACTTTAAGGGTTAGGTTACCGGGACAAGTTTTGAGTGTAATAACTCGTAACTGTTTTATTCGGCAATTTCTTTTTAATATAAATTACATCAACAGTTTTGTACTGTATTTGACCAGCATTTTTGAAAGGTTTTCCCCAATTTTCCAAGTTTGTTTGTCGAAATTAATAAGTATCTACAAGAGAAGAAAAGTTATTTGATTGCTACTTTACAATTCTTCGCGTAGACCACGAGCACACTCAACATTGAGCGGCATTCCCACAGTGCTGCCGTATCTCTAGTTCTTGCATACGATAAGCCTCGGAAGACTGTGACAGAGCAAGTGAAGCACTTGCTTTATCGATCATTCACCTCTTCTTCACTCTAAGTCGATGTCCTTTTCTTCATCTGAAATCTTTCTTCAGTACGTGAAGGGCACATCAAGAAAAGCAAAGATACTTTTATGAAGTTTGTTGATTTAGAAAAAAAAAATATGTTAAGTGGGACAAAATGTTCAAAATTTTAAAGAAGTCTGCTCTAAAATATCGCGCTATAAGAAAACTTTTTATTATAATCAAATGACTACAATCAAAACAGAGTATCATGAGAGAGACTTACATCGGTTAAAAAGGAGTGAGATAAGGTTGCAGTCTATCTCTATCAACACTCAACTTGTACGTAGAGCAAGCAATAATGACAGTAAAAGATAAATTTGAACGTGGCGTAAGTGTTCAAGGAGAAATTCAGTATGCTACGAGTTTCTGATGATATTGCCATGTTAGCAGAACAGACTGAGGATCTTTGGAAATTACTGAATGTCATGATTAAAATACTGAAGGAAGACCTTGGTCTAAATATAAACCAAAACAAGACAAAAGTGATAAAATGTAGCATAAATCATAACATTAATAGTAGATAAAATATAAAAACAGGATCGGATAAAATAGAAGAAGTAAGTGAATTCTGTTACTCGAGAAGTAAAATTACAACTGATGGCCGAACAAGAATGATGTTGAAAGCAGAATAGCTCCAGCGAAAAGAGACTACTTGAAAAAGAGAAATCTTTTAGTTTCAACTATTGATCTAAGACTCAAAAGGAAGTTTTTAAAACTCTGTGTGAAACACTTTAGGAGTACCAGAAAGAAGGAAAATTGAATCATTTGAAATGTGGAGCTCTAGAAGGATACTGAAAATTAAGTGAACGGATAAAGTTCGAAATAAACGTGTTTTTGAGATGATGGGTGACGATAGAAAGTTGTGGACGATTCTTACAGAGAGAAAAGACAGGACGGTGGGTCATACTTTAAAACATGCGCGATTGTTTAATTCGTTAGTGAGGGAACAGTTGAAGGAAAGAAGTGTAGAGGTAGACAAAGAATATGTGAAGCAGATAAATGAAGACGTAGTCTGTAAGGGTATTTTGAGATGAAGAGGTTAGCGCAAGATAGGAAGAGATGGAGGATTTCATCAAACCAGCCGACAGGGTGATGACAGCAATAATATTAATAACATTTACCGGATATGTACTAAACAAGCTAGGTAAAATTTGCTGTCCTTGTTACTTGATAGTTTTTGAACATTGTCTACATATAAACGCCGTGATCTGTACATTACGTAAATGCCTCATCTAATTTTTATAAAATTCCGCTAGTTTGATAACACAGCAAGCAGTCCAGGAAATAGACAACTGTATTTTATGTTAGCTGCTCGGCGAAGCGGAGCCCGATATGCTTAGCGTTAGTATTTCCTAGATAGAATCAATCTTCCGTTTGGTTGGTAGAAAACTAGTTGCTCGGAATTGTTGCAGCGTTCAGGAGACATCCTCTATCTTGCCACATTTTGAAGTGTTCTTTGCCTGTGTGCACTAACACGATGTAATTATTCCACATACACGACATAGTATTTGTAAATCTTGTGTATATATATATATATATATATATATATATATATATATATATATATACACACGTGTGTTTTCCTATAGTTCACTTTTCAGCCACCACTGCCTAGCACAGATCACTGGTCTTTGTGTGTGGAAATAGCATGGAGTTTCCCGTCGTGCACAACGTTGACCGAATGTCGATAGCTGTGGGGATGTGGGAGATATGATGGTTAAAAGTGGTCGATGCAGGCCATTTTCGTATTTCGACCAAAGATATGTCTCCATATATGTCACTCTGCTGCCACAACTACATAGTATAGACCATTGGTGTTTGTGTGTGGTATTGGTATAGTGTCTCCTATCGTGTACTATGGTGGTTAGATGTCTGTAGCTATGGGGGTGTGGGAGATATGGTGGTTGAAAGTGGTCGACCTGCGGCACTTTCATATTTCTACCAAAAACGTATGTGTCATGGTGTATCACTTTTCAGCCAAAACTATCTAGCGCAGATCA
This sequence comes from Vandiemenella viatica, assembly GCA_031002005.1. Classification (NCBI taxonomy): domain Eukaryota; kingdom Metazoa; phylum Arthropoda; class Insecta; order Orthoptera; family Morabidae; genus Vandiemenella; species Vandiemenella viatica. Next base: position 118,242,231 of record CM061920.1, read on the forward strand.
ATGGTGTTTGTGTGTGGTAGTAGCACAGAGTCACCCGTCGATCACAACGTTGGCCGAATTTCGGTGAGTGTGGGAGATATGGTGTGTGAAATTGGTCGACCAAGGATATTTTCGTATTTCGACCAAAGATATGTGTGTCCGTATATTTTACTTTGCTGCCTGAACTACATAGCGCAGATGACTGGCGTTTGTGTGTGGTAATAGCATCGAGTCTCCCATCGTGCACTATGGTGGTTAGATGTCGGTAGCTATCAATCCAAATTCTTTACAAACACGGAGTCGTGGGTACCAGCTAGTATTTAAAATAACCTTTACGAGTCCAACGTTATGATGATGATGTTATATGTGACATCAACCAAATGTGTTTTGGGTATAACAGTTCCTGTAGCTACGTTAAAAACTTTCTGAATGTGCCTATACTAACATATAAAAATATTCGTATATACAAACAAATCGTAGCATTAGTCATTATTAAACAGTCCGTAAGAATTTGATAATATTTAACTGGCCACTACATAAGCCGCCTGTCAACAAAGGTCGTATTGTTATCTACTTTTATCTATTAACTAGCATTTGCTGGCTGCTTCGTGCTCGTGTGCTTTGGTTTGTGTAGAAATTCTTTACCTATTTTATTCTACAATATTACCAAATTTTAACTTGGATAGGCATAAATGTTATTATTTTAGTTGCATTCAATCGTACCAAATTTTGATCGCGAAACAGTGAATGTTTTAATGCGCATATGACAGAAGCTATGCTTTTCGAACGGAAAAATTAGCGAAGTTTCTGGTTAGTTTGAAATGCAACAAATTTTTTTTTTTTTGCTTTCAACGACGCCATGTTACTAATGTCATTATTTCAGCCACATGTAAGCAGTTCCAACGGGTCAAGATTCGAGCGCGATACAGTGAATGTATAAATGCGCATGTAACAGAAGCCATGATTTCCGAATGGCAATATTATCGGAGGTTGTGGTCAGATTGAAATGCAGTCTGAACCAGAATGACTTCTCACGCTTTGCTAAACAACAGGCACGATGGATTTACTTTTATAATTTACTCGGTGTAGCATAAGTCTTTAGGCATCCTAGTTACTTTTTAATTTAATTGGTTCCATGTTACTGTTGTCATTAACTAAATAATACCTAAGAAGTTCCAACTTTATGGCGACAAAAACCACAACCGAAAACAAACATTACAAAATCAGGGTTATGTGCGTTATTTAATAAAAAAGAACAGTTTATTCTACGGGCCGTGGTTTGAACAGAAGGAATAATTTGTACATACGTTCCTTGGGCGATGATATTCCAGAATATTTGTACATTATAGCCTTCAAATAGATACTAATCGAGTGGGCACTAGTTGTTATGCAAGAAATACGTATTGTTACCTGTTGATGTTTATTGTAAGCATAGTTCTTTTTCAAGCATCTTTCTTCCAGAAAAAAACTGAATTCCACATCTATATCTTATATTTTTATACGAGCAATTCTTGTATATACAGTATATGTATATTTGGGATCTCGGAAACGGCTATAACGATTTGGATGAAATTTCATATTTAGATAACGTCTTGTTTTTAAAGTTTATCTAAATAGGTGAATTCGCTGCAAAAACGCGAATTTACAAAAAACGAACAATTTTTGTGTTTGGTATCTCGGAAACGGCTCTAACTCCATCTCGTCGACATTTCAGGTACCTGAAACCTAATGATAGGTTCTCTTTGGTTTCAACAAGGAACTCGTTATCTTTAAACGAACAATTCATGTATTCTGACCCATGCGAATATTTCGTACAGTATCGTGATACATCACCGAATGGTAAGATAACAATGAGGAAATAAATAAATGCAAGTATTTATTAATGAAAGGTATTTTATTTTGAAGAGTAATAATAAATATCACTTTCACTGCAAAAAGTCGTTATCATTAAATACTACATATTTAATAGTAAAACATTTAAAAAGTAAATATTTTTTTCATCTTCTTCACTTTATAAATGTCCTTTGAAAACAATATTAGCTGTTATAATGTGATCATCGTTGACGTTTAGGCCGTGTCTTTAACAGAAAAATAGATATTAATGAATTTACAGACTCGTGAAAAAGCCATACGATAAAACAGATTCTGGTACCTTTTCACCATTAATTAATTCCTGATTATCATGAATATTTCTATTTAACATAATAATAGCATTTTTCTTTAAAAGCAACTTATGAGGTGGTATACCAGACGTTATCGGAATTGCTCTAGCGATTTGTATGAAATTTCATGCGTAGATAACGATTTGCTTTTCAAGTTTGTAATACGATTTTACAACAACTACAAAAAAAAAAGAGCAATTCTTGGATTTGGTATCTCGGAAATGCCTCTAACCTCATTTCGTAGGATTCAGGTACCAGTAAGCCTACTGATGTTAGTTAAGCTTCTCTTTGCAAGGAACTGTGCACTTAAAAATACCAAGGAAGTCTTCAAAAAAACCTTCAACTTTAATCAAACTTTTCTCAAAATCTTGCATATTGAACAAAAATGGAGGATACAGAACGAAGACATATATTGTCTCTGTGCAAACATATACCAGAGACAAATTTTGTAACTGTCAAAGATGTTAATAATCTCGGTGATTGTGCTTACAGTAAATTATATATTACTCACGCTTGTTATGTTTTTGCACATTCCGTGAATTTTAATGTTTTAAATTCAGAAAATTGATTAAATAAATAGCCGAAGTAATGAAACGTAAGAAAAGTAGTGTGATCTTTTGTCAGTTTTTCGTAAAAGGAGTGAACATCTCAGGTACAGTGTGATCCGTCTAGAAATGATTCCAATTACTTGCTCCATCCCTCGGAACATCTATGTCATTAGTTATTTACGTAGATATTGATCCTGGACCATTAGCTCTAAAAATTTGAAAAAAAAACCATTCAAATTGATGAGGTAGCGCTTGCATTATACCGTCCCTCAGACACAACGTAGTTTGTTTACAGATTTATTATAGTATAGATGCCATTGTTCTGTTGTGCTTTTTGTTATAAACAAAAATGTGTTTTTTGTTGAAAACTGCCTTTATTTTTGCATGTAGTTTCTATTTCCTTCTATGAATTGATTTTTTTATATATTTTTTTTTGTCGTCAGTCTTTCGACTGGTTTCATGCAATCCTCCATCCCTTCCTATCTTGTGCTAACATCTTCATATCTACATATCCCTTACAACCCACGTCCTCAATTATCTGCTTCATATATTCTAATATCTGTCTTCCTCTACAGTTCTTACCTTCCACTGTTCCCTCCACTAACAAATTAACCAATCTAGCATGTCACAAAATATGACCTACCAGCCTCTCTCTTCTTTCTGTAAGCTTCTTCCACAAACCTATTTCCTCATCCATCATTTCCAAAACTCGTTCATTTCGTACTTTGTCCATTTAATTTTCAGCATTCTTCTGTTTCATCACATTTCAAATGCTTCAATTTTCTTTCTTTCTGGTATTCCTAAAGACCATGTTTCGCTACTATAAAGTGTTTGCTCCACACATAGTTTTAAAAAGTTCTTTCTAATTCCTAGATCAATGTTTCAAACTAAGGTTTCTTTTTTTCATTTAGGCTCTTTTTGCTAGTGCTATTCTGCTTTTAACATCATTCTTGCTTCGGCTATCGATTTGCTTCCCAAGTAGCAGAATTCACTTATTTCTCCTATTGCATCCGATCCTATTTTTATATTTAATCTAGTGTGATTGGTATCATTTCTGCTACATTTCATCACTTTTGTTTTTCTTTGATTTATATTCAGTCCAAAATCTTCCTCCTGTATTTTGTTCATTCAATAACTTCCAAAATCCTCAGCCCGTTCTGCTAACAATACAATGTCATCAACAAATCGCAGCATAATGATTTTTTTCTCCCTGATCACTTATGCCACGTGAAAATTTTTCTTTTATTTCTTTTATTTCCTTTATTGCTTCTTCTACATGAAAGTTAAATATTAACGGGTATAGACTACAACCTTGTCTCACACCCTTTTTAACTAATGCTTGCCACTCCTAGTTCTCTACTTTTATTATAGCTACTTGATTCTTATATAGTTTATAAAGAATTCTTCTATCTCGATATATTAGACCTGACTTCTTTAAAATTTTGAACATCTTGTCCAACTTAACATTATCAAAAGCTTTTTCTAAATCAACAATCACCAAAAACTATCTGTTTTTTCTTGATCCCTCCTTCAAGTATTAATCTTAAAGCCAGAATTGCTTCCTTCCTAAACCCAAACTGATCTTCACCTACTATCCTTTCCATTCTCCTGTCTATTATTCTGGTCAGTAATTTTGAAGCATGTGATGTTAGACTAATGGTGCGATAATTCTCACATTTGTCAGCTTGTGCTTTCTTCGGAGGTGTGAAGATATTTTTATTAAAATCAGTAGAAATATCTCCTGTTTCATAACTTTCTGATATCAGCTTGAATAATCTTTCGATTCCTTCTTCTCCTAGGGATTAAAGAAGTTCTGCAGGGATCTCATCAATTCCAACTGCCTTACTTGCTTTCAAGTCATTCAGAGCTTTATTAAATTCTGTCCTCAAAACAGGATCTGCTAAATCATCAGTGACAACATCGCTTTCCTTTTACATTACGCTATTGTTCAAGTCGTCTCCATCATAAAGTTTCTCAATGTTTTCCTTCCATCGGTTAGCTCTATCATCTGACCTTAAAAGAGGTTTCCCATCGGCAGCTTTAATGTTTACACCTATTTTCTTCATTTTTCCAAAATTCTGTTTGATCTTCCTGTATGCAACATCTACTTTACCTATGACCATTTCCTTTTCTTCTACTTCACACTTTTCTTGTAGCCATTTTTCTTTTGCTATTTTGCATTTCCTATTTATTTGATTTCTAAATTGCCTGTATTGCTCTCTTCCTGCTTCATCCTGAGCATTTTTGTGCTTTCTCCTATGATCCATCAATTTCAAATTATCCTCTGTGATCCAAGATTTTCGGGCGGCTTGTTCCGTAAAGCCTAATGTTTATTTTTCACCATCTTTCGTTATTTCGGTCTTTAATGCATTCCATTCGTCCTCGGTTGAGCTCCTTTCAGAATTACTTCTTAGACCTAAGTCTACCATTTGTTCAAATTTTTCACTCTTGCTGGATTGTTTCAGTTTATTCACTCCAATCTGTTCTGCTTATACTGCTTCCTTATTCGCTTGAATTTCAGCGTGCAGTTCAGTACTATCAAATTATGTTCAGAGTCTATGTCTTCTCCTGGGTACACTTTACAGTCTAGAACTTGATTCCTGAATCTCTGTTTGACCATGATATAATCTAGCTGATATCTACCTGTATCACCTGGACGTTTCCAGGTGTGTATCCTTCTTTATATCTTTCACAAAATTCTAGCAAGCTGTTTCCTCGCTCATTTCTTTCTCCCAGACCAAACGATCCTACAGTATTCCCCTCTTTTCCTTCTACCACTATTGTCTTCCAATGACCTATGATTATTAGATTTTTTTCCCCCTTTGTATACTGGATTAGTTCTTCAATTTCGGCATATATTTTCTCTGTTTCTTCGTCATCTTCCTGTGACGTTGGCACATACACTTGTACTAAGGTGGTTGGGGCGGGCTTAGTTTCTAACCTCATCAAACTAACTAAACTGTTCGTAATATCTCACACGTTTCCCTACTCTCTTATTCATTACAAATTCTACACCAGTGACTCCATTGACAGCTTGTGTGTTAATTATCCTGTGTTCCCCAGACCAGAATTATTGTGCGTCCTTCCATTTAATCTCACTAATCCCAAAAACATCTAACTTAAGTCGTTCCATCTCCCTTTTTAAGTTTTCTAACCTACCTGCCCTATTCAGACTTCTAACATTCCACGCTCCGACTCGTAGAATGTTTCTATCCATTCTGATGACTCCTCCCTGAGCAGTCCCCACCCGGAGATCCGATTGGGGGACTATTTTACCTCCGGAATATTTTACCCAGGAAGAAGCCATCATGATATATGTAATTGAGAGGATTACATGTCCTCGGCATACCCTTTGGGTGTTTAATGCAGTGGTTTTCCGTTGCCATCTGCATACCCATGCCGTTGATCATTTCTGATTCATCCGCCTTTAGGGGCCGTTTCCAACCCCAAGGGCAAGAGGGTATCTTGGACCGCTCCCCGCTCTTCCGCCCTCCTTTCGGAGGCCGTTGGCAAGCAGTGGTTGTCTCCTTATACCGGGAATCTTTCAGTCGCCAGAGCCTCGTCCGTGCAAACAGCGTGCACCACGTGAAGGAGAGGTAGACATTTGGTTGGAAGAGGCTAATATAGTCTCTCCCAAACCCTTACACCCCGAAGTGCACTTACAGGACATCTATAAATAACCATCTATCAGCGTCTCCTCTACTACTATCGCTACTTGATTTGGCTCAAACCGAGCTCGTTTGGTGAGCATTTGAGAGGACGCATGTTCAAATTCCGTCCAGCCATCCTGATTTCTGTTTTCCATTGTTTCCGATGTTTTCCCGATTCCAGGGATGGTTCCTTCAAAAATCCATTGTCAAATTTCTTCCCGTTGGCCCCATTCCTCTCACATGTAACGACCTCGGCGTAGAGCCCTAACAAAAAAATCGTTCAAAACCTTTCCCGCCATAAATTTTCTTAGTTTATAAACGGATGGTAGTCAGAGGGAGATAAAAATATAGTGATAGAGGGTGGATGTTCTAACAAGTCAGACTTCAGAGCCCTCTTTTTTATATATACAGATTGATATTCCAAATTATCAATTTCAACGAGACACGTACATTATATCTGCTTTAAAATTCCGTGTAAAGAAAACTACTACACAGGTCTAGTGGAAACTTGACGCTCGTTGATGCTATACTTGTACCAACATCACAAAAAGTGCATTGAGCTGGGCCAGTAACATTTCACTACCCTTGGAAATTGTTTTGGTCGCTACTACCATTACGCCACCACCTAGGGAATCGTGTACTAACAGTAATAGTATTAGTCCAGCCGAATAAGTTAGACGCCCAGAGAAGGTTGGGCTGGCTAAATATAAATAATTGTTTTATTCAGTAATATCTGAAGACAAATGTCCTTTCATGGACTATCTTCAAAATAATGTTGGTGACATAATCAGCGCTACTGTGCCTGCATTGTTTATATTCTTGTGTCATTTCCTATACCATCGCACATTAGTGGTGTATATTGGAAGCGACTCATTATCCAGAACTAAATATAGTAAAAATAATAGATTTTGTTGCATCGATACGCCGGGAAAGTCTCCACTCCCACATATAGTAAAAATAGTTTGGCGTGGTTCCCAATGGGAAGTTGTGCATTTTATTGCCTTAACTTGCGACATACCTGTTCCTATAATAAAGCTGTAATGAGGAAAATGTCTGTACATTTGCAATATTTTTAGCGGTACTGTTAATAAGCTCCAGAGAAAAAATCAACAGGTTAAAAATGACAAAATTGACGCAAAAAATTCAGGTCATAATTTGATGGCGTTTACAGCTCCGTGTACTCGCGTGTATAATAGGTATGTAGGTGATGTGACGTTGCGATTCATGCAGAGACAACTTATTTGATTTGATGGAGTTCCGATTAGTGTATATAGCATATATTCTCGCGATTAAAATGCTGTATGTTTATTTTATGTCGTAAAGCGGATAAATTAAGATAATTAACGAAAAAAATTCTTGTCTGATTTTTATTAATACAGCAAGTTGTTCCGTGGATAAAATAGCGTATTTCACTTAGATATGTCGCCGAAAATTAGTATCGATTAAGAGATAATTTACTTCTTGCAGTCGAAATGTTTATCGTAATTTCAGCGCACACGCGGAACCATATTGTTCGGAGGAATGAAGTAAGTTTGTAATGGTGACCGTTCATGCAATAATATTTTGCGTTCAGTGAGCCATAGGGCAGCTTATCAGGTAGTTCTTGAACATGTTGGTTTGAGGGAGCTGTGAGTACAATTGTTCACGCGAATGAAGTTGCGAACAACGGCTAGTTGGCATTATGGCTTCTATTCGGCTTCACGCAGTTTTACACAAATAGATTATGTACTGAATACGATCATTCGGCTGATATACATTATTGAAGATTTGTTTCATTCTACATTGTTGCCAATCTAAGGACATTAGGCCGGTGAATTTACAGATTTTATACTTTCTGGGAAAAGTGTAACAATTGTGTTTTTGCTTTTTGGTTTCTCGGACTTTTATGTAGACAGTGTACGCTGTTTACTGACAGTCACACTGCGGATTTGAATAAAAGATATTTTTTCTGCTTTAGTGAGATTGTAATAAAATTTTGTATTCAACACTAAGATTAGAAGTTTCATTCGGTTTGACCGTGTTGTAAGGGATGTATTGAAGTTGTTTTACTCTTGTTGAAGCCAGTCCGATGAGTTAATGCTTGGCATTCCGAAAGGCGCCTTCCGTCTTCGAAACTGCCATCCTGATTCCGGTTTTTCAAATCACTCCAGGAAAATGCCGGGATGGTTCCTTCAAAAAAACTTTGGCCTAGTTTTTTCCAGTTACTTGACCCCAAACCGGTTCTCCACTTTCTTAACAAGATCTGAGGCGAAATGTTAAATGAAGACATGTTGGGTGCTGTGGATTGATATCATAATATGATTATGAGAGCACATCCTTCGAGAAACGTTGAAAATGTTTGGATTATTTCCAGCTTCTCGCCGCGGTGGTCAGCTTAGGTGTTATACACAAATGCAATTTCTTCTCACCTGGCGACATTGTTTCCACACGAAAATGGGAGTCAAGATTTCTGTAATCCCTTGACGTTGGATACTATGTAAGCGGGAAAAATCTAAACCTGGTTACATTATCCTCTTACGCAGCATCACATCTTCATAATTACTCTTTTCTTCCTCTTTCCTTAAATCGTTTGGTATAATTGCTCGTATTCCGTTGTAATTAGAAACTGTTCTGCATAACTGTTTTTGTTAAGCAGAATGACTGTTTAAATTTGGTGCTTTTTTCCTGGTAATTTAGGAAATAGAGTATTTGACGCACAGTTCATTGCGTATCCATAAGCTGTTATGGACTCCTTCCTTGTCCTTAATCTGTTCATCAAACTACCACTTTGTAAAGGAAAGATGCACACAGCGCTCTGAATACTAAAATCAAATAATTAAAAGGCGGAAGAGAAGTGTCATGTCAACATATACCCAGGCATTCATTTATTCCATTGATAAATAACTAAGTTAAATACGATACATGCTCTGTGCAGCGTAGCATAGTCCTAATGACTGAATTGGGTAGGTCAAAGACCAGAATAAGTGGTGCGTTATTGTCGTGTGGCCGAGAGCAGACGAACACGTCTTCTCTGGAGCTTGATTTTGTTATACAAGAGTATGTTATGAAAGCAAATCTAGTTTATGATTGTAAGCATCAAGTGGTGTTAGGTTTCATCAACTCATGTCTCCATTTTACGCTTAGTAATTACGAACATTTCATACTTTTATGTTCAATGTAGCTTTTTTTGCACTTATAAATCATAAAACGAATAATGTACATAAGACGTAGTCAGCAGTCCAGTACTGTTCTCGGCGAGAGAACTAATATGCCTCCACCGTACGTCAGACGCTCTATTCATTATACAGAGTAACTCGGTGTGATCTAATTCTGTTCCATATTGATATACAGTCAAAGATCTTTATCGCGTTCTCAGTTTTCGCGGATAAAATAATTCTGACAACTTTCTGTATTTGCGGATGAAAATTTCATTATTTGCTGATCTAAAACTAACGTTATTGTGATTTTAACTTCTAAATTCCTATTTATTTATTAATTATAAGAACGGAATACCATAACCTTTAACTTATTGCCACCTCAATGCGTTTGAAACACTTATTCTTTTATGAAAGGAGCCGGGCTGCACGCGACCCTCTGGCTTTCAATAAATCACGCATCATAACTCAAGTCGCTCTTCTAACGTCTTACTGCAATTTAGGTATTCGTCACATTACAGTATTTTTGAGTGAATGGAGACATATTTTTCAACCATTCGTTTTCTTCCAGTTTTATTATATCGACCAAAATAAAAAAATAAAGTTACTTCCCACTTGGAAAAAGGTCTTCGCACTTTCAGGAAAATTGGAAATGCTTGACTGATAGGGTTTTGGTGCATTCAATTTTTTTTAATTTCTATGACTTCACTTCGCTACTAGCCCGCCCTGTTGGCTTAGTTTGTTGCTGAACCGTGATGGTGTCCGGCGCTGACGCGGTGTTAGCTAGTCTTGAGTCTCGATGGTGGAAGAAGTTTTCATTATCAAGACTTGTCCAGCAAGATAGGACAGGTGGTGATGCGCCATTCTTAATCACCAGATTGTGCACCAAAGTCCTGGTTAAATGCCAAACCCTCTGCAGTGTGTATGGGGCGAGGGCATACGATATTGTTGGTGGTGATTCGCCCGTCGGATGGAAACGTTAAGCTTGGAGTCCCCCCTTGGAGTCTTTCGGAAGAGTATGCCTGAATGTGCCCTTTACCTTCTTTCATTTCTCATCCACAACACAAACGACATTCTACACTGTACATGCACGCTATCACAGTCATTGACGCTTACCAACACTTATCACACCGGGGAAGGTAATGGGAATCCATCCCAGTTCATCTTCCCAGACGTTCCCATGGTAATCGCCTACGCGGGCTTTCGTGGAAGACTATTACTATTAGCAAAAACTGTTCTTTATACAGCGATTTACAAACTTAAAGCTGCTTTAACCACATGTATCGAAAACTGCAAACACAATAAAATGCTCGTAAATGGCACTGTAATTCGTGAGAGAGCTAAATATCTTTACCCATATTTTAAAAAACCTTACAATGTACATTCGGATAGAGGATTTAAAACAATCGAAAATTGGTTTAATAAGTTCAAAGCGCGACAATAATTCTATAACATTAAGTTCTGTGAATTAGAAACTTATCCTATACAAATTGCCATTCGGTTTTCACTGTTTTATGTATTCGTGGTATGTTTATGGAACGTATCGCTCGCAAATAAGGAGCTTTGACTGTTAGTTCCTCGATATATTTCATTATGATCGTAATCACAATTGAATGTACGAAGAAAGTAGAAGTTCTTTGATGATAGTTAGGGTTGTAGGTTTAGATTAACTAAAATTGAAAGTAATAAACTGATTGCCCTCCCCACCACCCCGCCCCCCCAAAAAAAAAAAAACAAAAAAAAAAAAAAAAAAAAAAAAAAACACAACGTTGCTGAAATTCAAACAACGAAGTCGCAACTAAAGACTACTGCGCAATGGCTATGGTCACTATAACAACTGAAATAACAAATTTATTGTGTGTTAAATAATGAATTTTATTGGAAATTGGTGCTGGTAACGCATATTCGCTTTCTGCTATAGAACCAGATCTGTTTTCTTAATTCCTTGTTTTGTAATAACTGATCATAGACGAGGTATTTTTGCCGGTTTTGGAAAACTGTGTTCCTGTGTATCTCTCATCACATTCAGCCAGATTTGCTATGTACTGAAGTATCGGTGTGCACACAGGAGGGAAGTGTAGTATTCGGCTTGAACAGTGAAGGTTTCTGTTCAGAAAATACAGTAATCGCTTCTATTGTTCCATTTGTTAAATTGTAAAGTATTATCGGCGTCGTGAAAGTGAAGTGAAGCCTTTAACTGTCGTGATTGATGGAGGAGGCCTTGTGTGATGTGTGCCTGGGAGCACGCGCCGGTGGTTTGAGACAGGCTCGCGCGTCACGTCAAGGTCACACGTTCGCATCGCATCTCATCAAATTGCCCTATCGCTACGTTTAATTGGATGGCACGATTCTTGTTTCAGTACATTCTGCATTCTTGTTTGTCTGGTTACAACACTACGAAATAACCTGTTGCTATGCCACTAGCTGTGTACGAATCTACTTCCGTAGATGCCCTTCCATCTTACAAACCTCATATGTTCCGATTTACAGTGCAATACTATTAATATTAGCTATCAAGTTTGATCTCGATTTTTTTTAATCCAGTCTTATCCCCACTTCATTCTATTACTGTCCTACCCTTAAAAATAACTCTTTTTTGGGTATTCGTGCTACGTTCTCAGATAGTTGGTGAGCCCGATTCATGGCTGCTTATTCCATTCACGGGTGTCGTGTGATTCGCTTCTGCCGTTCCTCTAGAGTAGAGGTTCCCAAAGCCTTTGTTACCATGGCCCGCCTCTATCGAAAAAGTTTCCACGCCCCCCTTCCGTCGAAAGACCGCTCCATCCGCCACAATTGCATTATTAAAAAGGCAGAAAATCAAGTATGAAATCGCATATATTTTATTTTAATGCTTATGAAATTACAATTTTTAGTTTTCTGAATAAAGATAAAAAATATAAACTTTAGAATATACTGAAAAAAAGTAACAAAAAACGAATCAGTGGGAAGAATGAGCTTGCATTTCTTTTTAGAAGATACCCTATTCTTAGTTAGATATTAGAAAGTGCACAGCGTAAATCATTGGCAATATCGAGTTTGCTGCGATAGTTTGTTTTTATTGCAACAATAGTTGAAATCTTGAAACAGGTGATTATAATCGCAGCGTTTGCTGTGATATGCTGGGGTACACTTTCTAATACTTGACCCGAAACGTTCTTTTATCTCTTTTATTAAATTTATATTTGGCAGCAGCATCATTTTTGTTTCCAGAACTTGCTCTTGAAGTACTGTATCGAGTAATTACAGGGCTCTAGCTATATTTTACGTTTTAAGAGTCTCAACTTATCGGTACTAACAATGATGTCTCAGAGGAAACTCGTTAAGTATATGGTGGTCGAATGACATTTTCCAGTTCCAAGAGGCGTTGAAGGAGACAGTACGTCCAACGGTGAAGAGCTAGGTTAAGCTACCTCGCTCTCCGCCACCCCTTGACATGTTATCACGCCCCCCCCCCCCTCCCAATCCCCATACTCTACACTTTGTGCTGTCTGTGTCCAGTGTTTTTGTATTTTTTTAAAACTGGATTTCAGATATTTTTTTCCTATATCTTAAAAAGACCAGGTGAAGCTGACAGCTGTATCACTAGAGAAATTGTTAAATATGTTTATAATGATTGTTGCCTTTAGTGCTGTACACTAGTCAGATTTCTATTGATCCCATTACAAATCGTCGTTGACCTAAATGCTGAACCCTATAATAATATGACATTACACTCCTGAGCTCCCATTAGTTTATTTGATGATAATATATCTTCTTTTCGTTTCTCTGAAACTAAGTCTTATGGTTGTACATGCCGTATCTACCCCACAATCATTTTATCTTTACCTTATCAAACTTCTGTGTTTTTAAAAGTATGTTTATATAATGTACACGACTTGTTGGAGACGAGTTATGAGGTGTTATGGGATTCGTCGTTGTACAAAAATTCAAGTATATACTACACTGCCAAATGTAGGGTGTTGAGTGTTATTTCAGTTTCCAAAGATGGTTAAAAAATATGTGAATTGCTATTATTTACGTTACATCAAGGGAATAATTTAAATTTACGCGCTGCAGGTACGTGTTGGCCACCGGAAATATGTCGAATACGCAAGCGGTGAGATACTGTGCAGGTGTCTTAAAAAATGAGCAGACTAAAAAATTTCAAACGGGTACGGAAATATAACGAACGAATTAACATCATTACTAAAACATATCGGAGCCGATGTGGATGATATCACTACAGATATACTAAAGATATGTATAATCGGCGTTTTACCTTCCTTTGTAATATTATTTAGGTTCAGTCTGGGGACTTGCTGCTTACCAGAGGACGGGAAAAAAGCGGTAGCTGTGCTGGACCATAGAGGAGGGGTTGAACATTACTTCAGTAATAGGGGAGATTGATAGGCAACCACATCAGAAATGTCTTGAAGAAACTGGTTTCCAAATCGGCAACATGGTTTTATGAAAGGACATTCTGTTAATGTGATTATTGGGATTTTGCAAGATGTTTCGGATGAAATAGACAAGGAAGATCATGTTGTTAGTGTAACAAGAGATTCTTGCAAGGTATTTTACAGAGTGAGCTATAAAATTGTTTTTAATAAGATGAAAACCACTGGCGTGAGTGAAATAGTGACTTGTTGGACAGAGGACTTCTTAGAAGATAGAAAGAAAATAATTGAATGAGAAATGCAGTATAAGCGAAAACAACAAGAATCAAGACAAACGACAGCACATTGGTAAAAAAAACGTCAGGGCCGGGGCAGCGGTGGGTTAAATAATATTTCGTTATGATGGATTTTACGCCCTGGTGGTAATTTCCCTACATACCACACTTTCCTGCCTACTTTTTCCCTTTACGATTTTTTTTGTTTGCTTTTTTGACAAATTATTCATCACTTCCCTTAGTAATTTATTCCAATCCTTGACCCATTTATTTATAAAATAATATTTTTCCACTCCCTTATGCCTGAAATCCTTCCATGCATTACTCTTAATTCTTCCATCAGTAGTTTTTCCATCAGTAATTCTTCCATCAGTGTCACTAATATATTCCTTGTACAATCCCATGACTTTCTTAACCCTCCTCCCCGCAGAGGTCTGGTACGCAAGTAACAGTACGGGTTTGGCGAACCCGCGGTGCCCGAGCTAGAAACTTGTGAGCGCCGAAAGTTTACCACACTGTAAACTCCTTCCCTGCTTCAACGACCACCGTAGGGCGTGGCGGTGGAACGTTGCCTTAGGAGAACGGGGTTCTTGTCTTAATCGCCCGGATCGCGAGGACATACAGACCTCTATAAAAAAAAAACCTCAAGGTGAGTAACGTGCCGAGGAGGTGGATGGGTGGTGAGGCAAACCACCCGCTAGCGTACCTCAGGAGCACCTGCCGCCAGGGCCGGTGTTAGAGGGAGGGGAGGGGGGTAAGCGGGTAAAATGTACCCGTCCGGCTGATTGGGGGAGGGGGCGGAAGCCCAATCACCGGCTGTTGGGTCTCCCCGCTCAACAGGTTGTAAAGCTAAAAAAAAAAAAAAAAAAAAAAAAAAAAAAAAAATCCCCAACTGGTTACCCCGGGCACCAAAATCCTATCGCCGGCCCTGCCTGCCGCGCCCCTGTTGTATTGGGCATGGTGGCGTGATGCGGGGGCTCCACGTCACTCGACATGTAGTTCCTCAGAATTCGTGGGACAAAATTCCAAGAAATACAAAATCTTCACTTTCTTCCGCCTCCTGCAGCTTGGGCATGCCGCAGGGTAAATGTCACTCAAACTCCCAAAGAAGTGGTGATAAGCGGGCGAGGGTCGAAAGACCTCCAGAGGCAGAGAATAGTAACCGGAAGGGTCATCTTATCGATGATGCCTTTATAATAATGGCAAGAAAGGAGGGATCCTTTGAAAAGGTCTCTCTTTTCTATATACAAAAGGGACTAGAAGGAATTGTTGGAACATTAAAAAGTGTGAAAAAGCTGAGGAAAGGGACACTGCTTTTAAAAACCTCTACCTACAAGCAGGCTGTCGTACTCCATAAAACTCTAAAGAGCAGCAAAGGCGTGGTCACCAGCCGAAACTTGATCGATATAGAAACCAAGGAACTTCTTTAGAAGTAGGGATTAGAGAATGTGGTCGAGGTTCTTCAGATCACACCAAGGGTTAGTATCAGTCTTGAGAAGACTGCCACATTCATCCTGACGTTCGACACTCCGATGTTGCCGAAAGCCATCAAGGCTGGATATTTAAATCTGAACGTTCGTTCGTATGTACCGGAGCCCCATGCGCTGCTTCAAGTGCCAGAGATTCGGGCAAACGACGGTGCACTGCAAAGGTAACCCCACCTGTGGGAAATGTGGAAAGAAATCACATGAACCGGGTGCCTTTTGCACCCTCCCACAAGTGTTTGTGTGTGTGTGTGTGTGTGTGTGTGTGTGTTTGTGTGTAAACTGCTCTGGGCCACACGCAGCTTGGAACAAGGAGTGTCGGGTGTATCTGGAAGAAAAAAAGATACAGGAGCTGAAAACGAAAGAGCGGTTATCGCATGGCGATGGGAGCGCCATATTAGGCCCTAGTACCACCCGTCTTCGCAACCAGTTTCGCGAAGACGTTGTCAGCTCTCGTCAGGAAACAAAGTGCTGCTACGCAGACGTCCGTTGCAGACATGGGCACAAGCCCAATGTGCACATGTTAGTCCAAATGTGGCGCCACATCCATCAAGATCTTAACACCAAGGATCGCGAACGTCGGTAGCAACACTTCTGCAACCCCCACCACTACGACAGCAGCATTTCCACCAGCAGAAGCACAGTCATCCGCTACTATAGTTACAGCCGCGGTTCCCCCTGATAAAGTAGGTGCAGCAACCGCAGAGGAGTCGGTAAAGCCTACGCCATCAACTAGTAGCGGATGGCAAACACTGCATAAGGTCCGGGGTAGAAATTTAAACACACGGACGCCACTAAGTTTGTCAAGTCCCCTTCCTCTTCTCCCAGATATCCAACTGGTAAGGAGAAGAGGGGAAGAACGCCTCAGAGGAAGAAGAATCCTCGAGCCTCGAGGCCTTTACTGAATCAGATGTGTCTTCAGAGCCTGAAGACACCGAAATGCTGGTGGAGGAACCTCGTCCCATTCCTGAGCAGTCACTGGACGACGACCCACCCGACCCGGGGCGGGTGAGGTTGAATAGGTGAGGTGGCTCCCATACTACATTGGAACGTAAATGGCTACCAGTCCCCCAAAGAGGAAGTAGAACTCTTAGCACGGTCTAAACCCTTGTGTTTGTGTCTGCAAGAGACACATTTTAGACCGCCACACCAACCGATGCTAAGAGGATACGACCTGTACACTAAAGACGATACCGAGGGTGATCGAGCGAAGGGGAGAGTGGCGGTGCTTGTCCTAAACATCGTCCATACTGAACCCGTTGCTCTCACCTCCTCATTACAAGCAGCAGCGGTGAAAATACACTGTCCAGTTCAACTGACCGTATGCTCTTTCTATCTGCCACCCAGTCTGTCGCCTACGACGACCTGGTTGGCATTATACAACTCACTCGGCCCTTTCTCCTTTTGGGGGATTTTGCGTTGTGGGGTCCCACCTCCGACTGCCCCAGGGGCCGAGTGGTTGGTAGATTGATAGAGCAGGAGGAAATTTGCATCCTGAACACAGGGCAAATTACTCATTTCGCCACTACTTTCGGTACGTCTTGACCTTTCATTGTGCTCCCCCTCAATTGCGGACTCCGTGCAACTGGGCGGTGGATCGCGACCTTACTCGCCTCCGCATGAGGCACTGCCCTCTGACACATGGTTTCCTTCTCCGCCGAGAGGACCCACCGGAATGTGATGCTTGTGGCGTGCCTTTCACAGTGCTCCACATTTTAACTGATTGTGTACTGTTTTTAAACTTAAGGGCAGATGTTGGCCTTGCCAACGATCTGACCCTGATTTTAAACATTGACAATGTGGTGAAGGTTTTAAATTTTTTTAATTTGGCCGGTCTGGCCCCTAAAATTTTGGGCAGGTCGACCTAGGTTTTATAACGAACTGGCTGACCCGGCAATGCTTCACTATTGCTGGACTTGAGTAGGCACATACAATAGATTAAATTTAAAAAAATTTACATATAAATTTTAAACTGCTGTTTCATTCATTTTCAGTTGGAAATAGTGAGAGGGGATGCGCTTTGGAAAACATATGAAAGCAGTATTTTTCTGTTTGTTTCAAAGTATAAGTGTACAAATTCTTATCTAAATCGGATAAAAAATGTGGTTTGCCTAAATTATGGGGTAAAAACGTAATGGGGTTGGAAAGGGGGAGAGGGGATGAATATTCGGAAACCATACGTAGGCAATATTTTTCTGTTTGTTTTAAAGTATAAGTGTACAAATTCTTATCTACATCGGATAAAAAATGTGGTTTGCCTAAATTATGGGGTAAAAACGTAATGGGGTTGGAAAGGGGGAGAGGGGATGAATATTCGGAAACCATACGTAGGCAATATTTTTCTGTTTGTTTTAAAGTATAAGTGTACAAATTCTTATCTACATCGGATAAAAAATGTGGTTTGCCTAAATTATGGGGTAAAAACGTAATGAGGTTGGAAAGGGGGAGAGGGGATGAATATTCGGAAACCATACGTAGGCAGTATTTTTCTGTTTGTTTTAAAGTATAAGCGTACATATTCTTATCTAAATCGGATAAAAAATGTGGTATTGCCTAAATTATGGGGTGAAAACGTAATGGGGTTGGTAAGGGGGAGAGGGGATGAATATTCGGAAACCATACGTAGGCAGTATTTTTCTGTTTGTTTTAAAGTATAAGTATACAAATTCCTATCTAAATCGGATAAAAAATGTGGTTTTGCTTAGATTATGGGATGTTATGGAGAATAGGGGGTGACTTTTTGGAAATTTTTTTTCACAGGAACCTTCGCAGACGCACACTCGAAATCTCTCCAAAGTTTCATTGCAATCTGATAAATGGTATAGGAATGCATAGAAGACGAACAAACCCACAAACATTGATTTTTATATATAAGACTAGCTGACCCGGCAATGCTTCACTATTGCTGGACTTGAGTAGGCACATAGATTAAATGAAAAAATATTTACAAATAAATTTTAAACTGCTGTTTCATTCATTTTCAGTTGGAAATAGTGAGAGGGGATGCGCTTTGGAAATCATATGCAGGCAGTATTTTTCTGTTTGTTTCAAAGTATAAGTGTACAAATTTTTATCTAAATCGGATAAAAAAAGTGGTTTGCCTAAATTATGGGGTAAAAACGTAATGGGTTTGGAAAGGGGGAGAGGGGTGAATATTCGGAAACCATACGTAGGCAGTATTTTTCTGTTTGTTTTAAAGTATAAGTGTACAAATTCTTATCTAAATCGAAAAAAAATGTGGTTTGCCTAAATTATGGGGTAAAAACGTAATGGGTTTGGAAAGGGGGAGAGGGGTGAATATTCGGAAACCATACGTAGGCAGTATTTTTCTGTTTGTTTTAAAGTATAAGTGTACAAATTCTTATCTAAATCGAAAAAAAATGTGGTTTGCCTAAATTATGGGGTGAAAACGTAATGGTGTTGGAAAGGGGGAGAGGGGATGAATATTCGGAAACCATACGTAGGCAGTATTTTTCTGTTTGTTTTAAAGTATAAGTGTACAAATTGTTATCTAAATCGGATAAAAAATGTGGTTTGCCTAAATTATGGGGTGAAAACGTAATGGTGTTGGAAAGGGGGAGAGGGGATGAATATTCGGAAACCATACGTAGGCAGTATTTTTCTGTTTGTTTTAAAGTATAAGTGTACAAATTGTTATCTAAATCGGATAAAAAATGTGGTTTGCCTAAATTATAGGGTAAAAACGTAATGGGGTTGGAAAGGGGGAGAGGGGATGAATATTTGGAAACCATATGTAGGCACTATTTTTCTGTCTGTTTGTTTTAAAGTATAAGTGTACAAATTCTTATCTAACTCGGATAAAAAATGTGATTTTCCTAAATTATGGGGTAAAAACGTAATGGGGTTGGAAATGGGGAGAGGGGATGAATATTTGGAAACCATACGTAGACAGTATTTTTCTGTTTGTTTTAAAGTATAAGTGTACAAATTCCAATCTAAATCGGATAAAAAACGTGGTTTTGCTAAATTATGGGGTGTTATGGGGAATAGGGGGTGACTTTTTTGGAAATTTTTTTTCACAGGAACCTCCGCAGACGCACACTCAAAAACTCTCCAAAGTTTCATTGCAATCTGATAAATGGTATAGGAATGCATAGAAGACGAACAAACCCACAAACATTGATTTTTATATATAAGATTGGTGGTCTCTCTGCAACCACCAATCCATTTTAACTTATTTTTGCTGAGTTTGACACTTTACAGCCTGCCAGTTTGTTGTTTTAATGTTTTGTTAAGCTGGTTGGCCCGTTTGCAGCCAACCAGCCAGTATTTACAAATTTGGTTATTTATGGCTAGTTTACAGTCATTGTTTTAGTGTTCTATTTTTCTTTATTTCGCCGTCCGCATGACCGACCTCTTTACAGTCGGTTATGCGAGAGGAGACCGTAGTTGATTTACGTTTTGAAGCACATTGTCATTACATGTTTTAGTCAGGGCGCTAATCACCCAGCTGTCAACGCGTCCTAAAGACCAAAAAATAACATCTTAACGCTTCTTCTATCCCATTCCAGCTCCTTTATCACATCAGTAATTTCCGCAGACAGTTCTAGCTGCCCTCCTTTGCATCCTCTCCAACTCCTGTATTTTATATCATAAGTGTGGGTAACATACTACATCACCATATTCATACAATGGTCTGACCAACGTTTTTTCAATCCAATGATTTTTTCTTTATTCAGCACCATTTTATGACTTATTCTGTCAAATACATTGTAAAGATCCAGTGCTACATTAGCAACTTGGCCTCACTTGTCCATTTAATCCGAAATTCTTGCATATAGCCCAATAACTGAGATTCACATGAACATCCTTGCCTAAATTTATTTTAATTTGCAAACCAGTTTATTTTGTAACGGACTTTTGTGTTATCATTGCATATGAATCTATCTATCAATACCTACTGCTGGTGTCAAACTAATAGGCCTGAATTTGAAATACCTTTTGCTGCCCCTCCCTTAAAGATCGGTACTTCTATCCCATTTTTCCAATCCACTGGTAAGCAGAAAGTCTCCAGACACAATTTAAATGTCGTATTCCGTTGTCTTTAACATATTTTGCAATAATATCGTCTTCATCGTCCCTTTTATGCTTTTTTTTTAGCATTTTTATTTTCTTCATAATATACTCAGGATCAGTTTTAAATTCTCCAGCCTGCTTATTTCTTCATATGTGGAGAAGCTCCTACTCTGATTTACATCATACTCCCTGAAAGCCTCATAAAATCGATCACTTAATATCTCTCCCTTTTTAAATTCCTCAATTTTTTCTCCATCTTTATCTACAATTGTCTGAATACTTTCCGTTCCCCTCAGTTTTCTCATGGAGTAGCTTTCTTCATAAATCTAGCTTCCATCTTTGATGGTTTTAATTCCGTGTTTAGTTATGTGAGACTGTAGGTTTTCTCGGCGCTGAATGGGAATAGAATTTTCTCTGGTGTCTAGCCGAGTTAGTCCATCGATAAAACACGACGTTTCGGCGGTCATAAACTCTGTCGTCGTTGTCAAGTATCCGTGTTTAGCTGTCTAAACTGTTTCCTGCTACCTATCTGTCTCTTAACTCTGTTGTGTTCTTTAGCCTCCTTATCTCCCTCAGATTACGTAATTTCCTTTATTTTCTGTTTTGAAATAAAGATTTCTTCCCCCTTATTATCTCCCTGAACTGTTTCCACTTCGACCCCACTGTACTTGTGCCTTTGTCGCAAGACATCTGTTGTGGTTGCCTTTAACTGTGTTTTCTTCAGTTCAGGGCTTTTGTGTGACAAAACAATGTTCTGAATAAGTTAAACTGTTCTTTCAACACTAGATTGCAACTAAAAGGTTTCGTTTCTGGTTTAATTACGGCCGCCACTTCCACACAGGAAGAAATGACAGGATGAAAGTTCACAGTGGATGCTCAGTAGGCTACTATTAACTTCATCAGGCTCACTGTATAGTCTATTCAAGACCAAAGGTCAAATAAATAATAATTTTAAAAAATGCTCAGTACTGTTATTTAATGACACTGATAGTTTAAGTTCACTAAGTCGCTAAATACATGTGTTACATCGCTTGACGGCATTAGCGGTGTAGCTGAAATTTTTTTTTTTTTTTCGTTTTTAACCAAGAAATCTCATTATTTTGAATGCTTAGTTTTGATTTACAAGAAAATCTGATTTCTTATTAATTAAGGGAAAATGATTTGGTCTTGTTTCCAGGCCATAGGCACATATCTGCTTATCTGCTAATATATAAACCTATCACAAATTTTGTACCCTGTTGCGCCCCTGTGTATTTTATATATCCTTACGTCTTAAGAAACAGTTGCTACATGCTGCAAAATCTATGAGGTATTTATTATCAGTTGAAATTCAGCCAGCGCTCTCTCCGTTCATTCACAACACATCTCTAACTGCTGTTTTTCCCATTCTCATTCAAATTTCCTATAATTGTGAAATTGTTATTTTTATAAATTTTATTCGCATTGTCTGGACCTTGTTCTTGAGCATAAATTCTCACCATTGTTATAAAATCTAGTATGGATTCGTGTATAGTTCATATTCGGAATAAAGCATTAATGCAACTGTAGCTCCAGGTTTTATTTTTCCATTCATTCTTTATCATTATTGCGACATCTGAATAAGTCGCTAAATACATGTGTTACATCGCTTGACGGCATTAGCGGTGTAGCTGAAATTTTTTTTTTTTTCGTTTTTAACCAAGAAATCTCATTATTTTGAATGCTTAGTTTTGATTTACAAGAAAATCTGATTTCTTATTAATTAAGGGAAAATGATTTGGTCTTGTTTCCAGGCCATAGGCACATATCTGCTTATCTGCTAATATATAAACCTATCACAAATTTTGTACCCTGTTGCGCCCCTGTGTATTTTATATATCCTTACGTCTTAAGAAACAGTTGCTACATGCTGCAAAATCTATGAGGTATTTATTATCAGTTGAAATTCAGCCAGCGCTCTCTCCGTTTATTCACAACACATCTCTAACTGCTGTTTTCCCCATTCTCATTCAAATTTCCTATAATTGTGAAATTGTTATTTTTATAAATTTTATTCGCATTGTCTGGACCTTGTTCTTGAGCATAAATTCTCACCATTGTTATAAAATCTAGTATGGATTCGTGTATAGTTCATATTCGGAATAAAGCATTAATGCAACTGTAGCTCCAGGTTTTATTTTTCCATTCATTCTTTATCATTATTGCGACATCTGAATATGATCTTTTAGTTTGATGCCTCCAATTATAGAACATGTAATAGTTCTGTGATTCTTCACATCCTCGTAGTTTTTTTCTTTCTCTGTGTTGTTACTGCTATGTTAGCTTGTATTGTTTTTAATTCTTCGTATATCGTGAGAGATAGAAAGGTAATAAAATAACAGCCGGTTACGTGTTTTCATTTTATTTTTATTTTTTATTTTATTTTTTTTTCATGTCGTGATATTATCTTGCCTTTTAATTCTGACATGATCGATTTTCTGAGTAAATCAAGACTTACAAAACCAAAACTAAATGTATTACGTAAAAACATTTAGGATTTTTTCTTACTTACTAGCTGGTTTCCGTTCACTTTTCCTTCCCTCAACTGAAAAATGATACACCAACACAATACGTCTTTGGCAGAAATATGAAAGTACCGCAGGTCGACCACTTTCAACCACCATATCTCCCACACTCCCACAGTTACTGAAATTCCGCCGATGTTGTGATCGAAAGGTGACTTTGTGTTACTACCACACACAAACGCCAGTGATCTGCGATAGATAATTTTCGCTGAATAGTGATACACCAAGACACATGCGTCTTTGGCAGAAATATGAAATTGCCGCAGGTCGACCACTTTCAACCACCATATCTCCCACACCCCCATAGCTACCGACATCTAACAACCATAGTGCACGACAGGAGACACGATTCTACTACCACACACAAACACCAATGGTCTATGCTATGTAGTTGTGGCAGGAAAGTGAAGTATAAGGAAACACACATTTTTGGTCGAAATGTGAAAACTCCCTGCATTGATCAACTTTAATCATCATATCTCCCACATCCCCACAGCTATCGGCATTCGGCCAACGTTGTGCACGACAGGAAACTCCATGCTACTTCCACACACAAACACCAGTGATCTGTGCTAGGTGGTGGTGGCTGAAAAGTGAAATATAGGAAAACACACTTCTATTTTTATATATAAGATGTATCAACCTCGTGTACATTTTCTGTGTTCCAGTTAGGGCTATCAATATTTTTATAGTATTTCGTAGAATAAGCTGTAAAAAATAAAGCACACTTTAGAGAAATATAGTACTTCATAGAGTAAAAAAGGACAAAATGGTATGTTTTTACTTATTTTTTATATAAAAAATATATTTTGGCACTTCTTGCGTCATTTAATAATTTTTTGTCTACAGTGAAATGTTTTATTGCATGCAATTTTTAAATTAATGTAGATAAAAGCTCTTTTTTTTATTAATGAGATACTCGCTCTGCTTCTCTCTTTCATTTCTCTCGCCATTGCGAATTCATAATTGAAAATATCATTTCTGTTAATGCCAAAGTAGCGGGAGTAGAGAACAGGAATAAAATAATGTTAAATAAGTCATATAAATTATTTACGGTATATTTTAAAGTATGCTGCCATTTTTGTCCTGTGGTTTTGTCGGTAAACTCGCTACACTCTTTTATTTTTATCTTTATTTCGTTTAATGTTGTCATACTCATTTTTTTCTTATAAATTTAGAACTTCTTCTATTGTCTCCCAGTCATCAAATGAAACCACGTGTTTTAAATTTTATTTTTGTATTTTGCGTAGCCAACTGCTTTCATCAAAATAAATTCATTTAATAAGTTATTCTATACATTTATAAACGAATACTAGAAAATCCTTTTTAACACTATCACTTTCTGTGGAAAATTTGGCTTCTAAGCACATTTTCTTGGTTACTTAACGAAGGAAACAGTCTCTTTTACATTGTTCTAGCGCTGTTTTGAAAGTTGACATATTATACACATTTAAGACTGTGATGTGATTACAACTTTGTAAAGTTATATAAAAATGGCTCGCGAAATACAAAAATATTGTAACTTTATTGTCTCCATTAGTTAAATTCATCGTCAAAATATGTTGAATGTGTGTTGGAAAATCCTTCCTTAAACTAATAAAATAATCGCTCAGTGACCTCCAGTTCAGATGAAACTGATGCACTTTCTTTAATGGAATTAATAAAGTTTAATAATATTTAATTGAATTAATAAATAATTCAATTAAATATTAAAGGGAGGAACAACCTGCGAGTGAAAATTAACAAAACAAAAACGAAACAGACATTTTCACGACAAAACATTTATTTGACGTTGTCATTTTCGACATTTTGGAACGCAGCAACTCATAGATGCGTTTGGATAAACGCACATTGCATCACTCAAAAGATAAGTCATAATGTGCGTTCAAGTGAGGGGTTTGTTTGTTTTTAGTTTCAAGTTTGATCCATTCATCTGAAATATAGCATTTTCACATACTACATATTTCTCAAACAGTATATAGTACGCAGACGCGAAATACAGTGCAATACAACCGTACTATATATTATAGTATGGTTGGAAACCTAGTATCGGTGCAGATACGAACATCTCTACTGTACAATACACATAAATGTAAGTGGTGGTGTGTGACACCAAAACTAATTTCTGTGCATTTCAGACTACAACGGCAAAATAATAATAATAATAATACTTAGAGGCATGGGTAAAGTACCATATATCTTTCTCTCTCTGGTCATCAAGACTGAAATACGCTAATGGGCGTCATAAGTGAAAGTGGATAATCATTTGTTATTTAATAAATTCAGTCGGAAACAACTTCGCTTATCTGGCAGACTATACCACTCAAACATCTGTTTCAAGACTGTGATACCATTTATTTATTTATTAAAAAAGGGCGTAGCGACCTGTTATATAACTCACGACTCCTCTGGGTATTATTAATCACTAGCCACAAAGCCCGTCAAAAATGACGGGTTTAACGGATTAACTGATTTCTTCTTAGTAGTGTACCTAAATATAATTGTAATAAAATAAAGCTCAATGTTCTGTAATTTCTCATCCCTTGTGACGTAGCAAAAGTTTCATTGTCTATTTGGTCCAGGTTGCGTTTCAGCCTACCAACAATCTTCGCCAATATAGCCGGTAGAAAATCAAAACTTAATTCACACGCGAATTAATATTTTCCCTGTATCGCATGTCAATGTCATCATGCATCGTGCGATACAAACTTGATCCAAAATCTTCACAGTTACATACAACTTTCTTATTTTCTATGATGAAGTTCCATGTTTTAACGCCTGAAATAATGACCACAGTGAAAACGAAGGATGCTAAAAATAAATCTTGAAAACCTAAGCTATGTCACGTAATATTAGTTTTAATTGTGGTTAAAGTAGCACACATCGCTAACAATTTGGAACTTCTTTCATTCAGACCAAGTAATGAGTTCATTAAAAAAAGCTACTGTTAATTAATATGCCATTCTAGCATTACATTTCTTAGCAATTACTTAAATAAATATAATTGTCATAAAATATAGTTCAGTGCAATTCATAGTGCTTTGCCATGTAAGAAAAGGTTTTCGTTGCTATTCTGGTCCAGGTTGTATTTCAACCTAACCCCTACTGAACTTGCGATAAATGAAACAATACTTTAATCACATTTTAGTGGTAATAATGCAACACGACATTAACTAAAACAAAAATCTTTACGGGTTCTCCATCTTACTTTTTTATATTCGTGTTTCAGATAGATACCAACACCTTTGAATGGCTGAAATATGGCATCAGTACAAGCAAAGGAAATTAAAAATAAATCTTAACAACTTACATCATTTCACGTAATATTAGTTTGAATGTAGTCTATGTTGTGTAGATAGGGCAAATGTAGGTGAGTGAAGGATAGCGGGAAGTTGGGTGTGTAGGGAAATTGCCACCGGAGCGATTAAATTAAATTAAGATCTGAAAAGTGTGGAACTACTTTCGATAAAACAAACAATGATGAAAGTAACAGAACACTTAAGAAAACAAAATTGAAATTATTTAAAAAAAATTAAATTACTTATGCCCTCTGCTGTCAAGTGTCAGTTCTAATAACAATCTATCCAAATTGCCACTAACAATGACAAAATATCTCTTACATATCTGTGGCCAATGATTTTAACAAATACTTTGATATAAAACGAATCTATTATTAAATAAATCAAATCTACTAATACTTATTATGTCGATTTAAACTCAATACATACTTTTATTTCAGTGTTCTGACAATTCACGGCTTAGTGTAATTCCTCGTGCCTTGGGTTGTAGCAAAAGGTTTCAGTTTCCATTAGGGTCCAGGTTGTATTTCAACCTAACCACGTTAACTTCTCGCCAGAAAAACAGTACTTCAATTTCACGCTTATTAATACATGAACTGTTTCGCGTTTTAGTGGCAATAATGCATCGCGATATAATTTTGATCAAAAATCTTCAAGGGTTTTTGCACATTTCTTTTTTTGTGATTCAGACTGGTAGTAAAACGTTTGAATGGTTGACACAATTGCTGAACTCATAGGCTCAGTAATATTACGCACTGAAAGCAAAGGAAATTAAAATCAACTTATGAACTTACATTATGCCACGTATTATTGTTCTAAGTGTAGTGTAGGATTGCACAATTCCCGGATCAATGTGCAGCTATTTCCATTCAAACGAATTAATAATTTCAATAATAGGACACAGTTTAAAATATTTTGAAATAATCTAAATTATTCATGCCCTATGCTGTAACATCAAATTCCACTTGTAATTCTAATCCATGCGAAGTAATCCTCTAACCAAAATTTTCTCTACATTGATGCACGAAATACAAAGCTTTTATCTTACATTTCTATGGACAAAGAATTTAAGGAATACTTCTACATATCAAAGGAATGTTACGTAAATATAAGCATCTAATGATTGATATGTCGATTTTAATGCAATACATACTTTTATTTCAGTGTTCTATGAGTTAATTTATTCATTGATGCTTGGAAATGTTATTAAATAACGCGCATTCCCACAAATAATATCGTAAAGCGTGACGTCATAGTGCAACGTCATAGATTGACGTAATGGCGTGACATGACGTCAGCGTGACATGACGTCAGCGTGACATGACGTCAGCGTGACATGACGTTAGCGTGACATGACGTCAGCATGACATCCTACATTAAGCCTATTATACTAATAGATTACCTCGCCTTACGAATTCCATTCAGCTCAAGATTATTCCAGAAGCGTTTTACATGTTATACCCTGTGTATGAGACTTACAGTTCTCCAAAATTTGACCTGTGAATTGCAGTATAGAATTAATTTTGCCTACGACCGAGATAATGTGCTGTAGTTTTGAAGTATGCAATCTCCTAATCTTCTGTGGCACCTAGTACTACTCGTATGTTGCACACCTGCCGCTTGTGAGCCTGTGAAGCTTGGTTGCTGACTAGCAGGGGCTAGGAGTTGGTTGGTACATCGGTCGCAACGCGTATTTGGCGCTAGCCTGCCGTTGATATATTACGAACATGTCGTTCCGGTTCTGTCCTCAACCTATATCATTCTCTCTATGCATGAAACGTTCTTTCTGGTGGTCTTCTCATTGTGCATGTGGAGAATCCTGATGGTTATCAAGATAATTGATACACTCACAGCTGTTTGGGAAGAAAAAACACACTGACAGAGAAAAGAAAAGTTTACCATAATTCCCATTACATATGCCCTTAAATCTTTTTTTGTGACAGAACTTACATTTATTGATGTTTTACTTTTGTTTTCACGATGAAGTGCATGCGTTAGGAATTAATGCGGTGAATAATTTTTTTTAAATCTACTTTCCGATGTTAAAAGTTGCGGGTGAGATGTATGTATATATTAAAATCAGCAAGACTTCAGCGAAAACTGCGCTGCCTTCATCAATGTAGTAGTGAAGTGAAGTTTATTAAAAAAATATTAGAGACAGGATGGTAGGTCATATTTTGAGACATGCAGGATTGGCTAACTTATTAGTGGAGGGAACAGTCGAAGGTAAGAACTGCAGTGGAAGATGGAGATTAAGATATATGAAGCACATAGTTGAGGACGTGGCTTTTAAGGGGTATGTTGAGATTAAAAGGTCAACACAAGATAGGACAGCAAAAAAAAATACCTAGTAGATTACATAAATTGCTGCGATGTCAAATACTACTTTTTTTTTTTTAGTATATGTTGCGATTTTTTAAAATAAAGTACTTCCTTTCGTTGACATTTTTGTTCTCTCTTTTTAGTTATTTGATTTCAAAAATTTCCTTGTATTTTGCCTCAAGTTAGATGCTATTATCGAAGAGATGTAACATACGTTCTTTAGTTTAGCACTAATTATCAGTCCTTTAAAAATAAAATTTGAAATAAATGTATTATTTAAACGAAAACTTTTTAGTTTTCCATGTGTGTTACAATTAATTGTAAGTACATAACATTCA
Organism: Vandiemenella viatica; assembly: GCA_031002005.1. Lineage (NCBI taxonomy): Eukaryota > Metazoa > Arthropoda > Insecta > Orthoptera > Morabidae > Vandiemenella > Vandiemenella viatica. The sequence goes on from CM061920.1 coordinate 118,271,378, forward strand.
ATGAACTAAAAATTGTTTTTTATGTGTGGCATAGGCAAGTTTATTAAGCTAATACTGCCTGGTAAGAAGACGCAAAAGTGACATGTGACTAGTAGCCACATATATCGAACTTAAACGTGTATTTACAAGTAGGTACTATTGAATTAAAAATACGATACATTTTTTCCGTATACTGGCACTGTTCGATGAGCTTTTCTCTTTGGGCTGATAAAGTTCGAAGTGCTGAATCAATCTTGGTGGGAGAACGCTAATGTTCGGGAGTATCCCGATTCCATTCCCGGTTCGGTTATTCATATTTCAGTGATTCCCAAAATCGTTCTGGAAAGTATTAAATACCCACTCATAGGCGATTCTGAGATTTGTTTTTATCTTATTCAGTGTCAAATATAGTTAATAAAAAATTTGTCACGCTTGTGCAATTGCGTTATTATTGTTTACAATACTATCAAATTGGCTGCTCGATTTCCGATTTTAACCTGATCGAAATATGCCATCTAGCATTAATTCACTAATTCACTTATTTTGATCGACCAATGCAATGTATTGTATTTTACGTTGTAACCTATGATTAAAAAATGGTAACACTCATCAGGCCGTATACGAGAAAAGTGATTAGTTAGAATATTCTGCTTAAATTAAGTTATTCAGTATGTTTTTTTTTTTTTTTACTTAAACTTTGTTTACTACTGATTAACCCCAAGGCACGCTCATTACTGTTACATGCAAGCGGCTGTTAACCACGAACTGACTTCTAACCTTTTAATGATAGTGGTTACCGAAAAAATATCATCATATATTAAGACAGATATTTTTCGGAATTCGACCCTTAAAGGGCAAAAGTATCAATATTTTTGCAATGCGTAATTGTGTCACGAGCGATTTATCTCCTTTAATATCTAACCGATATAGATAAATGTTGTAGAATATTACAGATTAAGGTCTCCGCCATGGTAACATTATATTTCAAGAAAAGAATTTTTCGTTTTTCGGCCCTTAAAGGGCAAAAATGTCAATTTGTCTAAAATTCGTTTTTTGTATATCGAGCCATTTATCTCCCTGGATATCTATCCAAAATCGATAAATCAAGTGAGATAATGAGGAATAATGTCTCAGCTTCGGTGACATCATATTTTAGGAATGACGTTTTAGGAATTCAACCCTTAAAGGGAAAAAGTATGAATGGTTCTGCAACGCATTTTTGTGTCACGAGCTATTTATCTCCCTTAATTTCTAACCGATATGGATAAATGAGGTATCATATTAAAGATTAAGGTCTCCGCCGTGGTAATTATATTTTAAGAAAGGATTTATTCGTAGTTCGAACCTTAAAGGGTAAAAATGTCGATTTTTCTAAAATGCTTTTTTTGTATATCGAGCCATTTACCTCCCTGGATATCTAACCAAAATCGATAAATCAAGTAGGATTATAAGGAATAATATCTCAGCTTTGTGACATGATATTTTAAGAAAGAATGTTTTTGAAATTGAACCATTTAAGGGAAAAAGTATAAATTTTTCTATAATGCATTTTTGTGTCACGAGCCATTTATCTCCCTTGATATATAACCGATATAGATAAATGAGGTATCATATTAAAGATTAAGGTCTCCGCCATGGTCACATTATATTTTAGAAAGAATATTTCGTTATTCGACCCTTAAAGGGCATAAATATCAGTATTTCTAAAATGCGTTTTTTGTGTCTTTAGTCATTTATCTCTGTTGACAATTAAACAAAATTGATAAACGAGGTATCATTTAAAAGCTTCAGGTCTTCGTAATGTCTTCGGTTCCGTTACCACATTTTAAGTAGAAATTTTTAAAAATTCTAACCTTAGAGGGCAAAAGTATTAATATTTTTACAATGCATTTTTCTGTCAGGAGCTGTTTATTTCCCTTGATACCTAATAGAAATCAATAAATGACGTATCGATTTAAATATTAAATTAGCCGCTATGGTCACATCATATTAAGGGGCAAAAATATCATTTCTCAAAACTTTTTTTTTACCTTGGTTGATATTTTATAAAAGGAATTTTTTGGAATTCAACCCTTAAAGGGCAAAATTATCAACATTAGTTATAGAACGTGTTTTTTTAATTTTTTTTAATATAAGCCATTTATCTTCTTCGATACCTATCCGAAATCGATAAATGACATATCGTTTTAAAAATCAAGGTCTCCAGCTAGGTAAAATCATAAATTAAGAAAAAAAATTCAGAATTTGGTGTTAAAGGTGGTAGCGCGTATGAGACTGTTCAGAGCCAAGTCCCCAGATTTCAGCAGCGGATATCACAGAGAAGTCAATAAACTTTTTTTATTCAATAAGGAGTTTTTCGTATATATTTTTTTCTTTTACGGAAACCCTGTCATTTTGCTATACAATTCCAATGTAATCATTTTATTTGCTCAGCAACAAATATCACAGAGATGTTGATATGTTGTGTGCATTTTGTTAAAGTTGGTTTTATTCTACTAAGGTCAGTGACAGTTTGTCATAAATACAGTGTGTTTTAAATTTTCCTAACTGTTTCGTAATATGTTGTGAGTATTTTGCTGCGTACCTATTACACTAAATGAAATATTTGCTACAAAAGTACGGTTCTATTATTTATTATATTACAAGCATTCAAACTCACTATTCATCGCATTTTATTCGCGAAATTTTCGCACGGGTCGTCTAGTCCAATAATAATACTTTCTAGCTGCCTACTGTTGATTAATCGCTAGGTAATGCTACAAAGGTTGCAGAACATTGTAACAGAGCATCGTACACTCCATAATGTTGTGAGAAATCCTATTCCTTATTTTCGGAGATGTCTGCCAACGGTACTATATTATTGCGGTGTAAGCGTTGGTACCGAGCGTCCTAAATCGACAAGAAAAGATTAGTTGACGCTGAAGTTTCTTTTATGATTTCATGACAAAACCAAAATGTATATTTGAGGTTTATTTATAGATTTTCCCTTCTTTTTCCAGCGGTATACACACTTATTTCTTAAATCTGTCAAATTATTTTAATCCCATTCTTCGTAACTACAGGGCAAAACAAACATAAAATCATGCATAGATTGTTAACCTTGAACTGGCATCTCGAAATTTGAAGATACTACTCCGTATAATGAAGCGGATCTCTATGCGTGTAGAAATATACCGAGTATTAATATCCGGGTCCGATGTTGGGACCTCTGTTAAGCTTTCGAATTTCAACGATTTTGTTCAATCGGATGCAAAGATCGAGTATGTTCTTTTTTGCAGGCAACTGTAGACATTCTGCCAGTTTCTTGGTAAAAATCCCAATAAGTTCTAAAATTGGGTAGTGTGGGACACATACTTTAATCAAGTGTTTTGTAATCTGTGGGTCGCAAGCCAAATAAAAGTAAGGTGAGGTTTGAATAAATTGTCGAATTGTAGTTGTATTTTTGAGACGCAAATAAAATCATTTTCTAAGCTATACCATTATAAATCTGTAATCAAACCGCTTGTGTCTGAGGGGTAAGAACCGGTATCACGCAAAAACTACCGCATCAATGTGGATGGCGTTTTCAAATTTTTAGAGTTGTTGGTCCGGATCAAAATTTGCAGAAACAACTAATGACTTATACAGGGTCTATACCAAAAGTATTAGGACTGATTTAAAAAAAAAAAAAAATTATTGAAGATATGTTTACAATTCCTTAATCCTCTTCGAAATAGCACCCTTGGGCAGCTACACACTTAGAATTACACTGCTGCCATTGGCCGTACGCCTTCTGGAAGTCAGATTAGGGGACGCTGTTCACAGCCCTCGTCGATGCTGCTTGAACGTCCTGAATCGAGTCAAACCGCTGTCCCTGCAGCTGCCTTTTCATCCGTGGGAATAAAAAAAAGTGAGTTGGAGCCAGATTGGGAATGTAGGCGGGGTGCAGCAACGTGGCAACACCGAATCGGGACACTAAGAATAGATCGACGCAAAGCAGTTTTTAAAGATTAATCATGCTAAGGAGATAACAAAAAAACTAAATTATTTATTATAAATGATAAAGATTAGTATTATTTTTAGAAAATAAATTCGGCAAAATCAGGCAGTCACCACGCGAACGCCGATGAGAAAGCATTACGTCACACCTCGCGAGACGCCAAAGTTGTTATTGACATTTTCGTGCAACAGAACGGGTTACTTGGTTTCGTTTGTAGGTACTTTTGTCATGTCAATACAGTTATACGCTAAAAGACAAGTTTAATTCGCTATGGAAACAGGATTTAGCAAAGCAGCAGTAGCAATTAGCACAAAATTGACACCGTAGCACTTCGCAGATTTTTCGCATCAAACATCGACTTTTGCTCATCGGAATTCCGCAGTGTTAAAACTTCTATGTAAGTATACACAATATACATTATAAGCTTAAATAGCATTATATCAGTTTTGTAAACAAGACATACGTTTTATAAATTAATTGATTCTGGTATAAGGTTATATTTGCGAAGTATAAGCCAGTGTTAAATAGCTAAACCAGAAGGAAGACCTGAGCGAAATACTACACACATTCCTAAAGACATATTATTTCATAAAATGTTATATGTAAAATTATAGACTACGTACTGTAAAATTAGTTCAGCACTGAATTTATCATTACAGATATAGCTTACCTTTCAGGAGCAGGTATGTTGCTATATCTCAGACGTAAAAATCGGCCAGAAATTTTGTTAGAAACGTTTCTCGGCATTCATCACCAGATAAGATATTGCTAGGAAAAACGAGAAACGCAGATTTGTAGAAATAATGTAAGTTATATTCCCGCAAACAGCTTCAGTGACGTTGTTATATGCCGCAACCAACAACTGAACATTGCAGTGATTGTAACATACATTGTTCATCTGAGAATACTATTGCCAACGCAATCTAACAAAACAACTTAGATAACTGGCTTTATTTTCGTACGAATCGAAAATACATATTCACCACTGCCATGATTGCATAGTGTGTGTAGTAAATTTCAGACCGACAGCACATTTCCTTCTTCGGACCCTGTCGTTGCGTCCGAGCCTTTCTTGTTTTTCTTTTATATACACATTTTCTAGAAACGTGTATCCTCAAAAGAACGCTTGTCACCTGCCATACACAATTTTTTTTGCTGTCATCAGTTTTTCGACCGGTTTGATGCAATCCTCCATCCTTTCCTATCTTGTGCTAATCTCTTCATCTCTACATATCCCTTATAACCCACGTTCTCAATTATCTGCTTCATATAATGTAATCTGTCTTCTTACAGTGCCATACACATACACGACTGCTTTGTTTACGTTCGCGAGGTGTGACGTCATACAAAATGCCATGATAGCGTTTTCTCGGTAAACTTATTTTTTTTTTTTTAAATGCAAAATACATAATGTAAATGTTCGATTTTTAAAGAATAGTACTTTTTTGAGAAATAGAGATACTAAGGGGGCATCCATAAATTACGTGAGGTGAAATAGGGGAGGGGGGGGTCCGGCGAAATCTCACCAGATCTCACCAAGGGGGAGGGGGGGGTCTACGGAAATCTCACGTGAGATTTTGCGAAAAATTTTGTGGACAGTAGAGCAAAAAAAAAAGGTCTCAAATTTGCGACAAAGTCGATTTTAGGAGGATATTTCGTCAAAAAAGTTAGGGTGTGACCTAAAAAAAAAGTTTCCAGGGCGATTTCTAGGGGGGAGTTCTCACGGACCAGATCTCACCAGAGGGGGGGGGGGTCCGGCCAGATCTCACGAAATCTCACCAGGGGGGAGGGGGGGGGGTCCAAAAATCCGGAAAAACACCTCACGTAATTTATGGATGCCCCCTAAGGTAAAGTATTAACCTATTTTTCAAATTTAGTCATCTAGCCAATTGACTTAATGCATGGCAATTGAACGCGAAGATCTGAAGCTGCATCCAGTCTGTTTCTGTACTTGTTTATGGTGTAAGCGTTATCGGTAACGGAAGCAGAACCATGATAGCCTTCTCACGGCGCGGTTATGACTCTTTTCAACGAACATTTTATTTAATTCTCGAACGTAACACGGAACCTCTATGGCCGTTCCATGGAACCCCAGGGTTCCGCGGACCACCTTTTTGGAACCGCTGTATCCAAGGCTTAACATTGGAGCTACATTTCGTGAACTTTCATACAATTCGTGTCTTGTGTCATCTCTCTGATTATTTCGCTCATTATTCTCTCTCTTCAAGTCTTTCACATCATTTACCCCAGCATTCTTATTTCTGCTGCTTCAAACTTTGTTCCGTGTTCTTTATTTATAGAACGTGGTTCACTATCGTAAATCGGCGCTGACTGCAGCATATCCTTGTAAATTTTCGCGAAGTCCGATGGGCTTGCGGTAATGCCTGGGCCTGGCGTTCGAGAATACTTGGTTTCAAATCGCCGTCTGTCATTCAGATTTCGGTTTTCCGTGGTTTCACAAAATAACTCGAGGTCAATGAAGGGGTGGTTCCTTCAAATGCCATAGCCAAAATCCTTTCAGTTCCATATCTCCAAGTCCTTTATCGGCTCTAATGGCATCGATGTCTACAATGTTTAAAGTCTTCTTTTTATTATTATTATCAGGCTGAATCATGAGCTGTTATTTTTGTGACGTTCCTGCAGACGGAGGTTCCCGGACGCTGAAGGTGCTGCTGAGTTTTGCGGTGGGCTGCCTGTTGGGGGACGTCTTCCTGCACCTGCTCCCTGACATATGGAGCAATGACGTTCACTTGCATACAGGTAAATCATTCACATAGTTAAGCTTCACTGTCGTCATGGAGCAAAAAAAGAAAAAAATGCTGGACTTGAGGAGACGTAGCTAACTTAGGCTGAATGTAGTTTTTATTTTGCCCGTGTGTTTCGGAATGATGCGGTTACCGATCATCCTTTCCGCTCAAAAAAATGTAAGAGTACATTTCGCAAAGAGGCTAGACAAACACACTTTCACAAGATGTCGCAATTTGACACAGAATTGATGACATTTGTTTCTGTGCGTTGAACCTTTACATTATTATCAGTAAAGTGGAGAGCCCCAAGAAAAAAAAAAAAAATTGCTTTGCTGAAGGCAAGAATCTCTAGCCTCAGTTATACTAATTTTATCTTATGCAATGTTTAATGTTTTTAGGGGAAAGAGTAAAATAATATTGGCACATATAATAGGGATAATTGCAAAATTAAATAAATAAAAATACATATGTTACATTCCGCTCGATCAATTTTTAATAAGTTTCATTGTTGCCGTTGCACAGTACAGCTGCAGGTTTTCGAATGACCAGACACATTTTTCGGTACAATTTGAAGCAATTTGCGTAATAACGGTCAACTACGTCCTGCAAAAGTAAGATCAAGATGCGAACGAAAATGATGATTTTGTTTTAGCGAAATAAGTGAAATCTGATGAGGTGAAAAGCGAATCGTATCGACATTTACTACTACTCAGATCTTGAGTCTTTTTCGAACTGAATACTTCCCTCGATTACATTTGCGAATTGGGGCTGGGGAAGCTAATGCGCTGTACAAGGCTCGAGTAAGATCTTCATCATGGGCGTAAAGGTGGGCGCCGCTTGCCAAAATCTCGGCGGCGGCGGCGTGACTATTTTATATGTAGGTTTAGTGATATACGTATATATCATTACTTAGTCTCAAAAAGAAAAAAATAAGTATCGTTTCACTTCAAAATTTTACAGATTTTTGCATTCTTTGCAGTTATCATGTCTAAAGATAATTTTATTTGGGCGAACTGAGCTTAGTCTAAACTTTTTCGCAGAAATGACACAGAAAATACTCTTTCGCTCGGTGAGTTTGTGCAGACACACGAAGAAAAGGCTTGGCAAGGGCAGAAAACCGATGAAAGTCCATCTTTGTGATATGATGTATCGGATGGAGCTAAATATCTCAAACTCTCTTTTTATAGATCTATACACGATGTTTTATCGATAGTCTTTGCAGCAACGATGTATCATTGATGGATTTTGTGGAAGCAATTGCGTCCCTACCTTCATTTGTTTCTGGCACATTAAGGGCAGTGAATACTTCCTTGACACATGAGGTAAGGAAGGAAGTACTGGTCTTTTGTATTGACTCCAAATATATATATATATATACTTCTTTGAGACCCATAAAACAATAAAACAATAATCCAAAAGTGACATTGCTACGACCGCTCTTGTGGCAGCGAATCTCTTGCTAATTTCTGCCACCATGTTTTGCTAAAGCCGGCACATAATCAATAATTCGTCATCTAAGACAGAATTCATGATGTCAATTATTTCAGAACGAAACAGAAGAGTCACATTCACTGTACATATCTTTGAGACGACATGACATCAACTGCTTTGCGAAACCTTTTCAAAAATTTTACTAGATCCTTTATGTCTAAAAGATTCGACTCTCTTTGATTAAACTTTATCTCATTTTGGCCAATCTTTCTAAACTTCATGATTATTAGGTCACGGTTGCGTATGTGGGTTAAACTTCCAGGCATCTCTGGAAATCTGTGCCAACGAGTTGGTCTTTCAGTTTTGATAGAAGTAGTGTATATAATATTTCTTGATCCTGATACGAATAGTGAACTCTCTTCAACTACTTCATTAAGTCTTTCTGTGTGTACTGGTACCATGTAAACATTTTCTAAAACAGGACCGGTCTCATCACTTTCTATATTGAACAACGTTATCAAGGGAAACTTTTTCCATCTTTTCTGAATGTTGTTCTACCTCTGGCAAACGATATTTCTCTCTCTTGACATTGCATTATTTTTACGAGCGTTTCAATTTCTGGAATTCTGTTTATGCCTCCACTGTCACGAGCCCATGACCAAGAGACGTATGATGGATGCTCCATATTAGGTCAACGAAACTGCTCTTCGCACGTTTTCTCCAGCATCAATAACAGCTAGAATCTTCTTTTCATTCAGTGTCCCAAATGTTTCTTTCATGCCTTCTATTTTGTCTCGAGTCGTCTTCATTTCCTCCATACCTTGATTACTTCACCGTTTTTCCGCATTTAGGCTAGCTAAGCAATAGACTTGATCGGAATTCACAATTTTCTTTTTATTGGCTTCTTCTATCACTAAACTTCCGAAATATTTTCAACAAAAACTTGTTTGGCTTAGATAGTCGTATAACACTGTTACAGAGAGCTTTTTAACATTACTTTTAGTTAATTCAGTAATTTTAACACCTGCTTATTCACTCAATCTAACGACCCCTTTTTTTTTTTTTTTTTTTTTTTTTTTTTTTTTTTTTTAACGCATTGTCGTGTTAGGAAGTGTTGCTCAAGGACACATTTCCTCCAAGACCCTCAGCAATCGATCATCAAGATAAACCTTAAAGGAACGGCGTTCTCTTTGATGCCGACTGGTAAGGTATTTAGTGAATGGACTATTTTAGGAATAATGTTCTCCTACCCTAGATTTGCTAGATTTTTCCTGGTAATTGAAATATTCAGGGATTTTAAATAGTTGACTTGTAGCTTATATCCGCTTATAGCCTCATACAGTTCTAGTACGGTATCTAAATATTTAACATTCTTCCTGCAGTCCACCTGTACCATCTTCGCGAACCACAAATTGAGAAACACTGCTTTAGGGCATTAACCCAAAAATAGATTCCGCATCATGATGTTATGTTGTTGGGTGACTGTACTGACAAATTCACAATTATATTAGAATTATTTTCACAAACAGACACAATGATGAGAACCACAGACCATTTTCATTAGTACACAAAATATTCTATCCAGGAAAAAACACAGAAAAGGATTCCCCGCCACGATCCCCTTCAAAATTTTTCCTTACTTAACGAACAGTTTTCCTTCCAAAGTAAATAATCTACAAATTTAGAATGTTAACAAACTGCGTTCACAATAGACGTTTCGAGGCGTGGAGTTCCACAAAAAGTTCTTCATCAGATTCAGTTTTGAGAAAGTCGTATCTGATGTAATAAAGGCGTGCATTGCTCTCAACCTGTTTCAGCAATTTATATAATTTCGTTCGAATAAATTCACTCATCTTTTGACGTTTCATATAGAAAAATTTTAATTAAAATGCGTATGCCTGCTCACGTGTCTCTATCCCCAAAAACCTATATGTATTAGCAAAGAAAGACAAGAAAAGAAATGTCGTATACAAAAAGTGTATTATATAATAGCTTAAAATTGAATAAAAAAAAATTTCATTTGACACAACGGTCAGCAGGGCTTAGCCAGAAATGAAAGAGTCAGTAGTTGGGAGATCCATATGAGATGCATTGATAAAACACCAAAGACTAGGCGAAGTTGGTCCCGTTCAGCTAATACTCAATAAACTACTGGCCCGTTAGTGCACAGATTTAGAGAAACCTCAGTCCGTTTCTTTAATAGTTGTTTGAGCTCTACACACAGATTATATATATATATATCAGTCATGAAAATTATGTACAGTGTAGGCAAATGTACATCTAGAAAAGAAGTAGGGGTCCCGAATTTCCTGACAGAATATATGCTTTTCTCTCCTTGCTTGCAATATTCTCACGGTTCTGCACAGTACGACAGATTCACGTAGAGAATGGCGGCGCTGAAAATGGGATTTCAAATGAACGAATCAATAAATGTAGATGTGGTGAGTGAGTCAGTTTGTCGTCTCAGCTGCAGTTTCGGGCTCTGATGACGAGACACAGGTGCGCCCTGCACGACTTGCCAATTTACGGACGAGATGAGATCTTCCCACACAGCAAACCATCTCCTGTTTCAGTCAGTACGTCTTTCTTTTGTGCGTAGCCTATGGTGTGGAGAAAATGTAGTAATAATGCTAAATAAAATTGTGGTTACTATGAAATTTTACAGTTTTACTAAATTTTATAATAACCAGCTTTGAGGTATTGTGAAGTATACTGATATTTAAAAAAAAAATAGTTTTAGAGAAACGTGACATGGGAAATAACGATACTGTTATTCGTGAAGTGATATATTAGCTCTATTCGCTCAAGTTCTTTGTGAAATTATATTTTGGTGTGTTTGATTTTGCTTTTTTTATTGCTGGTAGCATTTTGAATTTTTATCTGCATGTGAATTGAAAATTATACAGAGTTTATTAATGTCATGGAAAGAATGTGCGTTCCAATTAATATGGAAACCAATTACATAGTGATACAGTATTAGAATTTTCCTGCTGCTACGCGTCCGCGAGCCTTGGTTTGTGTAGAAATGTTTCACTCTATATAAGACTGGAGGTTTTCTCGGCGTTGTAAATGAATAAAATTTTCTCGGTAGTCTGTCGAGCAAACACGACGTTTCGGTGGTCGCAATATCTGTCGCCATTGTCAAATGACAGTCACATGACAATGGCGGAGGAGTTTGCGACCGCCGAAACGTCGTGTTTGATCGACAGACTAACTCGGCTAGTTACCCGAGAAAATTTTGTTCATGTTTCACTCTTTTGATTCTAGTGTCATACATTAACTAGGAGAAGCAAAAAATGTAAGTTTCGTCAAAAAAAAAAAAAAAAAAAAAAAAAAAAAAAAAAAAAAAAAAAAAAAAAAAAAACTTTCTTAGGTTCTTTTTTCTTACTGATATTCGAAAGATTTTTGATTTTACTTATGTTTTAACGAAATGTAATACATGAAATATAAGAAGTTAAAGCCATGTGAATAATTATTGGTAACGGTCCAATAAGGGCGTAGTACCGAGAAGCTGTGCCGGATCTAGGGGAGGCAGGGAGGGGGGTGGTCAAACCGGGGCGCTTGCCCCGGCTGGCAACTTCAGGGGCGGTAAATGGCACATTCGTGTCGCGGCGACCTGTGCGTCTCGCCGGTAACCTTCAAGGGGCGGCAAAATCAAAGAATAGTTCTATACTTCCCCGGTGGCAAATTCACGTTTGTACGGACGGTAATTTCAAGTTTTTGCCCCGGCTTGGAAACTTCGTAGATCTGCACTGCCGAGAAGCAATTGTTCCTTTGGTCAGAAATATGGCACACACTTCCTCGAGGACAAACCTTTCGGAAAAAACATATTGAAGCAAAAAGAAATGTACATCAGGCTAATACCATATTAAATTTACGATATGCGATAGCATCGGCAGTACAGTCAGCGGCTATTCCGAATTATTTCTAATATGTGCTAGTGTTGGTGGATCATTGTAAAATCATTAATTTACTGAATTAAAGTTGTTATAAGTACAAAGAGAGGCTTACGAATCTTTCATTAATCCATTACCGGATTAACCAAGTATCAGGAGGTAGCAAATGCTACGGGCCTCGCACCTTCTAGGGGGCCCCGCATCTCCTAAGGGGACCCCGCACCTAAGCTAGATGGGCGACCATTTTTTTTTTCTCCCGGACGGCAAAAATTAAGGGCCTCTTCACATTTGCTACGGGCCCCGCGCTGTCTTAATCCGGCCCTGCATTAATCAGATAAATCCTGTAACGTATTTTTTTAAAAAAAAGAAAAGGCGACCGTGTAACTGAAGAATTTACCATAATCTTCCAGAAATAACTGCAAAACATTAAATAAGTACCAGGCAGAAACGATACACAGAGAAAAATAACACAGGCTGCTGCTATCTATTTGCTTAGCAAATAATTATAATCATTATCGGAATGAGCATCAAAAATAATAAGTGTCATGTAAAATAGATAGAGGAAGAGCAGATGGTGGATGTTGACTATTCACCGAAACTGAACAACGTGCAGAGCCTCCTATTATTGTGCTAGGTGTTAGGCAACTCTTGCGTGCGATTCGTTTTCACTTCTCCGTCCATACACACGATTTTTTTTTTTTTTTTCACAGAAAAACCATGAATAAACAACTAGCCGAACTTTAGGCAGAACCATCATCAGAGTTTGATAACTTCGATCGCATGTCATCGAACGACTTTGAATATCTAGTGCAAAAATATCTCCATTGGTTGCGAAAAAAGTCGTATTTTGGACCTCTGCGTGCACTGAATGATGGGCGATTGTGTGGACACGCGCACCATCATCGGCACGCATTCCTTTGATGTACCGAAAACTAATCGATCGCTTAAGGCCCCTTTAGACGTCCCGTTCCCGATCACCTGGTCCAGTTCCCGATATCACTTTGCTCCCGTCGACAGTGTTGCATTTAGACGACCCATCGGCCGGCCCGATCTGATAACTACCGTACTAGCGGCCTACCACCATGCATATATCCGTTTTGCTCTGAAATTTGTACGTTCCATTTAATAGTCATACTAGTAATAAAATTAGTTGGTTATAAATTTTGTTAATGTTCTAATGTTTAAATTAAATATGTATGGCCACGTATTTAATAAAACCACAGATTCTTGGTGTAACCCTGACTGCTTGACATTGGCTAAAAGACTAGGAAAAGAAAAAGTCTTGTTGCAAGCAATTATATTTACAAAAGGCATACGTTCAGCCACAGTTTTAGATGTTGTTCGATGGTGAATATCTACGGAATTTCTAGCGGATGACATATAAAATGCCTCATTTCTCGCGTCTTATATTCAGAATATTGTGAGTATAATCTTCTGTTGAATAAATTGTAATATAAAGTTAAAATGTACTGCACTGGTCAGAGGCTTAGGGTTGCTAACTTTACTTTAATACAAAAATAAAGTATGATACTTTATTTTTGGCCGGTGTACGTTATCCTAAGTATAAAGTATTCGAAAATAGTTTATTTTTGTTAAACTATACAAATCATTTAATTTGCAAACATGCTAGTGCTTATGATCGAACAAAATAAATGCAAGATGGTGGGAAGCGAGAAACAGAGCGTGTTTAAATTTTAAAAATGAGTTTTCATTTATTTATAATTCTAAATTTAGAATTTGGCCCCAGCTGTAAGCCCGAAAATCTATATATTTAAGACAACAAATAACTACATTTAAAAATACTTTTTCCTATCATATACTTTTTATTTTCCTCTTCAAAAGACAAAAATACTTTATTTTTTCTAAATTAGTTCGCAACCTTACATGAGGTGTCCCATAAAAATTTGTGGGTCATTTACACATCCAGCAACTCTATCAATACTTATTTGTCTTAATTATTGGATGCATCCATCTCAAAACAATAGAAAACGTGGAACCAGGCAGTGTGAGTACAACCGGGCGAGGCTTTAGACGGCCAGTTTTCAGGGCAGAGTGGTGGGGGCCCGACTTACCCCCACTTCTTTGCCCTAAATCGGATGGAATTTACACCCGATCTCCCTACCTGGTCTCGCCGCAAAACCGTGATCAGGAGCTCACTTTAGACGACCCGATTTCAGGGCCGAAGGGGCGTGGCCACGATTTAGGGAGACCAGGTCGGGTCGTCTAAATGGGCCTTTACGATTACTCACGATTATAGGCAATGATGGCCACTCACAGACGATTATGCACTCTACACAATCGTGCGTGTCTATAGTTGCCCATCATGAACGATTGTGTAGAGGAGCCTTAACACATCTTCGATGCCAACCATAGCATCCACAGCAACCAGTGTAAAATCGCTGGCTATTTTCCTTGAATATATGAAGCAGATAATTGAGGACGTGGGTTGTAAGGGGTACGTAGAAATGAAGAGGTTAGCACACGATATGAAGGGATGGAGGATTGCATCAAACCAGTCTAAAGACTGACGACAGCAAAAAAAAAAATAAAAAAAAATTCCTTGACACCATATGAATATAGTCCTATGCCATTATAACAAATGTAATGCAGTGGCCAAGTTTTCATAAATTTGACAACAAAATACTTACTTTGAAATGATGATTATTATTTCTTTTGGTCCAGGCTGCATTCCAACCTATCTGCCAGTACATTGCCTTCCAAAAATCAAGCGAGCTTAAGTTATCAATGAAAACTAAAGTCCTCGCCTCTTATTCTGAAATGAAGTAGGTAATTCTTCATTCTGGTTGTGGCTGCAAATCAACCTAACCAGCTGTATTGTCCTGATATGGGTGTTTGAAACAGTACCCAAAATTCCCTACATCAACCACTATTTACTGTAGAAGATTAAGCTACTTTACTTCATTAGAGACCAAATTCAGGAGGACGTGGGCTTGACTCCCCCATTGGCCATCCACATTTCAGTCTTCTGTGGTTTGCCGAAGAAACTCCAGGAGACTGACAGGATGATTCATTCAAAAGGCCATGGCCGAATTCGTTTCCGTTCCTCGCCCCAGTCCTTTTCTGCCTCTAATGATGTAGACGTTGATGAGGCACAAGGCCACATATAAGGGAAAAAATACTTCATTGGTATGTATCTCATGGCTTTAATGTGCACATTTCCTAAAATATTACTGTTGAAGGAACATGTATTGGTTTTCATTTGACTCTCCCTCGGACTAACGAAGTAAAATAGATTGAAATGTTGGTAGTTGCAAGCAAGTTATTAAGCAAGAAATATCGCTCATTTGCTGCAACAATGACATAACTAAAAAAATTAAGTTTTGAGAAACAATTTTAGGATGAACCATTTTCGTATACTATAACTGATACTATACGTTTTCCCCTCATTTATATTGTATTCTTTTAATAATACATACAGCTAACGTACTTCCTAGTGAATGCATAAAGTTATTACACAATAAACATTTGAATTGGTCCTCTTTTAAAATTGGCATTTTTTTTTAGTTATGTCACTGTTGCAGCAAATGGCATAGGAATATATGAATACAGTATTATGAAAACTTGCCAGTAATTTTATGTTTGTTGCTTCAGATTCTAATGTTGGCAGCAAATGTGTGTTTAAAATGGCCACTGACTGTACTACCAAGACTATTGCATTCAATAACTTTCATGATACATTATGTTTAAGGTACATTTCTTTTTGCTTTAAAATTCAATTTTTCTCGAACAGTATGTCCTAGGGTATTTGTGTACCAAAATTCAGATAAAATGTGCAATTAATTCTTGGTATGCCGTTATTGGACCACATTGCCAAATAATCCCTATTAACACATAGAAATGATTATTGTATATTATTGTAGTAGTAACCTGTGAAAAAGTATAGAATTATATCCCTAAGCATAAACTTTGGTTAGGATTGGAGCTGTGATCACAACGAAAAATATTATTTCCATATCAGTTAACTATAGGTATCACATTTTTAAATGCTCATATGGGATAACAGCAAAATTCTATCAGGTTTTAATATCTATATGAAACATAAATACATTTACATTAAATTAAAAATCACAATTTACTTACACTTATGGAAGTGTTAATGTGTGATATAGTGTTTTGATTAACATAGTCAGTTTATTTTAATTTACTAAGTTTCAGAAAACTGAAATAAATAACTGAAGTCAAAAATAAAACAGAATTCAATGAGTAGTGATCTTTTATGAGTACTTTTTGAAAGGAGTGCGTATCTCAAATATGGAGTGATCTGTGGCACACATTTTGTACCCTCTCAATATGATTATAATTTATATTCACTTCCTCGGTACATATAATTCATAAACTATTTTCATAGATTTTAATTTGAGCCATAAGCTCTCAAAATTTGAAAACACCATCCCAATTGCTTTGGTAGTTTTTGCATGATGCAATTTCAAACTCTCAGACACATGCAGCTCACTTACACATTTATAATAGTATAGATTTTGCATTAAAAAACTGGTCATTAAATTGGTGATTGTTTACTTCTGAGGTTGTATTTCGGAGATAGTGTAGATATTATGGTGGTTGAATCACCTGTTACAGTAATGAAATTCCATTTCTTTTCCGAAGTTTAGTTTGGTTTAGAAGCTCAGACAAAGGGCAAAGAAGCTGCATGGCAATATGCAGAAAACTGCATGATTAAATTACAGATTTTAGCAAAACTTGTAGAATTTACTGCTTATCTTAAAACACAAATAGTGTATTAAAATTTGTGATTCCATTAACAGTTAGCATATCTTGAGATGACAATATCATTAAAATAATTCTGACAATAGTTTATTCACTGATATGTGGTTCTTTGTTGACAAGCATTTTCTTACACGGTCCCCCAGTGTATATTTAAGTAGTGACCATGTCTTGTTTCTAATACCTCAACGCTCTGTGATCCATCTGGATATCATTCCTTGGTGACACTAAAGACATCAATCTTGCTTAGTGTTGTAACTCACTTTCTGCTCAATGTTTTCTGATGGAGGTGAGTGGTCTTCTTAAGTGCTATTCTGTAATCATTGATTGTTGTACAAAATAATGTGAGAACTAGAGCCACATGCTATTTACTTGTTGATGTGTCTTCAGTATTATGCTTCTAGTCTTCTATCAGAATGAAGTTCTAAAACTGCCCATTAAAAATAATTTTTTCCATTAAAAAAATAAAAATAAAATTTATTTCCTATATTGTCAGCAAAAGACTTGGATGAATCTTGGCTAGTGACAAGAAATACCAGAGAGATAAGATTGTAAAAGTTTGTTCCTATTTGAAGTGTTTGCATGGTAAATTCATGTCTGTTACACTGTTATAAATCCTTTAGGTGTAAATCTGATATGCACTGTGGAAGTTACCTGTGACAGTCAAAAAGTTTACTGCAAGGTACCATAGTCTCCCTGTGCACTTGTGTTTTTCACACAATACCATCGACTATTAATGAAATAATGGATCCTCCAGATACACTTTGCAAAGGTATCCTCAAAAGAATGTCGTAGGGTAAAGATTATTTTATGCCAATTTGGGTGCAAAAAGCAATGTCCTGAAGACTGCTTTTATTGACTTACCTGAGAAAAGTCATGGGATATCTCTCTAATGAATTGTGACTTCAGTGTGGCATGGAAATATCCAGGAGGAAACTGCAGTGACACTGTCTCAACAGCATCCTATAACTGTGTGGGTCTGGATGGCTTTGGATCTAGTCCACAAACGGTTCTGTTGAACATATATCCTTAATATGGTCCAACAGGTTCTCATATCCAGCACTCTAGATTATGGTCCAAAATACTCCTCCAACCAATCACACACTGTCTGGTGTCATCCTGAAATTTCCCACCATTATCAGGATATGTTAAGAACACAAAGGGCTGCACATGGCCAGCTGACCATAGTGATGTCTTGTCAAAGAACTCAAACGCTTCTAACCGCATAAGAGAAAGACAGAAGAGCATGTAGAGCAGCCAAATGAAAACCTTCCCAAGGGCAGAAAACTGATGATGATGTCAAAGAACTATTTAGTTTGGTGACCATTATGGAACTGCCACCAGCTTGTACAAAGCCTTGGTGACAAGACAGATAATAGTCTTACAGACTTTGTGGTGCACCCAAATCTAACCATCAACTCATACCAAGTGTAAACGTAAATAATGGCACCAAGCTACTTGGGGTCATCCAATGCATGTTTGTGCTATCCCAGGCAAGTGGTTGATGCTATGCTGTGAGTAAAGGCAACTGAGTAGTGTCTTCTATTATGAAATCCCATCTGTGCCAAATGTCTCTGTTCTGACAGAAATACATGTTTAGTGCATCACTCATTGAGTGGGACTGTCAGTTAACACAGTCTCATTCATGTGTTGGCTTGGACGCATCTGCTAATCTATCACAGGTCTCGATAACTCGGCAGATATGGGCAGCAAATAAGCTGTCCTGTCTGTAAAATAATACCATCTATGTCATCTCGACACTATGCAGCATTGATTCAAATCTGCAAGTCACCTGAAATGCTTACAGATCATCGGGTATTTTCAAAGAAGCAGTCAGTCTTTACGGTTGATGGCTGCATTCAACACTAACTTCAGATAACTTCAGTTTCCCAAAACCCAAAAGAAAAGAAAATTGAAAGTGTTTCCAAAGAGCTACTGAAATAATCCAAACAAATCTGTTCATAATAGTCTGGGATTCATATTTTCAAAACTGCCATTTCTTTTTCAAATTAGCTCATCGAACAATATTTAGATTGAAATAAGTTTATCAGAAAATTACACTGATAGGTACAGAAATATAAAAACAAATTACTCCACCATGATTTTTTTTTCTATCAGATGCTTTCTCAATTATAAGATTCATAAAATATTCTCTGTATATTAACTAAGCACTCCTAAAATGTTCCTTATATGTATTCACATTTATTTCAATCCTTCTATAGGTCTCCCAGAAATAATTTCAAATGGTTGCACAATACCTCACACTCATATTTAATACTTAAGCGTTGCCCTCTATATCTAATGTTTCACACAAAATAACTCCTCTGACTATCTTCACTTAACTGAAAAACTAATATCACTTTCTTTAGTGATAATAAACAATGCAAAACTTTTATTTTCAAATATCACACAATCAGTCCATTTTTTTTACCTCACTTCTCTACACAAATCTATCTCTCTAGACACTATACTAAGCCCTCACTAAATTTCCTGAAATACTTTCAGCACCAAATAATCACTCAGCCAATCTTCTTTTACTGCCCATCAACCGTTGAACTGATTTCATCTACCAAAAAAAAATATAAAAAAAAATTATTTCACTTCAGTAAAAACTGCAGTCCCATCTACTGCTCAACTCTCATGAATGTTACTCTGCGATGAAAAAACATCCATCTTGCCTGATCTATCCTACTTATAGGCTTCCCCAAATTCTGAGTATGGTGCAATCCGTCTAATGTATCCACAAAGTGCTGTTCTTCCACTAAGCATTGATGGGACCGAGCGTGGTGGTGTAACAGTTAGCGTTCTGGCCTCGCATTTGGAAGGACGGCGGTTCGAATCCCGGTCCAGCCATCCAGATTTGGGTTTTCCATGGTTTCCCCAAATCACTCCAGGTGAATGCCGGGATGTTTCCTTCAAAAGGTCATGGCCGAATTCCTTCCCATTCCTTGCTCCCCATCCTTTCATGTCTCTAAAGACCTCACTGTTAAGAGACGTTAAGCAGTTAAAAAAAAAAAAAAAAATAGTACAATAAACAGCAGTTGTCCCAATATACTAACCTGTGACATTCCCATTTTCACTTCCATCTCTTTTGTTACTGAATTTTCCACCCGAACTCCTAGCTTTCTACTGTTCAAGAATTCCTGCAACCAGCAAGTCACTTTTCCATCCTCTCAAATAGTTTTTACCTGATATACCACCTATCAAATGCTTTCAAGAGTTCCTATGCTAATCTATCAACTTGGCCTCCCTTGTCCATTTCATCTGCAATATCTTGCAGACAGTCCACTAGCTGAGATTCACAGAAGTGCCCATTCCTGTTTTGCAGACCATTTCCTTCCCTCACATATGTTACTGATATGGTTGCATACCAATCTTTAAGATGAACCACTTAAAGAGAGATACCTAATAATATCTAATGATGAATTCCAATTTCTATATATGTGTGTGTGTGTGTGTGTGGTAAATCTCAGCTTACTTGATATGTCAAATCATCTTCAAAAAAATATTTGAAAGGCTTAGTGTAATGGGCTATCCTCCTAACAGCTAGTAACTTTTCTGGTTTTATATATATGACTGGATATTTTACAGCTAGTTTTACTTTTTGTCTTAGGCTTTCTTGTCCTCTGTTTAAACTTAAATTGGCTCTTTTATCATCCGAACTGGACTTGTTATTTCTTGCTCCATTGCCATTGTTCTCAGTGTAGTTACTTTAGTAGCAGCATCGGTGAGCTACACATAAACTTAACTTTGCGAGTAGTCTGCAGCATGATCGAAGTGAGTGTTGTCTACCTAAATTGAATGGAATTCCTTTCGCAAATGTAAATACTAAATATGTATGGAAGGAGACTTTACCGACATATAACTGCAATGCAGTTTTCATTGCACTAAATATGTAGTATATTAGATTTCTAATTTAGTTGTATTAACTTCCTAACAACTTTTGGGTACTAATTCATTTTACAGGTGATACAATGAATAAAAATCATGATATACATGCATATATTAGAGTGCTGATTTTTGTCAGTGGTTAATTTTAAAGTTAACTCGGTCTTTGTTTATCATAATAGGAACATTAAATTCAATCTTCTTATGTGGATTCAGAATTGCCCAAGGAATATTTTCAGTGACATTACAGTGTTAAGAATTATAAGTAGAGAATTTATTAATTCTTAAGCCATTCTTAAATCAATGATCATTGACTTAGCTCTGTCTAACAACAAATGTAAATTACTACCATTCATCATTGCCCAACAGGAATGACTAACTACACCAAGTTTGCCCCAATTGCAGAGCAAAGAAACCACCATCACAGCCACCCAGACATTAACAAGGGCCTCCTGGTGCTGGCTGGCCTGCTGGTGTTCATCGTGCTTGAAAAGATGTTCACCTTTGTACCAGAGGATGGTGACGAGGAGGGAAAGGCCAAAAAGAAGAAGGCTGAGATGAAGACTGCTCGCCGTGTAGCATGCAGTGCTGAAGTCTGTATGCTTGAGAAGCGGCTCCGCAACCGACTGTCTAGGGGAACTAAGAAAAACAACAATGTTGATGATGATGTAGTCTTTACCTGTGCCAACATCTCCAGTGGTGTCTGCAAGCAGATTGAAGACATTGGAAATATGCTGTGTGCAGAACCCAAGAAACCGGAGGAGGCTGTCATTCATGTGAGTTATTTCCTCGATGAATTGTCTCCATATGCTATGCCATTAACTGCCTCGTCATTGTTTTGTTATGTCTGAGAGTCACGTCGGCTTTCATCCATCTCCCCCCTCGAATTATCTTTTCCATGTTATTCATTTTAACTTCATGTTTATTTCTTTTGTAACAAAGAAAAGTTCTTGAAAATAATTGTGTTATTGGAGGGTACTGTGTGTAGTTCTTATTGGAAGGTGTGTCTTTCTCTTTGGAGAAGATCCTTTTAACTGGATTGATCGTTCACCAGCAATGAATGGGGAATTAGCCTAATTGTGATGCACGGCAATTCTCACTATCTTGTCCTGTGGTTCAAACGTGGCCTATTACCTTTTTTCAATCTCGCATGTAGGTTAATATTGCATATGGGAGTATATACTTATGTGAAAATATATTTTCTAAAGTATGTAATCTCCCAACACAGATCATTATGACCATTTATGAGTATTGTTAATGATAGGAATTAATAACTTCCAGTATGATGAAATCTTGTCTCTGAAGAAACAATTTCAGTCTTTACATTAATACAAATCTTCAACATTCTATATTTAGTTTATTAATAATATTTAAGTATGTATAAATATTATATGTGTAAAAATGTTAATACCTAATAAAAAATATACCTATTTTTAAGTTTGCATCCTGACTTGCCAAACCCGATTCCCCCCCCCCCTTGCGAATTTAGCCTGTCGGTAAAAAAAAAAGTTTGCCAACACCTGACCTTGCCCTATAAGTTGTGATGTATCTTTTTTGTCTTGATGTAATTCTGATACCTATTGACTTGTGTTGCTTCTTCTGCACTTGGCTGGGCTATCATAAATTCTTGCAATCTAAGTGGTCAATCTAGATACAAATTACAAGATGCCTGTATTGAAATGAAACAGTAGTTGCAATACACACATAAAAAGGGAAAAGATAACTAGTTGACTGACTGAAATATATAATCATGGCCTGAAATGTCGCAGTAACCAAGCGTGGTGGTGTAATGGCTAGCGTTAAGGCCTCGCATTCGGGAGGACGACGGTTCGAATCCCCGTCTGGGCATCAAGATTTGGGTTTTCCATGTTTTCCCAAATCACTCCAGGCAAATGACAGGATGCTTCCTTCAAAAGGCCATGGCCGAATTCCTTCCCTTCCCTTTCCTTGCCCGTCTCTAAAGGCCTCGCTGTTAGAGAGACGTTAAGCAGATAAAAAAAAAAGAGTTTAAATGGAAGGATGCACAGGATTTGTGATCTGGGGAACACAGAATATCTAACACAAAAGTTGTCAATGCAGTTACTGGCATAAGATTTATAATGGACAAAAAGAGCAGTCTGGTGGCTCAGTGATTAAAGCATCTGACTGGAGATCAAAAGGTCCCCAGTTTGAATCCCTGTTTTGGTGGGAATTTTCATTGGCCCTCAACCCGTCCTTCACCTCTTACACAGCTTGCTGTGTAAAGTGAAGTATGCCAAAATGCTTCCATGGTCCGGATTCCATGTTAAACTGTAGGTCCCCTATACCTGATAGAATTACTGGTTAGGCTAGGTGAGTACGATAGGGGGCAGATTGTGCAGACAATAATAAACCCTGTCACCAGGTCATTACAACCACACAAGTTTACCTTTAATGAACAAGAGAGCAGGGAATCAGGTGTGGTATGAGTAGTTTAGTGACAGGATTAATCTGATGAGGATAAAAACTAAGCTATGTTAGTACAAGTGTATATGCCAATGTCTCCGGAAGATAATGAAGAAATAGAGAAAATAAATGAACAATTAAAGAATTAATCCAATATATAAAGGAAGAGGAAAATCAAATAATTGTGGGTGATTGGAATGCAGTAGTGGGTAATGGAAAAGAGGGAGGGGGATACTGTGGAAAATTTTGGTCTAGATGAAAGAAATTAGTGAGGAAGCAGGGTGTTAGAATTTTGTGAAAAATATAACCTGTTAGTAGAGAACACCCTATTTAAGATTTGTGCAAGAGGGAAATACACCTGGAAAATTCCAGGGACAAAGATTCAAGAATCAAGTTATATACTATGAAACATACCCAGGGGACGACATTGACCACAATCTGATAGTTATGAAGTGCAGGCTGAAATTTTTTTTAAAAAATTAAAGAAGCAACACCAGCAGAACAGATCAGAAGTGGAAAATTTGAGACAATCTAACATGAGAGAAAAATATTCAAAGATGGTAAACATGGGTCTAAGAAACAGCCGTGAAAAGGGTTCAGCTGACAGCGAATGTAATGCAATGAAAAGAGAAATAAAGCTGATAAAGAAACATTAGGCTTTAGGAAGCAAGCCACCCAAAAAAGCTTTGGATCACAGAAGAAATTTTTGATGGATCAGAGGAAAGGCACAAAAATGTTCAGGCTGAAGCAGGAAGAGAGCAGTGTGGACATTTTAGAAATCACATAAACAGGAAATAAAAGTGGCTGCAAGAAAAGTACAAGGAAGTAGAAAAGGAAATAGTCGTGAGCAAAGAATATGTGGCCTATATGAAGATCAAACAAAATTTTGGAGAAATGAACAAAAGATGTATAAACATTAAAGCTGCTGATGGGAAGCCTCTTATAAACTGAGAAGACAATGGAAGGAATGTGTAGAGAAACTATATGAAGGGGATGTTTTCAATAAATGTATACTGGAAAAAGAAGGTGATGTGGAGGAGGACTTGGGAGGTACTTTATCACGGGTAAAATTCGATAGAGCTTCAAATGATTTGAACTCAAATAAGGCAGTTGAAATGATGAGATTCCTGCAGAAATTCTGAAATACTTAGGAGAAGAAGGAATACAAAGATTATTCAAACTGATTTTAATTTAAATACCATCTTCACACTTCCAAA
Organism: Vandiemenella viatica; assembly: GCA_031002005.1. Classification (NCBI taxonomy): domain Eukaryota; kingdom Metazoa; phylum Arthropoda; class Insecta; order Orthoptera; family Morabidae; genus Vandiemenella; species Vandiemenella viatica. The sequence continues at coordinate 118,295,682 of CM061920.1, forward strand.
GAAATCACAAGCACTATAAGTCTAACATCACATGCTTCAAAATTGCTGTACATGATATAATACAGAAGATTAAAAAGGGTAGTATAAGAGGCAGTAAGTGAAGGTCAGCTTGGGTGTAGGAAATACCATGGCACATGAGACGAAATTCTGGCTTTAAGATTTACTCTTGTAGGGCGGATCAAGAAAAGCAGAGATACTTTTATGGCATTTGTCATTTAAAAAAAAAAGCTTTTGATAATGTTAGGTTGGACAGGAGAAGGAGCCTTCTTGAAAATGAGAAATTTTGTAGTTTCATATATTAATCTAGGAATTGGGGGGGGGAAAAATGTATAGCTCTGTTTGGAGCACACTTTAAGGTAGTGAAGCATGGATTTTAGGAATACCAGAAAGAATGAAAATTGAAGAGTTTGAAATGTGGTGCTGTAAAAGGAAGCTGAAAATTAAATGGGGGGGGGGGGGGAGTGGTACGAATTGAACAAGTTTTGGAAGTCTTAGGTGAGAATAGAAGTTTGTGGAAGAGTCTTATAGAGAGAAGAGGCAGGAGGGTGGGACACATTTTAAACATGCAGAATTGGTTCATTTGTTAGTGGAAGGAACAGTCAAAGGTTAGAAAAGCAAAATTAGGCAAAGATTAGAATATATTAAGGAAATAATTGAAGACATAGGTTGTAAAGGGTATGTTGAGATGAACAGATCAGCACAAGTTTAGAGGAAATAAAGGATTGCATCAAATCAATTGAGAGACTGAAAGACAGCAAAAAAAAAAAGGTGGCAATAGGCACTCTGCTCAGCAACTTCAATGGCACAAGCCTGACTCTCGGACAGAATCCTACACCCCAAGAAAGCCGTCTTCCACATTGGCTATTATACGACAACAGCAGCTCTTATCGAATGTAGACTCTACCTTTGGTCGATCTATAGTGTGTAGTTGTTACGTGATCAGACTTATTGGATGGGAGTTAATTGCCAGTCATGCCATGGTTTATGGAAATGAGAGTTGATGTGTTAACTAGACTGACAACCTTTCTCACCAGCTGGTTTCCAGTCCCTATCTCAAATTGTCAAAGACACTCATCACTGCCTCTGTGAGACACTACATAAAAATCCGGCTTATGGCAGTCAAAATTATGAGTCAATGTTGTCAATTCAGATATACCATCAACTTCCCCATGTAATGAATGTAATTGCCCTTAGAACATTGAATACCTTGAGTGTCTTCTGGCCCAACTGACAATATTTATGCTCTTGGAATGGGCATTCTAATACCTAGAGAGACAGAATGGCCATGTCTCTATCCCCATTTTAAATTTTTTTTTTTCTACAGTCAGTCAGGCTTGGTCTATTATGTATGCCCATGGCACACACACACATGTATTCATTGTGCAAGTGTGTCTTTAGCATTTGCTTATTATGTTTCAGCCACCTTGATAATCAAATAACATTTTCAGGGGAGAATCCCCCCCCCCTTTTCCTTGGCTGACTACCCATCTTGGCTGGCCTTGACCAAGTAAATACATCACCTGACTTCAGAACCTGTTTCCTAGAAACCCATAATAAAGTATGCAAAATTTTATTTGGTGGAAAGTTATTGGACAAATGCCTGCTTGCGCTGTATTCAATTTTTCGAAATGCATTGTTGTTTCATAAATGTGGGCCTATCTACATATTCAGGGCCACATTTAAGCATAGGCTACCTAGGTCATAGCCCAGGGGCCCGCACCACAAAGGGGGGCTCACACCACAAAGAGGGTGCAGCCCTGGGCCTGTTGTGGAGCTAACAAAAAAGGTCGAATTTCGAATTTAAAGATTCACAGCCAGAGGCAGCCCCCGATGGTGACCGGTCGGAGGGGCCCACAAAGCCTAAATGCGGCCCTGTATTTATCTGTAACAGTCTAACATCCTCATTTCAATAATTTAAAAACCTGAAAATGACAAGTTTGTCTCCTAAACCCAACACCACCAATAATTGTAGGAACTGTCTGTGAGAGTATTGTTCAGCTTATAAAATTTTCTGTTGAAGATAACATAACATTCCTCATTTTATTCGCCACCTTATATCACATAGATACCATCAATGTTGTAAAATGATCAATGATATATCACAACAGTACTTACCTTACATTTAGATCTTCACAGGCTCATTCCAGATGATGTTAATTAAGGGAAGCAGGGGCATGTTTTAAATTTTCAGAAAGATTTCCTGAATTCCATTAATTTTATCATAGACGCTTATTTCATTATAAATGTGTGTACGATTAGAGTTTACCTTAAACTACACAAAGATACTTACAAACTGTTTTTTGCTTCCAGGTGAGTGGATATCTAAATCTATTGGCAAATGCGTTTGACAACTTCACACATGGTCTTGCTGTGGGTGGCAGCTTCATGGTTTCATTTCCACATGGTGCTTTGACCACTTTTGCCATCTTACTGCACGAGATTCCACATGAAGTTGGTGATTTTGCCATTCTGTTACGTTCTGGATTCTCGCGTTGGGATGCTGCAAAGGCTCAGGTGTACACTGCAGGTGCTGGTGTTGTTGGTTCCATGACTGCTATTATGCTTAGTGGAGCTTCCACAACAGTTGGTATGTATCTCTAAACATATTTTTTTTCCTCCTTTACTAGAGTGATTACAGTAATTTTTAAGCAAGCCTAGTGTCTTCTATATCAACTTTATAGCAACTTATCAAAATGTTCTGATACAATGGTAACACAATCTATAAAGTTAGGTAGAGTGAGGGATTCTTATCTGCATCACAGATGCTCCATACGATATGGCCTTCTTTTTATTATGAATTGCATCCTGTGTTAGTTTCCTCTCTCAAGTTGTTTTTAGTACTTATTTTGAGGAAATTCAACTGAGGTTAACTGGATTTCAGGTTTGTTTTAAGATTCTGCTGTGTACTGAATATTTGTTTAATTTAATTTCTTAACTTTTATTATTATTTTTCAGGTACACTGGTTTTCTTAGGTTTATCTAGAATGTAAGTTTTTCATACATTTTCAGTGTTTATATGTGAATATGTCATAAATGTTTTATACAAGTATTAATTTTTAATTCCATTACATTCATATATTTTATAGTACTGACAGTTTACAGGGCTCCCACAGGAGACTTCAGTAAATTTTGTAATAAACTTGAAGCAGTTCTATTAAATTTATCACGAACTAAAAGGGAGATTATCCTCTGTGGAGACTTCAACAAAAATTTTGCTGTAGAATGTAACTAGACAGATTATCTTCTAGGAATGCTTAGATCATTCAATCTCTATCAAACTGTAAATTTCCCAACTAGAATACAAAAAGATAGTAGTACCATTATTGATAACATTTTTGTAGAGCACAATAAATTAGAAATACATGGAACAGTTCCAATGGAAAATGGTTTGTCAGACCATAATGCTCAAATAATTACTTTGGATGTTGTGGGAAATGAAAATAACAAAAAGAAAGGATTCGTCAAAGTTAGGCCATTAAAGAGCAATTCAATAAAAACATTAAATGATGAACATCTCATTGAGGACTGGAGCACTGGTTATAAATTAAAAGGGGTAAACAAAAAATTCAATTACTTTCACCACAGGTTTTTGGAAATTTACGAAAGGTGTCTCCCTACAAAACTAGCTCCAATTGGTCAAATACCAGTAAACAAAAATTGGATTACAGTTGGTATTAAAACATCTTGCAGACATAAAAGGGAATTGTATGTAAAAGTTAGGAATACTGATATGATTCTCAGACAACATTACAAAACTTACTGTAGAGTTTTAACCAAAGTAATAAAAGAAGCTAAACGTTTGGCCATAAACGATGAGATTAGTAGTTCAGATAATAAGATACGAGGTGTGTACAAGAAGAAACCGAACTTCTGCTGTAATTGATTTATTGTTCATCATACTAACTTTTACACACTGTCCCCTTCAAAGTAGTGTCCTTCACTATCAATACACCGTTGCCATCATTTTTTCAAGTTTTGGAATGCCTCCTGGAATGCAATTTCTCCGATGGCGTGCAGTTCTCTCATCGCATTGTCTTGAATTTCTTCTATGGTCTGGAAACTGCGTCCTTTCAAAGTGTTTTTCAGTTTTGGGTAGAGAAAAAAATCTGCCAGAGCCAAGTCTGGAGAATAGGGTGGCTGAGACACAATAGGAGTGCGATGTTTTGCCAGATAATTCATGACAAACAACGATGCGTGAGCGGGTGTGTTATCTTGCTGCAACATCCACGACTGATTCTCCCACAGTTCAGGCCTTTTCCTACGCACAGCATCTCTCAATCGTATCAGAATTTTCTGGTAGGCTTCCTTGTTTACCTCTTGACCACATGGTACAAATTCATGGTGCAATCAAAAAACACTACCATCACCACCTTGATGTTCGACCGAATCATCCGCGTTTTCTTTGGTCGAGGAGATCCTTTCCCCACCCATTCTGAAGACTGCCTCTTCGTTTCTACATCGTACCCATAAACCCATGTTTCATCGCCTGTAATGATCTTGAGGAAGTTTTCGTCCTCATTTACTTTTGAAGCAACTCCTTATAGATCCTAGCTCGATTCTCTTTCTGCTCGTCCGTCAACAAGCGCGGCACCAGTTTTGAACTGACACGATGCATTCCAAGTTTTTCTCAGGATGTGATTGCAAGAGCCTACACTTATGCCAAATTCTTCAGCAACCTCACGGACAGTCAAATGGCGATTTTCACGAATCACAGTGCGAACTCTCTCAACATGGTGGTCATCTGTTGATGTGGAGGGTTGACCAGATTTTGGATCGTCGGTAACCGAACTCCTGCCCTCCTTAAAGCGCTTAAACCATTCATAGCACTGTGTTCGGCTCATGCAGTCATCCCCGTATGCTTGTTTAAGCATTTGAAGTGTCTCGGTAAAAGTTTTCCTAAGTTTAACACAAAATTTCACACAGGCACGTTGCTCCTCCAATTCCTTCATTCTCACTTTCTCACAAATCCAACGAGCACTCTGCGCACAACCTCACTCAACCGGCTGTCCCTCGTAAACTAATGCAGTGACAGTAGTACGACAAGAGGCAATCTCTTGCCGAGAGATGTCACTAGTGTGCACGGAAGTCGGAGAATTTTATCTGCAGCCATTGGTGTGCTATTTAATTAGTTCAGTTCCTTTTTGTACACACCTCGTAAGAAGTGTTTGGAACATTATTAAAAGAAAAACAACTGTATCATCCCTTGAACATAAACCTATATCTTTAAGCATTAACAATAAACTTGTAAATGACCCCTCTTATGTAGGAAGTGCTTTTAATAACTTCTTAACAGTTGCTGAAAAAATAAAAGGAAAATATATTGGGAATATGGATGCTATAGCAATACTTAAAACCTTGTCACCAAAAACAGCATCTATGTGTCTATTTACCACCAATCAAAATGAAATTGAAAAAATTATTAAATCCCTCAAAAATAAAGTCATTTGGTTATGAGGTTTCAACCCATGGAATGAAACAATGTAACATCAGCATTAGTATGGTTATTAGTCATATTTGTAATAGTTCTTTCGAAGAAGGTATCTTCCCTGACTCACTCAAGAAGTCAGTAATCAAACTACTTTATAAGAAGGGTGATACCTCAAAGATTGAGAATTACAGACCCATATCACTTCTATCAGCATTTTCAAAAATCTTTGAAAAAGCAATGTACAGAAGGGTGTATGCACATCTTTAAAAGAATAACTTACTCAGTAAAGTATAGTTTGGTTTTAGACAAGGTATTTCAACAGATTCAGCAAGTTTTGCTTTTGTAAACAACATACTGGAAATAATGCATAAAAAATTAAATTCCCTAGGTATATTCTGTGATCTTGCAAAGGCTTTTGACTGTGTTGACCATGAGATTCTACTAGGTAAATTAGACCACTATGGAGTTAGTGGTAAGCCAGGACTTTGGTTTAAATCATACCTGGAAAACAGAAAGCAATGTGTATCACTGAAAGCTACTAATACAGGAGATATTATAAACTCAGAATGGGGTATAGTTAAATGTGGTGTTCCTCAGGGTTCAATTCTTGGCCCTTTGCTGTTCTTAATCTATATAAATGATCTCTCACATATACTAGATGATAAGAAACACATGGTGCTCTTTGCAGATGATACTAACGTATCAGCACAAAACCTCGAAAACATAGCAAAGATCCTATAAAGAAAATTAACTGGTGGTTTAAAGCCGACAAACTAATACTCAATGTAGAAAAGACACAGTTACTTCAGTTTGTTACAAAAAATAAAACAAAGGACAGATATATGTGATATCAGAAGGAAAAGCAATCAATGAAAGCAGTTTCACAAAATTCCTGGGTGTGTATATAGATAACAAATTTAACTGGAAACAACGTATTCAAAAACTGAATTCTGCAACATTTTCACTGAGGGTAATATCTAGAAACCAGAAAGTTAGTATATTTTGCATATTTTCACTCCCTGCTCACTTATGGCATCTCATTCTGGGGAAACTTGTCACAAGCACAGAGGGTATTTAAATTGCAAAAGCATGCTGTAAGAACTATTTGTGGAGCAAGCCCACAGATGTTGTGCAGAAATCTATTTCACAGTATGTATACTCCATACTATCATTTGTAGTGGAAAATCCTGAACACTTTAAATATTAATGCTGACATACATAGGCATAATACTAGGAATAAATATAATATTCACAAGGATTACAAATCACTGTCAATTGTACAGAAAGGGATAACATTTACTGGGGCTTCCTTATTCAATGTCTTACCAACAGAAATTAAATGTGATCTATGAAAACCCAACTACTTTAAGTACAAACTGAAAGAGTTTCTGCTTCAGAACCCATTTTACTCTGTGAAAATTTTTCTTCTCGGAATTTGGTAACTAAGAATGACTGATAAAATAGTATATATGGTATATGGAAGGGGAAGGTGACAAATTTGTCCACAATTACTAAAATGATATATGGTTTTAATTTCTGTAGAAACTTTTAACAAATTAAGTAATTACACTGTTTACAAAATTTCACTCATATATAGTAACTAACATGGGATAGCATGCACTCAAAAATTGCTCTGAAAAATGATCATACTAACAGGTTTTTAAGTAATTGACTTCTTATGAGTTGTTGATAATATAATTGATATTGTTAATAAGTGTGTGCACTGTTTCACATAAATAGTAACTAACATGATATAATATGTAGTCCTAAATTACAGAGAAACTTATTATGGTAACTGGTTGGTAAGAAAATAACTGGTTATTAGATGCTGGTAACAAGTGTATACACTGTTCCACATAATAAGTAGTAATTAACTCGGGATTGTATTTGTAGATTACAGGGGATATTGAATATACTAGTGGGTTGTAGCTAACTTGTTGTCAATATACAATAATAATATTATCAATTATATAGTAATATTGACATTATTAATAAGTTTACGTAGTGTTCCACATCCCCAAGATTATTCTCACATGTGATCAAAGTGAATATATCTATCTATCTACCAGCTCACAAATTGCTCTGTAATTTCACTGTGTATATCCTCTGTTTGATGCAAAGAAAACAGAAAGGCATGAGTTTAAGCTTAGGTGATTAGGCAATTAATATATATTTATTCTAATTTTTTGATGCCTTTCAACGTGGCTGCACATGTTTAAAGTAGTACTACACTCGATAATAAATAGGTATAATGGGCCTAGGTTCAAATTCCTTTCCCCATGTACCGGCCATCCTGATGGAAGTTTTTTGTAATCATGAATGCTGGGACAGTCCTCAATCTCTGCATCATAAACTACAATTTTCACAAACCAAAATTCACTTATCACATACAACACAAGTTACATATTTCACAGTCAGATGTCAACATATCTACCCTCTTCCCCATTTGAACTGTAATAGGCCTAGCAAGCAGGATATGTGGAACCTTTCTTTCAAAATAAGCACAGTCTCTCACTGGAAGATGACCTGGAGGAAAACTCATGAAAGTGGAAGTGCTTATCTGGAAATGATCTCTTTTTTTTTTTTTTTAACTGTATTACTATGAACTTTTATTTTCCAATTTTCAGAGGCAAGAACATCATGGATTCATCCTTTCACTGCAGGTGGTTTTCTTCACATTGCTCTGGTAACAGTGCTACCTGACTTATTGAAAGAAGAAAATCCGAAAGACTCCATAATGCAGCTTATATCACTTCTGTTTGGCATTGGAATCATGGCTCTTCTTGGAATTATTGTTGAAGAATGATTATAAAAAAGAAGAAATTGCTTATTGAAAATGTTGAAGTTGACAAACAGTCAGTTAACACACCTGCAGTCATTGATAAAATACAAAAATTATATCGATTGAAGTATAAGGATCATACAGAAGCAGTTGAAATTTACACTTAAAATTTTATAGATAATTCAAAATTAGTCATGCACATGACTACTTCTTAAGTTACCAGGATAAATAACATATTTATGAATGAAATTAATAGCTAACTCTTAATGATTATTTTAACTCTGTTTGGTGAATTGTTCATGCAAAGAATAATGGGTATATTTTAGAAATTTTTTTTAATATCATGGAAGGTTATCTGATTGCACAAGCACTGTACTTTAAAATTTTAAGAACTATTTATTACAGATGTTTTAGAATATTTTTAACTCTTTTTTGTATCATTTAAATTTTTATGTATGTTATGTTGCATTGACATCACATGTCTTTTCCTTTATTGTTTTCCTTTTGAAATTATGATGTTGAGTTCAATTATTACAGTGGTGTAGAGTCATTCATTTTTCCTTTTGTTGAACTATTCTATTGTGCCATTAAACTTGTAAAACATTTGAAGATGGCGCTTTTTCATGGCGCAGTAAATATTTTGACAACACTGTTATGTACAGGAGAAATGTGATAACTTGACTTAAATGTAGGTTGCTATTTTTCTGATGCTATCCAGGTTTCGTCCTTATTACTGTTGAACATTGTCAGCTTGCTGCTACAACTGGCACTAATTTTAAGTTACTGTACATCAGTTATGTTCAAAATACATTATTCATAACTAGTCATGGTAATATAGACTCATCAAATGAATAAAGCTTGATGAGATTTTGTTTGTGGATACTTTGTTGATTTAATGACAGTGAGTTTAGTGGACATATAAATAAATATATGTGTATAATCAGAGAGAATGTAAATATATATATATATAACTACTTTTTTGTTCAGATTAACAGAATTTAAATATAAATTTTTAAGTGAAAATATGAAATGTCCATATAGTTTTATCATAATTGGGAAATGCAGTGAAATGCGTGTGCCGAGTAAATATTCAGTAATGTGTATATGTGCGTTCAACGAATTGTACAGACACTTCTGTGTTTTGATTTCTTTAAATTTTGTTTAGAAATGCAAAATCTAATTTTTTTAAAAAAACTTGAACATCAGTATTGCTGTGTTAACATCTAGTGTACCTGCTGTGTTACAAAGAATTATCAAAGTGAAAACTATATTTTACTGTATTCTGTTTATAGGATATATATATTAAAAAAATATTGTTTCATGTATCTGTTATTTGTCAACGAATCTTCCTAGTAACTTATGATAGTGTCTGTTTCACCTATCATTTGGTTTTTGTGAGTAGGCCATTATGAAATAGGAATTGGGATTAACTAAAATATTTTATTCTTAATAGCCTGTAACAGCACAAAGTTAGAGTTTTCTATTTCAAAGCCTTTAATCACTTTCACATAACAGTTAGACATTGTGAATAAATTTGGGAAGGAGGCAGCAGAGCTGATGGTAATATAAATAAAACATGGGACTGAAAGTGAACTGGAGTATTTAAAATGAATGGAAGCAGTCAAAGAGCTTTAAAATCTTTGTTAATGCAGTCCATCAGGATTGTGATGTAGAAAAGCAGAAAATGGAACAGTCTAATAGGGAAATATGCCTTGATATCTTGTGGTCAGGTACGGCCCTAACAAATATTTCAGGTGATGCGAGATCTCAATGTGGCGCCCCAAGTGTACTATCGCTTATTCTTGATTAGGGTGTCCAAACATGCTGAAGAAAAACATTCATTTTTTTACATCCTATTAGTATGATAAATGTAAAACTTTGTTTGCTTGGATGTTTGTTACGGTTTCACGCCGAAGTAGCTAAACGGCTTAGGATAAAATATGGAATGATGTATCGGTTATCTACTTTCATCCGATCGAAAAAGTAGTTCCCCTGGGATTTGAATACGTATATGAATGCGTTAGGAATTCCACTCGAGCAAAGTCACGGTCAGAAGATACTATTTTATGTTAATAACCAATTTGAATGCCCATCAAAAATGACGGGTATGATCTATGAAGGTAACAGGAATTTATTCTGGAAAAATTTGTAAGGAAAAACAAATAACTACAGTTTTAATGATACTTTTCGTGATATCAGTATCTTAATCTAGTTAGATTAGGGACCATCCATAAATTATGTCACACCTTGAGGGGGGGAGGGGGTCAGCAAATTGTGACATCGTGTGACAAAAGGGGGTGGGGGGGCACGTGTCATAAACTTTGTGACATCACATGCATAATTTGTATCACTTTTCGGCTCGTAGCGGCTGCGCGAGTTCACACTGGCAGTGTCTCGTGTCGGCTCCCTTTGACCTAAGCCGAAAGGCCAATACCTCCATTGAGGATTTAACAATTGCCACCGTCACCGTGTCTATGTTCTATGTTCAATTGTTTATATAATTCAGTCAACACTTGCCTTTCGCTGAGTGATGGATGTGTTTTTCTAAGTCTTATTATTTTCTGATTTTCAGTTTATCTAACAAATTTATAATAAGTAAAGTTGATTTTGGTATTCTTTACCGCAAACTATATGAAGCATACTGTGCAGCTTATGCTGATAAAAATAAACAAAATATACAAGATGAGGTTAACACCATATGGCGAAGTTTGAAAAGTAATGATAATGTTAAAGGTTTCGAAAATCAGAGAGTTGCAAATCAAATTGATGAAGAAGAAAGTGACACATAGATTTAAAAAAAAAAAAATCCTTCGTTATCAAAACCATCAGAACAACTGGAGCCCATGAGCGTAAAAGTAAGTTCAAGTTTTCTATCATTTTAATATTTCGTTCTCCCTCGCTAAAAACATATTTAGTATTCCGTGACAGATTGAAAAAGGGAACAACGCAACTGGATTAGTTACGTTGTTATTCATTACTTATAATTAGACCTCGGATTTTAGACAAAAACCTATTTTGTTTCTGACTGAAATACAGTATCAAGGAATGGGTTCAAAATCCATGGACACATGACGACACAATTTTGTATCATTAATTCGATTTTTTATGTTTTTTGTTTTTTCTTAAATGTTTTATTATTTTTGATATGATTTTTTAACTAGAAATACATAAATCATTTTGGAAGTGCTGTTTTAATTTATAAATTTAAAATTGCAAAATATGTGACGTTACACCAGGGGAGGGGGGTCCGACAAATGTGACAACCTGTAACATGGAGGGGGGGGGAGGCGTCCAAAAATTATGAAATTCATGTGACGTAATTTGTGGATGGCCCCTTATCAGAGTATTTGGCTAGCATTTTTAAAAATAAATGTATATTACAATCGCGCCAATGGAAACACACCGGATGGCCACCACCAAAGAAGTATAAGCAGCAGCTGTCAGCAGGAAAAATCATGGCATCGGTGTGGTGTACTCCTCTTTGATTTTATGCCTAGAGGGACCACCATAAACTCCACAGGTTATTGCGAGACCATGAAAAAGCTCAGACGGGCAATCGAAAATCGTCATGGGGGAAAACTCAGCAAAGGCGAAAGGCTGCACCACGGCAATGCCCATCGACACGTGTCGCAACAAATGAAGGAGTTAATCGATAAATTCGGCTGGGATGTCATTGACCACCCCCCTTACAGCCCCGATTTGGCACCCAGCGATTTCCATCTGTTTCCGAAATTGAAGGAGCACCTAGGCGGTCTACGATTCCAGACGGACGAGGAGTTGCAAGAAGTAGTTTCCAAGTTTCTCAACGTGTTGGCGGTGGACTTCTTTGAGGTTGGAATACAAAAGTAGATTACTTGACAGAAAAAATGCATAGAAAAAATGGGGACTATGTGGAAAAATAGCTTAAAGATCGTTTCCAATGGTGTAATCGTTTTTTTTTTTTTTTTTTTTTTTTCGAATAAAATTCCTTGTGTCTAAAAAAATGTGGGAACCTTATTTTTGAAACAACCCTCGTATTTAAACATAATATTGTAACTTTGAAACATATGATTGCCTGGAATTTATATATTTCTTTTTAATCCCTGCTCTTCGTATATTTGTGCAGTTACTTCCACAACAGACAATTACCTTTTATCTGGCATCGCAATTACACTTTAAGACTACAGGTGCAAGAAAAATCAAATAAAAATATTTATTTGAAATTTACACTTCCTTTTAACAGCATAAGCGCAAATAAATTCAGTACAGTTATTCAATTTTGATGATTAGCCAAACCGCTGTTGTGGCAGGCGGTGTAACTAACACTACGGCCATTATGGAGATTCGTCAAACAGTTCGTTGCTAGCAGCGGTCGAGTAAGGAAGTGAGCGGTGTTTACGTCTTCGAGTGGTCGTCTCAGGAAGTAGACAGTGTTTACGGTTATGGGTGTGTGTGTCAGCTAAACGGGATCGTCGTATTCAGTGCTCAACAACAGTGTTAACGGTGATTTAGTGATACCTATGGGACCTCATTTTAGTGAACAATTTGACAACTATTTTACTGTACTTCGAGGGAAGAAATTAGCTCCTGGTAATACATCGTAGGCTAAGCACTTTTCGTCGACCCCTTCGATTCTCGAGGGCAAGAGGAAATGGCGGAGGCCAGTGATGGATCCAACCCGAGGAAGGAAGAGGATAATACTCCAATATTAGTGTATCAATGTGACCAAGATATGTCGGAGACAGTCAAGAAGAAATTAGTAACAAGCCACAATGACATAGAGGAAGAAGAAAAGTACAACCTGAGAAAAAATGCAAAGCAGTTGACAAGAGATTTATCATGAGAGAAAAAGGAGAAGAACCAATGATCACTGACTTGACTCCCTGTAAAAACAAGGAATTAGCCTGCAACCAGTGCACAAATAATTCCTAGTATACAAACAGAAGATGGAGAGCAGCACCATGGCGAATCTCATGGCAACATGTCAGGCAAGTCATGATAGAGATTTAGAAACCAAGCTAAAGAATGTCGCGGCGGTGCAGCGAAAGAGGCTATATAATGATCAGGCGGAGGGCCCCTATGTGGTAATAATTTAAAGCGCATCTGATGGATCTACTCTGCACCCCATTCAGCTGGGCAAAGTCTTCTACAGCAAGGTTGGTGGTCTTAAACGCCTCAACCAGTTAGGGAAAAACCGTATGTCAATGGAATTTATAAACGCCAGCTCCACCAATGGTTTCGTGGATAATAAGATGTTTCTCCATCCCTGGGATTGGCAGCTTACATTCCAGCCGGCCGTGTTGAACGAAAGGGCGTTATCAAATTTGTTCCGACGGATCTTACAGAAGAAGAGATAAAAATAAATGCCGTATCATCCACGCCGATCATCGATATTCGACGATTTAGTAAGAAAATATCCAAGGATGGAAAGGACAGAATTCCAGCCTCTGCAGACTGTTCTTGTAACTTTTGACAGTCAATACCTGCCTGACGAGATAGAAATATTTTACCTGAGATTCAAAGTATCCCCTTATATTTTCCCGGTGACGCAGTGTTTTAAATGTTATAGGTACAGTCACGTATCCAAAGTTTGCAGAGCAAAGGAAAGATGCCTTAAGTGCGGAGAAGAGCACAATGTTTCCAGTTGTACAAATGATCTTAGCAAATGCTCAAACTGCGGTGGAGAACACAAAGCTAACGACAGGAGCTGCCCGGAGCGCAAACGGCAGGAAGAGATCAAGACCAAAATGGCGAACGGGAACAGGACAACCCTTCCCCAAAGTTACGAGTACAGATCAACTGACTTCCCTCTGATCCTGGGGCAAGAGTTTCAGTGCAGTGACGATGCAGCAAAGGATAAACCAAACCAGAGAGAGCCAGCAAAGTACTAAAAGTCTACCTAAAGAATTCATTGCCATCCAAACTGAGGAACCTACCAACAAAGAGATAATCAGCAGAGAGTTAGGAGGAGACATTGTGAATTTAGTAGTTAAAATTGTAGTTAAGGTTCTATCTCAACAGATGAAAGGCAAGATAACAACGGCTGCTGTGAAGAAAATCCAAGAGGAAGCAGGTAGATGTTATGCCCAAGAGATAAAGGAAATGGGACTAAGTGGAGCCAACTCGGAGGCAGTAAATCTATTAATCAATGATGGCTAGGAGAACTCACGGTTTTGCAATGGAACGCTCGAAGCCTGCTATCAAAGTGGATGGATTTTCAAAGAATAATCACAGAGCATAAGGCCGATGTAGTCCTCATCTCTGAAACATGGTTGCGCAATTCATACAACATAATACATAAAGACTTCAATATCTTCAAGAAAGACAGAGACGATGGGTATGGCGGCGTTGCCATCATAAGAAAGAACATAAAGGCTTCTTCTCAACAAATTACACCACCCAATGATAACGTGGAGATTCTTGCAATCAATCTCGGAACAGCGACATCATGCAAGTCAGTTGTCGTGTTATATAAGCCGCCTCATGTCAATGTGAGGCAGGAAGGAATGGGCCGAACTCTTCAACCAATTGCCGCAGGGCTGTTTGGTCGGAGGTGACTTTAACGCCCATCATCCCCTTATGGCAGGGAAGCCGGGCAGACCACCAGGGAGAAGAGCTGGCCCTAGCCATTTCGGAATCCTCCTTCGTCGTACTCAACAACGAATGTGGGACGAGACTCGGTCACCCGTTACAAAACAATACCTCGCCGGACGTTTCGTTAGTAACTGAGGATCTTGTTCACAGAACCAAATGGGAAATCCTTCGTGACACAGTTGGAAGCGATCACTTCGTCATCAAATTAAGCTTTGATACCCATATAGAGCAGCCAAGCGCTTACATATTCAGACAATGGAATTGCAAGAAGGCGGATTGGTCACGATATCAAAAAGAAATTAGGGAGAAACTGCCTCAATATGATGCACCATCAAGAGAAATACAAGGAAGATACAACAAAACGGAGGAAATAATACTCTCAGCTGCCCAAAAAGCAATTCCCGCTCGCAACATAAGACAGAAAAGGCAGCATACCAGGAAAATTTGGTGGAACAGTGAGTGCTCAAGAGCTGTTGCCTTTCGAAGATTAGCCACAAAAATGTACATGCGCGACGCAACCTTGGAAAACTTCCTTCAACTTAAAAGGACTGCGGAAGCGAGAAGAGCGATAAGGAGAGCTAAGCGAGAGGGATCGGAAAATCTATGCTCCAGTCTCAAACTTACCCAAGTGGTTTGGAGGAAACTACGATGGTTCAAAGGTGATCGAATGGATTCCCATTGGATCACGGCCGACAGAGACACTGCAGAACAATTCTTGACTGCCTTCTCTCCCACTTTTGTACCAACAGAGGACATAACTAACCTTTACAACGACTCAGTAGGTTCCCACTTCGGTAATGATGAAGATATATTTCAACTGTCGGAACTAGAATGGGCTCTGAAAAGAGATGACACCTCCCCAGGCATGGACGCAATCACATATTCTATGATCAGGAACCTACCGGCAGAAGCAAAGCAGGAACTGGTTAACCTATTCAATGATATGGTTAAAGCAAATGTTGTCCCTGAACAATGGAGGAAGGTCCTTATCATACCTGTGGCGAAGCCACACAGACGAAAGGATGAGATAACATCCTACAGGCCGATCTCTCTCATATCTTGCATGGCCAAGGTGATGTGCATAATGATAAAGAATAGAATAGAATGGTATCTCGAACGGAACAACATTCTTGATAGGCATACTATGGGTTTCCGAAAGGGTTACAGCACCATGGACAATATAAGTACCCTAGTAACGGACATTCAACTATCCTATGTTAGGAAAAATTATCTCATTGCAGCATTTCTGGACATTAAGGACGCCTACAGCAATGTCCAAATCAATCTATTACGGGACATCATGATCAACTATGGCTTCTCCAGTAATCTGAGTCGATGGTGCCACAACTATCTGCAATGCAGGGTGAATCATATCTTCACCAGTGCAGGGGAAAAGATCTGCAGACAAGTCTGTCAGGGACTCCTGCAAGGAGACCCCATGAGCCCTGCTCTATTCAATATGTACACAGCAAGAACATGCAAGAATTTAAGTGCCCTGGTCTCCTTTCTACAGTACGCAGATGATTTCGTCGTGTACAGCTCCCACCCTAATAAGGAAAGTAGCAAGGAAACTGCTTGAAGAAGAACTTAAGGATTTCAAGGAACAGCTATTAGAAAGAGGTCTCGAAATTTCGACGGAAAAAAACCAAAATATGTGTCTTTACCCAAAGACATTACCAGGAAGATGACTTCACAATAACTTTAAATGGAAACCAGATAAAGGTGGTTAAGGAAGTGAAATTTTTGGGCATGTGGTTGGACACCAAACTATCGTGGAAGAAACATATCGAAGAACTTAAGTACTCGTCTTCGAAACGCCTGAACTGCCTATAGGCACTGGCTGCACCAACGTGGGGTGCGGACCCAAGAATACTTGATAACCGTCTATCGAAATGTACTAAGAAGCAGAATAGAGTATGGTAGTTTCCTATACCAATCGGCATCGAAGTCAAGTTTGATCAAACTGGACCGTATTCAAGCTGCAGCCCTACGAGTAGTTGGTGGTTTCCTCAAAACTACTCCCGTTGCTGCGATGGAGGTAGAAACAGCAACTCCTCCATTGGACTTAAGAAGAAAGAAAGTGGTAATGAATTTTTGGTTAAGAGTTTGTTCCACCAAACGCCATCCACTAATAAGAAAAGTGCAGCTTCTCGCTCATGAGCATTCTCGCAACCTATCTAAGTATCGCAAAACACCTTCACTTGTGAATCTCTTTCAAACAACAGCTCAGTGGCCCATCTACAGTTCAGATATTAATGACTTCTACAGTGAGGAAGAACTATGGCAACGGTCAGATTTATCCCCTCTAGTCCACATTTACCTTATGACAGACCGTTTAGTGAAAAAAGATCACAGTGAGGAGGAACTGAAGTGCCTCACACTGGAAGCACTGAACTCGAGATGGAAAGCGTGGCACAAAATTTTACAGACGGTTCAAAGGAAAAAGGAAAGGCTTCCGCTGCTGCATTTGTAGACCCTGGTCGCTGCGTTCACGAAGCTTACAGGTTACCAAGCCAGTTTTCGACGTTCTCCTCAGAGCTTTATGCCATTCTAAAAGCGCTGCAATACATTCACTCGACAGCTCAGTCAAATATAGTGATTTGTACAGATTCTAGAAGTGCCCTACAGGCAATAATGGAAGTATCAAAAGGAAGATGCCGGAACTATTTAGTCTATGACATAGCCAGGGAACTTCAGAAGTTATCGGTAGAAGGAATACAAGTGCAGTTCCAGTGGGTACCGAGCCATGTTGGGGTGTCCGGAAATGAGGTAGCAGACAAAACAGCACGTCGCCACCTTACTGCTGCAGAAACAGAAAAAGTTTCGGTACCCTACACAGACTTCAAGGCCATTGTTACCAACATTGTGAAGACTGAATAGGAGAAGAGATGGCGTGCCGACTGCCAGGGAAAGGGTCTTTGGTATCGAGCCATCTGCAACAACAGTAGTAAGCAAGCCATGGTACGCTCAACTAGAACTGAACAGGAAAGAAATTACGTTAATTGAACAGACTTAGGGCAGGTCACACTTTATTACGTGACAAAAAATACGTCATGCGGTTAGTGGATTCGCCGATGTGCCCATCGTGTGATTCTGTCGAGTATATTTATCACTTCATGCTGAGCTGCAAGCAACATCAATCAGCGAGAAAACACCTGCTAGAAGACGGCCTGAATATAACTGATATAATTTCTCTGATGCAGTCTCTCTCAGTCCTGAGCAAGAAATCGGTCAAGATAATTTCCCTGTATGTCGAATGTACTAAAGGTGTAATGTAAAATTCTTTGGAATATATTGTATGAGGTTACTGGCTGTAGTATTAGCCTTTGGCTAAAGCCATAAATAAATAAAAAATCGTCACAGGTTGCCGACCATGGAGGCGAACGCGCAGTCTCCAGACAACGCATTTGATTAAAGAGGACTAGCTTCGAGCCCGTCAAAAATGACAGTTTGAACGCCATATTCTGGCAGTTCAATTTTTTTTTTTTTTTTTTTTTTTTTTTTTTTTTTGCAGTTGATTAATTATAGGGAATTGTTATTGCTTAATGCTAGTTGCCTTGATTTTGTAATGTTCTACATATTTGATTTGCTGTTCACATAGCAATACAGTAGTAACTTCTACTGAATTAATGACGACGGAAGTATAGAACCAATAAAATTAAAAACAAATTAGGAATCCCGAAAACTTTTGCTATCCATGTAGTATCAGTTTTATTCCTAATCCAGGCACAATTCAGCACAATGCGTATGGAACATACCTTCAGTAACATGGCGCTTATAGGGTACACAATGCTTTCATCACGCATACGTCAAATTCACATAGTTTTTAATATATATTTAAAAAAAAAAAAACCACAGCCAAATGAGGAAATAAAATCATAACTAAAAGGCCTATATTGCGACCTTCCTCGCTTTTGCCCTTGGGCAATATTATTTTCTATAGATAAAGTTGCAAGACCTGACAGTCTATCTAGAGTCTGAGTTTACTTTAATTAAGCTTTGATAAGTTTTAATTTACTGAAACTTCGTTCTCCTTTCGTGACAAGCACGGTTAATAAAATCGGAAGTGCTGTCCACACATTCGGAAATATATCCTGTCAACCACTTTGTTTCATAAGTTGAACTTTTATTGCTTCTGCTCATTCAAGCCCCATCAACAACAGTTTCAGTTAGAAACTTCCGCAACCAATTCACAACCATATGTCGCATTTTTCTCCGTCAGTTAAACTTATTTCTAAATCAGCACAGAATTATTCCAATTCTGACTTTTCAGGAATTGTTTCGATAATGTGTAAGAACGATACAGTATCATTAAATTTTGATAGTTGCGTAAATTGGGTGACCAACTCATTCTCAGTTGTATTGATCATATGCTAAAACATGTTCATTGTAAACAATTCTCTTGGATCTGTTGCTATCTTATCTACGGCCTCGTACTAAACAAATCTTTGCTTTCTTCGGGATCTGATAAGCTTAGTAACAGGATCTATACCTGTCGGAGAAGCAGTTTATCTAGCTGTTGTCAGAGCAGACGAATCACCCCGGTACTCTGTCTCAAATTCCGAGCCGTTTTCCAAGAATTATGAAGCTTTTCATAAATCCACTTTCAGTCTACTTACAATATTTACTTGAAGCAATGTATTATTCCAAGTCACCATTATAACTATGAACTCAAACTGCTCCATCATCTGACTCAAGGACAGTGCCTCCATTGCTCCAACTGAATAATTCGTTTTCAGGAGAGTGTTACGAAGTGAATAGTGGTGATAACGAACTGCAGCGAGGCTAGAAACTGTATTCTCTAAACGAGTTTCGCAGATTTTTTGGTGATAGTCCTTTCGACTGCTTGGATATCACTCCTATCGCTTTGTTGATCGAAAAAATAGAACAAATATTCTTTAAGGAAATCCGGACAAGGAAACCGATTTAATTGATGTTTTGGCGGCACCTGCTATTACCAGATTTAGTGATAGCTACGTGGATTAAAAAATGCTGGAAGATGTGGGTTCAGAATTCTACTTTGGACTCTTTTGTTTCCTCCTATCATATTGGATCCCCAGGTTCTGAAGAGTCACCGGCCTGTAAACAACGAAACATTCATGCACTTGGACTTCGTCTTCCTTAGTGTCAACAAAAGCATTGTTAAAGATAATTGTTCGACATGACTGACATCAGGAGTTCAATTCAGTACGATGCAAAAGTATTTAGATGGCTTAGCCATAGTTAAAATTTTATTACGAACTTCATCCTTTTCAAATTCATTTGAAAAATAATAAATATTTATCTCCTTATTAGCAATTGTGGAGATGCTCCATCATTATAGGGTCATATTTACCCAGCAGTTGCGATATACCCAAAAAGTTATCATTATTATAAGTATTTTGCATTTCAAATTCAAAGCTTCCTCTGAACAAGAAATTATTGCACTTTGCAAAGAATACTGTGGATATCATTCATTCGAGGATAGGATTTTTCGTCTTGAGTCTGTATTTGCAAATGCTTCTCTATTACACCGAAGTTCTTTAATCGAATCAACGTTTCTATCCAACAGAACATGTATGCTGGTGATTTGAGGAAGTTTCGTGAGTACTGAAACTCTCTGAGAAGTAGCTCCAGTAATCAAATCCTTCTTTTTCCAAATAATAGCGAGATCTTTTGGCGAATAAACAACAGTATAAACAATATACTTTATCTACAGATTTAGAATTAAAAAGCTATTTTATTTTATAAGTTTCTTCATTTGGCATTACTCTCTGAAAATGCATATTTGTAAAACGATGTTAATGATTTTTAATTTTTTTTTTTTTTTTCATTGCTCAAATAATCACTTCATCTCTGGCTACAGAGTCAATGAGCGACCATTTTGAAATATCATTATAATTTGTACTTTGAGAAGGCGACGGTGGTGGTATGTCTGGAAAACCCCATTCTGTAATATTTTGAACTGCAGACGACGTTCCATCATTGCTTAATATTCTCGTACATGCTGCTCTTTATCATCATGAGCCTCCTCTGAAGAACTCCTTTTAAATTACTTTTCTTCTGTCGCGAGTAGAACTAGTTCTGGTGACGACGATTCAGACTTCTCAACTCCAAAAAAATTTTAAAGCAATTTTGAAGCATCCTCAATTTCGCCTTGGTTTTGTTTTCTTTTTTAAGTATTGTGCACCAGATAGCTTGTTAATATTTAATTATTTAGGTAGCGGTATGTCCTGTCTGTAAAAGAGACATTATGCTTTGTTTATATATACAACACCAACCTTAATTTCAATCACTTAAGGACTAATGTGGTAGAAATAGATAAGTAGGTTGAATCTCGCCCCCATTCACATACATGCCGTCTACTAATGAACGTCAAGGCTACAGCCGAAAAGCCAGGAAACAGGAGACGCTGGAGAGTGCCATTTATGGGACGAGTAGTGATTTTCTTGATTTGAGTAACTCGCAACTCGAATTGACTTGATTTTATGATGACATACAACTATGCTTTAAGCTGAAGTTATTACGTTTATAAACTGTTCTTTAAGAAGAATGTGTTGAAATAATATGTGAACAACAAACTGGATTATTACAGAATTTATTTTTCATTTTTTACGCACACTATCTCTCGCTGCATTTTCGGCGCCCCCGCTCTGAGCGGCGAACGGTGCGGTCGCACCGCTCGCACCGCCCTAGGGCCGCCCCTGCTTGTGGTTAAGTGGAAGAGGAGGTAAAAAAGTAGAAAATTTATCTTCCTTACTCCCAAGCACTATTTATCAATGCTTCACTAATACTGAGTAAGTACAAAACTACAGACTAAAAATCCAAGAAAAAATTCCTTAAAAACTACGTATTATTTTCTTTATTTAGACATCACTTTACCTTACTAAAAATATAATGTACAAAGCCAAATTTAAAGATTATTAAAAAAAATTAGAAATTGTTAGCCTTTTTGCATTTATTTTCTGCGCAATCCTAGAGTTTATTTAAGCCAATGAAAAGACTACGTTACCTTGACCCTCAATTTAATGTCGGAATTCGTTGAAATAGTCTTTGGCCTCTGAAATAGTTGGAATGGCCTGCTCTAGAGTATTCTCCACTTCCTCTTGTTCTCCTGATGATAGGTTCATTTTCTTCAACAACACATCAACTCAAATGTCTACGTCAGTTAGCTCACCGCACACTGCAACAAGAAACTTGTTCATTCACATCTTCCCAAATCTCTACTGGAGGCACAATTTCGTCCAGAATGGCAGTAAGATTAGCATTTTTTTAAAGCCTACTGTGCGAAAACAACAGTTTTTTGAATCTCTTCTTCCATGCATTATTACACAATCTTGCAGCTCTAAGACGTTAATCTTCATTTTGTAGTTTTTGTATAGGTGGTTCTCAGAAAGAATATTTTGCTCTACAAGGCAACTATAAAAATGTTTAACATTTTTAATTATAGCTAACTTGATCCATTGGTTACACAACAAATGTCGTATATGGTGCGAAACATTTTTTTTTTTTTTTTGTGTTTTCCATCAGAGATTTTAGTTTAATTTAATTGCAATGGAGCACACGCTCTGGTGGCAATTTCCCTACACACCCAACTTCCCCCTATCCTACACTCACCTACACTTGCCCTCTTGCCTTGGTAACTCATTCCAATCCCTGACACCCTTACCTAAAAAAGAAAATCTTCCCACACCCTTGTGCCTGAAATAGAGTCATGGTCATCTTTTCCCTTCCATGAACTACTTTTCATACCTACTGCAAAATCTTTCCATGCCTCATCGCCAGTATACGCCCTGTACACTCCCATTACCCTCCTCATCCTCCTCCTGTCTTGCAATGAATCCCATTC
The DNA here is from genome assembly GCA_031002005.1 of Vandiemenella viatica. Classification (NCBI taxonomy): domain Eukaryota; kingdom Metazoa; phylum Arthropoda; class Insecta; order Orthoptera; family Morabidae; genus Vandiemenella; species Vandiemenella viatica. The sequence continues at coordinate 118,318,293 of CM061920.1, forward strand.
CAGCTCCTTTATCATATCTGTCACTGATTGCATTCTGCGATAATTTCCAGAAACAAATCTAGCAGCCCTTCTTTGCACCTTCTCCAACTTCTGTATTTGATACTCAAAATGTAGGTCCCATACTACACTACCATATTCGAGCAATGGTCTTACCAAATTTTTGTAACCTAATTCCTTTACTTCTCTCGTGCATCCCCTCATCACTCTCTCCAACAAGTGCAGAATTTTGAAACCTTTTCCTACCACCTGTCCAATGTGTCCTGCCCAGTTAAGCTTGTTATCAAATGTAATGCCAAGATATTTACATTTCAAGTCTTCGGCAAGCAATTGTGTGCAGTTGTAAATAAATAGAAAAATCGTTCTGTTTTGCTTTATCAAATTTTTTTTTATCAAGATTCAATAGCTAATTTACAAAAATCTTCCTTGTCATGCAAGCCTTTTTGTTATCTTTGTACTCTAATGGTGTTTTTTTTACATTTTTGGAACAATGATGTGTAGGAGACTTTCCCATCATGAACAATGGTAGTTTCCAGATTAGCTCCAATCAAAAGTGTTACTCTTTTTTTACTATGTTTTCCTCTATTGCAACGTTCACCTTTAAAAGTTAAAGATTTGTCTGGTGTACATTTAAAAAAAAATCCAATCTTCTCAGCATTACAATATCTTTTGCAGGAGTTCCCTCTAATATTTCTAATCAAAACATTTGCTACACTTACATCAATACCCCCACTTTCACCACTAAAAGTTTTGAAGGTTATCCTATTCCTCTCTCATTAAGTTTGTCCAACTAAACACTACTCACTTTAAATTCAGTTTTGCCTGAACTGGAAGCAAACACTTCAGCTTTGGCCCTTACAAGTGGTCCACTTAAAGTTATTTTATCATCTCGTGCTTATTTGAACCGTTTGTATACAAATTCGTCAATGTCACGAATTTCAGGCCCTCGTGCTCTTTTAAGATCTTTATCACTTACATTAGCAAAACTGTCCAAAATCTTTTCCTTTCTTTTGAGATATGTAGGTAAAGTATTCGGCAAATTTCCAAACTCTTTGCGATATGAGATTTTTTTTATTTACTCATTTTTCGGCTTCACGTATTGTTGTTATTTTCATGCAGTTGTTAATGTCTTGAACTGAACTCTCAGCTTCGTATCGATAAACACACTTAAAATTGCATAGAAAATGGTACCCGAAACTCAAGCATAGACTGTACACTAGAACTGTACTTTTAATATTTCACACTAAACAGCAGACAATACTTACAAAATTGATTGAACCGCAACTGTATTACAAAATAGTGACACAGGTGGTTAGCCAGTTGATGAGTTACCACATTCTTTAAAACAATAACAATCACATGCTCTGGACAATGACTATATGATTACTGTAAGAGTTCTTACAAAATAATGCCCAGGAAAAATATCTTTCAACAGACACTTTAATTTATATGAGAATTACATATTCTATTTCTTTTCCTAAAGAACAAAAAATTTTCTTCTAATTAATGAAAAAATAATTCAAATAATTATTTTATGCTAATCTAATACAAAATTCCATGGACCAGAAGAAAATTTCGAATTATCAAGAAATTTGGATTAAAAAGTTACAGATTATATAAGTTCCACTGCATATACTTCATTAATGGTAGCTTTGTTTGGAAACTCATAGGTTTTGATCGACATTTTAATGGTAATGATACATTTCCTCAAATGCATTTAAAATTCTTACATCTGTATATTACACATTTTTGTGAATGTAATAACTTCTGAAGCATGGGGTTGATTTATAAATATGTAATTTCATATTTGGATATCTCAAGTGGATTTCTGTAATTTTTGAAATATGTTGTTTTAGGAGTACTTTTTGTTGATGCAGAGGATTTCAGATAAACTCATTTCTAGTTGGCTCAAAAATGCTTACAGTTCACTATTCCTTATTTGTGATGCGCTATATTTTGATAGCTCTGTTAATGATTTTACTCTGCTATATATAATTTTGCTACATACTTTTTTCAAATCAAAATTTATTAAAGAAATGATTTATTTAGACACAGCAAATTCTATTTAATTTTCTTTTTTTTTTAAATTTCTTCTGAAATTTGAATGAAGGTTCATTTTCATCAAAATAGTTGCAATTTATTTATTTGCATGTGATACTGCTGACATTTGAATTTAAATCTATGTTTACAGTAGAATTTTTTTTTTTTTTCCTACTGTACAAAGTTATCCTTCAGATGATGCTTCCACAGCAGATTAGATTGAAATTGATTCTAGTCTTGATACTTCCAGAAAAGTATTAGAATTTGTTGGGTGACTATTGTTGGTAATCACTATCTTGGCTCTGCTCATTTTTTGGTCAAACTGTTTTAAAATGTCATTACAAGCATTCATTTTCTCCTTAATTATTTCACTTTCTCCCTGACTTGTAACCTTCAAGGGCTTCATAAAATATTAAATTATTATTTAATAAATATGACAATGCAACTGTTGTATATTATTTATTTTCTGATGCGTTACCCTCTCATCCAGGTATCTTCAGTGTTCATTTTTCTGTCATATTTTTCCAGTGAGTTTAAAAAAAACGTACATAAATCTTACATAATTTTGGCTCGATTTTCACCCTGGGATTGAGTCATGTAGAGCTCCTTTGAATAGATCAGGTGTGTTCTACACATGTGGATCGACTACATGGGTGGCAGGGGCTGTGAGAAGTGGATTGGGAGTTTTTTTTTTTTTTTTTTTTTTTTTTTTTTTTTTTTTTTTTTTTTTTTTTTTTTTTTTTTTTTTAGACTGGGGGGGGGGGGGAGAGACCTGGAAATACAGCTATGGTCAGCCCAGTTAAATTGAACACTGCATGTTAAGAGTAGCTTAAAAGAATCTAGACAGTTAAAAGTTTTCCTAGTTAACTGTAGAAGTGATCGTAAAATACAGCCAGAACTAAAAAGTGTTATTAATAGCATAGATAATAATAAGTACAAAAAGCAGGTTAAAACCAGATAATAAGTGCTGCAGAAATTTTTAATAATGGCATAAAAATTTTCCCTATGGCTAGTTCTGCATTCCCATGGAGGTGATGTATTTATAGCTGTTAGTAAATATGCTTTTTATAGTTCACCAGATTCAGGCGTAACTATTGCCAAAAGTTAAGGAAGGGTGTAAATAATATAGCTCGTCAATTTCTGGATGATGCAATAATACCAGGAGGTGACTTCAACTTTCCATATATTGACTGGGCTAATTATATTTCACCTTTACTGGTGCCAAGGATAAAACAGCTAGTAAAATTATTTTCAACCTGTTCTCAGATCATCATCTGAGCAGGTCATCACTGAACCAATGCAGTGCCTTAATGGTAATGAAAAGTTTTAGATATTTTCGTTACAAGTAGACCTTAATTATTTATGTACATTTCAACCACCACCAGAATAAGTGATCACAAACTGCTAATTGCTACCATAAAGTTAATAACTGAGTGCAAAAAAAGTATCATTTACAGATTTGAAAAGGCCTCTCAAAGGAGTCTTAAAGGAGCAAGAGGCACCATTGAAGAAATGTGGGATCCGTTTATACATAAAAGACGGGAAGGTACAGGCAAACGTATACCAAAATGGATCATCGAAGAAGGAAATGATATGTGGTATACACATTAAATTAAAAGATTACTCTAAAATCAAATGAGGATACACATATTCCCAACATGGATGAAGTATCACAGTGATTTTAAAAAGTTAGATGAGTAAGAGAACATGTTAAAAATGTGATTTGTGAGGCCTTTAATGACTTCCATTGCAATTCATTTTCTAAGAGCCTCAATAAAAGCCCAAAGAAACTTTTGTTGTATATAAAGAAAATAGTAGTCAATTGTAGTGACAACAATATGCCAGTACTATTAAAAGGAGGTCATGAAGTTGACAGCAGCAATGACAAGGCTGCCGAATTTAAAACCAAGTTTAAAAATTCATTCACTGATTAAAATATATTCAAACATACTCATTTATCCACATCATGTCAAACTAGAGATGGATTCAGTACGAATGGGCAGTGTTGGTATTGTATAGCTATTAAAGATCCTGAAGTGAAGGAAAGCACCAGGTCCCAGTGGTATCACAGTAACAGTATTTTCATAGTTGTATTCTGTAAATGTTTAGAAAAATACCTTCTGACTGGAAAATTGCCCAGGTAATTCCTTGGAATTATTGATCCATGTGTTTACAGTAGAGTTCTGGAACATGTTAAATGGGTGTGTACAGGGCAAATACTGGTGATGAGGCATGGAAAGATATTGCAATAGGTATGAAAAGTAGTGCATGGAAGGGAAAAGATTACCATGACCACAAGCTGGCACTCGATTTCAGGCACAAGGGTGTAGGAAGATTCTCTTTTTTAGGTAAGGGTGTCAGGAATTGGAATGAGTTACCAACAGAAATGACGAATAATTTACCGAAAACTTTGAAAGAATTTAAAGATAAAATTTGTAGAGGGCAAATGTAGATGGGTGCAGGATAGGGGGAAGATGGGTGTGTAGGGAAATTGCCACTGGAGCCTGTGCTCCATTGCAATTAAATTAAATTAAAAGGCTTTTTAACATTATGAAGTTTCCAGATGAAAACCAGTTACTTATACCGAACAAACACGGATTTCAGAAGAACAGATCATTTGAAACTGTTGGCCCTATTTTTGTATGAAATAATGAGAGTTATTGATACAAGTTCACAAGTCAATACGGTTTACTTGGATTTTCAGAAAGTGTTTCTGCACCACACAACCAACTTTTTGTGAAGATTTAGAGTGCACAATATATTGGATCAGATTTGTGAATGGATATGAGTTTTTCTAACTGGTCATTCACAATATTACTTCATTCATTCCTCAAGGAAATGTAATAGGACCACTTCTTTTTTAATTAAACGATCTTGAAGACGGTGCTATTAGCAGTTCGAGATTGTTCTCTGATGATGCATTTATCTATAGAGAAATAAGGTGCCCTGACAATTGCTTAGAAATTTGGTATTATCTGGATGTTATTCTGGGATGGTGCTATAAATGGCAACTTGTACTAAATTTAAAAAATTGCAAGGGAATGCTTGTAACTAACAAAAAGAATCAATTTTTTTTTATAAGTATAACTTAAAAAGCTCAGTTGTTGACATGGTTGATTCCCTGAAGTATTTGGGTGTAATAGTAGAAAGCAAAATGAAATGGGATCTGCACTTTATTCTGTCATAGGTAAAGTTAATTTTATATTGAGATTCATAGGTCAGATTTTAAAGAATTGTGATGCTCATACAAAGAAAATGGAGTACAAAACTCTCGTGCGTCCACATTTAGATTACTGTTGTGGAGTTTGTGACCTTTATCACAAGGGATTGATTGACGAGATAGAGAAGATCTACTCAATTCATGACTGTTTGCCATAGCCTTTATTAAAGCATCACAGAATTGATACATAGATTGGAATGGGATTGTCTGGCAGACAGTTGACATTAGTTTCATTGGAATTTATATGCGAATATCTTCTTTCATGTATGAGTGCAGTGTAATACTTCATCCACCAACCAATTTAGGTCATAGTGATAGGAGAGATAAGATGGCATGTTGATGCTCATATGTATTCTTTCTTCCCTTGTGCAATTCAGGATTTGAATGCACGGTTAGTTTTGGTGCAAAGCATCCTCTGCCTTTTATAATATTTGTGAATTGCAGAGTACCGTATGGATGTAGATAGGTTTTGTTTAAATATAATGCAATTACTCTTTTATATAGGGGTCACTAATGTACTTCAATTACATTTCTGTTATAAGTTGTGGTAGTTGGTCACCTGTGTCATCAAACGGCATAGTGATAGCAATATTGTATATAACTATACTACAGCTGTGGCTAAACAAATTGGCGGGTGGCCACGAATGCGCTGTTGCCGCACTTCGGAACAATGTCGCGTTGCGCTCTCTTTCTGTCTCTTGAAAATTTCAACACTGAGCATCCTGTGTTGCCTAGTACGAGCGTCAATAGCTCGCTGCCCAACCCCAAACCTTCTTCCTCCCTTGCAGCACACAAAAAATGTGTGAACCTGTGAATGATAATTAGAATGTTTGTGAGAGTGAGCGTGCTCGAGAGAAAGTGTTTTGATTTTTTGTGATATGCGATTTTTACATGCGATATTAAATAAATAGTGTAAGCCCGTGACCGTTTTTTTACGTATCGTCACGGATCAAGAATAGTTTCAGATTTAGGGTCAAAAATTATAACAGGTTGACCTGATCTGACCAAATGACCTGTGTTTCACCCTTAGGATGAATAAAAGCTCCTGAGCTTCAAGAACTCAGACGTATTAATACACTAGGTGTTGAACACGTACAGGGACGATAGTGCTGTCGTATAATTGTTTCAAATGTCATAGACTCGAACTTTCTTAAATACAAACTTGACTTGTATTTGACTCACAAAGTTCACTGTGCAAAATTTTAAAAATTCCTGTTTGCTTCGAAAGCATCACGTTATTTTTTATTGAGGCTCGGCAAACGTTCATGATGTACAGATGTAGTTTTTGGTAATAGACTTATAGTGTCTGTAACGGCCAGAGAACTTAATAAAGATTCCAGATTATTAAACAGTTGAGCATCTCTGAAGAATTAATTGCCAGAATGCCCGATTCGGTAACATATTTGGCCTGATGTCCACTTTAAATAACCTAATAACTCACGTACAGCGAACATGAACAAAGATCATTAACGAAAGTGGTCAGTAAAATACGTAAAAATCAAATAAATCATAATGTATAAATTTTGGTCAAGCAATAAAGGCGTTACCTTACCGGGACGCCATGGCGACGTGGCCAGCTACGCATATAAGTAGTTCTTATTGAAATATATGGCAGCTAACTCACTTGTTGACTTTTTGGTCACGTCGTCGAATTGGAAGCGTAACCACAAACAACGGCTAGCTGTGCCGTACCCTGGTGCGCTGGTGACGTTGCCAACAAAATATACACGCGTAAGCGGCACCTCACTCACTCAGTGGCCAACCAGCTACCATCTCTGATGCTCGCTCAGTTTTCGCACAGTATTATTTGAAAAACAGTGATTTGTATTGTAAAAAATGAGTTTTGATATAGAAAGATTTATTGTGAAAATTCAAAATAGTGCAAAATAGTGCATCAAAAGATTATTCAGATCCTAATTTAAAAATAGTTAATTTATTCAAAGAAAAAGATGAAATGACGAATGAAGAGAAAAAAATATTAGGTAAGTGTAAATTTATTAACTTTTATTTATTTAAATACACTTGTCTTACCATGGTAATGGGTTTTCTGTTACAAAATATTCTACTAAGTTTGTCTCGAACTGTGAGTGCCGTTCTTCCTCTGTCACGATCCCGATGTGTAGCGGGTTCAAATCCCGTTACCGTCAGAGCATCCTCGTAAGAAAATCCATCTCTGGAACGTACGAAATTGTGCAAAATGCAACATGCCTGTACAATTTATTGGCCTGTGAAATATCCTCCACTTGTTGGATAATATACCAAATGTGCATTCGATGTAACGGCGTGCTCTTGATAATCGGTAATTGAATATTTGTTTCTCGTAACTAAGATTATGTCCTCCGTACGGTCTCATGAGGTTTTCATGTAAGCCAAATGCTTCATCTCCTACTATCATGTAACAAATATTGTCATCATTTTCAATCAGTTATTGACCTTAGTGTAAAAATCACTGTCTTTAAAAATAGCTGAATCACTGCTTATCCCATACGCTCCAACTTCTATGTAAGCATCACACAGAGTCAGTAAAACAATTGAAAAATAATATTTATAATTAAAGTATAATGATCCGGTATGCATAGGTTGAATAACTCTCATATGTTTGCCATCAATGGCACCAATGCAATGAGGGAAGTTGGAGTTTTTTTCAAATCCACTTGCAACTTTTTCCCAATCATTCTCTGTATTTGGCAGAGCTATAAACCGTCCTTGATGTTGAGATATAATGTCACACACTTCTCTAATTATTGTGGTAATTGTTGTATAATCTAGTCTGTAGTTGTAATAAAGATCCATGAATTAAGAAGGCCGAACTACCACAAGAGGTGACCAAGAGAATCAAGCCATGCGCCGCGAGACCACCGAGACTCTGTTGCTTGCCCAAGGTCCATAAGCAGGGTATACGATTGTCAGTGCCATTAGGGCACCAACTTACCAGCTTTCCAAGTATCTGACGCGCGTTCTTAACCCCTTGTGGGTCGTTGCTGTCATCACGTCAAGAACTCGATGGAATTTGTAGAGACCATCCAGTCCCTAACAGTTTCAGATACTGACATCCTGGTCAGCTTTGACGTGGTATCGCTTTTCACCCCCGTACCGGTAAGGGACACACTTAACCTGATACACCGTCATTATTAACCGACCATTGCAGACCTCTTTGCACACTTACATCCTTCTATTTCATGTATGGAGGGAGGTACTATGAACAATCCGACGGAGTGGCTATAGGGTCACCGCTCTATCCGGTAGTAGCAAATCTCTACATGGAAGATTTTGAAAAGAGGGCACTAGAGAGTTCCACCCTCAAACCTTCTTGCTTCTACCGTTACGTCGATGATATTTTCGCCGTGTGGCCACACGGTATTCAAGCGTTGGATCAATTCCTCGACCATTTAAACGGAATCCACCCTAATATACGTTTTACGAAGGAGGTAGAGAAGGACGGGTGCCTCCCTTTCCTGGACATCTTGATAGAGCGGAAACCCGACTGCACTTTGTCACATAGCGTGTGCCGGAAACCCACTGAGTACTGCTTGGGTGCAGCCAACTTCCATCATTCGGCACAACGCAACTCTGTATTGGCCACACTGGTACTCAGAGCGAGAGCAATCTCCGATCGTGAGAGCCTGCCGATAGAAATGAAACATCTCAAGACCGTCTTTGAGCAGACCGGCTACTCTCGGTGGCAGATAGAGCGTGCCTTTATTCATAAGCCACCAAGACCACCGTCGGAGCAAGAAGAACCACCGAAAGCTCTTGCTTTCCTTCTATATGCCGGGAAAAATCTGAAGACTCCTGGCGCGGTATGGGATAAAAAGTATGACTTTGGTTTCAGGACACCTGGATCTATTCCACACTGTGTGAATGCGGCAAAGTTTATATCGGTCAGACCTTAAGAACGGTCGAAGAGCGCCTTAACGAACACAAACGACACCTAAGGCTGATGCAACTGGAAAAGTCTGCGATAGCCGAGCATGCCTTCGACGAAGAACACCGGATTGAGTTCGACAAAACTAGTGCTGACTAGGGACTCTTCCTTCTGAACTCTGTCATAAGCGAGGCGTTGGAGATCCAGCTAAATGACAACAATATAAATAGGGGCGGCGGGCTCTGTCTGAGCGAATCCTGGAGACCAATCATTACCGATATCCGACGAGAGCGAAAGAAATCTACACAACAGGGTTCTGCTGCTTTTATTCCCTATTTTTGTCATTTCCTTCTTGCCCGTCTTTTTTCTGTGGCCTGAGGGATCGTAAGGCTTTTTGGTAGGCTTCACAGCCGCGATAGGATGCGGGGTGGTTTCTGTCGCAGTTTGCGCACTTTGTTGGATGATCTCTGGTTATTTTACATTCTTTAGTGTCGTGCGGTCACGCGCATTTAACGCATTTGAACGGCAGGCGGCAGTAGTTCCGGGTATGACCTATTTTTTGACACCTGGCGCATTGGGGAGGACCATTCCCATGCTTGTATCTCTCAATTTAGATTCTGGTGCGCAAAATGAACCTTCCATTGTAGATCTCGTCTGACTTTGTATGTCACTGAGAAGATGGCCAGCTGTACAAGTTCACTGGGTAGCTTTTGGCTTGGAGTTCTTCTTTGATATCTTTTTCATCCGCTTCCCGAGGGAGCCCTTTTACTGCTACTTGCAGCGCTCTTGCTCCAGGTAATTGATGAGAGAAAAATGGTACCTTGTTTTGCGCAAGTAGTTTTTTTAAGCACGTCATAATCGCTTTTTGTCTCGACGAAGTATTTTGTGTTGTTGCCGCTTATGACAGCTTTTAGTGGCCTACTCATGTATTTTTTGAGTGCCGCATTTGTTTGCGCATAGTTCTTCAGGGTTGCTAGCACAATTGGAGGAATTCTCTCCTTGGGCGGTGCACGGTTCTCTTCTGTTTGTTCTTCTGCGGTTTCCATGTTGGATGACTCAGTTTCGGTTTCGTCCGTTTGTGCGGCTCCAAGTGCTGCGTAGTGGTTTGACGTTGTGATGGCAAAGGTTGGTTTCTTTTGTTTTGCTAGGTCATCCTTCCCGCGGTACTGACGATCACGTGTCCGTTTTTTCGCGGCTGCAGGGATTATCTTTTGGTTGGTGATTTGGTCCTGCTGTTGGTGTTCTCAACAATGGTGTCGTCGGACGCTTCGTCGTAACTCTCCATCCCATTGCTACCTCCTTCCAAGTCGGAAGCGCTCGGTGACCACGGAGTGTCTGGTTCTGGTGTCGCAGAGTTTCTAGATGTCGACGCCATTCCTGTATATGTGTCGCATTTACTCAGTGAGGTTGCCAATTGGGAATGTTATGAACTTATCTGCTTGTTATCACCGCAAGGTTTACCAGAGATAAGATCAACCCTACAGCTCACGCTCGGGGGTTCCACTCCTCGTGGGAATCGGCCGTGGAGCGGTGTATCTCTAATTCTAGGAGGGAGGTTGCCCGACGACGAATGAATCCAGCACCTGGCGCACACGAATGGTACAGGTAGCGCGGCGCTCCTGCGTTCTGGTGGCGATCCGTAGAAGCTGCATGCGGAGGGTGAAAGCGCGTGCGTCTCCCTCGCTCGCTCGCCGCAGACTCGTTTGAGGGCGTAGAGGGCGCAAATGACACCAGTCTGCCACCGCAGCGGGCCGCGGATAAGCCACTGCTTATGGCCAATCGGAGCGGACCCACCAGCATCTCGGACTGCCAGCACATCCGGGCGGGAAGGAGCAAATGGCGCAAGTCGGTGGCAGCAGTAGGCCGCGTATAAAACCATATGTCTCGACCATTCAGAGCGAGTGGGATTCCAGTTTAAAGTACAAAGGAGATTCAACGGCCCTGAGATTCGCAACCTCACAAGACGAAATGAAGCTTATCCACGATGATGCGGCGGCAAACGGACACACGCGCCCGGAAGTTCTGGAAACCTGCCCCCTTGCTTTCAATGAGGATTTATGCCCAAGGAAATTCTTCCGAAGGTTAAATGGAAGGCGTAAGAGACAACGCAGGAAACAGCAACCACCAGCAGTCGAGGACTGGCAGGTTGCGAGGAGAATACTCCCCTCCTCTTCAACTAAAAAACTGCCAACTACCGGAAGCCAGGTATCACAGAATGAAGAACCAGTCTTCAAAGACCTGATCCGCCTCTCAGCCTTTCCGGGGGTGACACGGCGGGCAGCCACGCAGCACTGGAGTCGCCTTCCCCAGAGGAAGAGGAGCAAGCACCAACCATGGAGGACGGGCCTGTGCAACCAGTAATGGTACCATGCACGGGAGTTAGGGCAGCCTGTATATCTAGCTTCTGCTGGCCACAGAGCTGCCTCTATTCTGCTGGCCGGCTCAAGGTGGCATTAAGATCTTAGCCTCCTTCCCTTCTGACCTGACGAAGGCCACCAGCCTGCTGGACAAAATGGGCATCAGCTGCGCCGCGGAGCCGTCCAGCACAACAGTCACCACCAGTGGCAGTTGGGACGCTGTCGGGAGAGCTGGTCAAGATGGTGGCCAAGTAGTATCCCTCTCCGCCCGAACTCCGGCAGTGTTTTACCTGCCTAAATCACGGGCATCACGCGAGTGACTGTACCCAACAGCGCAGGTGTGTCAGACCACAAATTTGCCAACTGAACCACAGCCAGAGAGGAATCAGTCTGCTACAACCGGTAGAGGGCACGCGGCTTATTTCTCTGGACGTGATGCCAAGAAGACTCTTCGAGCAACGCACTGCCCGAAAGCTGCAGCGGCCAGAAAGTGTGCCTGCCCCGAAGCTCCAGTCAGCCTCCCCACCAACGCAGACCGGCGGACAAGACTGCGCGCGAGGTCCCAAGCAAGGCCCGCTGCGCGCCGCCAAGAACAACTGAAAACAGCTCCTGGCTCCAGACGGCATCCTACTGGCCGCTGAGAGGGTCGACCAGCTTTCCACTGCAATACCGGAACCAGCGACCAGCTAACGGTGGTGGTGACACTGCTCACGCAGCTGATCACTGCCCTCGTGCGGAGTGAGAAATGAACAAACTCAGCACTTAATCAACAAGCTATGTCTAAATAAGCATTGGTCTAGAATCTGGAACTACAAAAACAACATAGCGTTAGCTAATAGATGACGCTGCTGCTGCAAGCCAGTCGAGGTGGTAACAGTCAGCTTGCGACAGCTACAAGATACCTGATGAAGACAGCAGAGCCAGCTGTTCAAATGTCGTGTTTCTACAACACCATCCGGCTGGACACCCGAGAGGATTTTATTGCTTCGATACGCCGGGAAAGTCTCCACTCACACAGCAAACATAAAGACGTCAAATTATTATGGATAAACTGAGGTACATAAATGCCTTGAAAGATATACGTAGGGATTTAAAAATGATGTTTGCGGCTTTTCCTAAGACTAAAATATTTAATTAAATCACAAAACTCCAACGAATGAGCAACGTCATTTTCAATTCAAAGAATAGAAAGGGCTGAAAACCAATCTTGTGTCATCGGATTCCTCAAATATGTTTGAATAATTTTGTTTCTGCGGACGCAATCGTCTTAGATGCGGTGGCAATAATTCTCAGGACTACTTCGATAGTGGGGTACACATCAGTTAATGTTTTTTATTATTATTATTATTATATGTCTCACCACCGAGATAAAGCCGTCTTTTTCTTCTAATACACGGATAAGCATATTAAGTTCTTCATACAATTCTTGTACATGAATTTCAGATTTTTCTTCTGATTTTAGAGGTACTTCCAATTCACTGCATTGCTTCTAAAGTTCACAGTCACTAATTTCCTTTAATCTTTTTATGTTATACATAAAACGAAATATGTTATCATCATGTTAAATGCCACAAATCTACGTTGGCAGCTTGCACGCAAATAATCAGCAATAACATCCAAATACTCGTAGTTTATTTTGAAAAATTTACTCCGCATGCAATTCAAGAGTTTCATCTTACCCTAATATTCAGATTTCTTTCTTTTACGTCTCTTTCTCAACATTATGAACTTTCTCAAGATCATTTTTATTAGCTGTTTCTTTCGCCGTTACCAAGGATGATTGGAAAACATTCCCTGATAATTTTTAAGCTAATGTGTAAACGCGTCTAAGTGTTGTATAACCGCGTCTAGTTGCTGTTTTCGTTTTTCAACCTTCTTTAATAAAATTTATCTTTGTAAAAATGTCATACCATACGACGAGAGCAATTACTAACTAGTAGGTAGTTATTTCCCTTTTCTATAGACTGGCATTCACTAACCATTGACTATGTTATATTTCTTGTTAAATCCCTCAAAGTATCAAATATATCTCTTTGTTGGTATTTAAAGGTCTTCACCAATTCTACCCTGTCGGTTTTAGCGAAAAGTGTGCTTTTAAGTCCACCTGTAACTCGAGCCGGCGGTGTGTACTGCATCTGCAGCAAAAAACGAAGTTCTTGATCTATAATAATTCTTGATCTACTGTAATAAGATTCCAGCTATGACTCCCATAGGGTGAAAAATAAGCAAGTGGATTAATTTCAAGTATACGTTTCTGGACGTCACTTTTTTATCCACGTTCATTGGAGTCATTATCATATCCTTGGCATATGCAGGTTTGCAATTATATACCCAACTGTTCTAGCTTTTTGATTACATAATTAATGAAATTCTCAGCTGTGGTTTTTTCGATAGCTAAGAAACCAATAAAATGTTTTTCAACGTCAGCTGTATTTGAATTTAAAAATCTTTTAATAATTGATAATTGCTCATTACCAGAAATATCACAAGCACAATCAAAAATAATTTAGTAATATTTATTCTTTACTATTTTGTCAACAATTTGAGTCTTCAAGTGACTTGCCATTAAATGTATAAGTTCATTTTTAAAAGAAGGTCAAATTGTGATATTTTAGAAAATATACAATTACAAGCAGCCTTTCTAAAATATCTCTTCACCGTTGCCTCTCTTGTTCAGCTAGATCCAGGGTTTTTAGTTTACTTTTTGACGGTGCGGTTCGGTGTCGGGCTGATGCATGTGGAGAAACATATGGAAGGAGTTCGCAAATTTCCACTTCTTCACGACCAAATATAATACTATAGCATAGGTAAAAATAGTAGTTTAAGTAATTTTGTAGTGTTAAATTTCTTATATACCGTAAAAAAAAAGTTCAAATCACTAGTTTGAATTTCGATTGTAAAAGTTTTTGTATTGTCCTATATTAAGGCTTTATTACGCTTAAAATAACCCAGTTTCTTAATTAATTCGTTCCGGAATAGTAACAAAATCAACTGGAAATAATAAGCATAAGTATTCTTATATAGCATTTAGTTATTCACATTAGGTTAATACAATATCGTTATTTTAAGTTCGACCATCGATATCGAAATCAAATTTAGGAAAACAACAATGTACGTTCTAATAATTAACCTGTTCTGCCTGAAATTTAATTGTGTTTAATTGCCATCTAATATATATATATATATAAATATATATATATATATATATATATATAAACTTCCTACCCTTCTTTTTTTAAATCTTTCATAAGTAACAAATTAGTTGTTATCCATATTGGCACTAATAGTATCGACCTTCTATCTTAAGTTTGTTTCGAAATTCATTAGCTTAAGTTTTATTCATTGGTTCTTAAGTAGTTTAGTTACTTAGTCATTATTCATAATGTTTAATCAAATTAAATATACATAACAATTCAACAGTTAATCGAGTATAGCGCCTATCATATAAAGTAAAAAAAAGTTAATAAAAGATAGTATAAACTTCATAAGACTACTTTATAAAATAAATTTATGGTTTGTTTAGAAGATGGTTGAAGTATTTGGGCAAATCATGACTGGAAACTGTGGCGCCTGTCGTAGGTACTTTGCGAAGGGGATGGGTTGTAGTTGTTGTAAGAAGTGGTTTCAGTGGGCATGTGGGGAAGAGGAAACGGGGGAAATAAATGAGGCTCTCCCATGGTTTTGTTCACTTTGTCTTAGGGATGATATAATGTGGGAGATGGGCAAAACGATTAGGGAGTTGCGTGAAAGGATCAGGGTTCTTGAGGCTCGTCCTGTGGAGGCTCAGCCTTAGCTGGCGAGGCCTGTGGTGGCCTCACTGTGGAGTTTCAGCCTGTGGGGGCTCAGCCTGTGTAGGCTCAAACTGTGGAAGTCCAGCCTGTGGAGGATCAGACTGTACAGGCACAGCCTATGGGGAAACATGATTAACAGGATGCACAAGCCAGACACTTCAGTAATTGTGGGAAAAAATAGGTTTGACCTGTTGCCAGAGTCAGGAGGAGAAGAGCATCATATAGATGTAGCAGACCTTTAGGAATAATGGCGTGCAGGGCAAGAATAGGAAAAAAAGGGTTCTTCTGCTAGGTAGTAGCCATGGGAGGGGTGTAGGCCCTCTTCTTCAGGATCAGTTAGGTACAGGATGCCAGGTAACAAGTTTTTCAAATCTAGTGCAACATTAGGTCAGGTAATAGAGGATATAGGTTCACTTTGTAGGAGTTTCACTAAGGACGATAGAGTAGTGATAGTGGGAGGTGCGGGAAATAGTATTGATACAAACGCGAGTTATAGTATAGAGAGTGACCTGAGGAAGGTGGTGAAGGAGGCACAGCATACCAGGGTGGAGCACATGCAGGTCCTAAGTTGCCATGAACGGCCACAATTGAGCTATGCTGTGAGGCAGGTTAATGTGGAAACGGAAGTACTACTTGGGAAAGGCATTAGTACTGTGTTGGGGGTTGTATCTGTGAACACCATTGGTAGGTGGGTTTTTACTAGGCATGGCCTACACCTCAATAGAAGGGGGAAGGGAGTACTTTCTGAGTTGTTAGCTAAAGCAGTGAGGGAGCCCATTTCCAGTGATGATGCGGTCAGGACTGTGCCCTTTTTAGGTTAGGGGCTGCTGGTGAAGGGACAAAAATAGATTATCAAAGTGATACTGTTTGCAGATTCACGATGGGAAAAGTCACAGATGCTAAAGAAATACATAAAGTGGATAAAACAATAACTGACTGGGGTAAAACTGGGAAAGAGGAGATAAATGCTGAAAATGTAAAGCCAGTAGGAAGGGTATTAATGGTAAACTGTAGAAGTATAATGAACAAGGTAATCGAACTTGCAAACTTAATAGAGATACACGAACCACAAGTAATAATAGGGGTAGACAGTTGGTTCAAAGAAGAAGTACTAGACCAGGGATGGCGAACCAGTGGCATGCGTGCCAATGATGGCACGCGACAAAATAATTTGGGCATGGCATTAATTAAGTAGGAACCTAATCGATGTAAATAATTTATTTTTTTGTCCACATAATTTGCGATCATAGTAACAAAGATCATGAGATAATGAAGCTACCGGTCCCGAAACAGCTACATATTGCCAAAAGTGGTAGATTTCCAGCGAATTTATGACCGAACGGACTGAGTGAGCAAGTGCAGTTGGCGCGGTGGCGGGAGGAGCGCTTACTTATTCACTTGTTTGTTTAGTTAACGTCGCTGAATGTTTTTACCAGTTAAACATGGTTCTTGTAGTTTATGAACTAGTTTGATTAACACAGCTGCTTGTTTAAGTTTGTTTGACTTAAATTTACTACTATTCAAAATGGATAGTTTCGTAAAAAAACAAAAAGTGCAAGATAAGTTTAATAGGGAATTTCAACATTGGTGGACTGAGAAATAAGGCATGATTAATAAAGGTAATAAAGCGGTGTGTGTTTTGTGTTCTTCAACAGTGGTATGTAGAATATCGTCTGTAAAACGGCACTATGAAACAAATTACAAATCTCTTTGTCAAAAAAATGAATTAGAGCAAAAAGAATTCATTGCGTGTACAATCAAAGATAGAACAGTCGACGTCAATGATTAAGTATGTTAGCAAGGATTGTCATAGTGGTGCCGCAAGTTTTTCGGCTGCAAATGTTACTGCTCGGCATGGTAAACCTTTTAGCGAAGGAAAATTTTTTAAGGTAGCCTGGTCAACATGTGCCCCATCATTTTTTGAAGACTTTGAAAATAAAGATAAGATAATTCAGCGTATTAAAGATACTCCTTTATCCAGAAACACAATAAAAGATAGAATACTAAAACTGGCAGAAAATGTGAAAGACCAACAAACAAATGATGTCAAGTCATCTCCTTTTATTTTGCTGTGTCTTGACGAAATTACTGATGTAACTAAATCTGCTCGTTTAGTTGTTTTTGCTCGATATTGTGTGGTAAATGAGATGAAGGAAGTATTAATTGCGATAACATCGTTACCAACAACTACTAAGGGCAGAGATATTTGTATGGCTGTTAAAAATTTACTTTCTGAGAAAGAAGTAGATTTAAGCAAAATTGTTTCGAAAACGACTGATGCTGCTCCATGTATGGTGGGCAAAATAAATGGTTTTATCAGTTTATTTCAAACACACATAGGACATCAGATTCTCGAATTCCACTGCATCATACATCAACAAGCTTTGTATGCAAAAAGTGAATTCGCCTCCCTTGATAATATAATGGACGTGGTCACAAAAATAGTGACCCTCATATCGTCGCAGGCTTTAAATAAGCGAAAATTTTATGCCTTGTTGTATGAAGTGAACTCTGCGTACAATGGCTTACTAATGTATAACATTGTTCGCTGGTTGAGTACTTCAAAGATTTGTTGATTGTTTGGAAGAAATCAGAGTGTTTTTACAAAATGAGGGAACAATATTCACAGTTGGTGGATGTTATCTGGCTTCCAAAATTAATGTTTTTTTTCGGACATGTACTAGCATTTCAATGAATTGAACGTGAAGCTTCAAGGTGCAAACAAAACAATTATCGTTATGCTAGATCTCATTCGGGCTTATGAGGCTAAACTGCAAGTTTTCAGTAACGATATTGTTTCCAATAATTACAAGTATTTCCCAAACGAAAAAAATCACCAGAGATTTGGATGTCTTACATGAAAAACCAGAACAATTAAAACTCACTAAACAGTTATCTTTAGTAATTAATTCTTCAATCGAAGAATTTTCATCGAAATTTTCTCAGTTCAAAGAATTGTCGGAAACACTCAAGTTTACTATGTATCCTGATGTAACTACACCTGATAAACTGAACTTGTCTAAATTTGATTGGTTGGAAATTGAAGAAATGGAGATGCATCTCATTGAGTTTCAGTGTAGTGCAATATGGATTCAAAAATTCATCGAAATGAGGAAGGAGTTGGAATTAAATGAATTAGCAAGACTATCAAGCATTGTGATCAAAAATGCCAATACAATCGTTATGAAAACTTGGAATTCAATTCCAGACACATTTAGCTGTCTTAAGAAGCTGGCTTTCGTTATCTTAACAATATTTTCATCTACCTATGCCTGTAAGTCGTTATTTTCAGAAATAAATAACATTAAAGACTCTCTTTGGAACCGTTTGTCAGATGGCTCCACTTCAGCTTGCATTCTGCTAAAAGTAACGAACTATGAAAATAATATAAACTGTTTGGCATCTAATTTGCAACAACAGAAATCGCATTAGTTTAATCAACATAAATAAACACAGAACTGTTGACGTTATACTTACTTAATATAAAAAATGTAAATTTCTGGCTGCAAATATAATGTTTTAAGATTATAGTATTTAGTTTTATTTATCGCATTAATCACTAAAACATGATTATTTACTGGCACGCCATAGCTTCAGTCAACATTTACTTAGAAAAAATGGCAAGTGGATCAATAAAGGCTCGCCATACCTGTACTTGACATTAAGATTTTTCCTAATGGTTACATAGTGTACCGCAGATATAGAGGAGCAATTGGTGGAGGAGTTTTCATACTAGTTAGCAAAAACTACCACAGTTCACTGGCGTTCATAGATCAAGACCATGAGTTACTTCGGGTAGATTTCTGGGGTAGTAAAAATGAAAAAAATCAGAGTGTTGGCTGTTTACCGCAGTGGAAGAATGACAGAAGAAGATGAGGATCTTGGGGAGAAACTAAATTCTTACTCAATTTTCAGAGGTGAGAATAGAATGATCATCATTGCTGGGGATTTAAAATTACCAGGTGTAAACTGGGAAGGAAATAAGATAAATAAAACAAGGGAACAAAGATTTGCAAATATTTTAATAAGAGAAGGAGGATTTACACAAGTGGTTGAGCAAAATACTAGGGGACAAAATATTTTGGATATATTTCTAATTCAGACCTACGAAAACCTTGTGTAACTGAAGGAATTAAGTGATCATGACGCTGTTCTGATGGATATTAGAGGATTCAGTAAACCAGCAGCGAAAATTGAAGGGCGAAATAGGTACAATTATAAAAAGGCACAGATTTCGAATCTGAAATATTCCAGAGAACGTTTCAGCAAATGGAAGGAAGGATCAAGTACAGTAAATTCAAGGTGGGAAGAGTTCTAGAAGAAAATAACAATGGGGGAAGAAAAATTTATTCCAAGGCAGAAAATAAAGAGAAGTAGAGAAACTATGCACTATAATAGGGAAGTAAGGAGATTTAAGAGGTTGGTAAGAAGAGAACATAACAGAGTTAAGAGACAGCAGAGTAGTGGGGAATATTTAAAACAACTAAACAAGGACTTAACAGCAGCAAAGAAAGTGGCTAAAGATGGGTTTATGAAGAGTATTGTCAGTGCAGGAGGACCATTGACTGATGCATCTAGAAATTTCTATAGCTATATCAGGAAACTGAGGGGAAGGGAGGGAGTAGAGACACTTCTAGATAAGGATGGAGAAGAAGTTACTGAGGATTTGAAAAAGGCAGAGATTTTAGCAATTGGTTTAATGAAAACATTAGGGACAATGAATCAGAAACGGGAGAGTCTAATTCGGAGAACGAGCTTAACAACACAATTAGAAATGACGATAGTAAAACATTTGAAATTTATCGTGAGGAAATCATGAAGAAAATAAGAAAATTGAAAAATATAAAGGGGCTGGTGTAGATAATATGTATCTTAAAGATATCCGGATGTGACATTGTACCTTATCTTGAAATATTATTTAAATTCAGTTTGGATACTTGCTGCTTACCACAGGACTGGAAAAGTGCAATAGTAGTACCGGTACATAAAGGAGGGGTGAGAAATAGAGTTGAGAATTACAGGCCCATCAGTTTGACATCAGTGGTAGGTAAATTAATGGAAAGATTGATATGCAACCACATCAGAAATATATGTGAGGAACGAAAGTGGTTTTCAAGCAGGTTCAGACAAGGATATTCATGCGAATCTCAGTTGGTGGGATATATTCAAGATATTTAAGATGAAATGGACAAGGGAGGCCAAATTGATAGTGTACCACTAGAACTGTCAAAGGCTTTTCACAGAGTGAGCCATAAAATGGTAGTAAATAAGGTAAAATCTATTACAGTGGATGAGAAAGTTATTTTCTGGGTAGAAGAATTTTTAGAAGGTAGAAACCAGAAAGTTAGGGTAGGAAATGTTGTATCAAAAAAAGTGGAAGTAAAAATGGGAGTGCCGCTGGGTATTGTATAGGGACCATTGCTATTCATTATTCTAATCAATAATTGTGTTGATTTTTACTATCTGAAATTAGATTGTTTGCGGATGACATAATGCTATATAAAAGAATCAAAACGATAGGGGATTGTAAACGGTTGCAAGGTGATCTGGACAGGATATAGTTGTTTTGGTAAACATGGGATGAAGATAAATGCAAGAAGAGTCAGCTTATTAGATCCACAAATTAAGAACAAAAGGTTAATTATCAATATAAGGTTGGGAAAGAATTTTTTTCTGAAGACTTGAAAAGTAAATATCTTGGCATTACATTTGATAACAAGCTTAACTGGGCTGGACACATTGGACAGGTGGTAGGAAAAGGTTTCAAAATTCTGCACTTGTTGGAGAGAGTGATGAGGGGATGTACGAGAGAAGTGAGAGAGTTGGGTTACAAAACTTTGGTCAGCCCATTGCTCGAATATGGTAGTGTAGTAAGGGACTCTCATTTTACGTATCAAATACATGAGCTGGAGAAGGTGCACAGAAGGGCTGTTAGATTTGTTTCTGGAAATTATCGCAGAATGAAATCATTGACGGATATGATAAAGGAGCTGAAATTGCATTCATTGCAAGACAGGAGGAGGATGAGGAGGGTCGTGGGAGTGTACAGGGCGTATACTGGCGATGAGACATGGAAAGATATTGCGGTAGGTATGAAAAGTAGTGCATGGCAGGGAAAAGATGACCACAAGCTGGCACTCGATTTCAGGCACAAGAGTGTGGCAAGATTCTCTTTTTTAGGTAAGGATGTCAGGGATTGGAATGAGTTACCAAGAGAAATGATGAATAATTTACCGAAAACGTTGACAGAATTTAAAGTTAAAATTTGTAGCGTGCAAAATGCAAATGTAGGAGGCTGCAGGATAGGGTGAAGTTGGGTGTGTAGGGAAATTGCCACCGGAGCCTGTGCTCCAATGCAATTAAATTAAATTAAAATGACGTATCCATGTAATTGATTGCCTTAAAAGTCTTTTCTTCATCCTCACTTCCATGTTCATCAGATGATCGTAATATGTATGGTATATTGTGTCACTCTGAAACATTTGTAAAAAATTCATTTCGTCATCCATCAGATGCTGTGGCAAACGTACCACTCTATTTTTGGTGTGTGTTTTGGGATAGGAAAAATCAAAGAATATAGAAAAACATTAAATTTATTTTATTATGTTTGAATACATATTATTCATTTCTTCTAAATTTGATCTAATATCTCAGATGGTTGTGTCGTACGATTACGGTAGGTAGGTCCCTAGTTAAAATCTTAGTCTCGGATGCAATTTTGACGTGGCTTAAAATTGACCTTTATTTCTGGCAAAGCGTTGATTTATTAATTCAAAGATGCTAGGAAGCTGTGTGGTTGGAATTCTACGTTAAACTGTCGGTCTCCTATTCCTGGTAGGATTACCAGTGTATAATTGGTTGATACGATAGATGTGCGTTGCACAGCTGATAAGAAACTCTGTGATTAGGTCTTCGAGACCACAAAATATTTAATGGTCTCTTCTTTATTAACAAAAACTATCGAGTGAATCGAAATTAACCTCAAACAAAACAAACACGTCAAGTGCGAAGTGATTGGTGTTTGACATTTCATTCAATTCCGTTCAGAAAAGCGAGAATCTTTCAATCCAGTATAACGTGAAAAAGACTTTTAATCGTGCTTGGATTCTATTCTTGTAAGTTAAAGATTAACCATAACGTGAGTTAGGTAAAGAAAATATTTTAACGTACTTTATTACTTTCGTAGATTATAATATACGCCTACCCAAAATAAAGAACAATACTCTAAAACAGAGTGTGGTAGGCAACCCTGGCTGTGAGCCCCAACTCACTTTGATGGAAACAACCAAATGAAAACGTTAAAGGAGACTGAAGACAGCAGGAACAAGTTCGTCACATGGACGAGCTATCGACAAGTGTGAACACAGGAATGGTGAGTCTTAACTCGGCCGACTGTCGGTGCGGTGGCGGTGCGGTGATGAACCGATCAAGTGTGACTCAATCTTACAGCGTTAGATGATAAGAGTTGACGAACGAAATTAAACACAGGGATTTCCCGAGCGTAGATTGCAAACATTATGAAAGTAACCAAACTTAGCGTTTTAGAGTTAAATTATGTTTTACAATTAAATTACAAAAATATTATTATTCACTGATAAATTATTTAATTCTGATTTCGATAATCTTACCATTTACACGAATATGCCATTGAATAAATCTAAATTAGAAATATTGATTAAGTACTGAAATGGTCAATAAAAAAGGATAAAAAACAACGGTGGTGGGATTAATTATTGATAATTAAATATTAAATTTTCTTTGATGGGAAAAAAACTTTCATTTTTTCATGAAATGAATATGATTTTCTGGTTTCACAATTTAACATTTGTTAAAAAGAACAACATGACAGTGTTTCGGCAATTAAAAAAAACTTCATTCTTGATTAGCAATAAAAATAACATTTAAGACATGTAAGATATTTTAATTGTAAAGGTCGTCAATCAGCCAGCAATTACAGAGAGCATTGAGGAATCTCTTTATCTGTACAGTGTTACCTGTCAGGGCAAGTTCAGTTCGATTGAAATGAGGCAATGCAATCAAAATATTACTCGACGTATTGTAAGCACCTTAGAATTTTGGTAAATTCTATTTTCTTAGCTTCAAGTATAAGGGAGGAAGTAAGCTTTCATTTAAACATATAGATTTCATTACAAGTACAGATTATGATAGGAACATTTGAATAGAAGCTGACACCACAACCTAATTTATTAAATAAAACATTTTAAAAGCAGTAAAGACCCACAAAATTTAACAAAAGCACGAAATAAACTTTTTATAAGAGTAAAGAAACTTTTAACTAACCTGGAATAAGATAATCCATTATAATCCAACTTGTAAACAATAGATTTTTGCTACGTGACCATTTCACCATTTCTGAATACTTTTAAGTGAAGTAAAGTAATTTCAAAATAATAATAATCCAAAAGAAAGCTAAATTTACTAAAATTTCGTAGTTTCTGACCATGTAAATAGCATAAATAAATTTTTAAACACTTCGATAAATGCACTTCAATTTCAACATTTTTTATCATAGGTTCCTACTAATTTCTCGATCTAAAAAGTAGATTTTCTAAAAGAGCCAAAAATCTAGTATCACATATTTAAATTTCAGAACGTTTCATGCTTTAGAACAGATTTTATATAAGTTTTTGAAATTATTTCGCCACTAAACACACGTGGGTCACTTAAGAATTATTTGCAACTAAACCAAGTCACTTCCAGAGATAAAATAACTTTTAAAACACGTAACTAAATTCAAAGAAAATCCCGATAATTTTACCTTTTCGATACAAACTATATGTTAATAATTGTTAACTAAAAACCAAGTAACTGCTAAATAGTTTCAAAGCCTAATTTTGTTAAATCCATATCTTGGCCATCTCGCCATCGATTTTCATAAAATTTATTTCATTGAACTCAGGAATTTTTTTAGAACATTTTGACACTAATTTTATTCAGTTAATTTGAAATTAAGCAGTATTTCTAAAAAAAATGAATAAATTCAAACGTTTAGGTAAATCCCCAATTGCGTTGGGAGGTTGTTATCACTAAGCAAATCAAACGAAAATTAAAACTAATCACTAGAAATTTCTCACTAAACATCCTTTAAGCATCTTGCAGATAATAATATACACTGTCAAAGTTTGAACACTTTTTATAATCTAAATCATTTACAAATTTTGGCTAAGCGGCAGTATATATGTGGGGTACAGTTGGAGTCAATATAAGCGGGAGCCCAGTGGAAGGGGTGTCTGTATTCCGGGAACGATATGTAAGGTAATTCTGCGACAAGTGGTTTGTTGCGGATCGGTTTTGCTGCGCTAGCCTGGAAAGGTGGGTCGGCCATGTTTGGTACTCTTGTACCAGACAGTGATTTCAATGACTACTAAGAACTTTTAAATTTCAAAAAAGGTTTTTTTTTTGCTGTCGGCATCCTTTCTCTCCACAACCTACAATTTTCTGGAAATGTTTGTTCGATCGCCTACTCAATTGTAGAATGCAAATTTTGGAAATGTGACTTTTTTTAAAAAAATAAACTTCAAATTTTTCTATCAAAGTGAACTTCTGTGATTGCGTAGTAGACTGAAAACCTTTTGAAGTTTGTGGTTTAAACAAATTTAGTGGCGACCTGTACGCATCTCAGTTGAGAATCCAGAAAGGCTACATGGTCATTCAAAATTATTAACGTCAGAGAACTTTCATTTCAGGTGGGCTGCTAGTTAAGGTACTAAACTCTGCTCCCAACCCCGGTAGCAGTTTTGGTCCTTACAGTATATTACGGTCTTGTGCGACGATCACTTCACTGCCGTTGGCGTGACAATCCAAGTCACCAATGGTCCATAATGGCACCTCGCACTGGTCGCTGCACTATTAATACATCCAAAGCACATCACACGGCGCACGTGTCCGCATCTCAGACAAGAAACAAAAACTCCAAGCACTCTGGAGTTCTAGCCAACACACTCCCTACGGCCACAAGTACTATATCAGTACTTATGACACTTGAATGCGGCCAAGGATCCAACTTGCGGCTTTCGTCGCCCTGGCCGGACTGCCCGTCGTCGTCTCTTCACCACCCGCCGAAACCGGAAAACCGAGAAAGAAAAAATGTCACTGGCTTTAGTTATTTGGAGCCTGGTCCTTATTTGTGCAAATTGCCGCTCGTTCATGTCCTCCAGTCGTATCTTATACGCGCCAAAATTGGTTTTTCTCGCTCTCCACACATTCCAAAGTCACAGCCCTGCTCAGAACAACGACCTACCTCCCGCTGTTAATTTCTTTGCGCAGGCGAGCCAACTGAATAGAGACGACCTGCCTATTGTGTGAAGCTTCTTCTCTTGACCATGTCAAAATTATTTACGGGAGGCTGAATAAGCGGGCTGGAATCTGCAAACCCAGGAGCCCACAATTTTACCTTTATATCGCACTTACATTTATTTAAAATAAAATGTAATGAGTCCTTAATTTTTGCTCATTATATAGGTTTCGTTGCAACAACAAAGAATTTTGTGTAGCGAATATGTAATATAGCGGAACAAAATTCTGTACTAATCTCTTAACTCTCACTTTTTGCCCATAACATTAAAGGAAATGAACCAAGGCGACAATGCATATAATCCTACAACCTTTTGCACATGTATCTTACATCTAAGCAAATGATCTCAAATCTTAAAAAAATAATCAAACCAGCTATTACATCATATAAAATAAAACACATCAAATAGATGAAAAATCAACTTTGCCATATTCAACATTCATATCTTTCATAAATGAAACTTGAAGTTACTTGTCATTATTATTAAAGCAAATGATTACATGCAAACGTCATTTCTGTAATTCACAAAAATTACTTGACACATTATCTCTGACATTGTACACATGCGAAGTCAAAAGATTACTGAAAAAACAAAGGAAAATACACGCACGCTCAAGAAGGAAGGGATGTCGCAGCGATTTAGAAACCTTAGCTGATTTAAGAGGACGTATTAAGAATGTGATGCGCGAGGCCTTTAACGATTTTCACTCCAACTCTCTCTCTAAGAGTCTCACAGAAAACCCAAAGAAATTTTGATCGTATGTAAGAAAAATTAATTGTACCAACAGCAATATTCCAGCACTAATTCGTGAAGGTTCCGAGGTTAATGAAAGCCGCGATAAAGCTAACGTACTAAATACTGTATTCAAAAATTCATTTACAAATGAACATAAGGATAGTATTCCCGTTTTCCCACGCCGTGGCGAGTCGGTGATAGAATCATTACGAATAGATACTGCAGGTATCATAAAGCAATTAGAGCTCCTGAAGTGGGGGAAAGCAGCGGGCCCGGATGGAATTCCAGTAAGAGTATTTTCAGAGTATGCGGCGAAAATCGGGCCATTTCTGTCTGATATATCCAGTAAATCATTAGAAGAGCGGAAAGTACCTTCAGACTGGAAAATCGCGCAAGTAACTCCGATTTTCAAGAAAGGTGATTGAAGTGATCCTGGAAACTATCGTCACATATCCATAACATCTGTTTGTAGTAGAGTTATGGAGCATATTATATGCTCGAACATTATGAATTTTGTAGAAGATAATAATTTG
Organism: Vandiemenella viatica; assembly: GCA_031002005.1. Taxonomy (NCBI): domain Eukaryota; kingdom Metazoa; phylum Arthropoda; class Insecta; order Orthoptera; family Morabidae; genus Vandiemenella; species Vandiemenella viatica. Next base: position 118,345,147 of record CM061920.1, read on the forward strand.
CTTACAACTAATCAACACGGATTTCGGAAGAAAAGATCATGTCAAACACAGCTGGCCCTATTTACATACGACGTAATGAAAGTTATCGATGCACGTTCACAAGTAGACGCAATTTTTTTAGATTTCCAGAAAGCCTTTGACTCTGTGCCACACAACCGCCTTTTAGCGAAGCTGCGAGCGTACGGTATATCGGATCAGCTTTGTCAATGGATAAAGGATTTTCTAACCGGTCGGTCGCAGTATGTTGTCGTTGAAGGAGAAAGTTCTTCTAATCTAGATGTTACATCGGGTGTACCTGAAGGAAGTGTAATAGGACCACTTCTTTTCTTAATTTTTATAAACGATCTCGGAGACAAAGTGAAAAGCCTTTTTAGATTGTTTGCTGATGATGCGGTTATTTATAGGGAAGTAAGGAATTTGGCCGATTGCTTAGAAAGTCAGCGTGATCTGGATATTATTTTGGCATGGTGCGCTGAGTGGCAACTTACGCTAAATTGTAAAAAGTGCAAGACAATGAGCATAACTAACAAAAATAATCCAATTGTTCAAAAATACGAGTTAAACAATTCAGTTATTTATATGGTTGATTCTATGAAATATTTGGGAGTAACAGTACAAAGGAACATGAAATGGGACATACACATTAATTCGTTAGTAGGTAGAGCAAATTCTAGGCTGTAATTGGCTAGTTTCCACTAAGAATAAATCGGGTGTATAGTAGTTTTTAATGATTAATCATGCTAAGGAGATAACAAAAAACAACCTTATTTAATATAAAAGATAAAGATTATAATTATTTATAGAAAATAAAATCGACAAAATCAGCCATAGTGACACGTGACCGCGAACGCCAATGAGAAAGTATTACGTCATAGCGTCCCTTGCGCCACAGAAGTGGTTGACATTTACATGTAATAGAACACCTTGCATAGTAAATTTTTCGTTTGTAGCAACTTCTGTGTTGCTAATTTAGTTATTGTTAATTATTTGGCGAAAGAGAAGTCTAATTCATTATGGAACAAGGTTTTAGCAAAGCAACCAGTTGTAATTTGCCCAAAATTGACGCCGTAGCCGTTGGAAGATTTTGCGCCTAAAACATAGACTTCTGCTCGTCGGAATTCCGCAATGTAAAAACTTCCACGTAAATATATACAAGTGTCAAATATATATTATAAGCTGAAATCAGTTTCGTAAACAATAATCTATTGCTTAGACGTACGTTTATAAGTTAATTGATGTGGTTTTGATGTTACTTTTGCGAAGTATAAGCAACTGTTAGGGAGTTCTATAATTACCGTGACGTCGCAATCTGATAACGAATTCTTGTAGAATTCGACGAAGCAAATCGTAAATAAAGAATAATGTTTTTTGATATCTTGCTTCGTTTTCGAGATATAGCACGTTAAAAATGAGTTATAGTTCTTTGTTCGGTACTATTATTTCTGTGCCGTGTCTTAACTTTTGTTTCTTTTTTTTATATAAACCTTTTCTAGAAAAATATATCCTCAAAAACAGGTGTGGTAAATTTTAAAGGTGTATGGCACTGCCAGTTTCCAGACTGCTCTAACTTGGAGACCATCAGACGTGTTCAGAACGGATTTCGATCCCCCGAGTATATGTTGAAGGGAATAACTCCATATGTCTCTGTTACAATTATTTCTTCAAAATGAGACCTACGTATCGAGAAATTAACGCGCAAACATTTGTAAATATGTGTTTAAATATTATAATTTTAACATGTTGTTTACTGTTTAGTAGTTTCAGCGTGGCGTATCGGTAGTGCTCTTGCTTCCCATTTTGCGAACCCGGGTTCAAATCCCCATACTAGCAAATATTTTTATTTCTTTTTTTATATGCAGTAATCATTGAGCATTGATTTTATTTCATTTAAAATTCATTTACGAATTTTTATTATGCGAAATAACTATTAAAACATTATTTACAATAATATAATTACTTACAGTAATATAATTACTTACAATAGATAAAATAACCAATTTTTATTACGACCATAAAAGAGATATTCTGTTAAATTTCCATTTCCTTTGTAGAACATGAAATATACCTGTTTCATAAAAAAGAAAAAAAAAATCAACAATAAACGATGAAATAATGATTATATATAAAAAAAGTTGGGACTGTATATTCTGTAATATTTTGTTTTAAAAGTTATTTCACATAATAAAAATTCGTAAATGAAATAAAATCAATGCTTAATGATTTCTGCATATAAAAAAAGAAATAAAAATATTTTCCAGTATGGGGATTTGAACACGGGTTTGCAAAATGCTAAACAAGCACGCTACCGATACGCCCCGCTGAAACTGCGAAACAATACACTAAAATTATAAAATTTAAATAATATTCACAAATTTTTGCGCGTTAATATCTCATTACCTAGGACTCATTTTGAAGAAATTATTATAATACAGACATATGGAGTTATTACCTTTCAACATATACTCGGGGGATCGAAATCCGTTCGGAACAGGTCTGATGGTTCCCAAGTAAGCTTCATATCAGCCTAACATCATCATCTTTCAGTTACGATATCTCGAGAACCAAGAGAGAAATTGAAAACAATTATTCTTTATTTTCGAATTGTTTCGTCAAGCTGCTTAAGAATCTATCACCAGATTGTGGCGCCACTTAATGATGTTTATTCTATGAAAAATAGCACTAAAGAAAGATTTTATCACATAAAACCAAAACAAACTCAACTCATACCTTATTCCATTATCATTACTTGAAAAGTAGTGGTTCTGTAAAATTCATCATTTTTGCTTTGGATTTAGAAATATATTATGCACAAACACTTACATCAAAATGGTCTTCACAAAAATAGATACTTCTGTCTGCAGGTAAACTGTGAGCATCCTCCCTCCTTGCAAGTTATAACCACTTTCTCCGTATTTTTTCATTGTTTGGAACATATATAAATAACTTATCTGGTGTTTTTATTGTTGTGCTTCTACACTTCGGCACTACACAGTACTTATAAAACGAGGAACTCATGTTTAACTAAAGAAAATCTATACCTGCCATATACGTACACGACTGTTTACAGTCATATCAGACGCTATGACGTCATCCAAGACGCCATGACAGTCTAGAGCGTTTTTGAGCTAAATTTAAATTCGCTTTTACAAATGCAAAATACATAATGTAAATGTTCGATTCTTTACAAAATAAGATGTTTTTTGAGTAAAATAGATAATAAGGTGAAGTATTAACCTATTTTTCAAATTTAGTCAACTACCCAATTCATAGGTCGAATCTTAAAAAATTGTAATGAACAAACAAAGGAGATAGCGTAAAAAAACTCTTGTGCGTCCACATCTGGATTATTGTTGTGCCATTTGGTGCCCGTTTCGTAAGGGATTGATCGAAAGTATATAGAAAGTACAGAGAAGAGCCGCTCGATTCGTGACCGCTTGCTACAGTCCTTATGAAAGCGTCACAGAACTGATTAGTAGACTAGGTTGGGAGTCTCTGGTAGATAGACGTCACACGTTTCGTTTAAACTTATTGGTAAACATGCGTACTCCCACTTTAACTTTTGAGTGTAGTGACATACTTCTTCCACCAACCTATTTGAGTCGGAAGGACAGGAAAGATAAAATTAGAGAAATAAGGGGCTGGACTGTTTCTTATATGAATTATTGTTTCCCTCGTACCATTAGGGATTAGAATTCACAGCAAAGAGATTAGCTTTGGTGCTGAGCACCCTCTGCCACCCACAATTTTGTGAACTGCAGAGTATATATGTAGATATAGACATGTACAAATATATATATATTTAGTTTGTCCCCTTGCCTCTATGGAATTCAATCTGCGAGTCTGGCAATAGGCGCTTGTGTTCAATTTACCACTCCAATCTTTCCTTTATCATTGGTTCCAACGTTTTCAGGAAAGTAGAGAAATTGGACGAAGCGACGAGCTATCTGAAGAGTCCATGTTTGGTTTAAGTATTGGTACCACTCTTTATTTTTTTTGAGGGATGGCACATGAGTTCTAGATGTCCATATACTGTTCATTATCTGCAAGTAGATAGCTTTTACGTTTTTCGGCAAGATGATCAACATATCATAGTGGATATTATCTGGACCTGCGCTGGAATTGTTTGTTTAGTAAGTGCTTTTTCTAGCTCCTCGATAGAAAAAGATTTTAGAAGGGGGTGATCCATACTGCTGTCCCGGATGGATGCAGATTCTTCTCTACACCAGTCTGGGGTTAGAAACGTAAGAAGGTTCGTGGCGGCGGCCTGTGGGATTTGGATGTGGTGATTTCTTGTCTTGTTCTGGAATGATCTAATCTTCCTCCATATCACAGTTGGTGAAGTTTTAGAGTTTTTGATGAATTACAGAAATTTTTCCAGTTTTCTCTCTTCTTCTTCAGTAGTCTTTTCGTAATTGCTTGGTACTTGTTGAGGAGGATGTAGTTGGTATTGGTAGGTTTTTTTTGTTTATTTTTTTGTAACGCGACAGTGCTAATCTTCTATCTTTAATGGCTTGATTGTATTCTTCGTCCCACCACCTGGAGCATATTCCCCGGCGCGGACGCCTTGGTTTCAATTCCGGGATGGATGCTGAGATCGTTTGTTCCACTATTGTCATGAATTTTGTATAATCTTCTTTGTTGTCCTCTGTTAGCTGGATATTTTTGAACTTTTCTGTAGCTATCTGTTTATATTGCCACCAGTTGGCTTTGTTTTTATTCCATCTATATGTAGGAGTTAACGTCGGATTGTCTCCTATCTGAACTGGCGAAGACATCAAAATAGGATAGTGGTCGGAGCCCGAGGGGTTTAGTAATGTTTTCCATTCGAAACAGAATGCGCGTTCCGGAGAGATAAGAGAATCTTCTTCCTGTTGGTCGTTGTATTCTAGTTTCCGAACCGTCATTTAACAAGACCAAGCTCAGTTCGTCTATCAGTTCTGTAGGTACGCATCCCTAGTGGCAGTTGTATTCGCACCCCCAGTTCTGGTGGTGGGCGTTTTTTTTTTTTTTTTTTTTTTTTTTTTTTTTTTTTTTTTTTTTTTTTTTTTTTATCTTTCATTCCCCCAGCTGAGGGCCGGGGGCGGGCCGTTGGAGAGCTTATTGCTCTTTTCAGCCATCGGAAAAGGTTTGTTTATTTTTATTTTATTATATATTTAGGGGGGGGGGGTTTACAATCAATTGAATTGGGTTTTGGTTCTGTGGACCTAAGTCCTTAATTGGAACTAATACTTTTATGGTATTAGTGTCGATATGAGTTGCATGAGCAACTGTAGTATCTTCGCAAGTTCTTGTTTGCTGTCTCCCGCTTCTTGGCGTGAGCGTTGGGAACACTGTTCGCACCATCCACCTTGTCCCTGGTTGGTCTCTATTCTTGTGTAGCCGTTCCTTCTTGGCGGCGCGTGACCTGGGCTTGGTGGAGGTTGGTGAGTGCCTGTGACTCGTGGCGGAGCCCTTATGCTGCTGCAACTTGCCTCGTGGGGCTGTCTTGTCTGAGAGGCTGGGCTGCTCTCGTGATCCCTTTGCGTGTTGCGGCATGTTGCATCTTGTCCTGGTCTTGCAGTTGACTTCTTCTTCTTCCTTCTCTTCTTTTTTGCCCAGGCGATTTTCTTGATTTCTACCTGGCGTTTTGTTTGGTCTTGATGCTGCTGGCTGCGCTTGGGTCCAGGTCTGGCTGGACAGCGGGCGTGAAATGCTGCGTGTGGCCCCGAGCAGTTGGCACATGTTGGCGTTGCGTCTCGAGGTATGTCGCAGCTCCTCATACTGTGATTTCCGCCGCAGCGGACACAGCGCTCTTCCGCTTTGCAGTCTGCTGCCATGTGGCCCCACGCCTGACAGCGGAAGCACTGAGTAATCTTGACTGCTCTCTGCTTCTGTTGCTCTTGGTTGGGCTGGGGCTTCCCCGTCCGTTCTGGGTGGTACAGGATTCCGTTTTCTTGCAGTACTCTGAGGGCGGCTGCCATATCAGCTTGCCTCACAAAGATGGCTTCCCATTTTCCGTCATCCTGTGTGACTGCAGGCCTCTCGTTGCTTGCTAAGTCAGGACGTCGTGTAGGCACCAATCTTGATGACGCTGCATCACTTGTTGTTGCCTCGGTAACTCCTACTGTGCTCGGGCCTGGTGGCGTCTGCGTCTGTGGGGTGCACGTCGGGGTGTCTTCCTCGTCGTCTGATGAGCTGTTTGGTATTGATGTTGTTTTTTTAGCTGGCGTTTGAGGGTGTAGCCTGCGTTTTAGCTCCTCCATGTATTCTTCTTCATTAAAATTTTCAGCGAAGACGCATGGCAAGGGGACAGTCTTTGCCCAGGCTCGTCCATCCTCACCCTCCTTGACATGTTCACAGACAGGGCGGGCTAGGTGGGAGCAGGTGGGATCGGTGAGTGCTTTGAAGAAATCATCTATATATCCGACGGGTAGCATCCACTTGTAGATTTTCCCGTAGATTTCAACACGTAGTTCCATGCTAAGACCGTTACTGTCTTGTTTCGGGTCTAACCGCTTCCTCCAGTAGCTTTGCGGGTGGTAGTTGCAGCGAATCTCGTATATCTCGGAGTCGTCCCAGCACCAAAAATATATTGGCCATTCTTCTCTGCATGGATCATCGATGGCACTGTCTTCCAGGGAGCCGCTTCTGTAGCTGCAATTACTTGGTGACGATGCTGTGGTATTTGCATAGCTGACTGATTTTTCTGGTGCATCTGGGCTCGCTGGAGTTGCGTCATGTTTGTCAGCCTTGGCTCGGAGTGGCGTTTCCACTTGCTGAGAGCTCGCTTCAGTCGCACCAAGATTGCGTCCTGGCGAGCGAGGAGCTTGCACGTAGCGGCCCCCTCCATTGGCTGATTGGCCTTGTGCCGTCCGTTCGCTACTGTCGCTGCATGCCGACTGACGCGTTGGGCAAGGAGATCCATGTGTCTCCTTCAAGCTGCCGTCGTGTCGCCCTCGAGATGTAATGGGCGATAGGTTCCAGCAGCCCTCTCTTGTTCGTGAGCTGCCGGCATCGGTCTGCCTGCCGTCGATGCACGGCGATGACTGAACGCCACAGCCGCGTCCTGCCGGGGTGGCAGATGCATCTTCTGCCGGCGTTGGCGCTGCCTGTCGGCGTGTTGAAGGAGTCGCTTGTCGCTTCTTCACCATGCTGCGCGCGCGGCTGCCGACGACAAACTTTGCATACAGCGGTTTCTCGCGGATGGCTCAGTCAGAGGGCCGGAACGGCGCCGGGGTCGGCTGTTCGCTGCGGCTCCGTGATGGCTCACTCGGCGGGCCGGAACGGAGTCGGGGTTGGCTGCTGACGACAAATTTTGCTTTACATAGGTGCGGGCCTCATAGTAGCTAGCCCTATTGCTTGGTTGCTGGCCAATCTTGTCGCTGCAGCTGGTGAGCGGTCCGCATCCTACGAGGTCCCACCTCAGTCAGAGGTCGTGGGTCGGGGGTGGGCGTTTTAATCTGCCATTATTAATATAGGGGGAGGAAGTTGGAGTAGGATCTGTCGGATTTCTCGTTTTGTGAGTCGGACATGTGGGGGTCTAATAATATGGTCATTTTTTTTCAAAAATGAAAATTTATGCTTGCCGCGCAGGCCTGGATGTCTGGATCGTGAACATTAATTTTATTTCCTTAAACTGAAGGTTTTCTTTTATCAGTAAGGCTACGCCACCATACCCGTCTTCCCGGTCTGCCCGGATGATGTTATAGCCTGTTTTCGAAAAGTTAGAGGATGGTTTTTAACCATGTCTCTACTAGCTCTGCGATTGAAATGTTATGCTCATATAGGAGGTGATGCAGATTTTCTCTGTTTGAGTAGTTAAATCGAATATTCCACTGAACCATGTTATTGGGCTTCGCCATAAGGACGGTTATCTATCGAGTTACTGATCGACTTGGTAATGTTTTCTCTTGGCACATCTATTGGTATTGAACTTCCTCCGTGCTGTATTTTCTGTATCAGGGTAATAATAAAGTTGAGAATTGTGTCTATTTGATAGTCTCTGCCTAGCGGGGCAGTAAGGTAGTCAAATTAATTTACAATATTAACTCTGTTAAGTGGTAACGGTTCCATTGTTCTTTGGTTTGGTATTAGGAGTTGTTGGTAGCCCTCCCACTTGTCACTATGCCTCATTGTAGGTATCTGTTAGGGTCGAGCAGTTATCTGGTGGTTTCCCGGAGGGATTATGAAGTCTCGTCGAGTTGTCCAAGGTTTGTACTTTGGTATGGGTTGGAGTGTTCCATTTCCGTGGTTGTGCCCTGTGAAAAAGGGATCGTACTCTGTTTGTAACGTCGGGAACTAGGAGACACATCTGGTGTCAGGTGGTGGGGCTGTCGCACCTCTTCCGTATAGCCTGTTATCGATTGAGGCTAATGCTTCCAGGTAGCTAATTTCTTGATAGGCTATCCTACATTTTATTTCTTTCTGTTTTATAAACTCTGGGCATGATTTATCAGTAGCCGTATAGGGGCATGCGCAATACAGACGTACAGGTTGGGAGGAGACGGAGCAAGTATTACTATAGTGAGTACCTCCGCAAAATTTACAGTGAGCTTGGCTGCGGCATTGTTTGCTATTGTGACCACAGCGGAAACATTTGATTCACAGATGCTACATACGGTTCTACAGGGCATCGAACTCCATGGATTTTTCTCAGGACTTTTCTATGTCTTAAATGTGATCACACATACCGGCAAGGATTTCTTTATGGTTGCGCTATTAGCCACCGTATTTTTGTAGAATTTTCTTACTGCAATGACCTGAACTGGACTGCAAATAACTGCTAAGATCTCTTCCTTTGTTAATGTAGTCTCTATATTCCTAATTGTCCCTTGCCTAGTAACCAGGTAGCTTGGGATATATGCTTCTAGTTTGTATCTATGGAAAACTACTTTTCACCAGTGCATTGGCTGCCGCCGCTGTGTATAGTTCTATTTTAACCCTGTTTTGACCTGTGGGGTAGATGTTAGTGATACTGTTAAAACAATTCCCACTTTGCGACCTCAGAATTTTCCCTATCGCCATTGGATGTAGTCTACCCACATTTTTGTCAATACTTTCCATTATGTTCAGAAACGGACCTCTGCCATACATCTCATAACAATTGCTAATAAGTCTGGTGGGGTATGGTGTGGTTACCCCTTTAATCACTCCATTCCTCGGTGATACGTGTTTGGATGACGTGGTTGTAGTAATCTCCTCCACTCTGGCTGCAACTGTTGACTGCAACTTGGAGACGCGTGGAATTTTCTCCGTTTTCCCGGCTTGCTGTTGATCGTCTTGCTCCCGGCAAGGGAGTTTCGTTGATCTAGGTTCTTCTACGCACATAGAGATCTCATCGCCTGTTACATTGACTGTCACTGTTTGTATTGCATTCCTTAATACTGAATGTAGCTCACTGTCTCCATATGGTTTTAAAAGTGGGTTCATTAGGTTGTTAGGCCGCATTCCACTTTCACCATAAAGCCCACCGTACATGGTGGTAACCGGTGAAAGCGCCGTCGGTTGGATATTAACTTATGTAATCGGTGCTGTACTAATGTTGCTATTCCGGTTGCCAAAAGGAAAGCTTCGCGTACCGATACTCGAACGAGCTGTATACGTCTAAATTACCTTATTTTAATTATTTTAATCACGGGTTCGGTAAACAACGATTGCAACCGTAAAACAAGACGCATTTATAAAGAAATACTTTGTAGATCTTGTGTTAGGTATCGACTATTGATATTGAACTATCGACAAACTTTGTTTTAATGTTCCGTATATTATCTTAGGTTTTTTTTGTTGTGAATGCTTGATACACTGGGACAGAGAGAAAATATAGGCTAAGGGTTAGACCCACAGTCCCACATGTTGTGTCTGTCGCACATGTGATGTGTTTGTGTATATTGATGGTGGAAGTGTAATTTAGTCTACAGGATGAAGGACTCTGTGGATCAAGTACGGGGTGATGTTTTATTGAAAGCGCAGACAATTTCTCTCGCCAAAGTATTGGCTGCTAACGATAAATCAGTACGTGATAAAGGAATTAAAAGGTTATACAAATGGATTACAGCCAGATCTAGTGGACATGTAGGTAGGTTTGTAGCAATATGTTAGATTCTCTTAAGGAAAGGGGTGTATGTTAATCATGTTTAATACCAAATGGTCATGCACTCATTTGTGGCATATAGAATTTAGACTTTCCATTTATCTATGTTGGGTTCATGCTTGTTAAATTACAGAGTTTACTGATCAAGACTTGATGACAATATGGAAAGGATTATTCTATTGCATGTGGATGTCTGATAAACCACTTGTTCAGGTAAGGATGAACTTCATGTTCATTTTTCTTAAACTGGAATCTGTTTTACGTTATCACCAGTTTTTCAATGTATCCTGCAATTTTAATTTCAGGAAGAATTAGCGGAACGAATATCTAACCTAATTCATTGTTTCAAACAGCTTAAGCAGGGACTTTTATTTATGGAAAGCTTTTTTCGTACATTGAAACGAGAGTGGTTTGGAATTGATCAACTAAGATTGGATAAATTTATGATGGTAAGTGCAGTGAGTAAATTCACATTATACTATGTTGAATTTCATTATGCCTTACAATATTCATTAACATATTTGGGATTTGGGCATATCCTCTGCATACCAAGAATGAATTGTGCTATTGGTTTAAAATGTAATATACATTGCTAATGTGTAAGAAAATGTTACGACACAAGTGAAGGATCATGTATTGTGGGAATAATTTAACATTGAAGTTACTAATTCGCTTACTGTTAAGTTGTTATTATTATTATATCTCATATATCAACATTAATCTGGAATTTAGTTTCACATGGTGCTAAATATGTTTCACATATGAAAATGTCTTGCACAAAAGTGAAGGAGCAATTAATTCTTCTCACTGATCTGTGGCAACCTTTTTACTATTTAAGATGCCAAAAACTTACATGTGCAACAAGTTTAACACAAACATTATCTGAAAAATGACACTTACAAAACTTTGGCACCCTGTAAGTGCTGTAAATGCACTCACATTACCTTGTACTTAATTTTTGTACTGTTCCAGGGCTGACACCACCTCTCACATGACAGAATGCTTAATTTTGCATTAATGATCCAGGGTTGACTATACGCGGTTACTCAGTTAATTTGGTAGCTCCGTAATGACTTGATCTTAAGGGATGGTTTATTTCCAAATTGTGATGCCACTATTCCAACGCTGCGGTTTATTTCTAGATGGGGGTACCCCTATAATCTCTTACCGCCCCACATAGTAAACACAGAACACATGGTATATATGACGTTATTGTGACTTATGCAGTCTGCGTGTACCAACATATGTCACTTACGGGACTGCACGGAAAGTAGGGGTTTTCGGGTGGGGATAAATTAGAGAAATGAAATTGGAATATAGACAAATTGAAATTGGAATATATTCGTTGTATTAGGTATCATCATCAAGAATTTAACCTATTCACTAAATTCCTTATTGCGATACCCTAAAACCTCTTAAGATGCGCTTCCTATGCAGCGTTGGCCGCTGGTGGCTGCCGCCAGAGACAGTCACTAATGACTGCTACAATGGAAAGCAACGGGAGAGCTTCCTATGAAGCGATGGCGATACGTGTTCTCAGAAATGGCCACTTGAGCCGTGCGACAGTACCGGTCCAAGAGAAGTGTAGACTGTCGCTAGAGGAACAGTGGAAATAATACAGACGGAAAGTTGCTATTTACTGCGGGTGATGGAAAATTGGAGGAATTGGAGTGTAAATTTCCTTATATATATGATGCTTCTTCACCACTGTACAAAACCAGTATGGAAAGGACAATGTTTGGAAAAAAAATAGCGGAAATCCCGATCGGCTAATAAAAATATAACATAATCTGACAATGTCATTAATAAGCCCCGGATTCTAAGGTTCAAACCTATTTTGTTCCCAACCTAATATTCTCGAAATTTTAATTTTCTTTTTCGTCTTCTTTATAAACTAATAATATTCGTAAATCTAATGGGACATAAAATGACCTAATTTTTATGTTATGACCTAATTCGGATTTCAGAACCTAAAAGCATCTAATTTGATGTATTAATCCAGTCAGACTGTAGTTTTGTTATAAAACAAATGACCAGCCGGATTAGCTCAGTGAGCTAGTAATTTGGACTTAGGAAACGCCTTGGATTCGAACCCCACCATCAGCTGTTCTGAAATGGTATTTCGTGGTTTTCCTTTTCACCTCCAGGCAAAAGCCGGAACAGTGCCTTATTGACGGGCTACGGTTGCTTCCTTTCCCCTTTCCTTCTCAAAAATTTCGTTTCCTTCTTCTACATTGCTCCAAGTTAATGTCACCTGGGCGATCGGGCCAGTCACCATTCCTAGCTGTATCTATTACTACGTGAATCCTAAGCTACAAGACACTGCAAATGTAAGCTGTTTAGGAATGATCCCTCGTAGAGTCCAAGGGTGAAGCCGAACTTGGAGGTAAATGAAATACGTTTACTTGTAAAACAAATGGATTTATTTTAAAATTGGAATAACTATTCACCACAATATTAAATGATGTGGTTTAACCTCATTGTTGATGGTAACATTGAGAAAAGCTGTAACAATGCGGTGTGGCAACTTCACATTACAAAGGCTTGCATTCAGTAGAAACAAATCGACAAAAGCAAGTTTTAAACATAGCATGTTAAACGTTAAAAATCTCAGGAACGCAAACCCGAAATTGACAGTTGTATACCATCATCCTTCAGTGGTAACACCGAAATTAAAACATTTTGTAGGCCTACATATTTTTAGTTCCTTCATTAAAAGCCATTATGCCTAAACAGAAATCCTCAAGAAGTAGTTTCCTACTTGGTGGATTGGAACGGATAAGAACTTTTCTACAGATTGGCAACCCTCTGTAAACGACATTCGAATTTCGGAGGCAGCGAAGCCAGTCAATACCTGTAAATGTAAATCAATGAAGGCAATGCCAAAAAGGCAAAAACTTCAACAAATGAATTCCCTAGCCCAAGGGCTAAGGAAGAACGATGGAGCTCTGCGAAGCCAGTCTGTTTTTGTGATTTTGAGAAGAAATATCAAGAATAGACCTGATGAAGATAACCGAGCAGGTTGTCGAAACGTCGTCGTTTTATGACACCATCCGGCTGGACTCCCGAGAAACTTTCATTGAATCAATACGCCGGGAAAGTCTCCATTTACATATCAGATACCTTTACGGGGAGGATATGTTTCAACATATTAGGCAGTTTGAGAAACTGCGCAAGAAGAAAGCTAGACTGCTTAGCTCCTTGACATTCCTTCTGAGGTGCCGAAGCCGTAACATCGTGCCTCTCTTCGCTACTGTGAAACATCATATCGACAGCATTAACGCGAAGAAAATATTACGTCGTGCCAGCCTCTCACTTCTTCGGGAACGCATCCGTTATACGCGCTTTGAGTTGGACCGCAACGCTCGGTCCTTGTTTTCTTGTCATCTTTACCTGTCGACAAGACTCTCGCCTTGTTCTTGGGACTGGGTGGACGCAGCTACGTCTGCTCAAATGAATCTGGAACTTGCGAAAACTACAGCAAGACATATCGCCAAATTTAACCGATTGGCGGGAACAGAACAAAGAGGCAAACCAGTGGTGTCGGATCGTTGTGTGGTCAACCTATCTGGTTTTTGTCTTGATGATGCCACTACTTCTGTGCTGGCCAGAGGCCTGAATTTCGCTCCTGCCCCTAGGCACATACCAACCAAGGAGATAATCTGTTCGGTGGAACAGGCTGTTCGCTGCTTACCAAACGAAGAAGCTGAAGAAATACGGAGGGAGACATGTAGAGTTTTGAAGAGAGCCAAGCCGCCAAGAAATAATATCACGGTCGCAGAGCGTGAAGCACTAATTGCCTTACGTCGCAGGGACGACTTAGTCATTCTACCAGCAGACAAAGGTAACTCTACTGTTCTTCTTTCTATACAGCAATATAACACAAAAGTGATGAGTCTCCTTAATGACGTGTCATATGTTCCGTTGGACGCTGACCCGACCGTAAAAGTTGTGAAAAAGACTATGACCCTTGTCAAAAAGGCCAATCTTCCCGAGCAAGTGATTGAGAGAATTAGGCCACGTGCCGCGAGACCACCTAGACTTTATGGCTTACCGAAGATACATAAACAGGATGTTCCTTTACGTCCGATCGTCAGTACTATTGGGTCACCGACTTACCAACTTGCTAAATACCTGACGCGCCTTCTTAGTCCCATTGTGGGGCGTAGCTGCCATCATGTCAAAAACTCTGCTGAATTCGTAAAAACCATACAGTCTCTCACTGTTTCAGACTCGGACATCCTTGTTAGTTTTGACGTGGTGTCTCTTTTTACTCGTGTGCCGGTAAAGGACACTTTGGACTTGATTCGCCGTCAATTTGAGCCAAGTACAGCAGACCTATTTGACCATGTACTTACTTCCACCTACTTTATGTATGGAGGGAAGTATTATGAACAATCTGATGGAGTGGCCATGGGATCTCCTCTTTCACCGATGGTGGCTGACCTATACATGGAAGATTTTGAAGAGAGGGCTCTTGAGAGTGCTACCCTAAAACCCTCTTGTTTTTATCGCTATGTTGATGACACCTTTGCCGTGTGGCCACATGGTATGGAAGCGCTGGATGAATTTCTAGACCATCTTAATGGGATCCATCCCAACATACGGTTTACGATGGAAGTTGAGAAGGACGGGTGCATCCCGTTCTTGGACATTTTAATCAAACGCAAACTTGATGGATCTTTAGCACATAGTGTGTACCGTAAACCCACCCACACTGAACGTTACTTGAGTGCAACCAGCTACCACCACCCAGCACAACGCCACTCCGTATTGACCACATTAGTGCGCAGAGCGAGAGCCATTTCCGATCGTGAGAGCTTACCGCTGGAGTTGAAACATCTAAGGACTGTCTTTGATCAGAACGGGTACTCTCGGCGACAGATAGAGCGTGCTTTTATCCAGAAGCCACCAAGACCACCGAATGAACAGATTGAACCACCAAAATCTCTTGCCTTTCTGCCATATGCCGGCAACACGTCCGGAAAGATTGGAAGGCTCTTGGCGCGTTCTGGTATAAAGAGCATTTTTCGGCCGCCCGCCAAGATACGTGATGTGCTTCGCTCGGTTAAGGATGATTTGGGCTTAAGAATTCCTGGAATTTATTCAATACCTTGCGAATGCGGCAAAGTTTATATTGGACAGACGATCAGAACCATCGCCGAGCGTATCACCGAGCACAAACGACACTTGAGACTGGTGCAAGTAGAAAAGTCCGCTATAGCCGAACATGCGTTCGATGAACAACATAAAATAGTGTTTGATGAAACGGTGGTGCTGGCCAGAGTCTCTTCGTTCTGGGACTCGGTAATTCGGGAAGCATTAGAAATTAAACTTAACGATAATAATATCAATAGGGACAGTGGACTGTATTTAAGTGAAGCCTGGAGACCAATTATTAAAGATCTATGTCTTATAAAACAGAAATCTTCACAACAAGGCCAAATAGAAGCAAACTGACGCCATGGACATAGTTTGCCAGCACTTACGTCTACAGGTTAAGCAACGTTGAACGTGGCGGGCGCTTGGATGGGTGACTGCGTATGGCTCAATACGCAGTCCGCAACGCTGATACCCTCGGCTTGCGGTAGACCGGTTAAGCAACGGTGAGCGTGGCCAGCACTTGGATGGGTGACCATTTGGCTCCATACGCAGTCCGCAACACTGATACCCTCAGTTCCAGCGCGCTGATTGGGCGTCGTGGCAACCCTCTGTAAACGACATTCGAATTTCGGAGGCAGCGAAGCCAGTCAATACCTGTAAATGTAAATCAATGAAGGCAATGCCAAAAAGGCAAAAACTTCAACAAATGAATTCCCTAGCCCAAGGGCTAAGGAAGAACGATGGAGCTCTGCGAAGCCAGTCTGTTTTTGTGATTTTGAGAAGAAATATCAAGAATAGACCTGATGAAGATAACCGAGCAGGTTGTCGAAACGTCGTCGTTTTATGACACCATCCGGCTGGACTCCCGAGAAACTTTCATTGAATCAATACGCCGGGAAAGTCTCCATTTACATATCGGGAAAATTATATATTGCCAAGTATGTGTAAAACCAGTAAGTTTGTTTTATATACATATAACTTTTATAATTTTAAAAAATAAATCAGATTTTATTTGTTTTCATTTCTAAAGTAACATAAAGTGGTAGTATCTAGACTGCTGGATCAAATTTAATAATATTAACTGGGTATTATCTGGGGTGTTTTATTCAGGTGAACTATTTTTATTTTTGCCTTCTATATAGGTGCCTGCAGAAAAACGATCCCAGGTACTGCAGAATCAGAATTCAGCAACTCATTTGGCAAATGTTACCAGGAGAAATGCTTCCAAACAGAAGCAGTTTCATTACAAGTTCAAAGCTGGGTACAGAAGATTCATTAAACCTGCATCTATGTGAAGCTCTCGCTGCCGCTAATATACCAGTTGAAACCCTCCAGAATGCAGTCCCGAAAACCTTTTTGGAAGAATTTTGTTGTAACAGAAAAATACCAGATGAATCCCTTTTAAGAATTACTTGCCTTAGATTTATGAGAAAACCACGGAAGAAATACGGGTGGACATTACTGACCACTTCATCTGGTTAAGTGTAGATGAGACGACAAATGCCTGTGGCAGATACACATCCTGTGTTGTTGTCGGCAAGCTAGCATGTGAAGAACCTTGTATACCCCCATGTCATTATGTGCAGAGAACTTCCAATAACAAACCACCCTACAGTGGCAATTACTGTAAGGGATGCATTAAAGCTGTTGTGACCAGATACAGAACACAAGGATAAGTTGCGGTTGTCGGTGATAGACAGTGCAGCTTATATGCTAATAGCAGGGGAGTATTTGAAGGCATTCCATCCTCAAATGACGCATGTCACCTGCCTACTCATGGGCTCCACTGGGTAGCTGAAAAAATTCGGGAACCGTACTCTGTACTTAACGAGATAATTTCTTCAGTGAAGAATATATTCCTGAATGCGCCAAGTCGAGTAGTTACTTTCAGGGAAAAGCTTCCATCAGTACCCCTCCCTCCCGAGCTAGTAGTGACACGATGGGAGACGTTGCTCTCAGCCGCAATATATTATGCAGAAAACTATGAGAGCATCACGTAGGTCATCGATGCATTAGATGAAAGCAAAGCTATTGCTATAGTAAATGCAAAGAAAGCATTGCACTCAGTGCCAACTGTACAGGAGTTGACATATATAAAGGCAAATTTTTACAACTTAGAAATTTCAATCAAGTTGGAAGGAGGCTCTCTACCGTTAACGGAAGCAATTCAAATCATCCAAGAAGCGAGGGCCAAAGTGGCTCCTGGACCAGTTTGGGTATTTGTAGCTAAGAGGCTGGAGATTGTTTTAGCCCGCAGTTATGATTTCATGAGGATGGAACAAATAGGCTGTGTTCTCTCTGTACTAAAAGAATCCAATTGTTCAGAAATACGAGTTAAACAATACAGTTATTGATATGGTTGATTCTATGAAATATTTGGGAGTAACAGTGCAAAGGAACATGAAATGGGACATACACATTAATTCGTTAGTAGGTAGAGCAAATTCTTGGCTGTAATTCATAGGTCGAATCTTGAAAAATTGTAATGAACAAACAAAGGAGATAGTGTATAAATCTCTTGTGCGTCCACATTTGGATTATTGTTGTGCCATTTGGGACCCTTTTTGTAAGGGGTTGATCGAAAGTATAGAGAAAGTACATAGAAGAGCCGCTCGATTCGTGACCGCTTGCTACAGTCCTTATGAAAGCGTCACAGAACTGATAAGTAGACTAGGTTGGGAGTCTCTGGTAGATAGACGACACAAGTTTCGTTTAAACTTATTGGTAAACATGCGTACTCCCACTTTAATTTTTGAGTGTAGTAAAATACTTCTTCCACCATCCTATTTGAGTCGGAAGTACAGGAAAGATAAAATTAGAGAAATAAGGTGCCGGACTGATTCTTATATGAATTCTTTTTTCCCTCGTACCATTAGGGATTGGAATGCACAGCAAAGAGATTAGCTTTGATGCTGAGCACCCTCTGCCAGCCACAATTTTGTGAATTGCAGAGTATATATGTAGATGTACTAAAGGAACCAGAATTACTGCCTTGGAGTCCTAAGGAAATCATTGATATGAAGTTCGCACCTGTTACCTCATATGACGTGAAGCATAGTTTTTCTGCATTCAAGAGAATTTTAACGGAAGAGAGAAGAAGGTTTACTCCTGAAAATCTGTCAAAATATTTCATTGCTCAGTGTCATATTAGAAGTTTTAAATGAGTGGTTTACAATCCACAATAAAGACAAAGGGTTTTGAACATAATAATGGTTTAAGTCACATGTTTTAATGTGAACGAGCAATGTCATGTTAGAAGTTTTTAAGGAGTACTTGACAATAAAGTCACAACATTTTTGACACTGTGGCAGTATATATTGCATGTTTTAAATTTTGTTTCCCTTAAAAATGTATAAATTCCTAAATCAGAATTTAAAAACGTATAAAAGCCTAAAACATGAATTGAAAAAACCTATATTTGATTTTGTAGATCCTAAAAATCCGGGGCTTAGTCATTAATATTGTTTATTACCTTATCATATATGTTATTTCTGTAAGTTTTTTTTTTTTTTTGTCATAAGCCATTATCTCCCTTAATACCTTACTGAAATCGATAAATGTGGTATCATTTTAAAAATTAAGGTGTCCGCTTTGATCATATCATGTTTTAAGGAAGTAATTTTTTTTCAAATTCGATTATTAAAGGGCAAAAATATCAATTTTTCAAAAATGCTGTTTTTGTGTTACGAGCCATTTTTGTCGGTAGATATCTAACTGAGAGCGTTAAATGGAGTATCATTTTAAAGATTAAGATCTCCGCTTTGGTGACATTTATTAAGACAAAAAAATTCCAGAGTTTGACTCTTAAAGGGAAAAAAGTATCAATATTTCCACAGCGTGTTTTTGTGTTATGAGCCATGTATCTTCCTTTATATCTAACCGATATAGATAAATGAGGTATCAACTTAATTATTAAGGTCTCCACCGTGGTCACATCATATTTTAAGAAAGGAATTTTTCGGAATTGACTGTTAAAGAGCAAATTAGTATTATTATTTCCGCAATCTTTTTTTTTTTTTTTTTTTTTTTAATCATGAGCTGTTTGTCTCCCTTGATATCTAACTGAAGTGGATAAATGAGCTATCATATTAAAATTTAAAGTCTCTGCTTTGGTCAAATCATATCTTAAGAACAAATTTTTTTTTTAATTTGATCCGTGAAGGGCAAAAGTAATAACTGAAAGTTGTGCATGTGAAACAGTTCAGATCCAAGCCGCTTGATAGCAGTAGCACATATCACAGAGATATTAATAAACTGCTTCATGGGTGTCAATTTTTTTATGTACCTATTACTCTAAAGAAATAAACAATCGAAACAAATGAGGCAGTTCTTCTTTCATCCTATCAGAACCCCCCAACCTTAATATTTATTGTATTAGCGAAATTTTCGGACTTGTCATCTAATAATTATTAACCAGAAGCCTTTTAAAAAAAATACAATTTACTTTGTGTTGTATAATTGCAATATACCACTTGGTCAATTGTAATTAAAACTTCATTTAGTAGTTGTATCGCATTAGTGATTCTAACGGATATAGCAAAATGTAAAATATTCTGAAAGTTCACTTTATTCGTATTAAATAATACATAAAATTAATATTATGAATTTATATAAATACAAGTGAGAATTTTTAATAACATATGTACACACTTTATCATTATTCTTGGCCGCCACAGAAAAATTCTATCACTCTTATCTTGCACAATCCTACATCAATGTCATCCTAAGATACAGTAACGCAATACTGGCTCGTCAGTATTGCGTTACTATTTCCTGGGATGACATTGATGTACGATTGTGCAAGATAAGAGTGATAGAATTTTTCAGCGGCAGCCAAGAATAATAATAAAGTGTGTACATATTTTTAATAGAATACAATTAGAAAGCAGCCATAATGAGTTTTGCAACGTGATTGCCTTGCCAGGTTGTTAACCCTACACCTGCCCGGCTGTTGAAGTATATTGTGAATGGGTCTCACTCAGAAAATCCATCAGCATGTGCGTAGCCCCCGTGTTAGATTTTCGGTTGGTAGTTGTTCATTTTTGTTTATTTTATAGGCCTTATGAGATGTGTGTGTGTGTGTGTGTATATATATATATTTTAAATGCATTTCTAAGTGAATAATGCAAACAGCAGGCAACAATATCCAAATGATCAGTTATTTCTAGCTTTATACCGATCTTCTAACATTAAATGAAACATCAAATCGAGCTCGCTAATGATCTTCCAGTACCAGGACCGCTAGGCGACCGCTGCACCATAGGAAGCACCCACTGCGCGGTTGATGTCCGGAGTCAGCCGCTGGCGTTTGATGCTGCATAGGAAGTCCACCTTTACTGCTTCGTGTTGTAAACACACAGATTGTGTCGTATATGTGAACATTTCTTCTATTTGTTACAGAACATTTATTCAATTAAATAAACTGCAGCGAATCGTTGCTTACTCCTAAAACAGTGAATAGTTTTAAGTAGAGGTATATAACTGATGAAGGAAAGTACAGAAAGGACAATTCATATATTTTCACTCAACAGTATCACAATTTTGATAATAGCAATTGATTGTTAGTTTCATCAGAAAAGTTGCACTTGTATATTATCTCTGTAGTAGTAGTACAAAATGGATTGTGAACCAGGTATGAGTATGAACAGGTCTTCTTTGGAATCCTGGTCTGAAGATTTAGAACCTTGGAGGAGAAATCAGTGTTAAGGATCTTTGAGTTCTTCACAAGAAAGAACGGTTACTGGTCCGCCAGAATCAGGAGATGAACCAGTAATAAATTTTACGTATCTTGCATTGATGGGAGTTGACCCTGCAAAAAGTGTTGTAATTTCTTCTAGATAACGGGCTTATTTCTAACAACTACTTCTGCCCCAGATGCGAAGAACCTATGAGGTTCACAAATGTCTCTGATAAGCGTACACGAGATGGAGTTGCCTGGCGTTGTCAGAAAGACAATGTTTGGTGCTCTATTTGAAAGGGTACATGGTTCGAGAGCTGATTCCACTAATTACAAAATATGGAAGGGACAACAGTTTATTCAGATTAATGGGATCCTTAAGGGCGATTGCAAAGTTCTGGTTTCGTTCATGTATCAGTGAATCATAAGCTACAATTCAAAGGGTATGAAACTGGTGCATGCACAAACGAAATAGAAGCCCAGTGGTCTGTGATAAAATCCTATATAGAGAAAGGGAAAAGAAGGAAGAAGCCATTGCAAACTCACCTGATTGAATACTCATGGAGAAAAATTGTTTCAGAGAGCGAATATTTCTTTAGAGCTTTTCTATGTGATGTTGTTCTTGTGTATCCCCAATGTAACAGAGATGTTGAGTAATTAAAGAATTTTTTTTACCAGTATTCTTCAATTTATTTAAATTAGTGCTCAGTATTTTAGCTTAATCATTTCTTCATTTTTGCTCCCAATCATGTACCCAAGTGTCTTCCTGTACCCTTCAAAGTTGTAAGTTTCCACTGGACTTTTCTGGTATTAACATGAGTAGTTTTAAAATATTGTAGACATATGAATACCATTTCGTTGTCCCAATGTATTACTTCTTTCACAATATTGTCCCATGTTGTTGTAGTGTATTACTTCATTAAGAATTTTGTTTTTATATTCGAGACGCGCAATATCACGATATAGAATTAAGTGGATGGGTTCAATTCTAGATGACGATACCTAAAATGATGAAAATTTTACAATTTTAATTTCAATATATCGCGAATACTGTTTCCTATGTTGTTCTAATGTATTACTTTTTTCAGAATTATATTTTAACTATGCAGCTGGTATCGTGATATAGAATTAAGTGGATGTGTTAAATTCTAGATGACGATTTCTAAAAGATGAAAATATTACATTTTCATTTTCGTAACGCTACTTCGTGTGCAGTCCCGATGTTGATACGATATGAACAGCTTTAAGATGTTGGTTCACGCAGACTGAATACGTCGCAATGACGTCATATATACCACGTGATATCTGTGTTTACTATGTGAGGCGGTAAGAGGTTGTAGCAGTATCCCCATCTAGAATTAAACCAACAGTGCTACAAAATTAATACAAATCTCTTGAAATGTTGGTCAATTCCTTTGCAGTAATATGTTCTTAATGTTTCAGCTTCTTTCAATTGCAAAAAGTCACCCGAAATTTGCAATAGCTAAACATTTTCTATGGCTTAGTAATGCCCTGGCATGTTGAATTAATGGGATGCAAATACCACATATAACTTTTGCAAAAAAATCTGGTCCAGGCTGCAATTCAACCTAACGAAAACTGCTAGGAATAAAATAATATACAGAACTTGATGAGGTAACAGTAAAACTCTGGCTTCAAGGGTTTGAATCCTCATCTGACCATTGTAAGCGAAAACATATGAATTTTTTTTAAAAGTAATTTTATTAATTAAAAGGGAAAAAGTTTCCTAGTTAATTTTTTGCTTTAAGAAAAATGTTATGAAGTAATATCTAGGGCTATTCAAATAATAGCTGTGTGCAATGATCTGTGGAATTTTCAGAAAAGTTTTAGAGGAATTGTTGGGAAGAAAAGCAGAATTGAACAAGAGCTAGTTAAGAGGTAACTGGAAGTGAAATTGGTTTATGATTGTGATTGTTTGATGTGTAATGGTTATTAAGAGAATGGTGCTTTGAATAAAAGTTTATTTCCTAAAGGCAATGAGGAATAAAACTAATCATTTAAAACCTTATACCATCCAGGTTTTCCATGGTATCCCCAATAATTTCAGGCGAATGCCGGGATGGTTCCTTCAAGTGGCTATGGCTGGATTCCTTCCCTTTCGTTGCCCCCAGTTTTTCCCATTCCTAACTACCTTGACATCGAGAAGGCATAAAGACATAAATGAAAAGAAAGAAAATGAAACAGTTTAGGTTGATAAGATCAGGTCTATCAGGAACACAATTCTGCTAATATTCTTCCGTGCTGACTAATAACGTCATAATAGTGCGGTTGTCAATAGCAAGATGTTTTATTTTAAAATAATAAATAGGTTGTAATACACACTGGACCATTATTTAAAAGCAATAACATGATTGTAATGAACCTTGGACCAGCATAACACTGCTAAAACTTCTTCAGAAAGTATTTGTGGTGGTATCTTTGACTACAGTATTGTAAGACACAGAATCATGATGTCAGGGCGTAGCCGATAGTGGGGGTTAGGTATCGGATACTTCACCTTAACCAGTTGTCTTCCAAAATATTCTAAGTCCAAAGGAAAGTTCTGTAACCGTGTTGAAATACTTATGCTAACTGTTAAAATTGACCACAGTCGCCACTTACAGTTTTAAACCTCCTGCAAGAAAGGTACTATTGTATAAATGAAAGTCACAAGTTGAATCACTGGATTATATTCTCAAAATTTTTCACGTAAATATTACAAGTCACAGTTAGCAAGGCAATCGGATATAAACGTTCACCAAAGATCACAGGTTGAGAAACAGGAGCAAGAACCGCAAGAAAGAACCCCCAAAACTGAATTGAAATTTACATCACTTGGCTAGAACTGTTCGTCTGAATGTTCCAACATGGCTGCCGTAAAGCGTGCGCCCTTCCATATAGACTCGTTTCCCTCCTAGCTTGCCATGACGTCAGAGTTTCCCACCATCCACCGCTCTCCAAACAGCGCCCAGCACGAACGTGCTCTCGCCACCGAGTTGTAACTAAGACTGAAGACCAAGCGCATTAATGTCCCTGGCCACTTCACTTATATAGGCTTGCCTGACGTGAGGCCGTGTTACTACAGTGTGCATCCGAGCTGCTACACATAACCTTACGTTTAACCTAATAACTTTTTTTTTATATATATGTTTAATCTCAGTGAGGAAATGGCAAAGTTATGGGCGTTACGAGTTGAAGTGTTTAGTGTCCGAATATCGCGTCAATTGTGTCTCTCAGAAGAATTGTCAAAATGGTGATTTTCCGAAGTCTTACGGCGTTAGTCAACGTTCGGTTACCCTTTTAAATTGGCTTTAATTATTAACTCGAAATTAGGCTTAAAATATTATTTCCAATTTTAGTATCTCCCAAAATATCAACTTTGTTTAAATCCGTTGAGTTATGGTAAAACCAGTAATTTCTAACAATCAGTTGTAATTATTATTTGTTTTATGGTATAACTCTGAAGTTTTATGGATTATCAAGCCGGAAAAATTATCAATGTGTAGCCTAAATTAAACTGCGTATTTTAAAGTTTATTTCATCTTTGTAAGTGCCGTATCTGAGACACAATAAATTGTTTAGTTATTTACACGTGGGTTGTTACAGAGTGTTTTTAGAAAATTCATAACATCGGTTCTATGGCTTTAAATGACGTGGAATTAATGTGTAGGAAGCTAAAAGAATGGATTTTTAAGATTATCTACTTTTTAACCCGGAATTAAAAGTAGGCTTTTGAATAATAAAATGTTGAAGTTGGGTGTTCTATTTTACGTGTTCAGATTATGTTTAAAAATACTTAGAGTGTTGGAAACTACCAGATTTACTTGAATTTACTTCTCTTTATGGCTGTTTTAATTTATTAGCTACTTTATACTGTGTGACTGTGTTTAAAATCAGTGAAAAAGTATATAATGTGTGCAGTGTCTGTAGAAAGTCACTTCAAAATTGGATTACCAGACAGAAGGTCAGTAAAATGTCTATAAATGTGTTTAGAAAATTAATTATGTGTGTTTACTATCATTTACATGCTCTTAGCGCTTTTGAAATGGTTTATAAGTGTTAGAATTAATTCCGAAAAGTTGAACAATTTTATCGGTTTACCGGTGTCTGTTTCTTCACCGATATTTCATATTTTACGGACTGAAACTGCTTAAAACCTATTAAAACTGATAGATTAGTTTATTTCCTTTATATTTGTCTACTTTTTAAATCCTGAAATTACTTAAAAGACCAAAAATTGTTTATGTGAACTATTTAGGAAAATGTGTGTTCAAACTTCTTCATAATTACTTCTTGTGATTATTAAATGCTTGAAAACTATTAGAAACCTGTTAATTATCCTACTAAACCGTCTCAGGCATTATTCTCTTTACTTTTAGAGCTTTAAAATGGTCAAATTCCATCACAATGAGTTATTTTCATACTGCTTCAATCTACTATTCAATCATCCAGTTTATTTCTTTAAAAATCCTACTAGACTATATTTAACTGTGAAGTTATGTTCATGGTAGGTCTAGGCCTGAATATTATTAGTATTTTATACCCTTTCCTGGATAAAAATCCCTTTAGAAATACCAAAACTGGTATATGTCAAGCTATATGGTTAGGTTTACTCTATATCGAAATTATGTTTATCTTTGGAATAAAGCTTATTAGCCATGATGAAAGGTTTATTTAGGCAATATATTTACTATTCTATACCATTTGCTTCTTTTAAATTCGTTTAGAATATCTTTCTGATTAATGTTAGGATCTGTTATTGAAAGTTTACTTTTACGTGAAATAACCTATTTCCTGCTGGAATATCAAGGCTTTATGACAATTTATAGTTTATTTATGTTAGTTATGTGTTATTTATTCCCTTTACTATCCTAGAAGTGTTGTTAACTCGACTTAAACTGTGGTATCGTGTACTGAAGTTAACCTTAAACTTGACCGGATCTAAACGAAATATTAAAAATAGAATGAGGGATACCTTACAATGATCTTCAGTAATCCTGATATGATGCCTGTAGCAACCATGATTTTGGTGAAAAGTGACTACATTGATTACATTATTGTAGCGGTATCACAATCAATTACCCTTTTGATCTGAAATTGTTTACATATGTTCCATTACATTAAATGATAAATGACTGCTAGTCATGTTTACATGGTTTAATTCTAGATCGAGATACCACTACAATGCTGTAAACACTTTCTGCTAGTACTATTGTCGGTGAAGGGATCATAACAGCCTAAACTGTAATGTTTCCTTCCTGATGGTTGTAGTTAGGTCGAAATGCGGTCTGGACCAGTAGAAAAAGACAGAGAAATGCAGTGTTAGCAGCCTATCAATTGAACATAGCAGCCTTGGAAAATATTTTGGTGTTTTAAGTTTCTTGTGACTTTGCAACAGTGAAAAACTGAAATGTCCAGAACATTACTACAAAGGAATTAACCAACATTTTGAGATATTTGTATTAATTGTGTAGTGCTGTTGGCATAGCGGTATCATGGTCTAGATAAAATCCCATTATGTTGAACGAATACACTTTAATGTGCAATTGTATTATGAATCTTAAGATTGGTCAGCATCAGTTGCAATAGTATCTACAAATGACCTACTATCATTGGATGTTACAGTATGGCTGCTTGTGATCACTTGGTATTTGATGTTACTTCAGTTTGTGTGGTGTGGTATGTAGGATATTTGATGCCTATAGAAGAAACATATTCTTAAAAAATATCTGCCAAGAAATGTATGTAAAAATTTTCAGGTTGAAATTAACATTTCTTCTTGAGTATGAGTTATTGTTTAGGAGCCATTCATTTACTGTAGGTAAGACACCACTGCTCACATAACAATACGTTTATTTTCGTAATAACGCCTCTGCCAGCCCAGCACATTGTCTCCACTATAACATGTCTGCCATCAAATAGTGAATCCTGCATACTTTGAAAAATTTCATATGCTGTTTCTTGATCTACCTGCCATATTTATGCGAAATGCACTCTTCTTTCCAAAACTCAAACCTAAGAAACACTTGCAATAAATACAAACACATAATAACACGTATTTGTTGCATGATAACTTGTTTAAATCTGCTCACGTTTGGAAAATTTAAAAAATATTTGTTGGCTTTTGGTGAAAGATTTTCTGGTGTAATATGTTAACTCTTTTGCTGTTGAAGTAATATCAAGTTACATAACGCCAGTGCTGAACAATTTAATGCCGACTTGCAATGGATGTCTCTTTAGTGTAACAAACTTCTCACTGATAGCACAATTCCTGCTTGGTATCCGAAGAATGTGCCTGACCCATATATGGTAAATCGTATTATCTTTATATGCTAACTTGATTGAAATTAAGGTATCGTGTTATAGTTGATCATCATTAACAAGAGTTACCAGATACGGGCCAGGTCTGCTTTGCACATAGGCCTCTCCACTTTCTTCCCACCATCTCTCCATGAACACCTTTATTCAGTCCTCTTCTCTCTTCAGCATGCATTGCTTTGTCTCTCAGCCATCTATCCCCTAACCTTCCTATCAGCTATTTTTCTTTTATCCTCATTTGAAATATTTCCCTAGGTATTGTATGCTTCTACATCCTCTTAATATGCCCATGCCACATTAGCCTTGTCTTCTCTATTGTTTCTCGTTTACTGTGTCCCTAATCATTATATTCCTTATCCTGTGCATTTTTGCAACATTCTTTTGCTTAGAAATTTCATTCAACTTGTATCCCGCTTCTTCGGTTTACAGGTTTTAGTACCATACGTGAGAATATAAATAACATGTATGATAGATTACTCTCTTACGTTTCTGTGGCACATCATTGCTCCATATCAAGCTTTTGACACTTCTTAAAAATATTTCTGCCGGCATCCCTCTTTCACTTAATCTCACCATCGTTCCCTCCACTTTGCTCCACAACACTTCCCAGGTATTTGAAACTATTCACCTTCTTCAGCTGTTCTCTTGCCACTGCAATTGTCCTTGTTATGCTCTCCTTTCTAGTTGTGACTATATACTCACTTTCCTCCACACTAAATTTCATACCATAATTGCCTACAGTGTCCACCCATATATACAACTGCTGCCGAATTTCCTCTTTACCACTCCCACATATTCGCAGGTAGTTTTCAAAAGTCATTGCCTCAGCATACTTTGATACCACAGGGGAATCTTTTTCCTTTCATTGCATATGCAACTTGCACTTCTACACATCTTATTTAGCAACTTCACTGCATTTTGTAATATAGTTTTCACCACGAACCAACTGTCCATCAGGTTGAATGGCCATAGACAAGCAATTTATACTTGCATCCTGTGCCATCCCACTGTTTTAGCAATCTCAACCACACTGAGAACTGTGAGAGATTTTTCTGATTCCACTATCTTTTCAGATTTCAGTAGATGGGAACTATCCTACCAATGTATCCTTGACACCATATATCCCTCTGGCCTCAACCCATCACTTGTTTTTAATATGAATATACAATTATTAGTTAATTTAGTATAATTTATTTAAATTTTTATATTCAGTTTTTTTTATTTTGGTTGACTGTTACAATGATTATAATTATTGTAAATCAGATTATTCTCCCACCATTGCCATCCCCTCTCTTACAAATTGATTCTTCTTTGGTTTAATCATCTTGCGAGTCTTGGTGTGTACATCTGACCACATTGGCAATTGTATGCCTCTAATCATAATTAAGGTTCATACTGAAATATTGTAAAGCATTTTCATATGAATAGTCTTGGTACCTAATGAATAAAATCTTTCTGACTAGATAGATTCCATTTTAATTTCTTCAAGGGCACTTTTATTGGAACAAGCTGTATTTGTCTTTTCTAATTGCATTTTAGAAGGTGGATTTATTTTTTGAGATTGTTTTATTGTGTTGATCTTGATAGTCTGGTATAGAAATCGTTGTTTTTTAATTTTATTTTACATAATGATTGAATGGTTCATCTCCTACGTTCTAAATAGAGAATGCAAACTATTTCTATGTCTGGTGGTCAGTTCTTTAAGAGGCATTTTTGTTTGGCATGGAATATCACAATGTGGTTCTCAACACTGGCGAGGTTGGGTTTGTATACGTGACATACGAAAATAGCATTGGTATCATTATGAAAGGGGACCTACTACAAGGCATGTACTCAGAAGCTATTGGACCTGTAACCAGTATAGTTGTCACACCTAGAAATATGGCAAATCCAGCTTTAAATACAGGGTGTTTGAAAAAGAACTCCCTAGTTTTAGGTATAAATTTAATGTGTAAATTAATGAAAAAATACATCAACAAGTACATACAGTGAAAGAGAAAACCTTCGAGTTTTGTTTAACATCAGTACACTTCAACATGGGATCCATTTGTTGCCCTGCTCACGTCGAGACGATATTCAAATTCTCGCCATGTATTCACCAACATATCAGGTGTAACTATCCCAACCGCCGTGACGATTCTTTCCCGTAAATGGTTTGTCTCGGATTTTTTCACTGTACACAACATTTTTTTATGTGTCCCCAAAAGAAAAAGTCCAGAGGGGTTAAGTCCGGGCTTCGTGGTGGCCAAGCAATTGGGTCAGCTCTCCCTATCCACCTTTCCGGAAAGCGAGTGTCTAGAGCCGCGCGCACATGGTTACTGTAATGAG
>CM061920.1:118375641-118409002 GCA_031002005.1 Vandiemenella viatica
GCGACATACCTGTTCCTATAATAAAGCTGTAATGAGGAAAATGTCTGTACATTTGCAATATTTTAGTGGTACTGTTAATAAGCTCCAGAGAAGAAATATACAGGTTAAAAATGACAAAACTGACGCAAAAAATTTGGTTTCATTTAATTTACAGCTCCATGTACTCGCGTGTATAATAGGGTATGTAGGTGATGTGACGTTGCGATTCATTCAGAGACAACTTATTTCATTTGACGGAGTTCCGTTTAGTGTATAACATATATTCACGCGATTAAAATGCTGTATGTTTATTTTATGCCGTAAAGCGGATAAATTAAGATAATTAACGAAAAAAAAAATCTTGTCTGTTTTTTATTAATGCAGCAAGTTGTTCCGTGGGTAAAATAGCGTATTTCACGTAGATGTGTCGCCGGAAATTAGTATCGATTAATAGATAATTTACTTCTTGGAGTCGAAATGTTTATCGTTTCAGCGCACACATGGTATCATATTGTTCGGAGGAGTGAAGTAAGAGTTTGTAATGGTGACCGTTCATGCAAAAATATTTTGCGTTCAGTGAGCTATAGGGCCGCGGATCAGGTAGTTCTTGAACATGTTGGTTTGAGGGAGCTGTGAGCAACGGCTAGTTGGCATTATGGCCGCTTTTCTTCTATTCGGCTTCACGCAGTTTTACACAAATAGATTCTGTACTGAATACGATCATTCGGCTGATATACATTATTGAACATGTGTTTCATTCTACATCGTTGCCAATGTTGTCTAAGGACATTAGGCCGGTGAATTTACAGATTTTATACTTTCTGGTAAAAGTGTAAAAATTGTGGTGTTGCTTTTTGGTGCCACTGGTGTTAGTATGGAAAACTGAAGTTTACAAACCTCTTTAGGTATGGTTTCTCGGACTGTTATGTAGACAGTGTACGCTGTTTACTGACAGTCATACTGCGGATTTGAATAAAAGATATTTTTTCTACTTTAGTGAGATTGTAATAAAATTTTGTATTCAACACTAAGATTAGAAGTTTCATTCAGTTTGATTGTGTTGTAAGGGATGTATTGAAGATATTTTACTCTTGTTGAAGCGAGCCCGATGAGTTAATGCTTGGCATTCCGAAAGGCGCCTTCCGTCTTCGAAACTGCCATCCTGATTCCGGTTTTTCAAATCACTCCAGGCAAATGCCGGGATGGTTCCTTCAAAAAACTTTGACCGAGTTCTTTCCAGTTACTTGAGTCCAATCCGGTTCTCCACTTTCTTAACAAGACCTGAGGTGAACTGTTAAATGAAGACATGTTGGATGCTGTGGATTGATATCATAACACGGAATTAATGTAGTGTACGTATATATTGTGATTATGAGAGCACATCCTTCGAGAACCGTTGAAAATGTTTGGATTATTTCCAGCTTCTCGCCGCGGTGGTTAGCATAGGTGTTAGTTATAGAGTAGACAAATGCAATTTCTTCTCGCCTGGCGACATTGTTTCCACACGAAAATGTGAGTCAAGATTTCTGTAATTTCTTGAGGTTGGATACGATGTAAGCGGGAAAAATCTAAACCTGGTTAAGTTATCCTCTTACGCAGCATCACATCTTCATAATTACTCGTTTCTTCCTCTTTCCTTAAATCGTTTGGTATAATTGCTCGTATTCCGTTGTAATTAGAAACTATTCTGCATAACTGTTTTTGTTAAGCAGAATGACTGTTTAAATTTGGTGCTTTTTCCTGGTAATTTACGAAACAGAGTATTTGACGCATGGTTCATTGCGTATCCATAGACTGTTATGGACTCCTTCCTTGTCCTTAATCTGTTCATCAAACTACCACTGTAAAGAAAAGATGCACACAACGCTCTGAATACGAAAATCAAATAATTAAAAGGCGGAATAGAAGTGTCATATCAACATATACCCAGGCATTCATTTAGTCCATTGATAAATAACCAAGTTAAATACGATACATGCTCTGTGCAGCGTAGGATAGTCGTAATGACTGAATTGGGTAGGTCAAAGACCAGAATAAGTGGTGCGTTATTGTCGTGTGGCCAAGAGCAGACGAACACGTCTTCTCTGTTGGAGCTTGATTTTGTTTTACAAGAGTATGTTGTTATGAAAGCAAATCTAGTTTATGGTTGTCAGCATCAAGTGGTGTTAGGCTTCATCAACTCATGTCTCCATTTTACGCTTAGTAATTACGAACATTTCTTACGTTTTATGTTCAATGCAGCTTTTTTTCACTTATAAATCATAAAACGAATAATGTACGTAAGTCGTTGTCAACAGTCCAGTACTGTTTTCGGCGAGAAAACTAATATGCCTCCACCGTACGTCAGACGCTCTATTCATTACACAGAGTAACGCAGCGTGATCTAATTCTCTTCCATATTGATATACAGTCAAAGATCTTTATCGCGTTCTCAGTATTCGCGCATAAAGTAATTTTGACAAATTTCTGTATTTTCGGATGAAAATTTCATTATTTGCTGATCTGAAACTAACGTTATTGTGATTTTAACTTCTAAATTCCTATTTATTTATTAATTATAAGAACGGAATACCATAACATTTAACTTATTGCCCCCTCAATGCGTTTGAAACAGTTGTTCTTTTATGAAAGGAGCCGGGCTACACGCGACCTCTGGCTTTCAATAAATCACGCATCATAACTCAAGTTGCTCTTCTAACTTCTTACTGCAATTTGGGCATTCGTCACAATACAGTATTTTTGAGTGAATGGGGACATATTTTTCAACCAGTCGTTTTCTTCGAGGTTTATTATATCGACCAAAATAAAAAAAAATAAAAATACTTCCCACTTGGAAAAAGGTCTTCGCCATTTTCAGAAAAATTGGAAATGCTTGACTGATAAGGTTTTGGTGCATTCCATTTTTTTTAATTTCAATGAATCAACTGTACGATCAATCAAAAAATCCAGAGAAAAGTAATTTATGATTTCACTTCGCTACTAGCCCGCCCTGTTGGCTTAGTTTGTAGCTGAACCGTGATGGTGTCCGGCGCTGACGCGGTGTTAGCTAGTTTGAGTCTCGATGGTGAAAGAAGTTATCATCATCAAGACTTGTCCAGCAAGATAGGACAGGTGGTGATGCGCAATTCTTAATCACCAAAGTCCAGGTTAAATGCCAAACCCTCTGCAGTGTGTATGGGGGCGAGAGCATACGATATTGTTGGTGGTGATTCACCCGTCGGATCGAAACGTTAAGCTTGGAGACTTTCGGAAGAGTATGCCTGAATGTGCCGGCGTCGGGTTTCACCTTCTTTCATTTCTCATCCACAACACAAACGACATTCTACACTGTACATGCACGCTATCACAGTCATTCACGCTTACCAACACTTATCACACCGGGGAAGGTAATGGGAAACCATCCCAGTTCATCTTCCCAGACGCGGGCTTTCATGGAAGACTATTACTATTAGCAAAAACTGTTCTTTATACAGCGATTTACAAACTAAAAGCTGCTTTAACCACATGTATCGAAAACTGCAAACACAATATAATGCTCGTAAATGGCGCTGTAAATCGTGAGAGCTAAATATCTTTACCCATATTTTAAAAAACCTTACAATGTACATTCGGATAGAGGATTTAAAGCAATCGAAAATTGGTTTAATAAGTTCAAAGCGCGACAATCATTCCATAACATTAATTCTGTAAATTTGGAACGTTTCCTATACAAATTGCCATTCGGTTTTCACGGTTTTATGTATTCGCGGCATGTGTATGAAACGTATCGCTCGCAAATAAGGAGCTTTGACTGTTAGTTCCTCAATATATTTCATTATGAATCGTAATCACAATTGAAATGTACGAAGAAAGTAGAAGTTCTTTGATGATAATTAGGGTTGTTGGTTTAGATTAAGTAGAATTGAAAGTAATAAACTGATTGCCCTCCCCCGAAAAAAAAACACAACGTTGCTGAAATTCAAACAACGAAGTCGCAACTAAAGACTACTGCTCAATGGCTATGGTCACTATAACAACTGAAATAACAAATTTATTGTGTGTTAAATAATGAATTTTATTGGAAATTGGTGCTGGTAACGCATATTCGCTTTCTGCTTTAGCACCAGATCTGTTTTCTACATTCCTTGTTTTGTAATAACTGATCATAGACGAGAAATTTTTACCGGTGTTGGAAAACTGTGTATCTGTCATCACATTCAGCCAAAGATTTGCTATGTACTGAATTATTGGTGTGCACACAGGAGGGAAGTGTAGTATTCGGCTTGAACAGTGAAGGTTTCTGTTCAGAAAATACAGTAATCGCTTCTATTGTTCCATTCGTTAAATTTTAAAGTATTATCGACTTCGTGAAAGTGAAGCCTTTAACTGTCGTGATTGATGGAGGAGGCCTTGTGTGATGTGTGCCTGGGAGCACGCGCCGGCGGCGGTTTGAGACAGGCTCGCGCGTCACGTCTGAACTGGCAAGGCCACACGTTCGCATCTCATCAAATTGCCCTATCGCTACGTTAAATTGGATGGCACGATTCTTGTTTCAGTACATTCTGCATTCTTGTTTGACTGGTTACAACACTACGAAATAAACTGTTGCTATGCCACTAGCTGTGTACGCATCTACTTCCGTGGATGCCCTTCCATGTTACAAACCTCATATGTTCCGATTTACTGTGCAATACTATTAATATTAGCTATTAAGTTTGATCTCGATTTTTTTTAATCCAGGCTTATCCCCACTTCATTCTATTACTGTTCTACCCTTAAAAATAACTCTGTTTTGGGTATTCGTGCTACGTTCTTAGTTAGTTGGTGAGCCCGATTCATGGCTGCTTATCCCATTCACGGGTGTCGCTTCTGCCGTTCCTCTAGAGTAGAGGTTCCCAAAGCTTTTGTTACCATGGCCCGCCTCTATCGAAAAAGTTTCCACGCCCCCCCCCCCCCCCCTTCCGTCGAAAGACCGCTCCATCCGCCACAATTGCATTATTAAAAAGGCAGAAAATCAAGTATGAAATCGAATATATTTTATTTTAATGCTTATTAAATTACAATTTTTAGTTTTCTTAAAAAAGATAAACTTTAGAATTTACTGAAAGAAGTAACAAAAAACGAATCAGTGGGAAGAATTAGCTTGCATTTCTTTTTAGAAGATACCCTATTCTTAGTTAGCTATTAGAAAGTGCACAGCGTAAATCATTGGCAATATCGAGTTTGCTGCGATAGCTTGTTTTTATTCCAACAATAGTTGAAATCTTGAAACAGGTGATTATAATCGCAGCGTTTGCTGTGATATGCTGGGGTATACTTTCTAATACTTGACCCGAAACGTTCATTTATCTCTTTTATTAAATTCGTATTTCGCAGCAGCATCAAAAAAAAAATTTTTTTTAGAACTTTCTCTTGAAGTACTATATCGAGAAATTACAGGGCTATAGCTATATTTTACTTTTCAGAGTCTCAACTCATCGGTACTAACAATGATGTCTCAGAGGAAACTCGTTAAGTATGTGGTGTTCGAATGAAATTTTCCAGTTCCAAGAGGCGTTGAAGGAGACAGTACGTCCAACGGTGAAGAGCTAGGTTAAGCTACCTTGCTCTCCGCGACCCCTTGACATGTTATCACGCCCCCCCCCCTCCCCCAATCCCCATACTCTACACTTTGTGCTGTCTTTGTCTAGTGTTTTTGTATTTTTTTTTAAACTGGATTTCAGATAATTTTTTCCTATATCTTAAAAAGACCAGGTGAATCTGACAGCTGTCTCACTAGAGAAATTGTTAAATATGTTTATGATGATTGTTGCCTTTAGTGCTGTACACTAGTCAGATTTCTATTGATCCCATTACAAATCGTCGTTGACCTAAATGCTGAACCCTTTAATAATATGACATTACACTCCTGAGCTCCCATTAGTTTATTTGATGATAATATATCTTCTTTTCGTTTCTCTGAAATTGTCTTATGGTTGTACATGCCGTATCTACCCCACAATCATTTTATCTTTACCTTATCAAACTTCTGTGTTTTTAAAAGTATGTTTATATAATGTACACGACTTGTTAGAGAGAGTTACGAAGTATCATGAGATTCGTCGTTGTACAAAAATTCAAGTATATACTACACTGCCAAATTTAGTGTGTTGAGCGTTATTTCAGTTTCCAAAGATGGTGAAAAAATATGTGAATTGCTATTATTTACGTTACATCAAGGGAACAATTTAAATTTACGCGCTGCAGGTACGTGTTGGCCACCGGAAATATGTCGAATACGCAAGTGGTGAGATGCTGTGCAGGTGTCTTAAAAAATGAGCAGACTAAAAAATTTAAAACAGGTACGGAGAATATAACGAACGAATTAACATCATTAATAAAACATAACGGAGCCGATGTGGATGATATCACTATAGATATACTAAAGATATGTGTAATCGGCGTTTTACCTTCCTTTGTAATATTATTTAGGTTCAGTCTGGGGACTTGCTGCTTACCAGAGGAGGGGAAAAGTGCGGTAGCTGTGCTGGACCATAGAGGAGGGGTTGAACATTACTTCAGTAATAGGGGAGATTGATACGCAACCTCATCAGAAATGTCTTGAAGAAACTGTTTTACAAATCGGCAACATGGTTTTATGAAAGGACATTCTGTTAATGTGATTATTGGGATTTTGCAAGATATTTCGGATGAAATAGACAAGGAAGGTCATGTTGTTAGTGTAACAAGAGATTCTTGCAAGGTATTTTAAAGAGTGAGGTATAAAATTGTTTTGAATAAGGTGAAAACCACTGGCGTGAGTGAAATAGTGACTTGTTGGACAGAGGACTTCTTAGAAGATAGAAAGAAAACAATTGATTGAGAAATGCAGTATCAGCGAAAACAACAAGAATCAAGACAAACGACAGCACATTGTTAAAAAAACGTCAGGGCCGGGGCAGCGGTTGGTTAAATAATATTTCATTATGATGGATTTTACGCCCCGGTGGTAATTTCCCTACATACCACACTTTCCTGTACCCGCCTACTTTTTCCCTTTACAATTTTATTTTTTTATTTTTTTATATTATTTTTTTTGGGGGGGGGGAAATTATTCATCATTTCCCTTAGTAATTTATTCCAATCCCTGACCCATTTATCTATAAAATAGTATTTTTCCATTCCCTTATGCCTGAAATCCTTCCATGCATTACTCTTAATTCTTCCATCAGTAGTTTTTCCATCAGTAATTCTTCCATCAGTGTCACTAATATATTGCTTGTACAATCCCATGACTTTCTTAACCTTCCTCCCCGCAGAGGTCTGGTACGCAAGTACCAGTACGGGTTTGGCGAACCCGCGGTGCCCGAGCTGGAAACTTGTGAGCGCCGAAAGTTTCCCACACTGTAAACTCCTACCATGCTTCAAAACCACCGTAGGGCGTGGCGGTGGAACGTTGTGTGCCTTAGGAGAACGGGGTTCTTGGCTTAATCGCCCGGAACGCGAGGACATACAAACCTCTATAAAAAAACCTCAACCTCAAGGTGAGTAACGTGCCGAGGAGGTGGATGGGTGGTGAGGCAAACCACCCGCTAGCGTACAACCTCAGGGGCACCTGCCGCCAGGGTCGGTGTTAGGGGGAGGGGGGGTGTAAGCGGGTAAAATGTACCCGCCCGGCTGATTTGGGGGGGGGGGGGGGTGGAGCCCGATCACCGGCTGTTGGGTCCGCCCGCTCGACAGGTTGTAAAGCTAAAAAAAAAAAAATCCCCAACTGGTTACCCCGGGCTCCAAGCGCCGGCCCTGCCTGTCGCGCCCCTGTTGTATTGGGCATGGTGGCGTGATGCGGGGGCTCCACGTCACTCGACATGTAGTTCCTCAGAATTCGTGGGACAAAATTCCAAGAAATACAAAATCTTTACTTTCTTCCACCTCCTGCAGCTTGGGCATGCCGCAGGGTAAATGTCACTCAAACGCCCAAAGAAGTGGTGATAAGCGGGCGTGGGTCGAAAGACCTCCTGAGGCAGAGAATAGTAACCGGAAGGGTCATCTTATCGATGATGCCTTTATAATAATGGCAAGAAAGGAGGGATCCTTTGAAAAGGTCTCTCTTTTCTATATATAAAAGTGACTAGAAGGAATTGTTAGAACATTAAAAAGTGTGAAAAGGCTGAGGAGCGGGACACTGCTTTCAAAAACCTCTACCTATAAGCTGGCTGTCTTACTCCATAAAACTCTAAATAGCAGCAAAGGCGTGGTCACCAGCCGAAACTTGATCGATATAGAAACTGAGGAACTTCTTAAGGAGTAGGGATCAGAGAATGTCTTCGAGGTTCTTCAGATCACACCAAGGGTTAGTATCAGTCTTGAGAAGACTGCCACATTCATCCTGACGTTCGACACTCCGATGTTGCCGAAAGCCATCAAGGCTGGATATTTAAATCTGAACGTTCGTCCGTATGTACTGGAGCCCCATGCGCTGCTTCAAGTGCCAGAGGTTCGGGCAAACGCGGGTGCACTGCAAAGGTAACCCCACCTGTGGGAAATGTGGAAAGAAATCACATGAACCGGGTGCCGTTTGCACCCTCCCACAAGTGTGTGTGTAAACTGATCTGGGCCACAAGGAGTGTCGGGTGTACCTGGAAGAAAAAAAGATGCAGGAGCTGAAAACGAAAGAGCGGTTATCGTATGGCCATGGGAGTGCTATAAGGCCCTAGCACCACCCGTCTTCGCAACCAGTTTCGCGAAAACGTTGTCAGCTCCCGTCAGGAAACAAAGTGCTGCTACGCAGACGTCCGTTGCAGACATGGGCACAAGCCCAATGTGCACATGTTAGTCCAAATGTGGCGCCACATCCATCAAGGTCTTAACACCAAGGATCGCGAACGTCGGTAGCAATACTTCTGCAACCCCCCCGACCACTACGACAGCAGCATTTCCACCAGCAGAAGCACAGCAATCCGCTATTATAGTTACAGCCGCGGTTCCCTCTGATAAAGTAGGTGCAGCAACTAGTAGCGGATGGCAAACACTGCAGAAGGTTCGGGGTAGAAATTTAAACACACGGATGCCACTAAGTTAGTGAAGTCCCCTTCCTCTTCTCCTCCCAGATATCCAACGGGTAAGGAGAAGAGGGGGAGAACGCCTCAGAGGAAGAAGGAGCCTCGAGGTCTTTACTGAATCAGAAGTGTCTTCAGAGCCTGAAGACACCGAAATGCTGGTGGAGGAACCTCGTCCCATTCCTGAGCAGTCACTGGACGACGACCCACCCAACCCGGAGCGGGTGAGGTTGAATAGGTGAGATGGCTCCCACACTACAATGGAACGTAAATGGCTACCAGGCCCACAAAGAGGAAGTAGAACTCTTAGCACGGTCTAAACACCTGTGTTTGTGTGCAAGACACATTTTAGACCACCACATCAACCGGTGCTAAGAGGATACGACCTGTACACTAAAGACGATACCGAGGGTGATCGAGCGAAGGGGGGAGTGGCGGTGCTTGTCCTAAACATCGTCCATACTGAACCCGTTGCTCTCACCTCCTCGTTACAAGAAGCAGTGGTGAAAATACACTGCCTAGTTCAACTGACCGTATGCTCTTTCTATCTGCCACCCAGTCTGTTGCCTACGACGACCTGGTTGGCATTATACGACAACTCCGGCCCTTTCTCCTTTTGGGGGATTTTGCGTTGTGGGGTCCCACCTCCGACTGCCCCAGCGGCCGAGTGGTTGGTAGATTGATAGAGCAAGAGGAAATTTGCATCCTGAACACAGGGCAAATGACTCATTTCGCCACTACTTTCGGTACGTCTTCTGCCATTGACCTTTCATTGTGCTCCCCTCAATTGCTGACTCCGTGCACTGGGAGGTGGATCGCGACCTTACTCGCCTCCGCATGAGGCACTGCCCTCTGACACATGGTTTTCCTTCTCCGCTGAAAAGACCCACCGGAATGTGATGCTTGTGGCGTGCCTTTCACAGTGCGCCACATTTTAACTGATTGTGTACTGTTTTTAAACTTAAGGGCAGATGTTGGTCTTGCCAACGATCTGACCCTTATTTTAAACAATGACAATGTGGTGAAGTTTTAAAAAAAATTAATTTGGCCGGTCTGGCCCCTAAAACTTTTGGCAGGTCGACCTAGGTTTTATAACGGATTGGTGGTCTCTCTGCAACCACCAATCCATTTTAACTTATTTTTGCTGAGTTTGACACTTTACAGTCTGCCAGTTTGTTGTTTTAATGTTTTGTTAAGCTGGTTGGCCAGTTTGCAGCCAACCAGCCAGTATTTACAAATTTGGTTATTTATGGCTAGTTTACAGTCATTGTTTTAGTGACCTATTTTTCTTTATTTCGCCGTCCGCATGGCCGACCTCTTTACAGTCGGTCATGCGAGAGGAATTTTAGTGTTTTACTCTGCTGTCTGTGCCAAGCAGACGGTAGTTGATTTACATTTTAAACCACATTGTCATTAAATGTTTTAGTCAGGGCGCTAATCACCTAGCTGTCGACGCGTCCTAAAGCCCAAAAAAAAAAACAACAACTTAACGCTTCTTCTTTCCTCCAATAAATCCCATTCCAGCTCCTTTATCACATCAGTAATTTCGGTAATTTTCGCATACAGTTCTAGCTGCCCTCCTTTGCATCCTCTCCAACTCATGTATTTTATATCATAAATGTGGGTAACATACTACATCACCATATTCATACAATGGTCTGACCAACGTTTTTCAATCCAATGATTTTTACTTTATTCAGCACCATTTTATGACGTATTCTGTTAAATACCTTGGAAAGATCCAGTGCTACTTTAGCAACTTGGCCTCACTTGTCCATTTAATCCGAAATTCTTGCATATAGCCCAATAACTGAGATTCACATGAACATCCTTGCCTAAATTTATTTTAATTTGCAAACCAGTTTCTTTTGTAACGGGCTTTTGTGTTATCATTGCATATGAATCTATCTATCAATACCTACTGCTGGTGTCAAACTAATAGGCCTGAATTTGAAATACCTTTTGCTGCCCCTCCCTTAGAGATCGGTACTTCTATCCCATTTTTCCAATTCGCTGGTAATCAGAAAGTCTCCAGACACAATTTAAATGTCGTATCCCGTTGTCTTTAACATATTTTGCAATAATATCGTCTTCATCGTCCCTTTTATGCTTTTTTTTAGCATTTTTATTCCCTTAATAATATTCTAAGGATAAGTTTTAAATTCTCCAGCCTGCTCATTTCTTCATATGTGGAGAAGCTCCTACTCTGATTTACATCATACTCCCTGAAGGCCTCATAAAATCGATCACTTAATATCTCTCCCTTTTTAAATTCCTCAATAATTTTTTCTCCATCTTTATCTACAATTGTCTGAATACTTTCCGTTCCCCTCAGTTTTCTCATGGAGCAGCTTTCTTCATAAATTTAGCTTCCATCTTTGGTGGTTTTAATTCCGTGTTTAGTTATGTGAGACTGTAGGTTTTCTCGGCGCTGAATGTGTCTAGCCGAGTTAGTCCATCGATAAACACGACGTTTCGGCGGTCATAAACTCTGTCGTCGTTGTCAAGTATCCGTGTTTAGCTGTTTAAACTGTTTCCTGCTATCTATCTGTCTCTTAACACGAGCTTCTTTAGCCTCCTTATCTCCCTCAGATTGCGTAATTTCCTTTATTTTCTGTTTTGAAATAAAGATTTCTTCCCCCTTATTATCTTCCTGAACTGTTTCCACTTCGACCCCACTGTACTTGTGCCTTTGTCGCAAGACATGTGTTGTGGTTGCCTTTAACTGTCTTTTCTTCAGTTCAGGGCTTTTGTGTGACTAAACAATGTTCTGAATAAGTTAAACTGTTCTTTCAACACTAGATTGCAACTAACAGGTTTCGTTTCTGGTTTAATTACGGCCGCCACTTCCACACAGGAAGAAATGACAGGATGAAAGTTCACAGTGGATGCTCAGTACTATTAACTCTATTAACTTCATCAGGCTCACTGTATGGTTTATTCAAGACGAAATGTCAAATAAAAAAGTAATAATTTTTAAAAAATGCTCAGTACTATTAAATAATGACACTGATAGTTAAAGTTCACTAAGTCACTAAATACTTGTGTTACATCTCTTGACGGCATTAGCGGTGTAGCTGAACTTTATTTTTTTCGTTTTTAACCAAGAAATCTCATTATTTTGAATGTTTTGTTTTGATTTACAAGCAAATCTGCTTTCTTATTAATTAAGGGAAAATGATTTGATCTTATGTCTGCATATCTGTATAATCTTGTTTCCAGGACATAGGCACATATCTGCTTATCTGCTAATATATAAACCTATCACAAATTTTGTACCCTGTTGCGCCCCTGTGTATTTTATATATCCTTACGTCTTAAGAAACAGTTGATACATGCTGCAAAATCTATGAGGTATTTATTATCAGTTGAAATTCAGCACTCTCTCCGTTTATTCACAACACATCTCTAACTGCTGTTTTTCCCGTTCTCATTCAAATTTCCTATAATTGTGAAATTGTTATTTTTATAAATTTTATTCGCATTGTCTGGACCTTTTTTTTTATTTATTTATTTATGTTGGCTTTTGGCCTGGTCGGCCATACTGCCAGGTTCTTTACATTTAATTTTACATTGGTTTATGTTTAATGTTTCAGTTAAATTACAATTTCTTAACCTTTATTTTACAATGGTTCATAAGTCCCATGTGAGATGGGTTACAATTTCTTTATAAAATATATCAAGTTATTGAC
This sequence comes from Vandiemenella viatica, assembly GCA_031002005.1. NCBI lineage: Eukaryota > Metazoa > Arthropoda > Insecta > Orthoptera > Morabidae > Vandiemenella > Vandiemenella viatica. The sequence goes on from CM061920.1 coordinate 118,388,327, forward strand.
TTTTCAATTGCACCGTGTGAGTCGTCGCCAAAAGCCCAGGGACCGCTTTTTGTATCTTTCCACCACAATTGAATATTCATGAAATAGTTCCTGTGATTGCCTTATCTATTTGGATCCTTTGGTGTGAATAATGTTGCGTACTTGTATTTGTAACTATTCTCATTGGGTATTGCTTTAGTGTGTATGTTCTAGATAATGTGGAGTATTTTTGAAGGGTTAGTGTATCTGCTTAGTTTATGACTGTTGGTCTAGGATTGGCTGGTCCGCTTTGTCTTATATTTGAATATTTCCTTCTTTAAAAAAGGACATTATGGTTCTGTATATTGAGTGGTTGTTGGAAGAGAGTAGGATGGCTAAATTAGTTGGGAAGGGGATCTTGCACCTTGTGAGTTCCTTCAGCATTTTGTTTTGGATGTTGGTGTATTTTTTGCAGGAGAATAACAGGTGGTTGATGTCCCCTATTGCTCGGTCGGCACAGTCACATCGGGGGCTATCTCTTAGTCCTATCCGGTTCAAGTGGCTAGGAAAGTTGCCGTGGTGGAATCTGCTTCTGATTATATTAATTAAGTGGCGTCTGTTAATTTTCCAGCTGTAGAACCAGGGTTTGGAAGGAATATATGGTTGGATGTGTCCGTAGAAGGATCCTTTGTGGTGAATCGTATTGTTCCAATCAGTTTGCCATCTATTTGCTCGCTGTTTAATATCTTGTGCATATGCTGATGGGGGTAGTAGTAGTTCTTTTCTTTGTCCATCTGAGATGGCTTTCTTGGCTAGAGTGTCCGCGATTTCATTGAACTTAATCCCGTTATGAGAGGGAACCCATACTAAACTTGTTGTGATGCCTATGTTGTTACTTATGTGTATTTCATTTAGTATTTCTATTAGTAGTGGCGCCATCCTATAATTCCACTTTGGTTCTGCTATGCTCCTGATGACGCTCAAGGAGTCGGCTATTATGACCACCTTCTTAGGTCTTCTGGTCCGGCCGTATCTTACAGCTTCTAATATCGCTTCCGCTTCTGCCAAATATATTGTAGTTTGCGGTGGTAAGGAGTATAGGGCTTTGTACTGAGTTTTGGGGCAATATAGTGCACTGCCGACTCGTTCTCCTGTATTATTTTTTGATCCATCTGTGTATATATGGATTGAATTTAGGTCTTGGCTGGCGAGCAGGGCGTTCAGGGCATAGTTGGCGTTGGTGCCCGGCGTGTGTTCCAAATACTTTACTTGTATGTCTAGACTTCGGAGCTGGTAAGGAGCTTGGAATATCGGGTGTGTGGAAAACTTCGTTATGTTAACGCTCCTTTCCTCCCACGTATTATACATGTTAAGTAGAAGAATGTTGCTTGGCGCGCCAGACTGTTTATTTCCTTTATTTCGTTTACAGTGTTTGAGGTTATCTAACCGTTCCTTTAGTGGGTGTGTGGTGTTGCTAAGTTTTTCGATTATAAACTTCTCTGTAAGTAGTTGTCTTCTTATGTTGAGAGGCATTTCGCCTGCTTCCACAAGTAAGGCGTTGGTTGGTGTAGATTTGAATGCTCCTAAACATGTTCTGAGGCAGCGATGCTGCAGGGAATCTAATTTCCGCAATGCGTCTTTTGTGGCGTTGGCGTAAAAGACGCTGCCATAGTCTATGATGGATCTAATCATTGATTTGTATAGGAGCAGAAGTGCGTTGGGGTGGGATCCCCATCTCGCTCCGGCCACTGCTCTTAGGATGTGGACCTTGTTCTTGAGCATAAATTCTCACCATTGTTATAAAACCTAGTATGGATTCGTGTATAGTTCATATTCCGAATAAAGCATTAATGCAACTGTAGCTCTAAGTTTTTTATTTTTCCATTCATTCTTTATCATTATTGCGACATCTGCATATGATCTTTTAGTTTGATGCAGCAAATTATAGAACATGTAATAGTTCTGTGATTCTTCACATCCTCGTAGTTTTTTTTCTTTCTCCCTGTTATTACTGCTATGTTAGTTTGGTATGTTTTTAATTCTTCGTATATCGTGAGAGATAGAAAGGAAATAAAATAACAGCCGGTTACGTGTTTCCATTTTTTTTTTTTTTCATGTTGTGATATTATCTCGCCTTTTAATTCTGACATGATCGATTTTATGAGTAAATCAAGACTTACAAAGCCAAAACTAAATGTATTACGTAAAAACATTTAGGAATTGTTCTTACTCACTATCTGGTTTCCGTTCACTTTTCCTTCCCTCAACTGAAAAGTGATACACCAACACAATACGTCTTTGGCAGAAATATGAAAGACCGCAGGTCGACCACTATCAACCACCATATCTCCTACACCCTCATAGCAACCGACATCTAACAACCATTGTGCACGACAGGAGACACGATTCTACTACCACACACAAACACCAATGGTCTATGCTATGTAGTTGTGGCAGGAAAGAGAAGTATAAGGAGACACAAATTTTTGGTCGAAATGTGAAAACGCCCTGCATTGACCAACTTTAATCATCATATCTCCCACATCCCAACAGCTATCGGCATTCGGCCAACGTTGTGCACGACAGGAAACTCCATGCTACTTCCACACACAAACACCAGTGATCTGTGCTAGGTAGTGGTGGCTGAAAAGTGAAATATAGGAAAACACACTTCTATTTTTATATATAAGATGTATCAACCTCGCGTACATTTTCTGTGTTCCAGTTAGGGCTATCAATATTTTTATAGTATTTCATAGAATAAGATGTAAAAAATAAAGCACACTTTAGAAAAATATAGTACTTCATGGAAAGAATAAAAAAAGGACAAAATGCTACGTTTTTACTTATTTTTTATATAAAAAATATATTTTGGCACTTCTTGCATCATTTAATAATTTTTTGTCCACAGTGAAATGTTTTATTGCATGCAATTTTTAAATTAATGTAGATAAAAGCTCTTTTTTTATTAATTAGATACTCGCTCTGCTTCTCTCTTCCATTTCTCTCGCCATTGCGAATTCATAATTGAAAATATCATTTCTGTTAATGCCAAAGTAGCGGGAATAGAGAACAGTTATAAAATAATGTTAAATAAGTTATATAAATTATTTTCTGTATATTTTAAAGTATGCTGCTATTTGTGGCCTGTGGTTCTATCGGTAAACTCGCTACACTCTTATTTTTATTTTATTTTTATCTGTATTTCGTTTAATGTTGTCATACTCATTTTTTCTTATAAATTTAGAACTTCTTCTATTGTCTCCCAGGCATCAAATGAAACCACATGTTTTAAATTTTATTTTTGTATTTTGCGTAGCCAACTGCTTTAATCAAAATAAATTCATTTATTAGGTTATTCCATACATTTATAAACGAATACTAGAAAATCCTTTTTAACATTATCACTTTCTGTGGAAAATTTTGCTTCTAAGGACATTTTCTTGGTTACTTAACGAAAGAAACAGTCTCTTTTACATTGTTCTAGCGCTGTTTTGAAAGTTGACATATTATACACATTTAAGACTGTGATGTGATTAAACCTTTGTAAAGTTATGTAAAAAATGGCTCGCGAAATACAAAAATATTTTAATTTTATTGTCTCCATTAGTTAAATTCATCGTCAAAATACGTATGTTGAATGTGTGTAGGAAAATCCTTCCTTAAACTAATAAAGTAATCGCTCAGTGACCTCCGATTCAGATAAAACTGATGCACTTTCGTTAATGCTACCAGTTTCCATAAATAATTCAATTAAATATTAAAGGGGGGAACAACCTGCGAGTGAAAATAATTAACAAAACAAAAACGAAACAGACATTTTCACGAGAACACATTTGTTTGACGTTGTCATTTTCGACATTTTGGAACGCAGCAACTCATAGATGCGTTTGGATAAACACACACTGCATCACTCAAAAGATAAGTCATAATGTGCGTTCAAGTGAGGGATTTGTTTGTTTTTAGTTTCAAGTTTGATCCATTCATGTGAAATATAGCATTTTCACATACTATATAATTCTCAAACAGTATATAGTACGCAGACGCGAAATACAGTGCAATACAACCGTACTATATATTATAGTACGGTTGGAAAACCTAGTATCGGTGCAGATACGAACATCTCTACTGTACAATACACATAAATGTAAGTGGTGGTGTGTGACACCAAATCTAATTTCTGTGCATTTCAAACTACAACGGCAAAAAAAAAAAACGTAGAGGCATGGGCACCATATATCTTTATCTCTCTGGTCATCAAGACTGAAATACGCTAGTGGGCGTCATAAGTGAAAGTGGATAATCATTTGTTATTTAATAAATTCAGTCGGAAACAACTTCGCTTATCTGGCAGACTTAGTGTTGCAAATTGAAAAAAACATTTTGTTTTTTTTCAAAATTTTGAAAAAAAAACATGAAAAAAAACATGGCACCGTTGTTTTTTTTTCTAAATTTGGTTTTTTTTCAGAAAAACAATATATTTGATAAATTATAGTTTTATTTACATTTTACATTGTTGTTTTAAATATTACTGAATGATATAAATTATTACATAATGTTTGATAAATGTATCTCTATAGGTTACATAATATTATTCATCATCGGTGTCAGTATTAGTATCACATTCACTGGAATCAGCGCTACCAACACTAGTTTGGTCGGTGTCGGTGTTTTCACTTTCTCCTTCTGTTTCCTCTAGTTCCATCACTTCAGAAACATTTGCATTTCCTTTTCCTGGTTGTTCTTGTATTGTTCTCAGACGATTTTTAGATTTCAATTTTAAATTGTGAGCAATGTACACAATTTTGCTAGCTCTATAATTTGTCAGTCTATTCCTTTTTTTGGAATGAATGTCACTGTAAGTACTAAATGTTCTCTCAACTGCAGCCGATGTAGTTGGAAGGGTTAGAACTCTGATCGCTACTTTAGATAAGGCAGTCGACTTGCAAAGTCCTGCCCACCAAGCAATAGGAGTAAGCTCTTGTGATTTCGGATATCGATTACGCGCAATATTTCATCGTTGGAAGACCGTGGCATTGAGCTTGTCACTGTGGCACCGTTCATAAATACTGCGCCGTTAGTTCTGTATTACGGTCTTTTAAGTTTGAATTTAAATCTATTAACATACAAAATATGAGCTTTATTTCTTTTCAATAGTTGGTTTACGCAAACGGTTGCAAGGAAACGATTCATAATTACTGACAATTTTATGACTCGGTATCAGTATCACTAATCACTATGCGCTGGCACCGTTCGTAAAAGGAAATTTTCAGTCAATGTCGCCAATACTTTCGTAATTATTGTTTTACTGAACCAGAAAAATATAGTACATTTAAAAATTAAGATAAGTACTTAGTATAAACTCTAAAACAGTCATATTAAACGATAACTGCCTTACAAAATTGAGATTTAGTAGTTGTGAAAAAAAACGTGTTCCAGAAAAAAAACATGTTTTTTTTCAAAGTTTTTTTTCATGTTTTTTTTCAGGCTTGAAAAAAAACCGTTTTTTTACAACACTAGGCAGACTATAGCACTCAAACATCTGTTTCAAGACTGTGATTTTATTTATTTATTAAAAAATGGCGTAGCGACCTGTTATAAAACTCACGACTCCTCTGGGTATTATTAATCATTACCTCGCCTTACGAATTCCATTCAGCTCAAGATTATTCCAGAAGCGTTTTACATGTTATGTGTATGAGACTTACAGTTCTCCAAAATTTGACCAGTGAATTGCAGTATAGAATTAACTTTGCCTACGACCGAGGTAATGTGCTGTAGTTTTGAAGTATTCAATCTCCTAATCTTCTATGGCACCTAGTACTACTCGTATGTTGCATACCTGCCGCTTATGAGCCTGTGAAGCTTGGTTGCTGACTAGCAGGGGCTAGGAGTTGGTAGGTACATCGGTCGCAACGCGTATTTGACGCTAGCCTGCCGTTGATATATTACGAACATGTCGTTCCGGTTCTGTCCTCAACCTATATCATTCTCTCTATGCATGAAACGTTCTTTCTGGTGGTCTTCTCATTGTGCATGTGGAGAATCCTTATGGTTATCAAGATAATTGATACACTCACAGCTGTTTGGGAAGAAAAAACACACTGAAAGAGAAAAGAAAAGTTTGCCATAATTCCCATTACATATGCCCTTAAATCTTTTTTTGTGACAGAACTTACATTTATTGAAGTTTTACTTTTGTTTTCACGATGAAGTGCATGCGTTAGGAATTAATGCGGTGAATTATTTTATTTAAATCTACTTTCCGATGTTAAAAGTTGCGGGTGAGATGTATGTATAGATTAAAATCAGCAAGACTTCAGCGAAAACTGCGCTGCCTTCATCAATGTAGTAGTGAAGTGAAGTTTATTAAAAAATATTAGAGACAGGATGGTAGGTCATATTTTGAGACATACAGGATTGGCTAACTTATTAGTGGAGGGAACAGTCGAAGGTAAGAATTGCAGAGGAAGATGGAGATTAGAATATATGAAGCACATAGTTGAGGACGTGTAAGGATTGCAATCCCGCAGTGTTTTCAATCCCGCGGGATCCGCGCGGGATTTGCGCCAATCCCGCGGGATCCGTGCGGGATTGGCGCAAACAGTTTTTTAACGCTTATATTTAAAGAAAGGTTACTTAAAACGTTCATGAATTAAATAATAAATAAAATTTAATGTTAAATGATAAAAATTAACAGTTAACAATATTTTAATTGGCAAACTGACATTAAAACTTTTTAGCATGTCTTAGGTACATATCGAGGTTTTTCATTTTAGTTTTTTTAATCTAAGCCAATATTTAAATAAATAATAAAAAATATTCAGTGTTAGGTCATTATGTGCCTTACAATACATCACATAAGTTTAAAAACATGGTTTGCTTAATGGCCAAGTTACCAGTGTTTTTTTTTAAAAAAAATCTAAATAAACGTTCCATAAAACCAAGCGAAAGCATTCCATTTCACAAAGTGAAGTGAATATACTCTGTAAAATGTAGACTTGGCGCAGAACAAGATCTCATAACTTTTTGTCACTGCAAAAGCACGAGACTTGGCCTTTTTTTTTACAAAAATTGTTTTTGTGGGATTCCCTGTGATATCTCCTGATTCCTTGATTGATATTACAGTCGATTCAATGTTATTAAAAGAAACTGCTCACCAACACTTACACTGTCAAGTATTTCAGTTTTACTTACGTGGCGTAACGATGTTTTTAGAGTAGAAATTATTATTTTTTTAGTAAGAAAGGAGATTTTCTCGGTGAATGATTGCAATGAAATCGGGAGATACAACCTATGAGAACTTCACTGCAATCACACGAAATTTCACACGTGATGGAGACGGCGGAGGAAGCTGTTGAAGTATGGTGTTCCTACAACACAATTCGTCGATACAGCCGTGAATACTTCATTATAACTTTTTTGCCTTTAATCGAAATAATAACAAAGAGAAGAGGTAGTAATCGATAGCCTGAGCGGCACATGTAAGCAGGCGGCTTTCGTCAAAGAAACGCATTGAGGAAGCGGCCAAAACAACAATAAGTCAAAGGATATATGTACAATTGCTTTTTGATAGCTGCTAAGTAAATAGGTATGCGATCTTCAAAATTACGATAACATTAGTTTCCTATCAACGAATAATCAAATTTTCAGCCGCAAATAAGGAAATTGTCACAATAACTTTATCTGCAAATACAGAAAATGGGAATAATGAAACCGTGAATAAAAAGCTGTAACTGTGTAGTTCAGATAACATTTGCGACACAAAAAAAAAAAAAAAAAAATAATTATATAGTTAGAAAACCTTACTAAATACGCAAAATGATTCAAATTATAGAAATGTGTACTCGAAAATGAATACGTAAAAGTGTATCAATTTACTTCCGAATGACGAAGGTTGACAAAAACAAACGTTTGTTCACACGCGTCAAATGCCAACTGCTCTGGTACAGGCAAACAGTCCAAAACATCCGATAGAGACCGAGTGGGGCAGCAAATCACGCAGACTAACACACGTGTCCGCCGGATTTTGCGGATTGCGGATCCGCTTAATTTTGTGCGGGATCAGCCAGACTGTCTAATTTTGCGGGATCCAGCGGGACTGCGGGATCCAGCTTTGCTGGATTGCAATCCCTAAGGACGTGGCTTTTAAGGGGTATGTTGAGATGAAAAGGTCAACACAAGATAGGAAGGGATGGAGGATTGCATGAAACCAGTCGAGACACATGACAGCAAAAAAAAAAAAAAACCTAGTAGATTACATAAATTGCTGCGATTTCAAATACTAATTTTTTTAGTATATGTTGCGATTTTTTAAAAATAAAGTACTTCATTTCGTTGACATTTTTGTTCTCTCTTTTTAGTTAGATTTCAAAACTCTTCGTGTATTTTGCCTCAAGTTAGATGCTATTATCGAAGAGATGTAACATACGTTCTTTAGTTTAGCACTAATTATCAGTCCTTTAAAAATAAAATTTGAAATAAATCTATTATTTAAACGAAAACTTTTTAGTTTTCCATGTGTGTTACAATTAATTGTAAGTACATAACATTCAATGAACTAAAAATTGATTTTTATGTGTGGCATAGGCAAGTTTATTAAGCTAATACTGCCTGGTAAGAAGACTCAAAAGTGACATGTGACTAGTAGCCACATATATCGAACTTAAACGTGTATTTACAAGTAGGTACTATTGAATTAAAAATACGATACATTTTTTCCGTATACAACCACAATTCGACAATTTATTCAAACCTCACCTTACCTGGGCTGATAAAGTTCGAAGTGCTGAATCGATCTTGGTGGGAGAACGCTAATGTTCGGGAGCATCCCGATTCCATTCCCGGTTCGGTTATTCATATTTCAGTGATTCCCAAAATCGTCCTGGAAAGTATTAAATACCCAACTTATAGGCGATTCTGGGATTTGTTTTTATCTTATTCAGTGTCAAATATATTTAATAAAAAATTTGTCACGCTTGTGCAATTGCGTTATTATTGTTTACAATACTATCAAATTGGCTGCTCGATTTCCGATTTTAACCTGATCGAAATATGCCATCTAGCATTAATTCGTTACGAAGTATTTGGCGGCCTTTCTTTGACGGATTATTCACTTATTTTGATCGACCAATGCAATGTATTGTATTTTACGTTAAAAAATGGTAACACTCATCAGGCCGTATACGAGAAAAGTGATTAGTGAGAATATTCTGCTTAAATTAAGTTATTCAGTATGGTTTTTTTTTTTTTTTTTTTTTTTTACAACGGTACTATATTATTGCGGTGTGAGCGTTGGTACCTAGCGTCCTAAATCAACGAGAAAAGATTAGTTGACGCTAAAGTTTCTTTTATGATTTCATGACAAAACCAAAATCTATATTTGAGGTTTATTTTTCCCTTCTTTTTCCAGCGGTATACACACTTATTTCTTAAATCTGTCAAATTATTTTAATCCCATTCTTCGTAACTACAGGGCAAAACAAACATAAAATCATGCATAGATTGTTAACCTTGAACTGGCATCTCGAAATTTGAAGATACTGACTCCGTATAATGAAGCGGATCTCTATGCGTGTAGAAATATACCGAGTATTAATATCCGGTTCCGATGTTGGGACCTCTATTAAGCTTTCGAATTTCAACGATTTTGTTCAATCGGATGCAAAGATCGAGTATGTTCTTTTCTGCAGGCAACTGTAGACATTCTGCCTGTTTCTTGGTAAAAATCCCAATAAGTTCTAAAATGGGGTAGTGTGGGACACATACTTTAATCAAGTGTTTCTTAATCTGTGGGTCGCAAGCCAAATAAAAGTAAGGTGAGGTTTGAATAAATTTTCGAATTGTGGTTGTATTTTTGAGACGCAAATAAAATCATTTTCTAAGCTATACCATTATAAATCTGTAATCAAACCGCTTGTGTCTGAGGGGTAAGAACCGGTATCACGCAAAAACTACCGCATCAATGTGGATGGCGTTTTAAATTTTTTAGAGTTGTTGGTCCGGATCAAAATTTGCAGAAACAGCTAATGACTTATACAGGGTCTATACCAAAAGTAATAGGACTGATTTTTTTTATTGAAGATATGTTTACAATTCCTTAATCCTCTTCGAAATAGCACCCTTGAGCAGCTACACACTTAGAATTACACTGCTGCCATTGGCCGTACGCCTTCTGTTGACAGCCCTCGTCGATGCTGCTTGAACGTCCTGAATCGACTCAAACCGCTGTCCCTGCAGCTGCCTTTTCATCCGTGGGAATAAAAAAAAAAGTGGGTTGGAGCCAGATTGGGAATGTAGGCGGGGTGCAGCAACGTGGCAACGCCGAATCGGGACACTAAGAATAGATCAACGCATAGCAGTTTTTAAAGATTAATCATGCTAAGGAGATGACAAAAAACTAAATTATTTATTATAAAAGATAAAGATTAGTATTATTTTTAGAAAATAAATTCGGCAAAATCAGGCATTCACTCACGTGAACGCGAACGCCGATGAGAAAGCATTACGTCACACCTCGCGAGACGCCAAAGTTGTTATTGACATTTTCGTGCAACAGAACGGGTTACTTGGTAAATTATTCGTTTGTAGGTACTTTTGTCACGTTAATACAGTTATACGCTAAAAGACAAGTTTAATTCGCTATGGAATCAGAATTTAGCAAAGCAGCAGTAGCAATTAGCACAAAATTGACACCGTAACACTTGGCAGATTTTTCGCATCAAACATCGACTTTTGCTCATCGGAATTCCGCAGTGTTAAAACTTCTATGTAAGTATACACAATATACATTATAAGCTTAAATAGCATTATTTCAGCTTTGTAAACAAGACATACGTTTTATAAATTAATTGATACTGGTATAAGGTTATATTTGCGAAGTATAAGCCAGTGTTAAACAGCTAAACCAGAAGGAAGACCTGAGCGAAATACTACACACATTCCTAAAGACATATTATTTCATAAAATGTTATATGTAAACTTATAGACCACGTACTGTAGAATTAGTTCAGCACTGAATTTATCATTACAGATATAGCTTACCTTTCAGAAGCAGGTATGTTGCTATATCTCAGACGTAAAAATCGGCCAGAAATTTTGTTAGAAACGTTTCTCGGCATTCATCACCAGATAAGATATTGCCAGGAAAAACGAGAAACGCAAATTTGAAGAAATAATGTAAGTTATATTCCCGCAAACAGCTTCTGTGACGTTATATGCCGCAACCAACAACTGAATATTGCACCGATTGTAACATACATTGTTCATCTGAGAATACTATTGCCAACGCAATCTAACAAAACAACTTAGATAACTGGCTTTATTTTCGTACGAATCGAAAATACATATTCACCACTGCCATGATTGCATAGTGTGTGTAGTAAATTTCAGACCGACAGCACATTTCCTTCTTCGGACCCTGTCGTTGCGTCCGAGCCTTTTTTTTCTTTTATATACACATTTTCTAGAAACGTATATCCTCAAAAGAACGCTTGTCACCTGCCATACACAATTTTTTTTTGCTGTCATCTGTTTTTTCGACCGCTTTGATGCAATCCTCCATCCTTTCCTATCTTGTGCTAATCTCTTCATCTCTACATATCCCTTATAACCCACGTCCTCAATTATCTGCTTCATATAATGTAATCTCTGTCTTCTTACAGTGCCATACACATACACGACTGCTTTGTTTACGTTCGCGAGGTGTGACGTCATACAAAATGCCGTGATAGCGTTTTCTCGGTAATTTTTTTTTTAATGCAAAATACATAATGTAAATGTTCGATTTTTTAAAGAATAGTACTTTTTTGAGAAATAGAGATACTAAGGTAAAGTATTAACCTATTTTTCAAATTTAGTCATCTAGCCAATTGACTTAATGCATGGCAATTGAACGCGAAGATCTGAAGCTGCATCCAGTCTGTTTCTGTACTTGTTTATGGTGTAAGCGTTATCGGTAACGGAAGCAGAACCATGATAGCCTTCTCACGTCGCAGTTATGACTCTTTTCAACGAACATTTTATTTAATTCTCGAACGTAACACGGAACCTCTATGGCCGTTCCATGGAACCTCAGGGTTCCGCGGACCACCTTTTAGGAACCGCTGCTCCAATGTATCCAAGGCTTAACATTGGAGCTACATTTCGTGAACTTTCATACAATTCGTGTCTTGTGTCATCTCTCTGATTATTTCGCTCATTATTCTCTCTCTTCAAGTCTTTCACATCATTTACCCCAGCATTCTTATTTCTGGTGCTTCAAACTTTGTTCCGTGTTCTTTATTTATAGAACGTGGTTCACTATCGTAAATCGGCGCTGACCGCAGCATATCCTTGTAAATTTTCGCGAAGTCCGATGGACTTGCGGTAATGCCTGGGCCTGGCGTTCGAGAATACTTGGTTTCAAATCGCCGTCTGTCATTCAGATTTCGGTTTTCCGTGGTTTCACAAAATAACTCGAGGTCAATGAAGGGGTGGTTCCTTCAAATGCCATAGCCGAAATCCTTTCAGTTCCATATCTCCAAGTCCTTTATCGGCTCTAATGGCATCGATGTCTACAATGTTTAAAGTCTTCTTTTTATTATTATTATCTGGCTGAATCATGAGCTGTTATTTTTGTGACGTTCCTGCAGACGGAGGTTCCCGGACGCTGAAGGTGCTGCTGAGTTTTGCGGTGGGCTGCCTGTTGGGGGGGACGTCTTCCTGCACCTGCTCCCTGACATATGGAGCAATGACGTTCACTTGCATACAGGTAAATCATTCACATAGTTAAGCTTCACTGTCGTCATGGAGCAAAAAAAGAAAAAAAATGCTGGACTTGAGGAGACGTAGCTAACTTAGGCTGAATGTAGTTTTTATTTTGCCCGTGTGTTTCGGAATGATGCGGTTACCGATCATCCTTTCCGCTCAAAAAAATGTACGAGTACATTTCGCAAAGAGGCTAGACAAACACACTTTCACAAATGTCGCAATTTGACACAGAATTGATGGCATTTGTTTCTGTGCGTTGAACCCTTACATTATTATCAGTAAAGTGGAGAGCCCCAAGGAAAAAAAAAAACAAATTGCTTTGCTGAAGGCAAGAATCTCTATCCTCAGTTATACTAATTTTATCTTATGCAATGTTTAATGTTTATAGGGGAAAGTAAAATATTATCGGCGTATATAATAGGGATAATTGCAAAATTAAATAAATAAAATACATATGTTACATTCCGCTCGATCAATTTTTAATAAGTTTCATTGTTGCCGTTGCACAGTACAGCTGCAGGTTTTCGAATGACCAGACACATTTTTCGATACAATTTGAAGCAATTTGCGTAATAACGGTCAACTACGTCCTTCAAAAGTAAGATCAAGATGCGAACGAAAATGATGATTTTGTTTTAGCGAAATAAGTGAAATCTGATGAGGTGAAAACCGAATCGTATCGACATTTACTACTACTCAGATCTAGAGTCTTTTTCGAACTGAATACTTCCCTCGATTACATTTGCGAATTGGGGCTGGGGAAGCTAATGCGCTGTACAAGGCTCGAGTAAGATCTTCATCATGGGCGTAAAGGTGGGCGCCGCTTGCCAAAATCTTGGCGGCGGCGGCGAGACTATTTTATATGTAGGTTTAATGATATACGTATATATCATTACTTTAGTCTCAAAAAGAAAAAAATAAGTATCGTTTCACTTCAAAATTTTACAGATTTTTACATTCTTTGCAGTTATCATGTCTAAAGATAATTTTATTTGGGCGAACAGAGCTTAGTATAAACTTTTTCGCAGAAATGACACAGAAAATACTCTTTCGCTCGGTGAATTTGTGCAGACACACGAAGAAAAGGCTTGGCAAAGGCAGAAAACCGATGAAAGTCCATCTTTGTGATATGATGTATCGGATGGAGCTAAATATCTCAAACTCTCTTTTTATAGATCGGATAATCATTATCGGCATATAAACGATGTTTTATCGATAGTCTTTGCAGCAACGATGTATCATTGATGGATTTTGTGGAAGCAATTGCGTCCCTACCTTCATTTGTTTCTGGCACATTAAGGGCAGTGAATACTTCCTTGACACATGAGGCAAGGAAGGAAGTACTGGTCTTTTGTATTGACTCCAAATATATATCTACTTCTTTGAGACCCATAAAACAATACTCCAAAAGTGACATTGCTACGACTGCTCTTGTGGCAGCGAATCGCTTGCTAATTTCTGCCACCATGTTTTGCTAAAGACGGCACATAATCAATAATTCGTCATCTAAGACAGAATTCATGATGTCAATTATTTCAGAACGAAACAGAAGAGTCACATTCACTGTACATATCTTTCAGACGACATGACATCAACTGCTTTGCGAACCTTTTCAAAAATTTTACTAGATCCTTTATGTCTAAAAGAGTCGACTCTCTTTGATTAAACTTTATCTCATTTTGGCCAATCTTTCTAAACTTCATGATTATTAGGTCACGGTTGCGTATGTGGGTTAAACTTCCAGGCATCTCTGGAAATCTGTGCCAACGAGTTGGTCTTTCAGTTTTGATAGAAGTAGTGTATATAATATTTCTTGATCCTGATACGAATAGTGAACTCTCTTCAACTACTTCATTAAGTCTTTCTGTGTGTACTGGTACCATGTAAACATTTTCTAAAACAGGACCGGTCTCATCACTTTCTATATTGAACAACGTTATCAAGGGAAACTTTTTCCATCTTTTCTGAATGTTCTTCTACCTCTGGCAAACGATATTTCTCTCTCTTGACATTGCATTATTTTTACGAGCGTTTCAATTTCTGGAATTCTGTTTATGCCTCCACTGTCACGAGCCCATGACCAAGAGACGTATGATGGATGCTCCATATTAGCCAACGAAACTGCTCTTCGCACGTTTTCTCCAACATCAATAACAGCTAGAATCTTCTTTTCATTCAGTGTCCCAAATGTTTCTTTCATGCCTTCTATTTTGTCTCGAGCCGTCTTCATTTCCTCCATACCTTGATTGCTTCACCGTTTTTCCGCATTTAGGCTAGCTAAGCAATAGACTTGATCGGAATTCACAATTTTCTTTTTATTGCCTTCTTTTATCACTAAACTTCCGAAATATTTTCAACAAAAACTTGTTTGGCTTAGATAGTCGTATAACACTGTTACAGAGAGCTTTTTAACATTACTTTTAGTTAATTCAGTAATTTTAACACCTGCTTATTCACTCAATCTAACGACCCTTTTTTTTTAACGCATTGTCGTGTTAGGAAGTGTTGCTCAAGGACACATTTCCCTCAGCAATCGATCATCAAGATAAACCTTAAAGGAACGGCGTTCTCTTTGATGCCGACTGGTAAGGTATTTAGTGAATGGACTATTTTAGGAATAATGTTCTCCTACCCTAGATTTGCTAGATTTTTCCTGGTAATTGAAATATTCAGGGATTTTAAATAGTTGACTTGTAGCTTATATCCGCTTATAGCCTCATACAGTTCTAGTACGGTATCTAAATATTTAACATTCTTCCTGCAGTCCACCTGTACCATCTTCGCGAACCACAAATTGAGAAACACTTCTTTAGGGCATTAACCCAAAAATAGATTCCACATCATGATGTTATGTTGTTGGGTGACTGACTGTACTGACAAATTCACAATTATATTAGAATTATTTTCACAAACAGACACAATGATGAGAACCACAGACCATTTTCATTAGTACACAAAATATTCTATCCAGGAAAAAACACAGAAAAGGATTCCATCCAATACTGTTCTGCCATCGAGAATTCGGTTTTCGAATTCGGGAATGGTTCCTTAACGTAGGCTACAACAGTAAGGCTACCACAAGAACCGCAGTCGTGGGGGGGGGGGGGGGGGGGCGGCAAGGTTGAGGGGGCCCCGCCACGATCCCCTTCAAAATTTTTCCTTACTTAACGAACAGTTTTCCTTCCAAAGTAAATCTACAAATTTAGAATGTTAACAAACTGCGTTCACAATAGACGTTTCGAGGCGTGGAGTTCCACAAAAAGTTCTTCATCAGATTCAGTTTTGAGAAAGTCGTTTCTGATGTAATTACAATAGGCCTATATATTTAAAGGCGTGCATTGCTCTCAACCTGTTTCAGTAATTTATATAATTTCGTTCGAATAAATTCACTCATCTTTTGACATTTCATATAAAAAATGTTTAATTAAAATGTGTATGCCTGCTCACGTGTCTCTATCCCCAAAAACCTATATGTATTAGCAAAGAAAGACAAGAAAAGAAATGTCGTATACAAAAAGTGTATTATAAATATAATAGCTTAAAATTGAATACAAAAAAAAAAATTCATTTGACACAACGGTCAGCAGGGCTTAGCCAGAAATGAAAGAGACAGTAGTTGGGAGATCCATATGAGATGCATTGATAAAACACCAAAGACTAGGCGAAGTTGGTCCCGTTCAGCTAATACTCAATAAACTACTGGCCCGTTTGTGCACAGATTTAGAGAAACCTCAGTCCGTTTCTTTAATAGTTGTTTGAGCTCTACACACAGATTATATATATATATATATATATATATATATTGTGTGTGTGTGTGTGTGTGTGTGTGTGTGTGTGTACAGTCACGAAAATTATGTACAGTGTAGGCAAATGTACATCTAGAAAAGAAGTAGGGGTCCCGAATTTCCTGACAGAATATATGCTTTTCTCTCCTTGCTTGCAATATTCTCACGGTTCTGCACAGTACGAGAGATTCACGTAGAGAATGGCGGCGCTGAAAATGGGATTTTAAATGAACGAATCAATAAATGTAGATGTGTCGAGTGAGTCAGTTTGTCGTCTCAGCTGCAGTTTCGGGCTCTGATGACGAGACACAGGTGCGCCCTGCACGGCTTGCCAATTTACGGACGAGATGAGATCTTCCCACACAGCAAACCACCTCCTGTTTCAGTCAATACGTCTTTATTTTGTACGTAGCCTATGGTGTGGAGAAAATGTAGTAATAATGCTAAATAAAATTGTTGTTACTATGAAATTTTACAGTTTTACTAAATTTTATAATAAACAGCTTTGAGGTATTGTGAAGTATACTGATATTTAAAAAAAAAAAAAAAAAAAAAAAAAATAGTTTTAGAGAAACGTGACATGGGAAATAACGATACTGTTATTCGTGAAGTGATATATTAGCTCTATTCGCTCAAGTTCTTTGTGAAATTATATTTTGCTGTGTTTGATTTTGCTTTTTTTATTGCTGGTAGCATTTTGAATTTTTATCTGCATGTGAATTGAAAATTATGCAGAGTTTATTAATGTCATGGAAAGAATGTACGTTCCAATTAATATGGAAGCCAATTATATAGTGATACAGTATTATAGCTCTGGCCAGATTAATTGGCGGGTGGCGTCAAATGCGCCGTTGCCAAGCCGTGCGCGTAACAGTTGTATTCACCTCTTTACTTGTAGTAATGGTTTGTAACGTGTTTTAAGTAATTTATGATCACTATTCTGTCATAAAATATTGATGCATGTCATTTCGTTAAGAAAGTTATGCATTGCAGATGCGTTTAATATAATTGGAGGTTTCAAAGACCTGTTATTTATTATTCTATTATCTGCGCAGAAAAATAAAATTCTCGACAGACTAAGGAAACTTATGGAAATACTCTTCTTTTATTTGTGGCTAAAAGTCCACGTGTTACATTTTATTTTCAGTTTGTATATTTATAACTAAAATCAAAATTTTATTTTGTCATCCACTGCACTGAAAAACTTGCTTAATTAACGACAAAATTATCTGTTTATATATTACCACTCATCACTATCGTAAAATTCGTGTACTGTCCTCCTGACAAAGGACTGTCAAAGTCGCTAAGCTTTGTTAGAGTGCTGTATTGTTTCATATTTTTCTTTCGAGAAACAAACGTAGGTTATTTTCCCTCACGACACACGCGCTGGACAGTTTTCAAACCGACACCACAAGCTGCAGCGCAAATAGCCTGTCCATTCCCTAATTTTTTTCGCAATATGGTTGTTTTTTGCGGTAACAAATCACTGCAGTTTTTTATTTCGTCAATATCAAGTACGTCCATATCTTTCAAGTCTTTTCCTACTAGCGTACATGTAGAAGACAAAATTTCTCGATCATTGTCCACAAGAAATTTGAAATATTTATAAACATTGTGAATGATAGATTTACTGTGTTGTCTGCTTCAGCAGCGGTGGTTCTGCTGTCGATGACTTGCGTCTTGTTGGGAGTCGTTAGTTCGGAAACACCTGGAATAGGAGAATAAGTCTCTTCCTAAGTATCCATTTTTAGTAGCAAGATTCTCTTGCTAAATTTCCCTAATTATAAGTTACTGCACTTTTTGTTCGGTAAAATTATTACACTAAATTACTACAATTAATAAATAACAAAAAGGAATTATTTAAATCGCACGTAAAAATCGTAAATCGCTAAAAATCAAAATATCCTCTCTCGAGCAAGTTCACACTCACACTGACACTTTCTAATTCCGATTCTCAGGTTCACACATTTTTAGTGAAAGGGAGGTGGAAGGTTTGGGGGTGGTTAGAGAGCTGTTGACGCTTGGACTAGGCAACACAGGCCGCACAGCGTTGCAATTTTCAGGTGATAGAAAGAGAGCGCATCGCGAGTTTGTCCCCAAGTACGGCAACAGCGCGTTCACACTGACCCGCCAATTACTCTGTCCACAGCTATAGAATTTTCCTGCTGCTTCGCGCCCGCGAGCCTTGGTTTGTGTAGAAATGTTTCACTCTATATAAGACTGGAGGTTTTCTCGGCGTTGTAAATGAATAAAATTTTCTCGGTAGTCTGTCGAGCAAACACGACGTTTCGGCGGTCGCAAACTCTGTCGCCATTGTCAAGTGACAGTCACATGACAATGGCGGAGGAGGTTGCGACCGCCGAAACGTCGTGTTTGATCGACAGACTAACTCGGCTAGTTACCCGAGAAAATTTTGTTCATGTTTCACTCTTTTGATTCTAGTGTCATACATTAACTAGGAGAAGCAAAAAATGTAAGTTTCGTCAAAAAAAACTTTCTTAGGTTCTTTTTCATACTGATATTCGAAAGATTTTTGATTTTACTTATGTTTTAACGAAATGTAATACATGAAATATAAGAGGTTAAAGCCATGTGAATAATTATTGGTAACGGTCCAATAAGGGCGTACCGAAAAGCTGTGCCGGATCTAGGGGAGGGGGGGGGGGGGGGTCAAACCGAGGCGCTTGCCCCGAGTGGCAACTTCAAGGGCGGTAAATGGCACATTCGTCTCGCGGCGACCTGTGCGTCTCACCGGTAACCTTCAAGGGGCGGCAAAATCAAAGAATAGTTCTATACTTCCCCGGTGGCAAATTCACGTTTGTACGGACGGTAATTTCAAGTTTTTGCCCCGGCTTGGAAACTTCGTAGATCTGCCACTGCCGAGAAGCAATTGTTCCTTTGGTCAGGAAACACACTTTCTCGAGGACAAACCTTTCGGAAAAAACATATTGAAGCAAAAAGAAATGTACATCAGGCTAATACCATATTAAATTTACGATATGCGATAGCATCGGCAGTACAGTCAGCGGCTATTCCGAATTATTTCTAATATGTGCTAGTGTTGGTGGATCATTGTAAAATAATTAATTTACTGTTGTTATAAGTACAAAGAGAGGCTTACGAATCGTTCATTAATCCATTACCGGATTAACCACGTATCAGGAGGTAACAAATGCTACGGGCCTCGCACCTTCTAGGGGGCCCCGCATCTCCTAAGGGGACCCCGCACCTAAGCTAGATGGGCGACCTTTTTTTTCTCTCCCGGACGGCAAAAATAAGGGCCTCTTCACATTTGCTACGGGCCCCGCGCTGTCTTAATCCGGCCCTGCATTAATCAGATAAATCCTGTAACGTATTTAAAAAAGAAGAAAAGGCGACCGTGTAACTAAAGAATTTACCATAATCTTCCAGAAATAACTGCAAAACATTAAATAAGTACCAGGAAGAAACGATGCACAGAGAAAAATAACACAGGCTGCTGCTATCTATTTGCTTAGCACATAATTATAATCATTATCGGAATGAGCATCAAAAATAATAAAAGTCATGTAAAATAGATAGAGGAAGAGCAGATGGTGTATGTTGACTATTCACCGAAACTGAACAACGTGCAGAGCCTCCTATTATTGTGCTAGGTGTTAGGCAACTCTTGCGTGCGATTAGTTTTTCACTTCTCCGTCCATACACACGATTTTTTTTTCACAGAAAAACCATGAATAAACAACTAGCCGAACTTTTGGCAGAACCATCATCAGAATTTGATAACTTCGATCGCATGTCATCGAACGACTTTGAATATCTAGTGAAAAAAATATCCATTGGTTGCGAAAAAAGTCTTATTTGGACCTCTGCGTGCACTGAATGATGGGCGATTGTGTGGACACGCGCACCATCATCGGCACGCATTCCTTTGATGTACCGAAACTAATCGATCGCTTAAGGCCCCGTCCCGTTCCCGATCGCCTGGTCCCGTTCCCGATATCACTTTGCTCCCGTCGACAGTGTTGCATTTAGACGACCCATCGGCCGGCCCGATCTGATAAGGGAGCGTGCATAAACCACGTAGCTCCATTTGGCCTCCTGAGAACCCTCCTCCACCCCACGTAGCCCTACGTGGCTTTTGCCTCTACCCCCTTCCCCCACGTAGCACGTAGCTTTTTTCCCTTTTGATTCCAGAATACAT
>CM061920.1:118410002-118457884 GCA_031002005.1 Vandiemenella viatica
CAGGAAATCGTTTTTGTAATTCGTCACTGAAGACACATTTGCGTTTTGGCATGATTTCACCTTGAACAGTTAAAACTGCTTCACTTCACAACAACCAAAACGCAACTAACAGTAAAGCAGTTGAAAACAATGATTCTAGAAGCCGAGCTGACTACCGAAGTTACTTTGCATTGTTGCGTACATAATGTTCTTCACCGGCCGCCCCGCAGCTCGTATTTCACGATAATTGCCTCGCCACCTATTGCTCTGAAATCGTAAAAATATCTTGACACAGTGCCGAGACAGAAAAAGGAAAAGTGTAGATAAAATATCACATTGTTGGCATAAAGGTTAAATTCTTTAGGGTTTACCATTTTGACAGATGGGAGAGTTTTAATACCACACTTTCAAGTTCAGGCAGTAGTAAAACGGAACTAAAAAAGAGGACATTCCTTGATTTTTCTGAAAACCCGCCCGGACCATTTTTTACGGTCCAAAAAAGAGTACATGTCCGGGTAAAAGAGGACATCTGGTAACCCTACCTTCACTGCTTTGACAACTTCAGGTAAATTATTCAATAGGGCAAGGTGTTTGGTCGACCATCTTGTCTGGCTACTACCTTTTAAGTTGGTTTTTGTAAACTTTTTCATTATTTCCCACCGTGTAGTGGATCTAACGAAGAAGCAATAAAGTTTTTGTACAAGTCCAAATAGACTAACCAAAAAAAAATTAGATATCGTCTCGTCCACCAGAAGATTGTAAGCGAGAATAAGCTAGTAATCCAAACTTTGTAAAAACAATTAATATTTCAACAACCATCAAAAAAACTGGTATTTTCAGGATATGGCTGCTTAACAGCCTATTCCCTAAACATGTTTTCGGAGAGCGACGTTTTATGAATGCTTTCATGTAGGTTTATGTGTTGAGAAACAGCGGTATGTGCAAATAACAATTGATAGGTTTGGTTCATAATATATGCACAGAGGTAAGAAATAATGCCCATATAAGTTAATGATCCGTTTTTTGTTTTGTTTTATTTTTATTTTATTTTTCCTTTTAATGGTCCTCGGATTGACAAAGGATGAGAAACGCTGAGATATTTGATAACGATATATTCTTCCTTACCTGTTAATGTTTCGTATCCAGTAATAAATATTTAAACTCGTTCAGCACAAAAGTATATATTAAAACTAAACTGGGCTAATCACTCGAACGCAGCTGCAAGAATGTGAACATCAGATGGCAAAATTTATAAATCCAAGAATATCGCGAGTTCCGTCTAACAATGACGGAATGAATTTGTTTTAAGGCCACTCTGTCACAGAACAATGAATTTTCCTTCCTTTCAAGTTGCCGCCGCGGTCAGTGTATCACGGCGCTCTACTTAAAAAAAAAAAGGGTCGGCAGCGCATGAATATTTATAAAAAGATGTCACCAACACCTGATTTTGGCGCCCCCCTGAAGTTGTCGCCCGGGGCAAGAGCCCCGGTTTGACCCCCCCTAGATCCGGCACTGCTTGACTCCCCAGTTGGCCATCCACATTTCAGTCTTCTGTGGTTTGCTGAAGAAACTCCAGGAGACTGACAGGATGATTCCTTCAAAAGGTCATGGCCGAATTCGTTTCCGTTCCTCGCCCAGTCCTTTTCTGCCTCTAATGATGTAGATGTTGATGAGGCACAAGGCCACATATAAGGGAAAAAATACTTCATTGGTATGTACCTCATGTACACATTTTCTAAAATATTACTGTTGAAGGAACATGTATTGGTTTTCATTTGACTCTCCCTCGCACTAATGAAGTAAAATAGATTGAAATGTTGGTAGTTGCAAGCAAGTTATTAAGCAAGAAATATCGCTCATTTGCTGCAAAAATGACATAACTAAAAAATTAACTGTTTTGAGAAACAATTTTAGGATGAACCATTTTCGTATACTATAACTGATACTATACATTTTCCCCTCATTTATATTGTATTCTTTTAATAATACATGCAGCTAACTTACTTCCTAGTGAATGCATAAAGTTATTACACAATAAACATTTGAATTGGTACTCTTTTAAAATTGGCATTTTTTTTAGTTATGTCACTGTTGCAGCAAATGGCATAGGAATATATTAATACAGTATTATGAAAACTTGCCAGTAATTTTTATGTTTGTTGCTTCAGATTCTATTGTTGGCAGCAAATGTGTGTTTAAAATGGCCACTGACTGTACTACCAAGACCATTGCATTCAATAACTTTCATGATACATTATGTTTAAGGTACATTTCTTTTGCTTTAAAATTCAATTTTTCCTGGAACAGTATGTCCTAGGGTACTTGTGTACCAAAATTCAGATCAAATGTGCAATTAATTCTTGGTATGCCCTTATTGGACCACATTGCCAAATAATCCCTATTAACACATAGAAATGATTATTGTATATTATTGTAATAGTACCCTAACCTGTGAAAAAGTATAGAATTATATCCTTAAGCATAAACTTTGGTTAGGATTGGAGCTGTGATCACAACGAAAAATATTATTTCCATATCAGTTAACTATAGGTATCACATTTTTAAATGCTCATATGGAATAACAGCAAAATTCTATCAGGTTTTAATATCTATATGAAACATAAATACATTTACACTAAATTAAAAATCTCAATTTACTTACACTTATGGAAGTGTTAATGTGTGATGTAGTGTTTTGATTAACATAGTCAGTTTATTTTAATTTACTAAGTTTCTGAAAACTGAAATAAATAACTGAAGTCAAAAATAAAACAGAATTCAATTAGTAGTGATCTTTTATGAGTACTTTTTGAAAGGAGTGCGTATCTCAAATACGGAGTGATCTGTGGCACACATTTTGTACCCTCTCAATATGATTATAATTTAGATTCACTTCCTCGGTACATATAATTCATAAACTATTTTCATAGATTTTAGTTTGAGCCATAAGCTCTCAAAATTTGAAAAACACCATCCCAATTGCTTTGGTAGTTTTTGCATGATGCAATTTCAAACTCTCAGACACATGCAGCTCACTTAGACATTTATAATAGTATAGATTTTGCATTAAAAAACTGGTCATTAAATTGGTGATTGTTTACTTCTGAGGTTGTATTTTGGAGATAGTGTAGATCAGTGTTTCCCAACGTGGGGCCCACGCCCCATAGGGGGGCAATTTGGTTTTTTTTAGGGGGCAATTTAGAAATTGACTTGATACGACTTTACCGCTTTCTCTTCGGTTTATTTAAATGCAATGCTAGATATAGGTACAAAATATAGCAAAAAAGCAAATTCTTAAAACAGTGCTGTAAATAATTATTAGGTATAGTTTCGTTTGATGATAGCAAAATATTTTTTTAATTAAAAATTAGGTATGGGGGGCAATAAAATTTAAAAGTGGGACATGACCCAAAAAAGGTTGGGAAACACTGGTGTAGATATTATGGTGGTTGAATCACCTGTTACAGTAATGACATTCCATTTCTTTTCCGAAGTTTAGTTTGTTTTAGAAGCTCAGACAAAGGGCAAAGAAGCTGCATGGCAATATGCAGAAAACTGCATGATTAAATTACAGATTTTAGCAAAAGTTGTAGAATTTACTGCTTATCTTAAAACACAAATAGTGTATTAAAATCTGTGATTGCATTAACAGTTAGCATATCTTGAGATGACAATATCATTAAATAATTCTGACAACAGTTTATTCACTGATATGTGGTTCTTTGTTGACGAGCATTTTCTTACACGGTCCCCCAGTGTATATTTAAGTAGTGACCATGTCTTGTTGCTAATACCTCAACACTCTGTGATCCATCTGGATATCATTCCTTGGTGACAGTAAAGACATCAATCTTGCTTAGTGTTGTAACTCACTTACTGCTCAATGTTTTCTGATGGAGGTGAGTGGTCTTCTTAAGTGCTATTCTGTAATCATTGATTGTTGTACAAAATAATGTGAGAACTAGAGCCACATGCTATTTACTTGTTGATGTGTCTTCACTATTATGCTTCTAGTCTTCTATCAGAATAAAGTTCTAAAACTGCCCATTAAAAATAATTTTTCCATTAAAAAAATAAAAATAAAATTTATTTCCTATATTGTCAGCAAAAGACTTGGATGAATCTTGGCTAGTGACAAGAAATACCAGAGAGATAAGATTGTAAAAGTTTGTTCCTACTTGAAGTGTTTGCATGGTAAATTCATGTCTGTTACACTGTTATAAATCCTTTAGGTGTAAATCTGATTTGCACTGGGGAAGTTACCTGTGACTGTCAAAAAGTTTACTGCAAGGTACCATACAAACAGTCTCCCTGTGCACTTGTGTTTTTCACACATTACCATCGAGTATTGATGAAATAATGGATCCTCCAGATACACCTTGCAAAGGTATCCCCAAAAGAATGTCGTAGGGTAAAGATTATTTTATGCTAATTTGGGTGCAAAAAGCAATATCCTGAAAACTGTTTTTATTGACTTACCTGAGAAAAGTCATGGGATATCTCTCTAATGAATTGTGACTTCAGTGTGGCATGGAAATATCCAGGAGGAAACTGCAGCATCCTATAACTGTGTGGGTCTGGTTGGCTTTGGATCTAGTCCACAAACAATTCTGTTGAACATATATCCTTAATATGGTCCAACAGGTTCTCATATCCAGCACTCTAGATTATAGTCCAAAATACTCCTCAAACCAATCACACACTGTCTGGTGTCATCCTGAAATTTCCCACCATTATCAGGATATGTTAAGAACACAAAGGGCTGCACATGGCCAGCTGACCATAGTGATGTCTTGTCAAAGAACTCAAACGCTTCTAACCGCATAGGAGAAAGACAGAAGAGCATGTAGAGAAGCCAAATGAAAACCTTCCCAAGGGCAGAAAACTGACGATGATGTCAAAGAACTATTTAGTTTGGTGACCATTATGGAACTGCCACCAGCTTGTACAAACCCTTGGTGACAAGACAGATCATAGTCTTACAGACTTTGTGGTGCACCCAAATCTAACCATCAACTCATAGCAAGTGGAAACGTAAATAATGGCACCAAGCTACTTGGAGTCATCCAATGCATGTTTTTGCTATCCCAGGCAAGTGGTTGATGCTATGCTGTGAGTAAAGGCAACTGAGTAGTGTCTTCTATTATTAAATCCCATTGGTGTCAAATGTGTCTGTTCTGACAGAAATACATGTTTAGTGCATCACTCATTGAGTGGGACTGTCAGTTAACACAGTCTCATTCATGTGTTGGCTTGGACGCATCTGCTAATCTATCACAGGTCTCGATAACTCGGCAGATGTGGGCAGCAAATAAGCTGTCCTGTCTGTAAAATAATACCATCTATGTCATCTCGACACTATGCAGCATTGATTCAAATCTGCAAGTCACCTGAAATGCTTACAGATCATCGGGTATTTTTAAAGAAGCAGTCAGTCTTTACGGTTGGTGGCTGAATTCAACACTAACATCAGATAACTTCAGTTTCCCAAAACTCAAAAGAAAAGAAAATTGAAAGTGTTTCCAAAGAGCTACTGAAATAATCCAAACAAATCTTTCATAATAATCTGGGATTCATATATTCAAAACTACCATTTCTTTTTCAATTTAGCTCATCGAACAATATTTAAATTGAAATAAGATTATCAGAAAATTACACCGATAGGTACTCAAATATAAAACAAATTACTCCACCATAATTTTTTTTCTTTAAGATGCTTTCTCAATTATAAGATTCATAAAATATTCTCTGTATATTAACTAAGCACTCCTAAAATGTTCCTTATATGTATTCACATTTATTTCAATCCTTCTATAGGTCTCCCAGAAATAATTTCAAATGGTTGCACAATACTCATATTTAATACTTTAGCGTCACCCTCTATATCTAATGTTTCACACAAAATAACTCCTCTGACTATCTTCACTTAACTGAAAAACTAATATCACTTTCTTTAGTGATAATAAACAATGCAAAACTGTTATTTTCAAATATCACACAATCAGTCCATTTTTTGCCTAACTTCTCTACACAAATCTATCTCTCTAGACAATATACTAAGCCCTCACTAAATTTCCTGAAATACTTACAGCACCAAATAATCACTCAGGCAATCTTCTTTTACTGCCCATCAACTGTCGAACTGATTTCAGCTACAAAAAAAAAAAAAAAAAAAAAAAAAAAAAAAAAAAAAAAAAAAAAAAAAAATTCACTTCAGTAAAAACTGCAGGCCCATTTACTGCTCAACTCTCATGATTGTTACTCTGCGATGAAAAAACATCCATCTTGCCTGATCTATCCTACTTATAGGCTTCCCCAAATTCTGAGTATGGTGCAATCCAGCTAATGTATCCACAAAGTGCTGTTCTTCCACTAAGCATTGATGGGACTGAGCATGGTGGTGTAACGGTTAGCGTTCTAGCCTTGCATTTGGGAGGACGGCTGTTCGAATCCCGGTCCAGGCATCCAGATTTGGGTTTTCCATGGTTTCCCTAAATCACTCCAGGTGAATGCCGGGATGCTTCCTTCAAAAGGCCATGGCCGAATTCCTTCCCATTCCTTGCCCCCCCCCATCCTTTCCCGTCTCTAAAGAACTCGCTGTTAAGAGACGTTAAGCAGTTAACAAATAAAAATAGAACAATAAACAGCAGTTGTCCCAATATACTAACCTGTGACATTCCCATTTTCACTTCCATCTCTTTTGTTACTGAATTTTCCACCCGAACTCCTAGCTTTCTACTTTTCAAGAATTCCTGCAACCAGCAAATCACTTTTCCATCCTCTCAAATAGTTTTTATCTGATATACCACCTATCAAATGCTTTCAAGAGTTCCTATGCTAATCTATCAGCTTGGCCTCCCTTGTCCATTTCATCTGCAATATCTTGCAGACAGTCCACTAGCTGAGATTCACAGAAGTGCCCTTTCCTGTTTTGCAGACAATTTCCTTCCCTCACATATGTTCCTGATATGGTTGCTTACCAATCTTTAAGATGAACCATTTAAAGAGAGATACCTAATGATATCTAATGATGCATTCCAATTTCTGTATATATATGTGTGTGTGTGTGTGTGTGTGTGTGTGTGTGTGTGTGTGTGTGTGTGTGTTTGGTAAATCTAAGCTTACTTGATATGTCCAATCGTCTTCAAAAAAATATTGGAAAGGCCTAGTGTAATGGGCTATCCTCCTAACAGCTAGTAACTTTTCTGGTTTTATATATATGATTGGATATTTTACAGCTAGTTTTACTTTTTGTCTTAGGCTTTCTTGTCCTCTGTTTAAACTTAAATTGGCTCTTTTATCGTCCGAACTGGACTTTTTATTTCTTGCTCCATTGCCATTGTTCTCAGTGTAGTTACTTTAGTATCAGCATCGGTGAGCTACACATAAACTTAAATTTGCGAGTAGTCTGCAGCATGATCGAAGTGAGTGTTGTCTGCCTAAATTGAATGGAATTCCTTTCACAAATGTAAATACTAAATATGTATGGAAGGAGACTTTGCCGACATATAACTGCAATGCAGTTTTCATTGCACTAAATATGTAGTATATTAGATTTCTAATTTAGTTGTATTAACTTCCTAACAACTTTTGGGTGCTAATTAATTTTACAGGTGATACAATGAATAAAAATCATGATGTACATATATATATTGTAGAGTGCTGATTTTTATCAGTGGTTAATTTTGAAGTTAACCCAGTCTCTGTTTATCATAATAGGAACATTAAATTCAATCTTCATATGTGGATTCAAAATTGCCCAAGGAATATTTTCATTGACATTACAGTGTTAAGAATTATAATTAGAGAATTTATTAATTCTTAAGCTATTCTTAATAATCATTGACTTAGCTCTGTCTATCAACAAATGTAAATTACTATCATTCATCATTGCCCAACAGGAATGACTAACTACACCAAGTTTGCCCCAATTGCAGAGCAAAGAAACCACCATCACAGCCACCCAGACATTAACAAGGGCCTCCTGGTGCTGGCTGGCCTGCTGGTGTTCATCGTGCTTGAAAAGATGTTCACCTTTGTACCAGAGGATGGTGACGAGGAGGGAAAGGCCAAAAAGAAGAAGGCTGAGATGAAGACTGCTCGCCGTGTAGCATGCAGTGCTGAAGTCTGTATGCTTGAGAAGCGGCTCCGCAACCGACTGTCTAGGGGAACTAAGAAAAACAACAATGTTGATGATGATGTAGTCTTTACCTGTGCCAACATCTCCAGTGGTGTCTGCAAGCAGATTGAAGACATTGGAAATATGCTGTGTGCAGAACCCAAGAAACCTGAGGAGGCTGTCATTCATGTGAGTTATTTCCTCGATTAATTGTCTCCATATGCTATGCTGTTAACTGCCTCGTCATTGTTTTGTTACGTCTGAGAGTCACGTCGGCTTTCATCCGTCTCCCCCTCGAATTATCTTTTCCATGTTAGTCATTTTAACTTCATCTTTCTTTTGTAACAAAGAAAAGTTCTTGAAAATAATTGTGTTTTTGGTGGGTACTGTGTGTAGTTCTTATTGGAAGGTGTGTAGTTCTCTTTGGAGAAGATCCTTTTAACTGGATTGATCGTTCACCAGCAATGAATGAGGAATTAGCCTAATTATGATGCACGGCAATTCTCACTATCTTGTCCTGTGGTTCAAACGTGGCCTATTACCTTTTTTCAATCTGGCATGTAGGTTAATATTGCATATGGGAGTATATACTTATGTGAAAATATATTTTCTAAACTATGTAATCTCCCAACACAGATCATTATGACCATTTATGAGTATTGCTAATGATAGGAATTAATAACTTCCAGTGTGATGAAATCTTGTCTCTGAAGAAACAATTTCAGTCTTTACATTAATACAAATCTTCAACATTCTATATTTAGTTTATTAATAATATTTAAGTATGTATAAATATTATATGTGTAAAAATGTCAATACCTAATAAAAATATAACTTTTTGTTTTTGATTTATGAGTAGAAATACCTATTAAAATATACCTATTTGAGTTTGCATTCTGACTTGCCAAACCCGATTCCCCCCCCCCCCCCCTCCTTTTGCGAACTTAGCCTGTCGGTAAAAAAAAAAAAAAAAAAAAAAAAAAAAATTGCCAACCCCTGATCTTGCTCTACAAGTTGTGATGGATCTTTTTTGTCTTGATGTAATTCTGATACCTATTGACTTGTGTTGCTTCTTCTGCACTTGGCTGGGCTATCATAAATTCTTGCAATCTAAGTGGTCAATCTAGATACAAATTACAAGATGCTTGTATTGAAATGAAACAGTAGTTGCAATACACACATGAAAAGGGAAAAGATAACTAGTTGACTGACTGAAATATATGATCATGGCCGAAATGGGGTAGTGGGTATTGCTCACTGCTTCATCTCAGTATCAAGTGAGAGATAAAGACGATGAGCTTAACAACACAGTAACCATTGTTCAAGCATCATGTGCCAAGGATGCTCAAGTAAAATACCGATCTGTTACTGGTATGCACGACTTGTTCACATTAAAACGTTCCATTTCCTCTTTGCACTTTAAGCCACATGTTAGGGACCAAACTGAAATGTCGCAGTGACGGAGCGTGGCGGTGTAACGGCTAGCGTTCTGGCCTCGCATTCAGGAGGATGACAGTTCGAGTCCCCATCCGGGCATCAAGATTTGGGTTTTCCATGGTTTCCCAAATCACTTCAGGCAAATGACGGGATGCTTCCTTCAAAAGGCCATGGTCGAATTCCTTCCCATTCCTTGCCCCCATTCTTTCCCATCTCTAAAGGCCTCGCTGTTAGAGAGATGTTAAGCAGATAAAAGAGTTTAAGTGGAAGGATGCACAGGATTTGTGATCTGGGGAACACAGAATATTTAACACAAAAGCTGTCAATGGAGTTACTGGTATAAGATTTGTAATGGACAATAAGAGCAGTCTGGTGGCTCAGTGATTAAAGCATCTGACTGGAGATCAAAAGGTCCCCAGTTTGAATCCCTGTTTTGGTGGGAATTTTCATTGGCCCTCAACCCATCCTTCACCTCTGACACAGCTTGCTTTGTAAAGTGAAGTATGCCAAAATGCTTCCATGGTCCGGATTCCATGTTAAATTGTAGGTCCCCTATACCTGATAGAATTACGGGTTAGGCTAGGCAGGTACGATAGGGGCAGATTGCGCAGCCAATAATAAACACTGTCACCAGGTCATTACAACCACACAAGATTACCTTTAATGAACAAGAGAACAGGGAATCACGTGTGTTATTATGAGCAGTTTAGTGACAGGATTATTCTGATGAGGATAAAAACTAAGCTATGTTAGTACAAGTGTATATGCCCATGTCTCAGGAAGATGATGAAGAAATAGAGAAAATAAATGAACAAATTAAAGAATTAATCCAATATATAAAGGAAGAGGAAAATCAAATAATTATGGGTGATTGGAATGCAGTAGTGGGAGATGGAAAAGAGGGGAATACTGTGGAAATTTGTGGTCTAGATGAAAGAAATTAGTGAGGAAGCAGGGTGTTAGAATTTTGTGAAAAATATAACCTGTTAGTAGAGAACACCCTATTTAAGATTTGTGCAAGATGGAAATACACCTGTAAAAGTCCAGGGACAAAGGTAGATATCAACTAAATTATATCATAGTCAAACATAGATTCTAGAATCAAGTTACAGACTATAAAACGTACCCAGGGGATGACATTGACCACAATCTGATAGTTATGAAGTGCAGGCTGAAATTTAAAAAAAAAAAAAAAAAAATTAAAGAAGCAACACCAGCAGAACAGACCAGACGTGGACAATTTGAGACAATCTAACATGAGAGAAAAATATCCAAGGATGGTAGACATGTGTTTAAGAAACAGCCGTGAATAGGGTTCAGCTAACAGCGAATGCAATGAAAAGAGAAATAATCAAAGCTGATAAAGAAACATTAAGCTTTAGGAAGCAAGCCACCCAAAAAACCTTGGATCACAGAAGAAATTTTGGAGTTGATGGATCAGAGGAAAGGCACAAAAATGTTCAGGCTGAAGCAGGAAGAGAGCAGTGTGGACATTTTAGAAATCACATAAACAGGAAATAATAGTGGCTGCTAGAAAAGTACAAGGAAGTAGAAAAGGAAATAGTTGTGAGCAAAGAATATGTGGCCTATATGAAGATCAAACAAAATTTTGGAGAAATGAACAAAAGATGTATAAACATTAAAGCTGCTGATGGGAAGCCTCTTATAAACTGAGGTGGTAGGTAGGTTGGCAAGCATGTGGGCGCATGGTTACAATTGTCTCAGTCTTGTTTATTACAATAAATACCAAATACAATACAACCTTACACAACAATATCAACAACTTCAAACATAAGATTTCCACACTATATCATGTAATAAGTTTAATTACCAATCGGTTACTTAAAATTCTCCCAAGATATACGTATATTAAATAACAACAATACTAGTTGGCCTTAATGATCCATGATGGCCCCAGAGTCCAAGAATTTACACACTTAAATTTACTTATGTCTAAACAACAATTTAATAATGGTAGAATATCCGGTGCTATAAGTTCCTAAACAGGATTTCCAAAGATCGAGCTTCTCAAGGCACTTGTATCAGTTGAGCTCAACCAACGCTGGTCTGTTTTAATGTTTCAGCACCCCTCAAGGGTACAGACAAACATACATATACTGTTTCCCTCATGTGAAAAAACCGGCATTAGTGACATATTGTCCCACGCAAGCACGAACACCAAACAGAAAATCTCCAATTGCACCGAGGAAGCAGAAAATACAACGAAGTTGAATTGTCTGAATACCACAAACTCTCTAACAGTCTATCCACTCGTGGAACATGAAGGCACAGGTTGCTCCAGAAGGTGCCAAAGCGCACACCTTACGAGGACACCCCAAACTGCCATATAGTCTGGGCATGTGAGGCGACGACACAGTTTACGGCCACTCAGAACTGCTTGTCAGACCAGGCACTGTCAATAACCCCTCGTCGACGGCCAAGTATCACGTTGCTCCGCCTAACTGCTGACCGTGCATGGAGCACGTCGCCTTCTTCAACTGCCGCTTCCGACACGGCCACTTCCTCCTCAGACTGTTCACTTCCTAGCGGAGACTGACCGCAGAGACTGACCGCATTCCTGAGCCGGGTCGCCCCTTAAATCCTCTCTACAGACCGATAGAGGGCACTCACATTCACAGCGCTCTCTATCGGCCGGCGAAAGATGACAATCGCCACCAGATGGCCGGAACATGGCCGCCGCGCGCCCTAGCGGAGAAGTTAGCGATATGAAACAGCCGCCTAGCGACAGAGAGCCGCGCACGGCTCATAAACTGAGAAGACAATGGAAGGAATGTGTAGAGAAACCATATGAAGGGGATGTTTTCAATAAATTTATACTGGAAAAAGAAGGTGATGCGGAGGAGGACTTGGGAGGTACTTTACTATGGGTAAAATTCAATAGAGCTTCAAATGATTTGAACTCAAATAAGGCAGTTGAAACGATGAGATTCCTGCAGAAATACTGAGGAGAAGAAGGAATGCAAAGATTATTCAAACTGATTTTAATAAAAATATCATCTTCACACTTCCAAAGAAATCACAAGCTGACAAATGTGAGAATTATCGCACTATAAGTCTAACATCACATGCTTCAAAATTACTGTACGTGATATAATACAGAAGATTAAAAAGGGTAGTATAAGAGGCAGTAAGTGAAGGTTAGCTTGTGTGTAGGAAATACCATGGCACATGAGATGAAATTCTGGCTTTAAGATTTACTCTTGTAGGGCGGATCAAGAATAACAAAGATACTTTTATGGCATTTGTCATTTTAGAAAAAGCTTTTGATAATGTTAGGTTGGACAGGAGAAGGAGCCTTCTTGAAAATGAGAAATGTTGTAGTTTCATATATTAATCTAGGAATTGGGGGGGGGGAAATTTATAGCTCTGTTTGGAGCACACTTTATGGTAGTGAAGCAAGGATTTTAGGAATACCAGAAAGAATGAAAATTGAAGAGTTTGAAATGTGGTGCTGTAGAAGGAAGCTGAAGAGTAAATGGGGGGGGGGATACGAATTGAACAAGTTTTGGAAGTCTTAGGGGAGAAAAGAAGTTTGTGGAAGAGTCTTATAGAGAGAAGAGGCAGGAGGGTGGGACACATTTTAAACATGCAGAATTGGTTCATTTGTTAGCGGAAGGAACAGTCAACGGTTAGAACAGCAAAATTAGGCAAAGATTAGAATATATTAAGGAAATAATTGAAGACATAGGTTGTAAAGGGTATGTTGAGATGAACAGATCAGCACAAGTTTAGAGGAAATAAAGGATTGCATCAAATCAATTGAGAGACTGAAAGACTGCAAAAAAAAAGTTGCAATAGGCACTCTGCTCAGCAACTTCAATCGCACAAGCCTGACTCTTGGATAGAATCCTATACCCAAAGAAAGCCGTCTTCCACATTGGCTATTATGCGACAACAGCAGCTCTTATCTAATGTAGACACTACCTTTGGTCGATCTATAGTGTGTAGTTGTTACTTGATCAAACTTATTGGATGGGAGTTAATTGCCAGTCATGCTATGGTTTATGGAAATGAGAGTTGATGTGTTAACTTGACTGACAACCTTTCTCACCAGCTGGTTTCCAGTCCCTATCTCAAATTGTCAAAGACACTCATCACTGCCTCTGTGAGAAACTACATAAAAATTCGGCTTATGGCAGTCAAAATTATGAGTCAATGTTGTCAATTCAGATATACCATCAACTTCCCAATGCAATGAATGTAATTGCCCTTAGAACATTGAATACCTTGAGTATCTTCTGGCCCATCTGACAATATTTATGCTCTTGGAATGGGCATTCTAATACCTAGAGAGACGGAATGGCCATGGCTCTATCCCCATTTAAAAAAAAAAAAAAAAATTCTACAGTTGGTCAGACTTGGCCTATTATGTATGCCCATAGCACACACACACACACATACACACACACATGCATTCATTGTGCAAGTGTGTCTTTAGCATTTGCTTATTATGTTTCAGCCACCTTGATAACCAAATAACATTTTCAGGGGAGACCCCCCCCCCTCCCCCCTTTCCTTGGCTGACTACCCATCTTGGCTGGCCTTGACCAAGTAAATACATCACCTGACTTCAGAACCTGTTTCCTAGAAGCCCCATAGTAAAGTATGCAAAATTTTATTTGGTGGAAAGTTATTGGACAAATGCCTGCTTGCGCTGTATTCAAATTTTCGAAATGCATTGTTGTTTCATAAATGTGGGCCTATCTACATATTCAGGGCCACATTTAATCATAGGCTACCTAGGTCGTAGCCCAGGGGCCCACACCACAAAGGGGGGCTCGCACCACAAAGAGGGTACAGCCCTGGGCCCCTGCCTGGGTCAGCTGTAGAGCTAACAAAAAAGGTCGCCCATAAATTGTTACGGCCGAATTTCGAATTTAAAGATTCACAGCCAGAGGCAGCCCCCAATGGTGACCGGTCGGAGGATCCCACAAAGCCTAAATGCGGCCCTGTATTTATCTGTAACAGTCTAACATCCTCATTTCAATAATTTAAAAACCTGAAAATGACAAGTTTGTCTCCTAAACCCAACACCACCAATAATTGTAGGAACTGTCTGTGAGAGTATTGTTCAGCTTATAATATTTTATGTTGAAGATAACATAACATTCCTCATTTTATTCGCCACCTTATATCGCATAGATACCATCAATGTTGTAGAATGATTAATGATATATCACAACAGTGCTTACCTTACATTTAGATCTCCACAGGCTCATTCCAGATTATGTTAATTAAGGGGGGCATGTTTAAATTTCTAGAAGGATTTCCTGAATTCCATTAATTTTATCATAGATGCTTATTTCATTATAAATGTGTGTTAGAGTTGACCTTAATTAAACTACACAAAGATACTTACAAACTGTTTTTTGCTTCCAGGTGAGTGGATATCTAAATCTATTGGCAAATGCCTTTGACAACTTCACACATGGTCTTGCTGTGGGTGGCAGCTTCATGGTTTCATTTCCACATGGTGCTTTGACCACTTTTGCCATCTTACTGCACGAGATTCCACATGAAGTTGGTGATTTTGCCATTCTGTTACGTTCTGGATTCTCACGTTGGGATGCTGCAAAGGCTCAGGTGTACACTGCAGGTGCTGGTGTTGTCGGTTCCATGACTGCTA
This sequence comes from Vandiemenella viatica, assembly GCA_031002005.1. NCBI lineage: Eukaryota > Metazoa > Arthropoda > Insecta > Orthoptera > Morabidae > Vandiemenella > Vandiemenella viatica. The sequence continues at coordinate 118,425,185 of CM061920.1, forward strand.
TTGTGCTTAGTGGAGCTTCCACAACAGTTGGTATGTATCTCTGAACATATTTTTTTTCCTCCTTTACTAGAGTGATTACTGTAATTTTTAAGCAAGCCTAGTGTCTTCTATATCAACTTAACAGCAACTTATCAAACTGTTCTGATACAATGGTAACACAATCTATAAAGTTAGAGTGAGGGATTCTTATCTGCATCACAGATGCTCCATACAATATGGCCTTCTTTTTATTATGAATTGCATCCTGTGTTAGTTTCCTCTCTCAAGTTGTTTTTAGTACTTATTTTGAGTTTTGAGGAAATTCAACTGAGGTTAACTGGATTTCAGGTTTGTTTTAAGATTCTGCTGTGTACTGAATATTTTTTTAATTTAATTTCTTAATTTTTATACTTATTTTTCAGGTACACTGGTTTTCTTAGGTTTATCTAGAATATAAGTTTTTCATACATTTCCAGTGTTGATATGTGAATATGTCATAAATGTTTTATACAAGTATGAATTTTTTAATTCCATTACATTCATATATTTTATAGTGCTGACAGTTTACAGGGCTCCCATAGGAGACTTCAGTATATTTTATAATAAACTTGAAGCAGTTCTATTAAATTTATCACGAAATAAAAGGGAAATTATCCTCTGTGGAGACTTCAACAAAAATTTTGCTGTAGAATGTAACCAGACAGATTATCTTCTAGGAATGCTTAGATCATTCAATCTCTATCAAACTGTAAATTTCCCAACTAGAATATAAAATGATAGTAGTACCATTATTGATAACATTTTTGTAGAGCACAATAAATTAGAAATACATGGAACAGTTCCAATGGAATATGTTTTGTCAGACCATAATGCTCAAATAATTACTTTAGATGTTGTGGGAAATGAAAATAACAAAAAGAAAGGATTTGTCAAAGTTAGGCCATTAAAGAGCAATTCAATAAAAACATTAAATGATGAACATCTCATTGAGGACTGGAGCACTGTTTATAAATTAAAAGGGGTAAACAATAAATTCAATTACTTTCACCACAGGTTTTTGGAAATTTGCGAAAGGTGTCTCCCTACAAAACTAGCTCTAATTGGTCAAATATGGGTAAACAAAAATTGGATTACAGTTGGTATTAAAACATCTTGCAGACATAAAAGGGAATTGTATGTAAAAGTTAGGAATACTGATATGATTCTCAGACAACATTACAAAACTTACTGTAGGGTTTTAACCAAAGTAATAAAAGAAGCTAAACATTTGGCCATAAACGATGAGATTAGTAGTTCAGATAATAAGATACGAGGTGTGTCCAAAAAGAAACCGAACTTCTGCTGTAATTGCTTTATTGCTCATCATACTAACTTTTACACACTGTCCCCTTCAAAGTACTGTCCTTCACTATCAATACACCGTTGCCACCATTTTTTCAAGTTTTGGAATGCCTCCTGGAATGCAATTTCTCCGATGGCGCGCAGTTCTCTCATCGCATTGTCTTGAATTTCTTCTATGGTCTGGAAACGACATCCTTTCAAAGTGTTTTTCAGTTTTGGGAAGAGAAAAAAGTCTGCCGGAGCCAAGTCTGGAGAATAGGGTGGCTGAGACACAACGGGAGTGCGATGTTTTGCCAGATAATTCGTGACAAACAACGATGTGTGAGTGGGTGCGTTGTCATTCTGCAACATCCACGAATGATTCTCCCACAGTTCAGGCCTTTTCCTACGCACAGCATCTCTCAATCATGTCAGAATTTTCTGGTAGGCTTTCTTGTTTACCTCTTGACCACATGGTACAAATTCATGGTGCACAACTCCTTTGCAATTAAACACTACCATCATCACCTTGATGTTCGACCGAATCATCCGCATTTTCTTTGGTCGAAGAGATCCTTTCCCCACCCATTCTGAAGACTCTTCGTTTCTACATTGTACCCATAAACCCATGTTTCATCGCCTGTAATGATCTTGAGGAAGTTTTTGTCCTCATTTGCTTTTTGAAGCAACTCCTTAGAGATCCTAGCTCGATTCTCCTTCTGCTCGTCCGTCAACAAGCGCGGCACCAGTTTTGCACTGACACGATGCATTCCAAGTTTTTCTCAGGATGTGATTGCAAGAGCCTACACTTATGCCAACTTCTTCAGCAACCTCACAGGCAGTCAAACGGCGATTTTCACGAATCACAGTGCTAACCCTCTCAACATGGTGATCGTTTGTTGATGTGGAGGGTTGACCAGATTTTGGATCGTCGGTAACCGAACTCCTGCCCTCCTTAAAGTGCTTAAACCATTCATAGCACTGTGTTCGGCTCATGCAGTCATCCCCGTATACTTGTTTAAGCATTTGAAGTGTCTCGGTAAAATTTTGCCCAAGTTTAACACAAAATTTCACACAGACATGTTGCTCCTCCAATTCCTTCATTCTCGCTTTCTCACAAATCCAACGAGCACTCTGCACACGACCTCACTCAACCGGCTGTCCCTTGTAAACTAATACAGTGACAGTAGTGCGACAAGAGGCAATCTCTTGCCGAGAGATGTCACTAGTGTGCACGGAAGTCAGAGAATTTTATCTGCAGCCATTGGTGCGCTATTTAATTAGTTCGGTTCCTTTTTGTATACACCTCGTAAGAAGTGTTTGGAACATTATTAAAAGAGAAACAACTGTATCATCCCTTGAACATAGACCTATATCTTTAAGCATTAACAATAAACTTGTAAATGACCTCTCTTATGTAGGAAGTGCTTTTAATAACTTCTTAACAGTTGCTGAAAAAGTAAAAGGAAAATACATTGGGAATATGGATGCTATAGCAATACTTAAATCCTTGTCACCAAAAACAGCATCTATGTCTCTATTTACCACCTGTCAAAATGAAATTGAAAAAATTATTAAATCCCTCAAAAATAAAAAGTCATTTGGTTATGAGGTTTCAACCCATGGAGTGAAACAATGTAACATCAGCATTAGTAGGGTTATTAGTCATATTTGCAATAGTTCTTTCGAAGAAGGTATCTTCCCTGACACACTCAAGAAGTCAATAAACAAACTACTTTATAAGAAGGGTGATACCTCAAAGATTGAGAATTACAGACCCATAGCACTTCAGCATTTTCAAAAATCTTTGGAAAAGCAGTGTACAGAAGGGTGTATGCACATCTTCAAAAGATTGACCTGCTCAGTAAAGTATATTTTGGTTTTAGACAAGGTATTTCAACAGATTCAGCAAGTTTTGCTTTTATAAACAACATACTGGAATCAATGCATAAAAAATTAAATTCCCTAGGTATATTCTATGATCTTGCAAAGGCTTTTGACTGTGTTGACCATGAGATTCTACTAGGTAAATTAGACCACTATGGAGTTAGTGGTAAGCCAGGACTTTGGTTTAAATCATACCTGGAAAACAGAAAGCAATGTGTATTACTGAAAGGAGTTGGGTATAGTTAAATGTGGTGTGCCTCAGGGTTCAATTCTTGGCCCTTTACTGTTCTTACTCTATATAAATGATCTCCCACATATACTAGGTGATAAGGAACACATGGTGCTCTTTGCAGATGATTCTATCATATCGTTGAAAGACCCATCAGCACAAAACCTCGAAAACACAGTAAATGATCCTATAAAGAAAAATAACAGGTGGTTTAAAGCCAACAAACAAATACTCAATGTAGAAAAGACACAGTTACTTCAGTTTGTTACAAAAAATAAAACAAAGGACAGCTATAATGTGATATCAGAAGGAAAAGCAATCAATGAAAGCAGTTTCACAAAATTCCTGGGTGTGTATATAGATAACAAATTTAACTGGAAACAATATATTCAAAAACTGAATTCTGCAACATTTTCACTGAGGGTAATATCTAGAAACCAGAAAGTTAGTATATTTTGCATATTTTCACTCCCTGCTCACTAATGGCATCTCATTCTGGGGAAACTCGTCACAAGCACAGAGGGTATTTAAATTGCAAAAGCGTGCTGTAAGAACTATTTGTGGAGCAAGCCCACAGACGTTGTGCAGAAATCTATTTAAAAACCTAGAGTACTAACAATGCCAGCACAGTATGTATACTCCCTACTATCATTTGTAGTGGAAAATCCTGAACACTTTAAATCTTAATGCTGACGTACATAGGCATAATACTAGGAATAAATATAATATTCACAAGGATTATAAATCACTGTCAATTGTACAGAAAGGGATAACATTTACTGGAGCTTCCTTATTCAATGTCTTACCAATAGAAATTAAATGTGATCTACGAAAACCCAACTACTTTAAGTCCAAACTGAAAGAGTTTCTGATTCAGAACCCATTTTACTCTGTGAAAGAATTTTCTTCTTGGAATTTAGTAACTAAGAATGACTGATAAAATAGTATATATGGTGTATGGAAGGGGAAGGTGACAAATTTGTCCACAATTACTAAAATGATATATGGTTTTAATTTCTGTAGAAACCTTTAAAAAATTAAGTAATTACACTGTTTACAAAATTTCACTCGTATATAGGAGCTAACATAGGATAGCATGCACTCAAAAATTGCTCTTAAAAATTATCATACTAACAGGTTTTTAAGTAACTGACTGCTTATGAGTTGTTGATAATATAATTGATATTGTTAATAAGTGTGTGCACTGTTCCACATAAATAGTAACTAACATGATATAATATGTAGTCATAAATTACAGAGAAACTTATTATGGTAACTGGTTGGTAAGAAAATAACTGGTTATTAGATGCTGGTAATAAGTGTATACACAGTTCCATAAAATAAGTAGTAATTAACTCGGGATTGTATTTGTAGATTACAGGGGATATTGAATATACTAGTGGGTTGTAGCTAACTTGTTGTCAATATATAATAATACTAGCATTTGCCCGCTGCTTCACGCACTCGTGCCTTGGCAGGTGTGGAAATTATTTACCGATTTTATTCTCTTATCAGACATTAATGTGGAAAGGCATGAACTGTTAATATATTCTGAATAGTTTCGTTTGATTTCAGTTAATAAGTTAGGTTCGGTTTTCATACTGATGTCAGAGAGTTGTTTTATTCACATTTTAACGTGATGCAGTTGTTCAATAGTAGAAAAGGTTCCTGAAAAATTAACAGTAGTAATTCGTGGTTGTAATTATTGTGCGAAGTATAAACATTTATTGTTTAGAAAGGCTTTCACGCTTCAAACGACATTCTTTCTTCTGTGCGCTTTCAGAAGCTATGGATTTAGCGTATAGAACCCGGTTATAGAGCAATCGCTTTTCTCGGTGCAGGTTACTTTCATTTGCTCCAGCTATTTCATCTCGTTCTCTTTGACGTTGCAGACGATGTTGTCGGTCTATTTCACTCTCATTTAGCCGATTTCGGTGACATCTTTTAGCTGCAGAAGTTGACCCCGACAGATTAGATCTCTTTCGCAAGGGCATATCATAAACTTTTATACTTGCCCAACTCACAGCACTAACAATTAAAACGTTTTCACAGCTGCAATTATCACTATGCGTGAACTTTGGCTGCGAGTATATAGATGAGCATAAACTTGGTTACAATATAGAATATCGGTGGTAGTAATAAGTAATATTATTTTTGAAAGAAATATTTAACTCAGCTAAAACATAATATTTTTAAATGCTGATATGGAGGATTCCACGTTAACCGTGGTACCGAAAATTTAAATGGATATATAACAGTTGTAACGTTAAGAAAGCTGATATTATAATCATTATGTGTAATTTTTTTTTTGGCGATTTTATGTGTAAACTTTGCCTGGGATTATATAGCTAGGTATAAGCTTTGTTAAGGATGTATCTGTGGATATAATGAAAAATATTGTTTCCATGATACTTAACTAAAAAAAGTTTATTTTTAAATGTGGATACCGAGGATTGCAACATAACCGCGGTGCCATAAATTTATGTAAATATAGCAGTAATCTATGACTTAGTCCTCTTGGAAGTGAGCTGAAATATAAAAATTCGTTACGAATAATCACAGCATCTCAATTTTTCTGATTTATTTATTTTTTGTTGTTTTTTATTTTTTGTTGTTTGGATGTTGGTTTTATTTTATGTTGATACACGATCAATTATTCCTGCTTTAAAATAGAAATTTACCTGAATTGGAGCTACTCTTGATTTCAAATCGTCATATCATTACTGTCATTATTTCTGTCAGATATAATTAATCCAAAAATGTCGAGATGTGATCATGGTACAGTTTATGTAGTAACGTGCATGTAACTGAAACAATTATTTCTGTGAGGCAACATTATCGCAAGTTGTGAATCGCTTGAAATGCAACCTGACAGCTGATATGATGCTTTGTTATAGGCCTAAGAGACGATGCCTGCAGCTTTATAATCTACGCGGTGTAGCATTAGGATATGAAACATTTTTAATTTAAGTTTCTTTCAATATAGCCGTATTTTCTATGTAATTATTTCAGTCGCATGTAAGTGCCTGGCGAAACAACAGCCTGGACCAGATGACAATTGACTCGTTTTGTTTAGCATCAGGCATAATGGGTTTAGTTTTAAAATTTACGCGGTGTAGAATAGAATTTTAGGATGCCTAGTTATATTTGAAATAAAAATTCGTTACCAATAATCACAGCATCTCAATTTTTTCTGATTTATTTATTTTTTGCTGTTTGGATATTGGTTTTTATTTTATGTTGATTCACCATCAATTATTCCTGCTTTAAAATAGAAATTTACGTGACTTGGAGTTAATCTTGGTTTCAAATCGTCGTATCATTATTGTCATTATTTCAGTCAGATATAATTAATTCAAAAATGTCAAAATGGATCACGGTACATTATATGTACTAATGTGCATGTAACTCAAGCAATTATTTCTGAGTGGCAAAATTATCACAAGTTGTAAATCGATTGAAATGCAACCTGGACAGTGATGACAGCTGATATGCTTTGTTATAGGCCAAAAGGACGATGCTTTTAGCTTTATAATTTACGCGGTGTAGCATTAGGATATGAAATTTTTTTTATTTGAGTTTCTTTCAATATATCCGTATTTTCTATGTAATTATTTGAGTTGCATGTATCTGAATTTTCGGATGCCTAGTTATATTTGCACGTTATAGCCACGAGACATATTAATCGAATAAAGTACTTCCAAATATGTGCAATTCTGCACAAGTCATTATGAAAGAAGTATGTTTTATTACTTGCTGATATTTATAATAGCTGCTTTTCAGACATCGCTCTTCGAGAAAAAACTGAATGTCGTATTAAGTATTGGCTTATTGTGGCTGTATTGTACAGCATTCACATAGCAGTTTTGTTCCAGAGACAAACTGTATAACGGTCTACCAGAGACAATACATGACTTCAATATTTGTAATATAACTTTTTCGCAATTCAACAGACCTGTTACGATTCAAGTAAATGCTGATTATACTTGATTCATGTATTCTTTTTATTTTGAAGTACTGCGGTCCAGAAAAATGAATCGCAGAAGTAAAGAAAAAAAAAAAAAAAGGGGGGGGGAAATCCTAAATTTTGTCAGGTCTCTTTATGAAAGGAGTGACCGTCTGAATGTGTATAATTATCTGTGGTCTACAGTTTCACATTTCATTTCTGAAGTTTTTTACTGACTTGCTTCTTCCCATGGTACATATTAGTCGGCAGCTACTTCTGCAGATGTTGATCAGCAACATTAGCTTTAAAAATTTGGAAACACCATGCAAATTGATGCGGTAGTTTTTGCATTATTAGAGATCAAGCCTCACTACAAACACAGCTTGCTTACAGATTTATAATAGTATAGATTATCAATTATATAGTAATATTGACATTATTAATAAGTTTACGTAGTATTCCACATCCCCGAGATTATTCTCACATGGGATCAAAGTGAACATATCTATCTACCAGCTCACAAATTGCTCTGAAATTTCACTGTGTATATCCTCAACTGGGCATCTGTTTGATGCAAAGAAAACAGATAGGCATGAGTTTAAGCTTAGGTGATTAGGCAATTAATATATATTTATTCTAATTTTTTGATGCCTTTCAACGTGGCTGCACATGTTCAAAGTAGTACTACACTCGATTAGGGAGGTATAATGAACCTAGGTTCAAATTCCATTCACCATGTACCGGCCATCCTGATGGAAGTTTTTTGTAATCATGAATGCTGGGACAGTCCACAATCTCTGCATCATAAACTACAATTTTCACAAACCAAAATTCACTTATCACATACAACACAAGTTACATATTTCATAGTCAGATGCCAACATATCTGCCCTCTTCCCCATTTGAACTGTAATAGGCCTAGCAAGCAGGATATTTCTTTCAAAATAAGCACAGCCTCTCTCTGGAAGATGACCTGGAGGAAAACTCATGAAAGTGGAAGTGCTTATCTGAAAATGATCTTTTTTTTTTTTAACTGTATTACTATGAACTTTTATTTTCCAATTTTCAGAGGCAAGAACATCATGGATTCATCCTTTCACTGCAGGTGGTTTTCTTCACATTGCTCTGGTAACAGTGCTACCTGACTTATTGAAAGAAGAAAATCCGAAAGACTCCATAATGCAGCTTATATCACTTCTGTTTGGCATTGGAATCATGGCTCTTCTTGGAATTATTGTTGAAGAATGATTATAAACAAGAAGGAATTGCTTATTGAAAATGTTGATGTTGACAAACAGTCAGTTAACACACCTGGAGTCATTGATAAAATACAAAAATTATATCGATTGAAGTATAAGGATCGTACAGAAGCAGTTGAAATTTACACTTAAAATTTTATAGATAATTCAAAATTAGTCATGCACATGACTACTTCCTAAGTTACCAGGATAAATAACATACTTATGAATGAAATTAATGGCTAACTCTTAATGATTATTTTAACTCTGTTTGGTGAATTGTTCATGCAAAGAATAATGGGTATATTTTAGAATTTTTTTTAATATCGTGGAAGGTTATCTGATTGCACAAGCACTGTACTTTAAAATTTTAAGAACTATTTATTACAGATATTTTAGAATTTTTTTAACTCTTTTTTGTATCATTTAAATTTTTATGTATGTTATGTTGCATTGACATCACATGTCTTTTCCTTTATTGTTTTCCTTTTGAAATTATGATGTTGAGTTTAATTATTACAGTGGTGCAGAGTCATTCATTTTTCCTTTTGTTGAACTATTCTATTGTGCCATTAAACTTGTAAAACATTTGAAGATGGTGCTTTTTCATGGTGCAGTAAATATTTTGACAACACTGTTATGTACAGGAGAAATGTGATAACTTGACTTAAATATAGGTTGCTATTTTTCTGATGCTATCCAATTTTTGTCCTTATTACTGTTGAACATTGTCAGCTTGCTGCTACAACTGGCACTAATTTTAAGTTACTGTACATCAGTTATGTTCACAATACATTATTCATAACTAGTCATGGTAATATAGACTCATCAAATGAATAAAGCTTGGTGAGATTTTGTTTGTGGATACTTTGTTGATTTAATGACAGTGAGTTTAGTGGACATATAAATAAATATATGTGTATAATCAGAGAGAATGTAAATATATATATATATAACTACTTTTTTGTTCAGATTAACAGAATTTAAATATAAATTTTTAAGTGAAAATATGAAATGTCCATATAGTTTTATCATAATTGGGAAATGCAGTGAAATGCATGTGCCGAATAAATATTCAGTAATGTGTATACGTGCGTTCAACGAATTATACAGACACTTCTGTGTTTTGATTTCTTTAAATTTTGTTTAGAAATGCAAAATCTAATGTAAAAAAAAAAACCTTGAACATCAGTATTGCTGTGTTAACATCTAGTGTACCTGCTGTGTTACAAAGAATTATCAAAGTGAAAACTATATTTTACTGTATTCTGTTTATAGGATATATATATATAAAAAAATATTGTTTCATGTATCTGTTATTTATCAATGAATCTTCCTAGTAACTTATGATAGTGTCTGTTTCACCTATCATTTGGTTTTTGTGAGTAGGCCATTATGAAATAGGAATTGGGATTAACTAAAATATTTTATTCTTAATAGCCTGTAACAGCACAAAGTTAGTTTTCTTATTCAAAGCCTTTAATCACTTTCACATAACAGTTAGACATTGTGAATAAATTTTGGAAGGAGGCAGCAGAGCTGATGGTAATATAAATAAAACATGGGACTGAAAGTGAACTAGAGTGTTTAAAATGAATGGAAGCAGTCGAAGAGCTTTAAAATCTTTGTTAATGCAGTCCATCAGGATTGTGATGTAGAAAATCAGAAAATGGAACAGTCTAATTGGGAAATATTCCCGATATCTTGTGGTCAGGGACGGCCCTAGCAAATATTTCAGGTGGTGCGAGATCTCAATGTGGCGCCCCAAGTGTGCTATCGCTTATTCTTGATTAGGGTATCCAAACACGCTGAAGAAAAACATTCATTTTTTACATCCTATTAGTATTATAAATGTAAAACTTTGTTTGCTTGGATGTTTGTTACGGTTTCACGCCGAAGCAGCTAAACGGCTTAGGATAAAATATGGAATAATGTATCGGTTATCTACTTTCATCCGATCGAAAAAGTAGTTCCCCTGGGATTCGAATACGAATACGTATATGAATGCGTTAGGAATTCCACTCGAGCAAAGTCGCGGTCAGAAGATACTATTTTATGTTAATAACCAATTTTAATGCCCATCAAAAATGACGGGTATGATCTATGATGGTAACAGGAATTTATTCTGAAAAAGCTTGTAAGGAAAAACAAATAACTACAGTTTTAATGATACTTTTCGTGATATCAGTATCTTAAAGTGTTTAGATTAGGGACCATCCATAAATTACGTCACACCTTAAGGGGGGGGGGGGGGTCAGCAAAGTGTGACATCGTGTGACAAAAGGGAGGGGGGGGACGTGTCATAAACTTTGTGACATCACATGCATAATTTGTATCACTTTTCGGCTCGTGGCGGCTGCGCGAGTTCACACTGGCAGTACCTGCAGTGTCTCGTGTCGGCTCTCTTTGACATAAGCCGAAAGACCAATACCACCATTGAGGATTTAACAATTGCCACCGTCACCGTGATTTTGTCTGTGTTCAGTTGTTTATATAATTCAGTTAACACTTGCCTTTCGCTGAGTGATGGATGTGTTTTTCTAAGTCTTATTATTTTCTGATTTTCAGTTTATCTAACAAATTTATAATAAGTAAATTTGATTTGGGTATTCTTTACTGCAAACTATATGAAGCATACAGTGCAGCTTATGCTGATAAAAATAAACAAAATATACAAGATGAGGTTAACACCATATGGCGAAGTTTGAAAAGTAATGATAATGTTGAAGGTTAAGTGAATTAGAAAATGGGAGAGTTGCAAATGAGGTTGATGAAGAAGAAGTGACACATAGATTTAAATAAAAAATAATAAATCCTTATTTATCAAAACCATCAGAACAACTGGAGCCCATGAGCGTAAAAGTAAGTTCATGTTTTCTATCATTTTAATATTTCGTTCTCCCTCACTAAAAACATATTTAGTATTCCACGACAGATTGAAAAAGGGAATAATGCAACTGGTTTAATTACGTTGTTATTCATTACTTATAATTAGACCTATGATTTTAGACAAAACCCAATTTTGTTTCTGAATGAAATACAGTATCAAGGAATGGGCTCAAAAACCATGGACACATGATGATACAATTTTGTATCATTAATTCGATTTTTTATGTTTTTTTTTGTATTTTCTTAAATGTTTTATTTATTGTTGATATGATTTTTTTAATTAGAAATACATAAATCATTTTGGAAGTGCTGTTTTAATTTATAAATTTAAAATTGCAAAATATGTGATGTTACACCAGGGGAGGGGGGATCCCACAAATGTGACACCCTGTAACATGGAGGGAGGGGGGGGAGGCTTCCAAAAATAATGAAATTCGTGTGACGTAATTTGTGGATGGCCCCTTATCAGAGTATTTGGCTAGCATTTTTAAAAATAAATGTATATTACTTTAAATGACGGAAGGTATAATTTCACAAAAGGATAACTGTTATTTATTTGACAGATACATTTCGCGATTACATACATTTCGTGTAAACTTCCTCCGAGTTTTTAATAAACTTGTTTCTTATCTTATGCAAAAAAAATTCTTAGGTTATGTTTTAACCCAGTTCATATTATTGATACAGATAATACAACGTAAACATCAAATACCCTTCTCCTTACATGAATTTCTGCATCTAGTTGTAAATAAACAAAAAGCAACGTATAAATTTAATAATAATATTGTAACTTTGAAACATATGATTGTTTGTAATTTATATATTTCTTTTTAATCCCTGCTCTTCGTATATTTGTGCAGTTACTTCCACAACAGACAATTACCTTTTATCTGGCATCGCAATTACACTTTAAGACTACAGGTGCTAGAAAAATGAAATAAAAATATTTATTTGAAACTTACACTTCCTTTTAACAGCATAAGCGCAAATAAAGTCGGTACAGTTATTCAATTTTGATGATTAGCCAAACAGTGCTGTAGTGGCAGGTAGTGTAACTAACACTTCGGCTATTATCGAGATTCGTCGAACATTTCGTTGCTAGCAGCAGTCGAGTAAGGAAGTGAGTGGTGTTTACCTCTTAGAGTGGTCGTCTCGGGAAGTAGACAGCGTTTACGGTTACGGGTATGTGTGTCACCTAAACGGGATCGTCGTATTCCGGTGCTCAACAACAGTGTTAATGGTGGTTGAGTGATACCTACGGGACGTCATTTTAGTGAACAATTGGACAACTGTTTTACTGTACTTCGATGGAAGAAATTAGCTCCTGGTAATACATCGTAGGCTAAGCGCTTTTCGTCGACCCCTTCGATTCTCGAGGGCAAGAGGAAATAGCAGAGGCCAGCAATGGATCCAACCCGAGGAAGGAAGAGGATAATACTCCAATATTAGTGTATCAATGTGACCAAGATATGTCGGAGACAGTCAAGAAGAAATTAATAACAAGCCACAATGACATAGAGGAAGAAGAAAAGTACAACCTGAAAAAAAACGCAAAGCAGTTGACAAGAGATTTATCATGAGAGAAAAAGGAGAAGAACCAATGATCACTGACTTGACTCCCTGTAAAAACAAGGAATTAAGGGAGCGTGCACAAACTACGTGGCTCCGTCCATAAAGGGGGGGGGGGGGGGGACTGGAAGGCTACGTGGGCTACGTGGGAGGAGGGGGTGATTCCGAGCGAGGCCACGTAGCTTTCCTTTCATAACATTTTAACAGTTAAAATGAGGTACAGAACACACCACAGCATGTGAATATTTATTACCCTCAATTAATTATCTCTGTACGTAATTTACAATAGTCTGACAAGAGAAAACAGCACAAAATGTCTTCTGCAATCGAAAGGAAAAAAGCTACGTGGGGTGGGGGGGGGTTGTAGAGGCAAAAGCCACGTAGGACTACGTGGGAGGGAGGGGAGGGGCGGGGGAGGGGGTTCACAAGGGAGGCCAAAATGGAGCTACGTGGTTTATGCACGCTCCCTAACCTGCAACCAGGTACCCAGTGCACAAATAATTCCTAATATACAAACAGAAGATGGAGACCATCAGAGCAGCGCCATGGCGAATCTCATAGCAACATGTCATGCAAGTCATGATAGAGATTTAGAAACCAAGCTAAAGCATGTCATGGCGGTGCAGCGAAAGAGGCTATATAATGATCAGGCGGAGGGCCCCTATGTGGTAATAATTGAAAGCGCATCTGATGGATCTACTCTGCACCCCATTCAGCTGGGCAAAGTCTTCTAAAACAAGGTTGGTGGTCTTAAATGCCTCAATTGTCAAATAAAACACAGCCAACCTGTTGCAATATTCATTGAATTTATTGTTTACCGGTTTCGACCCGTCTTAAGGGAGTCTTCCTTCAGAACTTGTTAAAAAGTATTACATAAATCTAAAAACTCTTCTCAATAAAATAGTACATTTTGCACTAAAGTCACACATTAAAATATATTTTATAGCTATCCATCCGGCAGCCGATGTGTTTCACAGTGCCAGCGTCACATCTAACCTGGGCGGCAGCTTACTGCCGACTAACCTGTACGTTTAAATGTGTGACTTTAGTACAAAATGTACTATTTTATTGAGAAGAGTTTTTAGATTTATGTAATACTTTTAACAAGTTCTGAAGAAGACTCCCTTAAGGCGGGTCATAACCGGTAAACAATAAATTCAATGAATATTGCAACAGGTTGGCTGTGTTTCATTTTACAATTGAAGAAATACCGTTGCTGTTGATGCTGCCATGCTCAAGATTTTAAACACCTCAACCAGTTAGGGAAAAACCATATGTCAATGGAATTTATAAACGCTATCTCCGCCAATGGTTTCGTGGATAATAAGATGTTTCTCCAATCCCTGGGGTTGACAGCTTACATTCCAGCCGGCCGTGTTGTACGAAAGGGCGTTATCAAATTTGTTCCGACGGATCTTACAGAAGAAGAGATAAAAATAAATGCCATATCATCCGCGCCGATCGTCGATATCCGACGATTTAGTAAGAAAATATCCAAGGAAGGACAGAAATCCAGCCTCTGCAGACTGTTCTTGTAACTTTTGACAGTCAATACCTGCCTGACGAGATAGAATTATTTTACCTGAAATTCAAAGTATCCCCTTACATTTTCCCGGTGATGCAGTGTTTTAAATGTTATAGATATGGTCACGTATCCAAAGTTTGCAGAGCAAGGAAAGATGCCTTAAGTGCGGAGAGGAGCACAATGTTTCCAGTTGTACAAATGATCTTAGCAAATGCTCAAACTGCGGTGGAGAACACAAAGCTAACGACAGGAGCTGCCCGGAGTGCAAACGGCAGGAAGAGATCAAGACCAAAATGGCGAGCGGGAACAGGACAACCTTTCCCCAAAGTTATGAGTACAGATCAACTGACTTCCCTCTTATCCGGGGCAAGAGTTTCAGTGCAGTGACGATGCAGCAAAGGATGAACCAAACCAGAGAGAGCCATCCTAAAGAATCCATTGCCATCCAAACTGAGGAACCTACCAACAAAGAGATAATCAGCAGAGGGTTAGGAGGAGACATTATGAATTTAGTAGTTAAGGTTCTATCTCAACAGATGAAAGGCAAGATAACAGTGGCTGCTGTGAAGAAAATCCAAGAGAAAGCAGGTAGATGTTATGCCCAAGAGATAAAGGAAATGGGACTAAGCAGAGCCACCTCGGAGGCAGTAAATATATTAATCAAGGATGGCTAGGAGAACTCAACTTACAGTTTTGCAATGGAACGCTCGAAGCCTGCTATCAAAGTGGATGGATTTTCAAAGAATAATCACAGAGCGTAAGGCCGACGTAGTCCTCATCTCTGAAACATGGTTGCGCAATTCATACAACTTCAATATCTTCAGGAAAGACAGAGAGGATGGGTATGGCAGCGTTGCCATCATGATAAGAAAGAACATAAAGGCTTCTTCTCAACAAATTACATCACCCAATGATAACGTGGAGATTTTTTGCAATCAATCTCGGAACAGGGAGATCATGCAAGTCAGTTGTCATGTTATATAAGCCGCCTCATGTCAATGTGAGGCAGGAGGAATGGGCCGAACTCTTCAACCAATTGTCGCAGGGCTTTTTGGTCGGAGGTGACTTTAACGCCCATCATCCCCTATGGCAGGGAAGCCGGGCAGACCACCAGGGAGAAGAGCTGGCCCTAGCCATTTCGGAATCCTCCTTCGTCGTACTCAACAACGAATGTGAGACGAGACTCTGTCACCTGTTACAAAACAATACCTCGCCGGACGTTTCGTTAGTAACTGAGGATCTTGTTCACAGAACCAAATGGGAAATCCTTCGTGACACAGTTGGAAGCGATCACTTCGTCATCAAATTAAGCTTTGATACCCATATAGAGCAGCCAAGCACTTACATATTCAGACAATGGTATTGCAAGATATCAAAAAGAAATTATGGAGAAACTGCCTCAATATGATGCACAATCAAGAGAAATACAAGAAAGATACAACAAAACGGAGGAAATAATACTCTCAGCTGCCCAAAAAGCAATTCCCGCTCGCAACATAAGACAGAAAAGGCAGCATACCAGGAAAATTTGGTGGAACCGTGAGTGCTCAAGAGCTGTTGCCTTTCGAAGATTAGCCACAAAAATATACATGCGCGACGCAACCTTGGAAAACTTCATTCAACTTAAAGGACTGCGGAAGCGAGAAGAGCGATAAGGAGAGCTAAGCGAGAGGGATGGGAAAATCTATGCTCCAGTCTCAAATATTGTACTCCTACCCAAGTGGTTTGGAGGAAACTACGATGGTTCAAAGGCGATAGAATGGATTACCATTGGATCACGGCCGACAGAGACACTGCAGAACAATTCTTGACTGCCTTCTCTCCCGCTTTTGTATCAACAGAGGACATAACTAACCTTTACAACGACTCAGTAGGTTCCCACTTCGGTAATGATGAAAATATATTTCAACTGTCGGAACTAGAATGGTCTCTGAAAAGAGATGACACCTCCCCAGGCATGGACGCAATCACATATTCTATGATCAGGAACCTAGCGGCAGAAGCAAAGCAGGAACTGGTTAACCTATTCAGTGATATGGTTAAAGCAAACGTTGTCCCTGAACAATGGAGGAAGGTCCTTATCATACCTGTGGCGAAGCCACACAGACGAAAGGATGAGATAACATCCTACAGGCCGATCTCTCTCGTATCTTGTATGGCCAAGGTGATGTGCATAATGATAAAGAATAGAATAGAATGGTATCTCGAACGGAACAACATTCTTGATAGGCATACTATGGGTTTCCGAAAGGGTTGCAACACCACGGACAATATAAGTACCCTAGGTACGGACATTCAACTATCCTATGTTAGAAAAAATTATCTCATTGCAGCATTTCTGGACATTAAGGACGCCTGCAGCAATATCCAAATCAATCTATTACGGGACATCATGATCAACTATGGCTTCTCCAGTAATCTGAGTCGATGGTGCCACAACTATCTGCAATGCAGGGTGAATCATATCTTCACCAGTGCAGGGGAAAAGATCTGCAGACAAGTCTGCCAGGGACTCCTACAAGGAGACCCCATGAGCCCTGCTCTATTAAACATGTACACAGCAAGAATTTAAGTGCCCTGGTCTCCTTTCTACAGTACGCAGATGATTTCGTCGTGTACAGCTCCCACCCTAATAAGGAAAGAGCAAGGAAACTGCTTGAAGAAGAACTTAAGGATTTCAAGGAACAGCTATTAGAAAGAGGTCTCGACATTTCGGCGGAAAAAACCAAAATATGTGTCTCTACCCAAAGACATTACCAGGAAGATGACTTCACAATAACTTTAAGTGGAAACCAGATAAAGGTGGTTAAGGAAGTGAAATTTTTGGGCATGTGGTTGGACACCCAACTATCGTGGAAGAAACATATCGAAGAACTTAAGTACTCGTCTTCGAAACGCCTGAACTGCCTAAAGACACTGGCTGCACCAACGTGGGGTGCGGACCCAGGAATACTTGGATCCGTCTATTGAAATGTACTAAGAAGCAGAATAGAGTATGGTAGTTTCCTATACCAATCGGCATCGAAGTCAAATTTGGTCAAAGTGGACTGTATTCAAGCTGCAGCCCTACGAGTAGTTGGTGGTTTCCTCAAAACTACTCCCGTTGCTGCGATGGAGGTAGAAACAGCAACTCCTCCATTGGACTTAAGAAGAAAGAAAGTGGGAATGAATTTTTGGTTAAGAGTTTGTTCCACCAAACGCCATCCACTAATAAGAAAAGTGCAGCTTCTTGCTCATGAGCATTCTCGCAACCTATCTAAGTATCGCAAAACACCTTCACTTGTGAATCTCTTTCAAACAACAGCTCAGTGGGCCATCTACAGTTCAGATATTAATGGCTTCTACAGTGAGGAAGAACTATGGCAACGGTCAGATTTATCCCCTCTAGTCCACATTTACATTATGACAGACCGTTTAGTGAAAAAAGATCACAGTGAGGAGGAACTGAAGTGCCTCACACTGGAAGCACTGAACTCGAGATGGAAGGCGTGGCACAAAATTTTTACAGACGGTTCAAAGGAGAAAGGAAAGGCTTCCGCTGCTGCATTTGTAGACCCTGGTCGCTGCGTTCACGAAGCTTACAGGTTACAAAGCCAGTTTTCGACATTCTCCTCAGAGCTTTATGCCATTCTAAAAGCTCTGCAATACATTCACTCGACAGCTCAGTCAAATATAGTGATTTGCACAGATTCTAGAAGTGCCCTACAGGCAATAATGGAAGTATCAAAAGGAAGATGCCGGAACTATTTAGTCTATAACATAGCCAGGGAACTTCAGAAGTTATCGGTGGAAGGAATATAAGTGCAGTTCCAGTGGATACCGAGCCATGTTGGGGTGTCCGGAAATGAGGTAGCAGACGAAACAGCACGTCGCCACCTTACTGTGGCAGAAACAGAAAAAGTTTCGGTATCCTACACAGACTTCAAGGCCATTGTTACCAACATTGTGAAGACTGAATAGATGGCGTGCCGACTGCCAGGGAAAGGGTCTTTGGTATCGAGCCTTCTGTAACAACGTAGTAAGCAAGCCATGGTACGCTCAACTAGAACTGAACAGGAAAGAAATTACGTTAATGAACAGACTTAGGGCAGGTCACACTTTATTACGAGACAAAAAATACGTCATGCGGTTAGTGGATTTGCCGATGTGCCCATCGTGTGATTCTATCGAGTATATTTATCACTTCATGCTGAGCTGCAAGCAACATCAATCAGCGAGAAAACACCTTCTAGAAGACGGCCTGAATATAACTGATATAATTTCTCTGATGCACTCTCAGTCCCGAGCAAGAAATCGGTCAAGATAATTTCCCTGTATGTCGAATGTAATAAAGGTGTAATGTAAAATTCTTTGGAATATATTTTATGAGGTTACTGGCTGTATTAGCCTTATGGCTAAAGCCATAAATAAATAAAAATTCGTCAAATGTTGCCGACCATGGAGGCGAAACGCACAGTCTCCAGACAACGCATTTGATTAAAGAGGACTAGCTTCGAACCCGTCAAAAATGACGGTTTAAACGCCATAATCTGGCAATTCTTTTTTTTGGGGGGGGGGGGCAGTTGGTTAACTATACGGAATTTTTATTGCTTAATGCTAGTGGCCTTGATTTTGTAATGTTCTACATATTTGATTTGCTGTTCACATAGCAATACAGTAGTAACTTCTACTGAATTAATGACGACGGAAGTATAGAACCAATAAAATTAAAAACAAATTAGGAATCCGAAAACGTTTGCTATCCATGTAGTATCAGTTTTATTCCTGGTCCAGGCACAATTCAGCACGATGCGTATGGAACATACCTTCAGTAACATGGCGCTTATGGGGTACACAATTATTTCATCACGCATACGTCATATTCACATTGTTTTTAATATATATATGTTTTTTTTAAAACAGCCAAATGATGAAATAAAATCATAACTAAAAGGCCTATATTGCCACCTTCCTCGCTTTTGCCCTTGGGCAATATTATTTTCTATAGATAAAATTGCAAGACCTGACGGTCTATCATGAGTCTGAGTTTACCTTAATTAAGCTTTGATAAGTTTTAATTTACTGAAATTTCGTTCTCCTTTAGTGACAAGTACGGTTAAAAAATTCGAAGTGCTGTCCACACATTCGGAAATATATCCTGTCAACCACTTTGTTTCATAAGTTGAACTTTTATTGCTTCTGCTCATTCAAGCCCCATCAACAACAGTTTCAGTTAGAAACTTCCGCAACCAATTCACAACCATATGTCGCATTTTTCTCCGTCAGTTAAACTTATTTCTAAATCATCACAGAATTATTCCAATTCTGACTTTTCAGGAATTGTTTCGATAATGTGTAAGAACGATGCAGTATCATTAAATTTTGATAGATGCGTAAATTGGGTGACCAACTCATTCTCAGTTGTATTGATCATATGCTAAAACATGTTCATTGTAAACAATTCTCTTGGATCTGTTGCTATCTTATCTACGGCCTCATACTAAAAACAATCTTTGCTTTCTTCGGGATCTGATAAGCTTAGTAACAGGATCTATACCTGTCGGAGAAGCAGTTTATCTAGCTGTTGTCAGAGCAGACGAATCACCCCGGTACTCTTTCTCAAATTCCGAGCCGTTTTCCAAGAATTATGAAGCTTTTCATAAATCCACTTTCAGTCTACTTACAATATTTACTTGAGGCAATGTATTATTCCAAGTCACCATTATAACTATGAACTCAAACTGCTCCATCATCTGACTCTGGGACAGTGCCTCCATTGCTCCAACTGAATAACTCGTTTTCAGAGAAGTGTTGCGAAGGAATAGTGGCAGGGCCGTAGCTAGGGGGGGGGGGGGGGCATTGTGGGGCAATGCCCTACCTTAAAATTCCAATGCCCTACCTTAAAAGATACCATCAACTAAGCTAATATGTTATTTACCTAAACTGTTTGTTCATAGTATGAAATGATGGGAAAAAAATAATTTACTACTAACATAGTAAACATGTAAACAATTCTGAATTAACTACAGTTCGTCACTATCATATATACCAATTCTTTATTCTGCTCACAGATGCCATTTGAAGTATATATTGTCTATGATGTTCGTTAGTGTACTATAGGTAAAATTTTCAGGCAGTTATTGACAATTTTTTATTTATTATTTTTGCTGTGAACTGAAGAACAATTGATTTTGCGATGAGTATACGGGCTTTCTTTAGCAAAAAATGAAGAGTTGAAGAGGAAATTAACCAAGAAGGACCTCTTTCCTCAAAATAGTTGGAAGCACAAAATGAAATTACCACTCCTAGTCCTATGGAAACAGGTTTGGAGAAACATGTTGGTAATGTTAGCTGTAGTATTTCCTCTGACATTGCACAAATCGGAGAACGGACAAAGCAAGTTAATTTAGATGTACATCTAACATAAAATAACAGGACCTTTGTAGTGGTTGTAGGATTCAGTCGAGAAAGATGCTGCTTTTTGCTACTCTTGCCAGAAATTATTATGGAAGCAAACAGACTTTATACACTTGCGCAGAATTCAGAAACTTGAAAAATTTCACTGATAACAATCCATATCTCATACGCAAGCCATGGCGATGGGGGGAAAAATTCATATAATATCTACAACTAGCAGTGATGAAACGTTAATACGTCGAAACGGATTTAAAAAAAAAAAAAGGTCTTATATGAAGTCTATTATTGAAGTAATAGACTTTCTAGTAGTTAATGAATTGGCTTTGCGTGGAAATTATATTTTGGAGGAAGAAAAGAACAAGTATCTATTAGTATAATAGACAAGATGTAGCGGTGTCGCACCTACGTCATGTCACGCGGTGACGTCAAACTATGACGTTGCCTATGACGTCACGCTTTCACGTTGCCTATGACGTCACGCTTTACGATATTATTTGTGGGAGTGCGCGTTATTTAATATCATTTCCAAGCAACAGTGAATAAATTAACTCACAGAACACTGAAATAAAGTATGTATTGCGTTAAAATCGATATATCAATCATTAGATGCTTATATTTACGTAATATTCTTTTGATATATTGAAGTATTCCTTAAATTCTTTGTTCATAGATATTGTAAGATAAAAGCTTTGTATTTCGAGCATCAATGCTGAGAAAAATTTGGTTAAAGTATTACTTAAGATGGATCAGAATTACAACTGGCATTTGACGCTACGGCAGAGGGCATGAATAATTTAGCTTTTTTTCAAAATAATTTAAACTGTATCCTATTATTGAAATGATTAATTCGTTTGAACCGAAATAGTTGCCCACTCATATCGAATTGTGCAGCCTCCACTACAATTAATAATGTAAGTTTATCAGATTTATTTTAATCTTCTTTGATTTCACTGAGTAAAATTACTGAGGTTATTACGTATTTCCGCAATGTGTAACTATGACAGCTATTCGAACGTTGTAATATCTGTCAGAATCACGTTGCAGATTTTTGGTTTATTACCTTTTTTTTGTTGAATGTTTTTGATGAAATTTATGTTGTTGCGTAATGTATCTCATCAATGAATTGTCGTTTAGGTCGGAAGCTTTCATTTTGTAGCGGCAGTATTACCCGAGATTGTGGTTAGGTTGAAATCCAGCCTGGACAAAAATAAATAAAGAACCTTATCACAGCAATAGTATGTTGAATTTAGCTATTATCAGTTATTTAAGCAGGTTTCATAAGCACTATGTCACGTTTTGATGTCATGAATCACGATGTAAACTACTCCCGTATGTGGTTAGTTTTAAAATGCAACCTGGACCAGGATAGCAACCGAAACCTTTTGTCATAGCGCCAGGCAATAGGAATTGCATTTATTTTATAACAATTCAATTTATTTCAACAATTGCTAAGAAAGGAATTGCTACAATACTGAAAGAAAAGTATGAATTTTGTTTAAATTGTCATATTGATTATTAGTTGCTTTTTTTTAGTGATATGATTACTTGGTTTGAATGAAAGAAGTTCCAAATTTTTTGCGATCTATGCAACCTAAACCACAATTGAAACTAATATTACATGACGTAAGAAATTAAGATTTATTTTTAGCATCCTTCGTTTTCACTGGGGTCATTATTTCAGCCGAATGTAAGCTGTACCAGGCGTTAAAACATCCATCTTCATCGTAGACAATAAGAAAGTTGTAAGAAACTGAAGATTTTGGATCAAGTTTGTATCGCATGATGCATGATTGGTATAGATGCATCATGACATTGACATGCGATTCAGGGAATGTATAAATTCGCGTGTGAATGAAACTTTGATTTTCTACCAGCTATATTGGCGAAGATTGTAGTTATGCTGAAACGCAACCTGGACGAAATTGACAACTGAAACTTTTTGCTAGATCACAAGGGACGAGAAATTACAGCATAGTGAGATTTATTTTATAAAATTTCTATGTAGGTAAACAACCAAAATGAAATCAATTGCCAGCACAGTACGTTAAACCCGTCATTTTTGACGGGTTTTTTGGCTAGTTATTTCATAATTTGTTTGAATACACATGCATGAAACATACGAATTTGAAGGAGGCTATCAGTCATATAAAACAAACTGCAACATATCATTCACCCGAAATTCAAAATCAAATAATTCAAGCAATGGTTCAAGCAGCGCGAAGTTCGATTCTTAAAGATATTGAGGAATCTGACGTGAACTGGTTTACTCTAATGGAAGATGGGACGAGAGACAAAAATAACAGGGAATATATTGTAATAGCAATTTGTCAATGACTCGTTGCTGGCAGTTACAAATATTGAAAACCTTGATGCAGCTACTTTCACCGAATTAACGTTTAATACGCTTATGGAAAATAAGTTTGACCTCTCTGGTATGCTATGATAGCACAAGTGTAATGTTTTGGAAAGTTTCAGAAGTTGCAAACAGAAAATAAATTTGGCCAAAAAATTCCTCACGTCCACTGCTACAACCATCTCTTGCATTTTATAGACACCAGGACAATCTCGGAAAAGACTTTCATTCGACTTTTTTTTTTTTTCAATGCACCATGTTACATGAATTCTTTCACCATGGCAAAACAGCTGCCTCATATGGTGGAAAAAGGATTGGCTGGCTCCTCGAACAGCGTTGGTCAGGACACTTGGCAGTTACAAAAGTTGTAAACAATAATTATTAATCAATTTTGACGACATAAGATAAAATTAAAAAAGACAGATTGAATGGTGATGATATCGCTAAGAGTGTTGGCATTAAAAGTCATACTCAACTTGGAATTCTGAATGGCCATGGTTGTGGATGAAAAAAATCTTATTCATGCTTCGGCCTGCAGACGCAGCTTTACGAGCCCAAAGCGCAGGATTGAAAGACGCCATAACATTAGTAAAGTGCGTCCAAAATAAAATAAAAAAACTGACTAAGATCAGATGAAATACATCAAATTTTGGAAGAAGCTAATTCTATGACAAGTCGCAATTCTGAAAATAGAACCCAGATCCAGAACAGGCTCAAGAGGAAAATCAAATCAGATGGATCATTACTTGATGATGGCTCTTCCTACAAAATATAGAAGACCAGGATGCTCAGCCATTTAAATTTGATTATTTTGAAACATTGGACATACTAATTGCTGAATTACCAAGAAGGGGACAGGTTGCGTGAGCACATCCGCAATTATAGATCCAACAACATCGATAAACCCGCCATAACACGGCATGCAGCTGAAACTAATCATGCCATAAACTTCGAAAACACCATCCTTATAGTGAGCGAAGATAAATGGTGACCAAAGAGTGTCAGGGAGGGGCTGGAAATTGCCAAACGCCCAAAAAACATAAACGAAGACAACGGGCTTAAATTACCTGACGCCTGACTGTCGCTAGTGTAGACAGAGTAGGTCACGTGTCACCTCCCTCCAGACCGCGCCGCGCCCTACCAGGCCAACGAAACACATGACGGTCGCATATTCTCATTGGCGGGGTAGCCTGAACGCTCTAGACGGGTCACGGATCGACTATATAACAACACTACACACTGACTGAAGAGGAGGAACACACAACAGTTCAACCTGGATTCCTTCGTTTTCTTCAAGAATCCGCCTACCGGATTACGCTTACTACTGGACTACACTTCTAGGTTTATCTCTTTGATACTTCACCTGCTAATTTATGGATATCACCTGATTGCCCCTGGACTTCGACTATCAGCTTCTGGAACTCACCTACCTGCCTTCGGACTATGGCTGCCTGCCTGCTTTCGGATTACGCCTGTCTGCCTACTTTCGAAATACACATATATGCCTGCCTTCGGACTACGCCTGTCTGCCAGCTCCGGGACTACGCCTGCTCTGCCTGCCTGCTCTGGGACTACGCCTGCTCTGCCTGCTATCGTATTACGCCTGCCTGCTTTCCTCTGCCTGCTTCGGACTACGTCGGCCATCCGACTGCGCCTGCCCTACCTGCCACCCGTCTACACCAGCTTGCTGACTAACAACGCCTGCTCACAAATCATCTTCCATCGATCTGCCTGCCTAATGGGCTACACTCAACATCAAAACAGTAACGGTAACGCTGCAAACATTTCCGGCACAAACCCTACCATCCTTCCACGCACTGTCACTACCAGCAGCTACCTTTCCACCATAGACACAACTTCAACTACAATTGCAACCACCATGACTCCTACCACGTCATCAATCATCAGCCCCACGACATCTGAAGGCATAAACCCTCATATTCCACAGATAGTGTAAAAACCTTCACGGGGTACTAGCTATCTGCAAACAAACAGGAACAATGCCAAACCTTATGACCAGTCAAAATGCGGAACCTCGATGTCTGCGCAAACGTCCTCAATAAAAACTACATTTACCACATGTGAAGTCCTAGAAACCACACCAACATCTCCTGCTACTTTTCAGACAATTCACGTACGAGGATGAGTCAAATAAAAATCTTAAATATTTTTTAAAATATTATTTATTGTGCAGAAGTGGTACAAAACTGGATCACTTTTCAAAATAATCTCCCCCACGCTCAATGAAAGTCCTCCAGCGCTTACAAAGTGCATAAATTCCTTTAGAAAAAAAATATTTTGTTAGTCCGCGCAACCACTCATGCACCGCTTGGTATATCTCTTCATCAGAACGGAACTTCTTTCCTCCCATTGCTTCTTTGAGTGGTCCAAATGCATGGAAATCACTTGGGGCAAGGTCTGGTGAGTATGGTGGATGAGGAAGACTCTCAAAATGCAGGCCTGTAATTGTTGCAACTGTTGTCCGAGCAGTGTGGGGCATTGCATTGTCATGTTCCAAAAGGACACCTGATGACAGCAGTCCACGTCGCTTTGATTTGATTGCAGGCCGAAGATGATTTTTTAGGAGATCTGAGTATGATGCACTGGTGACAGTGGTCCCTCTAGGCCTGTAATGCTCCAAAATGACGCATTTTTCGTCCCAAAAGAGAGTCGGCATAATCTTCCCTGCTAATGGTTCTGTTCGAAACTTCTTTGGTTTTGCTGATGAGGAATGGTGCCATTCATTGCTCGCTCTCTTCGTTTCCGGTTGGTAGAAGTGAACCCAGGTTTTGTCCTCAGTAAGAAAGACATCACCTTCTCGTTCAAAGTGCCGAAGAAGTTCTTCACAAGCATCAACATGTCGTTCTCTCATTTCAGGAGTCAGCTACCGTGGCACCCATCTTGCAGACACTTTGTGAAACTGGAGCACATCATGCACAATGTGGTGTGCTGAACCATGACTAATCTTTAAACATGCTGCAATGTCATCCAGTGTCACTCGGCGGTTTTCCATCACTAAGGCTTCAACTGCTGCAATGTTCTGTGGAGTCACAACTCGTTGTGCCTGACCTGGACGAGGAGCATTTTCCACTGAAGTCACACCATTTGCAAACTTCCTACTCCATTCGTAGACTTGCTGCTGTGACAAACATGCATCACCGTACTGAACCTTCATTCTTCGATGAATTTCAATAGGTTTCACACCTTCACCACTCAAAAACCGAATAACAGAACGCTGTTCCTCCCTGGTGCAAGTCTCAAGTGGGGCAGCCATCTTTATACTGATACTGCGACGGTATTTGTGCATCTGCACTATGCTGCCACCTATAGGCCATCCTGCACGCTGCTTGTAGCATGCTTACCAAATTACAGGAAAATGGCGCGAAATTTCGATTTTTTATTACAAATTTAAGGTTTTCATTTGACTCACCCTCGTATATATACTGGAAGGAATGTTCCCTGAATACACCAATAGGAAAACCTTAACCAAATTCATAAAGCGCCACATACCAAACATATCAATACAACAACTCATTCCCACAAAAAACGGAATCATTATCAAAAGCAACAATATAGACCTCTTTAAGCTAATTAAATACAAAATTGGCCTAACTTTTTTTTGGCAACAATGCTACCTTCACCCGCACCCCCCTAAACAACCAACCCCACCTAAGAGACCCCCAACACTTACAGCCGTCATCCGCGCGGTAGATCCATCTATCACCGAAGAAGAAGTAGTTACGGAGCTAAACTTAAACGAAGACCTACATGTACCTCAGAATCAGAAATAACTTTGGGCCCACTTAGATGATCAGAGTACTAACATAAGATCCATCAAAAATAGACCACGCAATGGGGCCGCGATCCTCCACCAAAAACACAAGAGTGGAACCTTCAAAAATTCCCTCTCCCCAACCTACTAAATGTGCCCGTTGCTTACAATACAACGACCCCCTCACGCAGAAGTGTAAAAACCCTTCTATTTGTCCCCACTACAAAGAGAATCACTTCCTAAATACCTTCCCTAACCTGTAGAAAAAACCAACCTGCAACACATGCAGTGAACACCACCCTACCTACTCCACCAAATGCAAATTCAAACCTGCCCCCATGAAATCTGAACTCACTCTACCCCTCCGACCCATTGACCCTCCCATACCACCCACCAATCCCATATGCCGATCACAAACCATAGAAGAGATCCTACGATTCATTATCATTACTTTGAAATATCTAAACCCCTTCTCGCAAGATCACACACTCGCACAAATATCTATCACAGTCTGAGCAGTTTTTGGAATTCACAAAAATGCCACCTGTTCACACAACAACGCCCACTTTCAATTCCTCGCGCTAGAAACCCTCGTATAAGCCCCACAGCCTCACTCCGAAAAACCCAAATATGCCTCTTTTTCATTACATGTTATTTAACATCCATTCACTCCTCACCATACATGATACTCAATGCCTCAAAACGAAATCTTCCTCCAACCACAAAATCAAATTCGTGTATCCCCTTATCAACTCACCATATCCGACAATCCTTCACAAGTAGCGCGCGGAGCGTGACCATTGGCTATAAAAATCATATCCCACCCCCTCAATCATCATCCATCTGAACATGGCATAGTCACAGCATTCCTAAAATCCCTCACTGTCACCCTCCTCACCATATACATCCGACCCCGCGTTCCACTCCCAATCAAATTCATATTCTACATAGATAATAACCACAACTCATATATCATCATGGCAGACATCGATATCTATAGTCGCACCCAACAAGAACTCCATCAAACCCTAGCAACCATGAGAGATGACATCATTAACATCCCGTCACCCAAGCGCCCTGAATCAAACAAAATCCCTGATACAGTTATAGCCTCCTCAAATGTCCTAACCCGCACCACCCATCATGTTCTCGATCCCATTGGCAGCGACCACCTCTCGATCATGCTCTCCATCGAATAAGACCCCACGCCCACCCAATGTTACACCCCACCGATGCAATACCAACTTGAATAACTACAGAAAATTCATCGATGACCAAATAGACGCAGACAAACCAAATAACACCGACGCTGACAGCCTACATAAAGCCACCAAATACCTTCAACACACCATCATAGACGCTACTGATGCTCACATCCCCCTGACTCCTATCACCCCTCACAAACCATCACTACCAAGACGAACACACAAACTCCTTCATCTCTCATGTGACCTCTTCCGCACTTATCAACGCACCCACGATCCATCCTCCGCCGTCAGATCTAACGAACAGTCCGTAACTATATAACCGCCCACAAACGAGGCACTTGGAGCGACACCTGCAACCAGCTAAATAAAAAGTATATACAGAACTCCTCACAATACTGGTCTCAAACCCGTCACCACCAACCCCCTCCTCCACTATAACCTTCCGGTACCCGATAACACCCAAAAACCAAATCTCTTCGCAGTCCAACTCCAAACCATCCATACCACACCAAATGACCCCCGATTTGACTACGCTGACTCCGCCATAATCGAACAGCGTGCCAACCCCTCATTACTACCGCTCAAACCCGATTTCAACTTCATCCAAACCGTCAGCCGCACTGGACTTAACACCCCCATCACTACTAACGATATCCTATCTGTCCTTCACATCAAGAAAAATACAGCTCCTTGCCCTGACTCCATCACATACAGACACATCAAAGAAGCACCCAGTTTTTTCCATCAACTCCTAGCCTACCTGTATACAAATACCATATACTTCGGTATCTACCCTCCTAAATGTAAAACCTAAAAAAATACCGATGTTTCCCAAACCAATAAGCCAAAATCAGATCCCAACTCATACCAGCCCATTAGCCTCACCTCCGCCTTTAGCAAAATATTTGAAACCATATTATCAAAAAGAATCAACCAACACATATCTTAACACTCACTCCTATCCCCAGGCCAGTGAGGCTTCCGCCCAAAACTATCCACCCAAGAACAACTCCTCGAACTTGTATACCTCCTGACCACCCACATCAACACCCACCGGTCCGCAATTCTCTTCCTGTGAGACATGGAAAAAGCTTTCGACAGAGTATGGCACGTCGGACTCATTTTTAAACTGCAAACCTTCGCCTTACCCATCACCTACATTCTTACAATAGCCTCCTTCCTCACACACCGTACCTCGTTTGTAGCCTAAATAACTTCTTCTCCCGCATCTTCTCCCCTACCGCAGGTGTTCCCCCAAGGATACGTACTCTCTCCACTCCTATACATCTTATACATTTCTGACATACCTATACCTGCAGAGTACCTACATACATCCTTCAATACGCCGATGACACCGCCTACGTAGCCATGTATAAATCGCTACAACAATCGCAAAAATCCATACAGACAGAAATGGATAAATTTGTACAATGGTGCAACCGTTGGAGATGAATCATAAATCCTAATAAATCCAAGCCATCATTTTCGGAAAGACAAGCAGAAGACACCGCCTCGCCGACTTCAAAATTACCATCTACGATAATCCCATCCAGCAACAACCCACTGTTAAATACCTAGGCATCACCCTCGACCAACATGTAACCCAGACACCCCACCTTAAAACGATCACTTCCAAAGAAAATATCCGACTCAACCTTCTTAAACTGCTCCTGGGGACTCCGCAGCAACGTTATCATCAACATCTACAAAGCCTTCGCCGGCCTCGGTAGCGTAGGGGCTGGAGTGCTAGCTCCGCGTACCGAAGGTCGCCGGTTCGAGTCCGGCCGAGGGCATGGGTGTTTAGTGTTGTGTCTGTGAATGTCTTGTCCGTGTTGTAGTGTCCTTGTGTCAATACTTGATAGCATCAAATCACATTGAGCTGGCTGCATGGCCCAGTAGCCAAATTCCATTAAAATAAAAAAAAAAATACAAAGCCTTCCTCTGCCCCATCCTCACCTATGGTCACCTCTATTGGTTATCCGCTCCCGATCGCTTGTACAATAGACCTTAAATTATAGAACGACACCTGCTTGAAATGTTGTAAAAAACTAAAAATAACAGCCTTCTGATTATGAAAAAAACTGAAAAAATTCTATTGTTATATGAAATTTTAACATTTATATTTATGTTTTCATCAATTGTAAAATATGTAGCAATTTGTGGGCTGCTACCCCGACTTCTCCCACCAGGGGAAGGAATGAAATGATAATAAATATATATATGATTAAAGACGCAGTTCTGCCCTCTAAGAAGACCACAGGATGGTCGAAACATCGGCTACACGAAACATGACGCAGCACCATTTGGAAAGCCAAGAATCAACTGAGTACTGGCATACGATTACACAGAATAAATGATTTTCTTTCTCTTATCTATCTATCACCCCTCCCGACTATTAAGTAATACCTCACTCACACACAATGACAAATACGACAAAAATCAATTCACCAGATTAGATCAAGTACAATTTTAACTTCCGCCCTACCTGTAACCATCGCTGCCCTACCTTAAATTTAACTCTAGCTACGGCCCAGAATAGTGGTGATAACGAACTGCAGCGAGGCTAGAAACTCTATTCTCCAAACGAGTTTCGCAGATTTTTTGGTGATAGTCATTCCGACTGCTTGGATATCACTCCTATCGCTTTGTTGATCGAAAAAATAGAACAAATATTCTTTAAGGAAATCCGGACAAGGAAACCGATTTAACTGATGTTTTGGCGGCACCTGCTATTACCAGAGTTAGTGACAGCTACGGGGATTAAAAAATGCTAGAAGATATGGGTTCAGAATTTTACTTTGGACTCCTTTGTTTCCTCCTATCATATTGGATCCCCAGGTTCTGAAGAGTCACCGGCCTGTAAACAACGAAACATTAATGCACTTGGACTTCGTCTTCCTTAGTGTCAACAAAAGCATTGTTAAAGATAATTGTTCGACATGACTGACATAAGGAGTTAAATTCAGTACGATGCAAAAGTATTCAGATGGCTTAACCATAGTTAAAATTTTATTACGAACTTCATCCTTTTCAAATTCATTTGCAAAATAATAAATATTTATCTCCTTATTAGCAATTGTGGAGATGCTCCATCATTATAGGGTCATATTTACCCAGCAGTTGCGATATACCCAAAAAGTTATAATTATTAAAAGTATTTCGCATTTCAAATTCAAAGCTTCCTCTGAACAAGAAATTATTGCACGTTAAAAAGAATACTGTGGACATCATTCATTCGAGGAAAGGATTTTTCGTCTTGAGTCTGTATTTGCAAATGCTTCTCTATTACACCGAAGTTCTTTAATCGAATCAACGTTTCTATCCAACAGAACATGTATGCTGGTGATTTGAGGAAGTTTCGTGAGTACTGAAACTCTCTGAGAAGTAGCTCCAGTAATCAAATCCTTCTTTGCCAAATAATAGTGAGATCTTTTGGCGAATAAACAACAATATAAACATCATACTTTATCTACAGATTTATAATTAAAAAGCTATTTTATTTTATAAGTTTCTTCATTTGGCATTACTCTCTGAAAATGCATATTTGTAAAACGATGTTAATGATTTTTAATTGGTTTTTTCGTTGCTCAAATAATCACTTCATCTCTGGCTACAGAGTCAATGAGCGACCATTTTGAAATATCATTATAATTTGTACTTTGAGAAGGCAACGGTGGTGGTATGTCTGGAAAACCCCATTCTGTAATATTTTGAACTGCAGACAACGTTCCATCATTGCTTAATATTCTCGTACATGCTGCTCTTTATCATCATGAGCCTTATCTGAAGATGTGTCCGCAAGGATCGCTACGCGAATGAAGTCGCAGGTACAGCTAGTTATTAATATACAGAGGAGATAGAAAAAAAAAAGATGCTTAAAAATACTAGATTGAACAATAAGGAACGAATACCTATCATAATAATAAAAATGATATCATTATATTAACAGTGTATAGCATTATTTTTATTAGCTGGATATATGTATTAGCACTTACTTCATGTACACAGTTTTTCTAAGAATTGTATGTTCAACAAATCAATATTAATAAACCTTTTTCGGAAGCTACATTTTAATTTATATAATATCATTCTTTTTCAATGTAAACTTATTTTGTCAAACTACTTCTCTATTTATAAATGTATCAGCAAAATCTTGTAGGTCCACATCATTCGCTATTTCTCCGTCTACGTGCACTACCATGCGATCATTAAATTTTTGCTGAGCCATAGTACTCCTCAAATAAGTTTTTATTCTCTATAATGCTGAAAATTATAATTCTGCGGAGCATGCCGATACTAGAATAGTTTAAACGATTTTTAATAATTTGATGATTTCAGGCATCATATCTTGGGTTTATTCCCAATACTAAATTATATACATATAACCGT
>CM061920.1:118458884-118475118 GCA_031002005.1 Vandiemenella viatica
CTGCATTGTTGTCGGCAAGCTATCATGTGAAGAACCTTGTATACCCCATGTCATTATGTGCAGAGAACTTCCAATAACAAACCACCCTACAGTGGCAATTACTGTAAGGGATGCATTAAAGCTGTTGTGACCAGATCCAGAACACAAGGATAAGTTGCGGTTGTCGGTGATAGACAGTGCAGCTTAT
This sequence comes from Vandiemenella viatica, assembly GCA_031002005.1. NCBI lineage: Eukaryota > Metazoa > Arthropoda > Insecta > Orthoptera > Morabidae > Vandiemenella > Vandiemenella viatica. Next base: position 118,459,072 of record CM061920.1, read on the forward strand.
ATGATAATAGCAGGGGAGTGTTTGAAAGCATTCCATCCTCAAATGACGCATGTCACCTGCCTAGCTCATGGGCTCCACTGGGTAGCTGAAAAAATTCGGGAACCGTACTCTGTACTTAACGAGATAATTTCTTCAGTGAAGAATATATTCCTGAATGCGCCAAGTTGAGTAGTTACTTTCAGGGAAAAGCTTCCATCGGTACCCCTCCCTCCCGAGCTAGTAGTGACACGATGGGAGACCTTGCTCTCAGCCGCAATATATTATGCAGAAAACTATGAGAGCATCACGTAGGTCATCGATGCATTAGATGAAAGCAAAGCTATTGCTATAGTAAATGCAAAGAAAGCATTGCTCTCGGTGCCAACTGTACAGGAGTTGACATATATAAAGGCAAATTTTTACAACTTAGAAATTTCAATCAAGTTGGAAGGAGGCACTCTACCGTTAACGGAAGCAATTCAAATCATCCAAGAAGCAAGGGCCAAAGTGGCTCCTGGACCAGTTTGGGTATTTGTAGCTAAGAGGCTGGAGATTGTTTTAGCCCGCAGTTCTGATTTCATGAGGATGGAACAAATAGGCCGTGTTCTCTCTGTACTAAAAGAATCCAATTGTTCAGAAATATGAATTAAACAATGGGTCATTCCATGTCAAATCAACCGATTCTACTATATGATTTGAACCTTGACCTCTCAGATTTGGATGAATTTTTTTTCATGTAATGTACCTACCAACACTAGTTTAAATTTGAAATTTCAAATTTTTCTGGTCTTTGGTTTTTTGAGTTTCAAGGGTTTACAAATCCAAAAAAAAATGACTTTTTGATCGATTTATGATTGTTTTAAAATGCTGTAGCTCAAAAACTATACAACCTAGAGAGCTCAAACTTGCACCATTGTTTTCCTCTAAGAATTCCCTTCAATTTGATATGTAACATGACTATGCTACCTAATTCTGAAAATTTTTAAAATTTACAAAATATTTTTTTTTTGAAATTTCCAAAATATGTACCCTTGGATTTTTTTAATAAAAATTATGTGTGTTGTCCAGTCTAACTGACTACATGCATGCAAAATTTCAAGATGGGGTCTCAATGGGTTCTTGTATAAAAAAATATTTGACTACCAAAATACACAGTAGTGAGGTGAAAAGCATACTATTTCTAGGCTATTTATACCAAGGTAGGCCTACATAATTCTAATAAACTTAAATTATTAAATTAGCCTTTTTATGTAACATTACCCTCTTATTGTTTGTTAATTCATTGAATGATATAATGTTGTTTTAATTTAATTTTCATGATTCTTTTAACTATGCATCAGAAGGAAGTGAACACATTTTAATTGGTAATATACATGCTAAAAGTTAAATTTTGAATAAAGCCACTCACCTTCATCCTTAGTTTTTAATGGCAGAGATTATCTTTTTCTTGGCTTTCTAGTGTTAGTTGTAATCATTTACAAGTTCCTTATAATAGAAATTGGCAAAAGTAATTTCACTTGGGAAAAAGATTAACTTGTTGACATTTGTGTGGGTAGAACTGTATTTCTAATAATAATTGGTATTTACAAAGTTAATACGCATAGTATTTACACAATTAAGTGTTTAGTGAGGGTAGGCCTAACATAATTTAAACACTTCTTTTTGATCTCTTAAGATATTTTTCCAAAGCAAGAGAAGACAACTTCATTTCTTTAGCACTTTAAGTGTAGGTTCTTCCCGTAGCTGTAGTTGGATCCACTGTTTGTAAAAGAGTATTTCCTGGAACATCTAATAAATCTCTTGGTTGTGGATAGTAAAAAGAATGGGCTGGACCTTTTGGGTGTAAAAATTTATTCGGTACAAGTCATTGTATTTTTCTTCAATGCATCCTAGCCATCAAGAGTCATCATATGCTACTGTCACAAAACCAGCAGTAATATTTTCCATAATCTGATGGTGTTATATGGTTCACTGTTGTTACATATTCAAGAGACCCATCAAGACTAAAATAAGGCTTGACAGTAATTTGACACTCTGTGTGGGGTTTATATGTGTGAAACTTTTGTGTTCCCACAACCGCTTTTGATCCACTAAACTGAGGAAGTAAGTATTCTTTGGTCTCTTCATAGTCTTCTGTTGTGCAATATTCAAAGTCAATGTTTTTTTATGTTTTCCATGGCAAATACATAAAGTGATTTGGGTGTTAAGATTTGTTGGTTATATGGCCTTTGTAAGCTGGCTTTAGCAGCTAGCCGCTTAACAGTTCCGCCAAGGCCATCGCATGCACTTTTGCCATGGGATATTGCAAAAAACTCCCACTCTGCTTCAACTTCAAAATCAGTTTTTATGCAAACACAAATTAAGGAAATTTTTATATTGTGCAGCGCTGCCATCAGAAAAATAAGTAATCTTTTTAAGTGCAAAAGGCAAGGTTTGCTTTAAGATTTCTAGCAGTTTTTTCTGGAATACATAGAAACAAGGGCATATCCAGGATCAGAACTAGAGGGGGGCAGGATTTGAACTAGGGGGGGCAACTCATTTTGGTTTCGAGGAAGTGGGGTGGGGACTGAAACATGACATTACAAAATCAAACTCAAACCTATTCAGGAAACTATTTTTATCATTGATTAATATAGTAACCCAACTACTTAATCTAAGGACCCTACTATGTAGTTAAGATCGTAGATCAGTTAGTTTTTTTATGTAAACATTAATTGTCTCGGATTTTCAATTTCAATAAATTTGTTTGTTAATATCTCATAGGTGTTCTTTCACGAAATTTCGATGCACACTCATCAGACATAATCCAGTCAATCTTTCTCTCCCAAAGTGCTCCTGAACTAGTTCTTCACTCGTCGAAGCGTACTGAAGGCAACTTAATTTTTCTTCTAGGGGGGGGGGGGGCAGCAGCCCCCCTCTGCCCCTCGCTGGATACGCCCATGCATAGAAAGCGACTGTATTATGTTCTCGGCATCTGATATGAAGGACATACTGCAGATGTTTTAGTTTCCCCTCCCATTTATAATATATGATGAAAGGATGCAGTGTAGCTTGGGTGGTAGTCCCGTGGAATGATTGTATTTCATCTTGTACAACGAAAGAGTAGTTTTCTGCAAAATCACAGTTGACTACTAAATGGCCTTCAGTTAAATTGTCCTTAATTTCACTGTAGTATTCTTTCTGCCGATTAGCTATAAATGAATGAGTTTTTACCTTAGTTAGTGTGTCCAGAACTCATCAATAAAGTCATCAGTACATTTTACTACAGTTTCCATCAAACACCTATCTACAGTTACCCACTTTGTGTAGGTAACTTCATCAATCATATCATCATTGAACTTTGCATTCAATAGCTCTTTAAGTCTAGAGACACCAGTGACATTCTTTACAAATATCCATAAAACAATGTTGAGATGGTGGACGGCACATCATCTGACCAGGCAGGAATGATAAGATTTCAAAGCAGTTTCATCTCCATCCAATCTATCATTATTCTTTGCTTTGATTATTTCATACACATTTTAATGTATTTGAAAATCTTAAGTTTTTTATAATAAAAAGTGAATGTCATATTACATCTTAAAATTCTTAAATTATTATTATTTATATTATATATTCTGGCATTAAAATATCATTTAATGAATTAAAAACAATAAGAGGGTAATGTTACATAAAAAGGCTAATTTAATAATTTAAGTTTGTTAGAATTATGTAGGCCTACCTTGGTATAAATAGCCTAGAAATAGTAGCCTATGCTTTTCACCTCACTACTGTGTATTGTGGTAGTCAAATATTTTTTTTTTATACAAGAACCCATTGAGATCCCATCTTGAAATTTTGCATGCATGTAGTCAGACTGGACAAGACATATAATTTTTATAAAAAAATCCGAGGGTACGTATTTTGGAAATTCAAAAAAAAAATATTTTGTAATTTTTAAAAATTTTCAGAATTAGGTAGCATAGTCATGTTACATATCAAATTGAAGGGAATTCTTAGAGGAAAACAATGGTGCAAGGTCGAGTTCTCTAGGTAGTATAGTTTTTGAGCTACAGCGTTTTAAAACAATCATAAATCGATCAAAAACAGTCTTTTTGGAATTTTAAACCCTTGAAACTCAAAACAAAAGTCAGAAAAATTTGAAATTTCAAATTTAAACTAGTGTTGGTGGTACATTACCTGAAAAAAAATTCATCCAAATCTGAGAGGTCAAGGTTCAGACTGTTAGTTGATTTGACATGGAATGACCCCAATACAGTTATTGATATGGTCGATTCTATGAAATATTTGGGAGTAACAGTACAAAGGAACATGAAATGGGAATACACATTAATTCGTTAATAGGTAGAGCAAATTCTAGGCTGCGATTCATAGGTCAAATCTTAAAAAATTGTAATGAACAAACAAAGGAGATAGCGTACAAATCTCTTGTGCGTCCACATCTGGATTATTGGTGCAATTTGGGACCCGTTTCGTAAGGGGTTGATCGAAAGGGGTAGAGAAAGTACAGAGAGAGCCGCTCGATTCGTGACCGCTTGCTACAGTCCTTATGAAAGCGTCACAGAAATGATTAGTAGACTAGGTTGGGAGTCTCTGGTAGATAGACGACACATGTTTCATTTAAACTTATTGGTAAACATGCGTACTTCCACTTTAACTTTTGAGTGTAGTGAAATACATCTTCCCACCAATTTGAGTCGGTAGGACAGGAAAGATAAAATTAGAGAAGTAAGGTGCCGGACTGATTCTTATATGAATTATTTTTTCCCTCGTACCATTAGGGATTGGAATGCACAGCAAATAGATTAGCTTTGGTGCTGAGCACCCTCTGCCACCCACAATTTTGTGAATTGCAGAGTATATATGTAGATGTACTAAAGGAACAAGAATTACTGCCTTGAAGTCCTAAGGAAATCATTGATATGAAGCTCGCACTTATTACCTCATATGACGTGACGCGTAGTTTTTCTGCATTCAAGAGAATTTTAACGGAAGAGAGAAGAGGTTTACTCCTGAAAATCTGTCAAAATATTTCATTGCTCAGTGTCATATTAGAAGTTTTAAATGAGTGGTTTACAATCCACAATAAAGACAAAGGGTTTTGAACATAATAATGGTTTAAGTCACGTTTTAATGTGAACGAGGAATGTCATGTTAGAAGTTTTTAAGGAGTACTTGACAATAAAGTCGCAACATTTTTGACACTGTGGCAGTATATATTGCATGTTTTAAATTTTGTTTCCCTTAAAAATGTATAAATTCCTAAATCAGAATTTAAAACCTATAAAAGCCTAAAACGTGAATTGAAAAAACCTAAATTTGATTTTGTAGATCCTAAAAATCCGGGGCTTAGTCATTAATATTGTTTATTACCTTATCATATATGTTATTTCTGTAAGTTTTTTTGTCATAAGCCATTATCTCCCTTCATACCTTACTGAAATCGATAAATGTGGTATCATTTTAAAAATTAAGGTGTCCGCTTTGATCATATCATATTTAAGGAAGTGATTTTTTTATCAAATTCGATTATTAAAGGGCAATAATATCAATTTTTCAAAAATGCTGTTTTTGTGTTACGAGCCATTTATGTCGGTAGATATCTCACTGAGAGCGTTAAATGGAGTATCATTTTAAGGATTAAGATCTCCGCTTTGGTGACATCATGTATTAAGACAAAAAAATTCCAGAGTTTGACTCTTAAAGGGAAAAAAGTATCAATATTTCCACAGCGCGTTTTATTGTCATTGGCCATGTATCTTCCTTTATATCTAACCGATATAGATAAATGAGGTATCAATTTAATTATTAAGGTCTCCACCGTGGTCACATCATATTTTAAGAAAGGAATTTTTCGGAATTGACTGTTAAAGGGCAAATTATTATTATTATTTCCGTAATATTTTTTTTTTTATTATTCATCATGAGCTGTTTGTTCCCTTGATGTCTAACTGAAATAGATAAATGAGCTATCATATTAAAATTTAAGGTCTCTGCTTTGGTCAAATCATATCTTAAGAACGTTTTTTAATTTGATCCCTGAAGGGCAAAAGTAATAACTGAAAGTTGTGCATGTGAAACAGTTCATATCCAACCGCTTGATAGCAGAAGCACATATCACAGAGATATTAATAAACTGCTTCATGGGTGTCAATTTTTTTATGTACCTATTACTCTAAAGAAATAAACAATTACCTTAATATTTATTGTATTAGCGAAATTTTCGGACTTGTCATCTAATAATTATTAACCAGAAGCCTTTTAAAAAAAATACAATTTACTTTGTGTTGTATAATTGCAATATACCACTTGGTCAATTGTAATTAAAACTTCATTTAGTAGTTGTATCGCATTAGTGATTCTAACGGATATAGCAAAATGTAAAATATTCTGAAAGTTCACTTTATTCGTATTAAATAATACATAAAATTAATATTATGAATTATATAAATACAAGTGAGAATTTTTAATAACATATGTACACACTTTATTATTATTCTGCCGCCACAGAAAAATTCTATCACTCTTATCTTGCACAATCCTACATCAATGTCATCCTAAGATACAGTAACGCAATACGGCTCGTCAGTATTGCGTTACTATTTCCTGGGATGACATTGATGTACGATTGTGCAAGATAAGAGTGATAGAATTTTTCAGCGGCAGCCAAGAATAATAATAAAGTGTGTACATATTTTTAATAGAATACAATTAGAAAGCAGCCATAATGAGTTTTGCAACGTGATTGCCTTGCCAGGTTGTTAACCCTACACCTGCCCGGCTGTTGAAGTATATTGTGAATGGGTCTCACTCAGAAAATCCATCAGCATGTGCGTAGCCCCCGTGTTAGATTTTCGGTTGGTAGTTGTTCATTTTTGTTTATTTTATAGGCCTTATGAGATGTGTGTGTGTGTGTGTGTATATATATATATTTTAAATGCATTTCTAAGTGAATAATGCAAACAGCAGGCAACAATATCCAAATGATCAGTTATTTCTAGCTTTATACCGATCTTCTAACATTAAATGAAACATCAAATCGAGCTCGCTAATGATCTTCCAGTACCAGGACCGCTAGGCGACCGCTGCACCATAGGAAGCACCCACTGCGCGGTTGATGTCCGGAGTCAGCCGCTGGCGTTTGATGCTGCATAGGAAGTCCACCTTTACTGCTTCGTGTTGTAAACACACAGATTGTGTCGTATATGTGAACATTTCTTCTATTTGTTACAGAACATTTATTCAATTAAATAAACTGCAGCGAATCGTTGCTTACTCCTAAAACAGTGAATAGTTTTAAGTAGAGGTATATAACTGATGAAGGAAAGTACAGAAAGGACAATTCATATATTTTCACTCAACAGTATCACAATTTTGATAATAGCAATTGATTGTTAGTTTCATCAGAAAAGTTGCACTTGTATATTATCTCTGTAGTAGTAGTACAAAATGGATTGTGAACCAGGTATGAGTATGAACAGGTCTTCTTTGGAATCCTGGTCTGAAGATTTAGAACCTTGGAGGAGAAATCAGTGTTAAGGATCTTTGAGTTCTTCACAAGAAAGAACGGTTACTGGTCCGCCAGAATCAGGAGATGAACCAGTAATAAATTTTACGTATCTTGCATTGATGGGAGTTGACCCTGCAAAAAGTGTTGTAATTTCTTCTAGATAACGGGCTTATTTCTAACAACTACTTCTGCCCCAGATGCGAAGAACCTATGAGGTTCACAAATGTCTCTGATAAGCGTACACGAGATGGAGTTGCCTGGCGTTGTCAGAAAGACAATGTTTGGTGCTCTATTTGAAAGGGTACATGGTTCGAGAGCTGATTCCACTAATTACAAAATATGGAAGGGACAACAGTTTATTCAGATTAATGGGATCCTTAAGGGCGATTGCAAAGTTCTGGTTTCGTTCATGTATCAGTGAATCATAAGCTACAATTCAAAGGGTATGAAACTGGTGCATGCACAAACGAAATAGAAGCCCAGTGGTCTGTGATAAAATCCTATATAGAGAAAGGGAAAGAAGGAAGAAGCCATTGCAAACTCACCTGATTGAATACTCATGGAGAAAAATTGTTTCAGAGAGCGAATATTTCTTTAGAGCTTTTCTATGTGATGTTGTTCTTGTGTATCCCCAATGTAACAGAGATGTTGAGTAATTAAAGAATTTTTTTTACCAGTATTCTTCAATTTATTTAAATTAGTGCTCAGTATTTTAGCTTAATCATTTCTTCATTTTTGCTCCCAATCATGTACCCAAGTGTCTTCCTGTACCCTTCAAAGTTGTAAGTTTCCACTGGACTTTTCTGGTATTAACATGAGTAGTTTTAAAATATTGTAGACATATGAATACCATTTCGTTGTCCCAATGTATTACTTCTTTCACAATATTGTCCCATGTTGTTGTAGTGTATTACTTCATTAAGAATTTTGTTTTTATATTCGAGACGCGCAATATCACGATATAGAATTAAGTGGATGGGTTCAATTCTAGATGACGATACCTAAAATGATGAAAATTTTACAATTTTAATTTCAATATATCGCGAATACTGTTTCCTATGTTGTTCTAATGTATTACTTTTTTCAGAATTATATTTTAACTATGCAGCTGGTATCGTGATATAGAATTAAGTGGATGTGTTAAATTCTAGATGACGATTTCTAAAAGATGAAAATATTACATTTTCATTTTCGTAACGCTACTTCGTGTGCAGTCCCGATGTTGATACGATATGAACAGCTTTAAGATGTTGGTTCACGCAGACTGAATACGTCGCAATGACGTCATATATACCACGTGATATCTGTGTTTACTATGTGAGGCGGTAAGAGGTTGTAGCAGTATCCCCATCTAGAATTAAACCAACAGTGCTACAAAATTAATACAAATCTCTTGAAATGTTGGTCAATTCCTTTGCAGTAATATGTTCTTAATGTTTCAGCTTCTTTCAATTGCAAAAAGTCACCCGAAATTTGCAATAGCTAAACATTTTCTATGGCTTAGTAATGCCCTGGCATGTTGAATTAATGGGATGCAAATACCACATATAACTTTTGCAAAAAAATCTGGTCCAGGCTGCAATTCAACCTAACGAAAACTGCTAGGAATAAATAATATACAGAACTTGATGAGGTAACAGTAAAACTCTGGCTTCAAGGGTTTGAATCCTCATCTGACCATTGTAAGCGAAAACATATGAATTTTTTTTAAAAGTAATTTTTATTAATTAAAAGGGAAAAAGTTTCCTAGTTAATTTTTTGCTTTAAGAAAAATGTTATGAAGTAATATCTAGGGCTATTCAAATAATAGCTGTGTGCAATGATCTGTGGAATTTTCAGAAAAGTTTTAGAGGAATTGTTGGGAAGAAAAGCAGAATTGAACAAGAGCTAGTTAAGAGGTAACTGGAAGTGAAATTGGTTTATGATTGTGATTGTTTGATGTGTAATGGTTATTAAGAGAATGGTGCTTTGAATAAAAGTTTATTTCCTAAAGGCAATGAGGAATAAAACTAATCATTTAAAACCTTATACCATCCAGGTTTTCCATGGTATCCCCAATAATTTCAGGCGAATGCCGGGATGGTTCCTTCAAGTGGCTATGGCTGGATTCCTTCCCTTTCGTTGCCCCCAGTTTTTCCCATTCCTAACTACCTTGACATCGAGAAGGCATAAAGACATAAATGAAAAGAAAGAAAATGAAACAGTTTAGGTTGATAAGATCAGGTCTATCAGGAACACAATTCTGCTAATATTCTTCCGTGCTGACTAATAACGTCATAATAGTGCGGTTGTCAATAGCAAGATGTTTTATTTTAAAATAATAAATAGGTTGTAATACACACTGGACCATTATTTAAAAGCAATAACATGATTGTAATGAACCTTGGACCAGCATAACACTGCTAAAACTTCTTCAGAAAGTATTTGTGGTGGTATCTTTGACTACAGTATTGTAAGACACAGAATCATGATGTCAGGGCGTAGCCGATAGTGGGGGTTGGTATCGGATACTTCACCTTAACCAGTTGTCTTCCAAAATATTCTAAGTCCAAAGGAAAGTTCTGTAACCGTGTTGAAATACTTATGCTAACTGTTAAAATTGACCACAGTCGCCACTTACAGTTTTAAACCTCCTGCAAGAAAGGTACTATTGTATAAATGAAAGTCACAAGTTGAATCACTGGATTATATTCTCAAAATTTTTCACGTAAATATTACAAGTCACAGTTAGCAAGGCAATCGGATATAAACGTTCACCAAAGATCACAGGTTGAGAAACAGGAGCAAGAACCGCAAGAAAGAACCCCCAAAACTGAATTGAAATTTACATCACTTGGCTAGAACTGTTCGTCTGAATGTTCCAACATGGCTGCCGTAAAGCGTGCGCCCTTCCATATAGACTCGTTTCCCTCCTAGCTTGCCATGACGTCAGAGTTTCCCACCATCCACCGCTCTCCAAACAGCGCCCAGCACGAACGTGCTCTCGCCACCGAGTTGTAACTAAGACTGAAGACCAAGCGCATTAATGTCCCTGGCCACTTCACTTATATAGGCTTGCCTGACGTGAGGCCGTGTTACTACAGTGTGCATCCGAGCTGCTACACATAACCTTACGTTTAACCTAATAACTTTTTTTTTATATATGTTTAATCTCAGTGAGGAAATGGCAAAGTTATGGGCGTTACGAGTTGAAGTGTTTAGTGTCCGAATATCGCGTCAATTGTGTCTCTCAGAAGAATTGTCAAAATGGTGATTTTCCGAAGTCTTACGGCGTTGTCAACGTTCGGTTACCCTTTTAAATTGGCTTTAATTATTAACTCGAAATTAGGCTTAAAATATTATTTCCAATTTTAGTATCTCCAAAATATCAACTTTGTTTAAATCCGTTGAGTTATGGTAAAACCAGTAATTTCTAACAATCAGTTGTAATTATTATTTATGTTTTATGGTATAACTCTGAAGTTTTATGGATTATCAAGCCGGAAAAATTATCAATGTGTAGCCTAAATTAAACTGCGTATTTTAAGAGTTTATTTCATCTTTGTAAGTGCCGTATCTGAGACACAATAAATTGTTTAGTTATTTACACGTGGGTTGTTACAGAGTGTTTAGAAAATTCATAACATCGGTTCTATGGCTTTAAATGACGTGGAATTAATGTGTAGGAAGCTAAAAGAATGGATTTTTAAGATTATCTACTTTTTAACCCGGAATTAAAGTAGGCTTTTGAATAATAAAATGTTGAAGTTGGGTGTTCTATTTTACGTGTTCAGATTATGTTTAAAAAATACTTAGAGTGTTGGAAACTACCAGATTTACTTGAATTTACTTCTCTTTATGGCTGTTTTAATTTATTAGCTACTTTATACTGTGTGACTGTGTTTAAAATCAGTGAAAAAGTATATAATGTGTGCAGTGTCTGTAGAAAGTCACTTCAAAATTGGATTACCAGACAGAAGGTCAGTAAAATGTCTATAAATGTGTTTAGAAATTAATTATGTGTGTTTACTATCATTTACATGCTCTTAGCGCTTTTGAAATGGTTTATAAGTGTTAGAATTAATTCCGAAAAGTTGAACAATTTTATCGGTTTACCGGTGTCTGTTTCTTCACCGATATTTCATATTTTACGGACTGAAACTGCTTAAAACCTATTAAAACTGATAGATTAGTTTATTTCCTTTATATTTGTCTACTTTTTAATCCTGAAATTACTTAAAAGACCTAAAATTGTTTATGTGAACTATTTAGGAAAATGTGTGTTCAAACTTCTTCATAATTACTTCTTGTGATTATTAAATGCTTGAAAACTATTAGAAACCTGTTAATTATCCTACTAAACCGTCTCAGGCATTATTCTCTTTACTTTTAGAGCTTTAAAATGGTCAAATTCCATCACAATGAGTTATTTTCATACTGCTTCATCTACTATTCAATCATCCAGTTTATTTCTTTAAAATCCTACTAGACTATATTTAACTGTGAAGTTATGTTCATGGTAGGTCTAGGCCTGAATATTATTAGTATTTTATACCCTTTCCTGGATAAAAATCCCTTTAGAAATACCAAAACTGGTATATGTCAAGCTATATGGTTAGGTTTACTCTATATCGAAATTATGTTTATCTTTGGAATAAAGCTTATTAGCCATGATGAAAGGTTTATTTAGGCAATATATTTACTATTCTATACCATTTGCTTCTTTTAAATTCGTTTAGAATATCTTTCTGATTAATGTTAGGATCTGTTATTGAAAGTTTACTTTTACGTGAAATAACCTATTTCCTGCTGGAATATCAAGGCTTTATGACAATTTATAGTTTATTTATGTTGTCTATGTGTTATTTATTCCCTTTACTATCCTAGAAGTGTTGTTAACTCGACTTAAACTGTGGTATCGTGTACTGAAGTTAACCTTAAACTTGACCGGATCTAAACGAAATATTAAAAATAGAATGAGGGATACCTTACAATGATCTTCAGTAATCCTGATATGATGCCTGTAGCAACCATGATTTTGGTGAAAAGTGACTACATTGATTACATTATTGTAGCGGTATCACAATCAATTACCCTTTTGATCTGAAATTTTACATATGTTCCATTACATTAAATGATAAATGACTGCTAGTCATGTTTACATGGTTTAATTCTAGATCGAGATACCACTACAATGCTGTAAACACTTTCTGCTAGTACTATTGTCGGTGAAGGGATCATAACAGCCTAAACTGTAATGTTTCCTTCCTGATGGTTGTAGTTAGGTCGAAATGCGGTCTGGACCAGTAGAAAAAGACAGAGAAATGCAGTGTTAGCAGCCTATCAATTGAACATAGCAGCCTTGGAAAATATTTTGGTGTTTTAAGTTTCTTGTGACTTTGCAACAGTGAAAAACTGAAATGTCCAGAACATTACTACAAAGGAATTAACCAACATTTTGAGATATTTGTATTAATTGTGTAGTGCTGTTGGCATAGCGGTATCATGGTCTAGATAAAATCCCATTATGTTGAACGAATACACTTTAATGTGCAATTGTATTATGAATCTTAAGATTGGTCAGCATCAGTTGCAATAGTATCTACAAATGACCTACTATCATTGGATGTTACAGTATGGCTGCTTGTGATCACTTGGTATTTGATGTTACTTCAGTTTGTGTGGTGTGGTATGTAGGATATTTGATGCCTATAGAAGAAACATATTCTTAAAAAATATCTGCCAAGAAATGTATGTAAAAATTTTCAGGTTGAAATTAACATTTCTTCTTGAGTATGAGTTATTGTTTAGGAGCCATTCATTTACTGTAGGTAAGACACCACTGCTCACATAACAATACGTTTATTTTCGTAATAACGCCTCTGCCAGCCCAGCACATTGTCTCCACTATAACATGTCTGCCATCAAATAGTGAATCCTGCATACTTTGAAAAATTTCATATGCTGTTTCTTGATCTACCTGCCATATTTATGCGAAATGCACTCTTCTTTCCAAAACTCAAACCTAAGAAACACTTGCAATAAATACAAACACATAATAACACGTATTTGTTGCATGATAACTTGTTTAAATCTGCTCACGTTTGGAAAATTTAAAAAATATTGTTGGCTTTTGGTGAAAGATTTTCTGGTGTAATATGTTAACTCTTTTGCTGTTGAAGTAATATCAAGTTACATAACGCCAGTGCTGAACAATTTAATGCCGACTTGCAATGGATGTCTCTTTAGTGTAACAAACTTCTCACTGATAGCACAATTCCTGCTTGGTATCCGAAGAATGTGCCTGACCCATATATGGTAAATCGTATTATCTTATATGCTAACTTGATTGAAATTAAGGTATCGTGTTATAGTTGATCATCATTAACAAGAGTTACCAGATACGGGCCAGGTCTGCTTTGCACATAGGGCCTCTCCACTTTCTTCCCACCATCTCTCCATGAACACCTTTATTCAGTCCTCTTCTCTCTTCAGCATGCATTGCTTTGTCTCTCAGCCATCTATCCCCTAACCTTCCTATCAGCTATTTTTCTTTTATCCTCATTTGAAATATTTCCCTAGGTATTGTATGCTTCTACATCCTCTTAATATGCCCATGCCACATTAGCCTTGTCTTCTCTATTGTTTCTCGTTTACTGTGTCCCTAATCATTATATTCCTTATCCTGTGCATTTTTGCAACATTCTTTTGCTTAGAAATTTCATTCAACTTGTATCCCGCTTCTTCGGTTTACAGGTTTTAGTACCATACGTGAGAATATAAATAACATGTATGATAGATTACTCTCTTACGTTTCTGTGGCACATCATTGCTCCATATCAAGCTTTTGACACTTCTTAAAAATATTTCTGCCGGCATCCCTCTTTCACTTAATCTCACCATCGTTCCCTCCACTTTGCTCCACAACACTTCCCAGGTATTTGAAACTATTCACCTTCTTCAGCTGTTCTCTTGCCACTGCAATTGTCCTTGTTATGCTCTCCTTTCTAGTTGTGACTATATACTCACTTTCCTCCACACTAAATTTCATACCATAATTGCCTACAGTGTCCACCCATATATACAACTGCTGCCGAATTTCCTCTTTACCACTCCCACATATTCGCAGGTAGTTTTCAAAAGTCATTGCCTCAGCATACTTTGATACCACAGGGGAATCTTTTTCCTTTCATTGCATATGCAACTTGCACTTCTACACATCTTATTTAGCAACTTCACTGCATTTTGTAATATAGTTTTCACCACGAACCAACTGTCCATCAGGTTGAATGGCCATAGACAAGCAATTTATACTTGCATCCTGTGCCATCCCACTGTTTAGCAATCTCAACCACACTGAGAACTGTGAGAGATTTTTCTGATTCCACTATCTTTTCAGATTTCAGTAGATGGGAACTATCCTACCAATGTATCCTTGACACCATATATCCCTCTGGCCTCAACCCATCACTTGTTTTTAATATGAATATACAATTATTAGTTAATTTAGTATAATTTATTTAAATTTTTATATTCAGTTTTTTTTATTTTGGTTGACTGTTACAATGATTATAATTATTGTAAATCAGATTATTCTCCCACCATTGCCATCCCCTCTCTTACAAATTGATTCTTCTTTGGTTTAATCATCTTGCGAGTCTTGGTGTGTACATCTGACCACATTGGCAATTGTATGCCTCTAATCATAATTAAGGTTCATACTGAAATATTGTAAAGCATTTTCATATGAATAGTCTTGGTACCTAATGAATAAAATCTTTCTGACTAGATAGATTCCATTTTAATTTCTTCAAGGGCACTTTTATTGGAACAAGCTGTATTTGTCTTTTCTAATTGCATTTTAGAAGGTGGATTTATTTTTTGAGATTGTTTTATTGTGTTGATCTTGATAGTCTGGTATAGAAATCGTTGTTTTTTAATTTTATTTTACATAATGATTGAATGGTTCATCTCCTACGTTCTAAATAGAGAATGCAAACTATTTCTATGTCTGGTGGTCAGTTCTTTAAGAGGCATTTTTGTTTGGCATGGAATATCACAATGTGGTTCTCAACACTGGCGAGGTTGGGTTTGTATACGTGACATACGAAAATAGCATTGGTATCATTATGAAAGGGGACCTACTACAAGGCATGTACTCAGAAGCTATTGGACCTGTAACCAGTATAGTTGTCACACCTAGAAATATGGCAAATCCAGCTTTAAATACAGGGTGTTTGAAAAAGAACTCCCTAGTTTTAGGTATAAATTTAATGTGTAAATTAATGAAAAAATACATCAACAAGTACATACAGTGAAAGAGAAAACCTTCGAGTTTTGTTTAACATCAGTACACTTCAACATGGGATCCATTTGTTGCCCTGCTCACGTCGAGACGATATTCAAATTCTCGCCATGTATTCACCAACATATCAGGTGTAACTATCCCAACCGCCGTGACGATTCTTTCCCGTAAATGGTTTGTCTCGGATTTTTTCACTGTACACAACATTTTTTATGTGTCCCCAAAAGAAAAAGTCCAGAGGGGTTAAGTCCGGGCTTCGTGGTGGCCAAGCAAT
>CM061920.1:118476118-118513114 GCA_031002005.1 Vandiemenella viatica
TCACATACGTTTCTACGTTAATTTCTCGATACCCAGGGCTCATTTTGAAGAAATAATTGTAACACAGACATATGGAGTAATTACCCTTCAACATATATCCGGGGGATCGAAATCCGTTC
Source organism: Vandiemenella viatica (assembly GCA_031002005.1). NCBI lineage: Eukaryota > Metazoa > Arthropoda > Insecta > Orthoptera > Morabidae > Vandiemenella > Vandiemenella viatica. Next base: position 118,476,238 of record CM061920.1, read on the forward strand.
TGAATAGGTCTGATGGTCTCCAAGTGAGATCTGCCACCCTATCCTGCTTTCCAGAGCGGGCAAGCCTCCGACCTCCACGTTCTGTGATGTGGCGTGGGTGTCCACCACATTGTCGCCTACTCGTGGTTTCACCGTCCTTCAAACACTTTCCATAGATGCTCACTGCAGTAGCACGCCAACAGCCGACCAGCCTCTCCGTTTTCGAGATGCTCGTTCCCAGCAGCCGCGCCCACTAACCGTTGGCCCGTAATTTATGGGAATTTCGTGACCTGTGCGTAGAAATCTGGTGTCAGATACCTCTGCAAGCCTACCGAGGACTTGTAGAATCCATGCTACGCCGAATCACTGTTGTATTGCGTTAGAAAGGTGGACCAATATGCTAGTAAGCAGGTGGTAATAATGTTTCGACTCATCAGTGCATTTTAAAGGTTTCTTTTTGACGTATATATACTAATATTATAAATGCGAAAGTATTCTGTCTCTCTGTCTGTCTGTTTATTTGTTACGTTTCTTGGGCTAAACGGCTAATCTGATCGTAATGAAATTTGACAAGGAGATGCTGTTTGCCAACATATTTTTTCCTCTGTAAATAATACATATTCTAATGTAATTTCGAAAAATTTCTGAAATGTAGACAGACGCATTGGATGTATAAGGGGGCATCCACAAATTACTTGAGGTGTTTTTCCGGATTTCTGGACCCCCCTCTCCCCTGGTGAGATTTCGTGAGATCTGGCCGGACCCCCCCCCCCCCCCCGTGGTGAGATCTGGTCCGTGAGAACCCCGCCTCCCCTAGAAATCGCCCTGGAAACTTTTGTAGAGCTTTTTTTTTTTAGGTCACAGCCTCACTTTTTGACGCCTAAAATCGACTTTGGCACAAATTGTCCAAAACTTTTTCGAAAAGTCTCACGTGAGATTTCCCCCCCTCCCCCTTGGTGAGATCTGGTGAGATTTCGCCGGGCCCCTCCCCCCCCACCCCTATTTCACCTCACGTAATTTATGGATGTCCCCTAAGTATCTGTAGTACCTTCTGATGTAGCGGTCTGGTAGTTCAGTGGTTAATGCGCTTGATGTTTGGTGCGTAGTTTCCGGTTCTAATCCCAGGGGAAGCAACGAATTGTTTTTGATCGTATAAGGCACTCTCGGATTAAGTGTTAAACTATGGATCCCAGAAATTTAGGGGTGCAATGCGTGGCAAATCATATGTGTACAATTTTTTACGCTATATTGATCCCTCAGGCGTTACCTCTCTTCCAGTCAGTGTGTGTGTGTGATCTGAACTAATAATATTACAAATGCAAAAGGAAGTCTCTGTCTTTTTGTTACGTTTTGACGACTAAATGGCTATACCGATATTGATGGAATTTGACAAGGAAATACTTTGTATCTGTAGGAAGGAGACAGAACATTTTTCGGTATGAATAATAATTTTAGTCACGAAATTTTTTAGAACTTATCGAATGGTGACAGACAGACGCGTGCGTGTGTTAGTTTGTAATGTTACGTCGGTTGCTCAAGCTGTGCTTCTCGCGCAGTCTGTTAGTGTATGATTTATTAGTAAATTTCGTTTACAGACAAAAGTAATTACTTAGTACTAGCTTACCCGGCAATGTTTCACTATTGCTGGACTTGAGTAGGCACATAGATTAAATGAAAAAATATTTACATATAAATTTTAAACTGCTGTTTCATTCATTTTCAGTTGGAAAGGGTGAGAGGGGATGCGCTTTGGAAAACATATACAGGCAGTATTTTTCTGTTTGTTTCAAAGTATAAGTGTGCAAATTCCCATTGAAATCTGATTAAATATGTGGTTTTGTCTAAATTATGCGGAGGAGGGGTAGGTATTTTAATTATTTTTTTTGACAGGAACCTTCTCTTTCATCCCGTCGACAACTCACCAAAGCTTCACCGTAATCGGACGAACGGTTTGCGGGTTTGTTTAAATTATGGGGTGTTATGGGGAAGAGGGGGTAATTAAGGTGATGGAAAGAGAGGAGAGGGATTGGGTTTTTGTGAAATTAATGTGTACAGTATTTCTCTCTCTTTTCTAAAGTATAAGTATAAAAATTCTTATCTAAATCGGATTGAAAATGTGGTTTGCCTAAATTATGGGGTGAAAACGTAATGGGGTTGGAAAGGGGTAGAGGGGATGAATATTCGGAAACCATACGTATGTTGTATTTTTCTGTTTGTTTTAAAGTATAAGTGTACAAATTCCTATCTAAATCGGATAAAAAATGTGGTATTGCCTAAATTATGGGGTAAAAACGTAATGTGGTTGGAAAGGGGGAGAGGGGATGAATATTCGGAAACCATACGTATGCAGTATTTTTCTGTTTGTTTTAAAGTATAAGTGTACAAATTCTTATCTAAATCGGATAAAAAATGTGGTATTGCCTAAATTATGGGGTGAAAAAATTATGGGGGTGGAAAGGGGGCGAGGGGATTAATATTCGGAAACCGTATGTAGACAGTATTTTTATGTTTGTTTTAAAGTATAAGTGTACAAATTCTTATCTAAATCGTATAAAAATGTGGTTTGCCTAAATTATGGGGTGAATAAATTATGGGGGTGGAAAGGGGGCGAGGGGATTAATATTCGGAAACCGTATGTAGGAAGTATTTTTATGTTTGTTTTAAAGTATAAGTGTACAAATTCCTATCTAAATCGGATAACAAATGTGGTTTTGCCTAAATTATGGTGTGTTATGGGGAATAGGGGGTGACTTTTTGGAAATTTTTTTTCACAGGAACCTTCGCAGACGCTCACTCGAAAACACTCCAAAGTTTCATTGCAATCTGATAAATGGTATAGGAATGCATAGAAGACGAACAAACCCACAGACCCACAAACCCACAAACATTGATTTTTATATATAAGAAGATAGAAGTCGATTTGATCTGCACTGTACTATTACTTTGAATCTGCCTGAATGTTTCTGGCACCAGTTTATTTTGTCTTCTTTTTTGACATTCCTTGCGGGCGTAAACCTGACCTAAGGTGTAGCTCTAGCAGAGCACGAGCAGCTAAAGTTATTAGAACCCAAGAATCGGATGCTCAAGCCGAAGAAAGAAGAAAATAAACACCGCCACATACCCGCATCTTCGTTTGTTTTTCTGTTTTTAAACATGTTTGAAACTGATTCTCTTCATGAGACAGATTCGACGACAGAATGATATAGTGATGACGTTCTCGTCATATTATGTCGACTCGGTGTTGTTTGGGACAAATCTTACGTTACTAATAGCTTTCTATATCCAATTCTGGCAATGAAATTCTAAGTCCACGCGTACGAAGGCTAGTTTGAATATAATATTATGGTGTGGGGGACTTGTGGCACAAGAGATTAGTGTTGCCAGGTCTAGGTTGTTAAAAGTCGGGACGGAAGGTAAAAAAAATCGGGATTCGGGGTTACAAATCGGGAAAATTGGCGTCCCAATCGATGGTGAATCGGGACGCGACCCCAGACCCCCGAAAATCGGGACGTCCCGCAGTGGGCCAGAATCTTCAAAACGTGGCCAAAAAGGAAAAAAAAAATAAAAAATTTCTGGATGGGAATTTTCGACTATCAGGTTGGCTACAGTAATGTTGGAACTACTGAATACCGATTGTTTGGACGATCAATTGTTCATTTCCTCCTTTATATTTCATGTCAAAGTCGGCACTTCTTTGCTAGCGGTGCATGCAGCCGACCAGGCTACAAAATAGTCTTGCCGTTAAAGATAAATATTTGTGTTCTGTGTTAGTGAAAAGAATATTTTAAATATGTACTGTGTTCCAGTAAGTATGTACTAATTAAAATACATTTACGTAATTTTTAAATCATTAATTACACATATTTTTTAAATTAACTTTATACCTGAAAATTCGGTAGAAAATTTTAAAATGTGCTTAAAAAAATAGAGATAAGTTACGAATTCCACGATATTCCGCTTTCTTTTGCACTGTGTCCGCAAGTATATACTACTACCTTAATAAATTAATCTTCAAATCCACCTACTAGTATCAACTCCGGCTTTGAACAACTTTTTAAGCGACGCTTGCAAAATGTATCCTTTTTTTAAAAAAATGAAATTATTAATGTTAAGTTAATTTTTTTCATTAACAATTATGAAAATATACATTTTTTTGAAACATAAATATTCTACATACTTTGTGGAATTACTTTTTAACGCTTTCAAACACGTGTTACGAAATATGTATTAAATAAATTAATAATTATATGAACTGTCGGAGTATGCTCAAGAATCAACCAATAAGTTGATAAAGCAATATCGCATAGGCTTTTCACGAAGGTTTTCCGGACTTCAGAGTATGTGAAACGTGTTCAGGAGATTTTTAGCAACCACAGACTTCAACATTTCTACTCTGCGCAAATCATCAAACAAACTGAAGAGTTTGTCGTCAGAAGCCGTTGCCCTCTTCCTGTGTCGGAAGATTATGAAGATTCCGATGTAGATGATGAGGAAACAGTCTTTGAAGATGATGGCGATTCAGCTGAATATGCAGAAGAAGAAGATAATGAAGATAAAAAGAAGAAGAAAACAATAACTTTTAATTATAGTCACAAACAATTTACTAACTGATTAACTGTAATTGAAATAAAGTTATTTTTTTTGTAATATTTTATACTATCTTCTATCCTCTATTTGGTACTGTTCTCGAGCTTTCGATTTTTTGAGCTTATATTTTTAACCATTAACTACAACAGCCTCTAAATATTGACTTTTGCATAAATAAAAAGAATTTTACCAATTAACGCCCGCCATCTTGGATCCACCATTTTGTTTTGTTTTTTAATATTTGAAGTCACAATCTTCATCATCAATCTCGATAAATCCCAAAAAATTACTTTTATATGAATCAAAGGACTTTTATCAATATTTGTCCTCCATCTTGGACACGCCATTTTCTATTTTCACTTTTTGATATTATATTCTTAATCACCAACTTCGATAACCTTTACGTACTAACTTTCGTACAAATTGAACAACTCTAACAACCTCGATAATTCCACAAAAATTACTTTTATATGAATAAAATGACTTTTAGCAATATTTGTCCGCCATCTTGGATCCGCCATTTTCTATTTTCACTTTTTGATATTATATTCTTAATCACCAACTTCGATAACCTTTACGTACTAACTTTCGTACAAATTGAACAACTCTAACAACCTCGAAAATTCCACAAAAATTACTTTTATATGAATAAAATGACTTTTAACAATATTTGTCCGCCATCTTGGATCCGCCATTTTCTATTTTCACTTTTTGATACCATATTCTTAATCAGCAACTTCGATAACCTTTACGTACTAACTTTCGTACAAATTGAACAACTCTAGCAACCTCAATAATTCCACAAAAATTACTTTTATATGAATAAAATGACTTTTAGCAATATTTGTCCGCCATCTTGGATCCGCCATTTTCTATTTTCAAGTTTTGATACCATATTCTTAATCAGCAACTTCGATAACCTTTACATTCTAACTTTCGTACAAATTGAACAACTCTAGCAACCTCGATAAATCCACAAAAATTACTTTTATATGAATCAAAGGACTTTTATCAATATTTGTCCGCCATCTTGGATCCGCCATTTTCTATTTTCACTTTTTGATACCATATTCTTAATCAGCAACTTCGATAACCTTTACGTACTAACTTTCGTACAAATTGAACAACTCTAACAACCTCGATAATTCCACAAAAATTACTTTTATATGAATAAAATGACTTTTAGCAATATTTGTCCGCCATCTTGGATCCGCCATTTTCTATTTTCACTTTTTGATACCATATTCTTAATCACCAACTTCGATAACCTTTACGTACTAACTTTCGTACAAATTGAACAACTCTAGCAACCTCAATAATTCCACAAAAATTACTTTTATATGAATAAAATGACTTTTAGCAATATTTGTCCGCCATCTTGGATCCGCCATTTTCTATTTTCAAGTTTTGATACCATATTCTTAATCAGCAACTTCGATAACCTTTACATTCTAACTTTCGTACAAATTGAACAACTCTAGCAACCTCGATAATTCCACAAAAATTACTTTTATATGAATAAAATGACTTTTAGCAATATTTGTCCGCCATCTTGGATCCGCCATTTTCTATTTTCACTTTTTGATATTATATTCTTTAATCAGCAACTTCGATAACCTTTATGTACTAACTTTCGTACAAATTGAACAACTTTTTATATTTTGGCCAGCTTTTTGCGTGCGTCCCGCACAAATCGGGACACCTGGCAAACCGAACACATGAGCAGGAACGTGACTGGGTGATGGTGATGATGATGTCGCATGTCTCAGCATGTTCTCTGTTTTAGTGACGCTCTCCCTTATAGACATGCAGTCAACGACAGTGTAGTACTCTCGTCGTAGCGACTCTTACTTGTTGACTTTCCACCTAGGTGTTTTGTGCGCGAAACAGAGACAGCTCGAGACGAACGACCCTGTGGGGTCGGCCGTTCACACTCACCTCGCCCACTGCGGACTCTGTTGAGGGAATTTTTACAGCAGGCTGTAAATGTACCGGTCCACCGGCAAGGTGCTTGCCCTCCACACGATCAGCCTCACTGCCATGTCGACTATAGTCGGCGTCATGAAATTAGACCTGCCAAGGTCACGTAGTCTCCACTGCCTCCCCTGCCCGCACCAACCCTCTGTCCCTTGGTTGGGCCGGCGACATTGCCACATTAGCTTTTGCCGGTCGTCCATGCCTATCTTTACACATGGAAGCTTTATTTCCTTAGTTTAAGGCCTAGACGAGTAATGTTAATGGTGGTGATGTTCAGGAACATAATCATGCAATTAGTGTATTAACAGACAGAAGTAATATTCGCGAACCTGCAGGCCGCCTCGGCATTGGAAACCTAATTAAAATCATTGTAGCAGATGTTTTAAAGTATTTTTAAGAAATATTACCAATAAATAATACGCAAAAAAATACTTCGATAAATTACAAACAGTGACATGGAGGTATTTGTGGCATTCATTTCTATGTGTAATCGGTCCCTTATATTTGATAAATTAATTTTCGTTTTGTCTTTGGTTTTGAAGTTTTCTCGCGAAATTTGTCATGTATGGTCCATTGTGTACAATGACAATAATAATTTTTACAGAAGCTGAAAATAGCATTTCTGTGGAGGACAGGAAATATGTTTCTCAGTCGTAAACGATCCGACCGACCAGCCGGCACTGGAGCATGCGCTGCGCGCAATCATTCGCGCAAATATAAACTGTGAAACAATCCAAAAGGGGTTGTCTGCTACCAGAATTAATTTAAGTATTTTCTTAGAAACTTTCTCGCTGGAAGTTTTTACGTAAACAAATAAAACGGAAGTTAGTCAGCGACAACATTTTACATTACACAGCCTAAACAACTAAGCGCTTCGTGTAACATTTTTTTTTTTTTTTTTTCACATGCTTCCCTATTTAATGAATAGAATGTATTCGGTATGAGTCTGTTAACTTTCAGGAAGGCGCATAAATTTTTTTTGAGTTTTTTCTTATTATTTTTATTGCTTTTTCTGTCGGTTGAAGTGAAAAAGTATTTTGATTTCTAATTTTCATGGAAACAAATTACTATTTTTTTAAAAACAGTCACACAAATGTTTGGAATTTAAAGCACATCACCTTGTTCCGCATGTTAAGTATTATGTTTTAGAAATTTTTTCGCACTCATTACTGAAAGTTGATTTTTTTGCTGATTTGCAACACTGTTCGGATACTCCGTGACCTTCACAGCACTAATTTCGTGACGCGCACTATAGTTACAATCCATGAATTACGTCTCAGGAGTTTCTTGATTCTTGGAGCTCGCTCCCCGCTCCTTGTCACATTTGTGTGACCCCCCCCCCCTTCTGGTTTGACGACACATAATTTAAATTTAGTAATTATTAAATTAAAACAGCACTTCCAAAATTACGTTCATATTTCTATTTCAAATATATTTTTTCCATAAAATCAACAATAAATCAAACATTTGAACATATTCTTTTATATCATTCATGAGTGGTATAGCAGTCAATTAGCTGTCGATTTTGATAGCGCTAGTAACATTCACTGTGTCAACATCATGCAATCTTCATGTAATCATATAGCATCGTCATGGTTTATCAAAGAACGTCTAGCTGTAGTTCTTTGAGAACAAACCTTCGTGATTGCGGCCTCGGTAGCGTAGGGGCTAGAGCACTAGCTCCGCGTGCCGAAGGTCGCCCGTTCGAATCCGGCCGCGGGCATGGATGTTTAAGTGTTGTGTGTCTGTGTGAATGTCCTGTCCGTCCTGTGGTGTCTATACTTAAGAATCACAACGTACTGGAGTAAACTAAATCACTGGATGAGATATCATAAGCACATTTGGCTGGCTAAATGGCTTAGTTGCCGAAGGCCATTTTAAAAAAAAAAAAAAAAAAAAAAAAAAAAAAAAAAAAAAAAAAACCCCTTCGTGATGGGCAAAACCTCATGTTGAGTCACTGGCCACACTAAACCTGTGCTCATTCAACTTTCCCCTCCCTTATAAGAAAACAGGTGTTTCTCCCTCTCGTTAAGTCATTAAAATCAAACACTCAGAAAGAGTTATACAAGAACAAGATTTACTATATTGAAGGTATTCGCAATATCCATTTCTATACAAACCACAGAATGCTGTAATCTTGAATCTTTTTTTTTTTAATCACTTACGACAGTTGACAGAAAAGTCAGTAAGACATTGTATCAGCTGATAGGTCATTCATCGCCGGAGACTCTCTCTTCCTGCACAGAATGGACGTTTCCAACACAAAAATTAAGCACACTTACTGGATTTGTTAAAAAAAAAAGAAAAACTATTATCTTCTTAGACAAAATTCGCTCGGAACTAGTCAAGTGAGTCGGTTGGTGACTGGTGGACTCACTGCGGCAACTACCAGATGGAATAACGCCGGGATGTCTGTTCTTGTCATATCACAGAATCTACATCTAGATCTACATATATACTCTGCAATTCACAAAATTGTGGGTGGCAGAGGGTGCTCAGCACCAAAGCTAATCTCTTTGCTGGGCATTCCAATCCCTAATGGTACGAGGGAAAAAAGAATTCATATAAGAATCAGTACGGCACCTTATTTCTCTAATTTTATCTTTCCCGTCCTTCCGACTCAAATAGGTTGGTGGACGAAGTATTTCACTACACTCGTGAGTGAAAGTGGGAGTACGCATGTTTACCAATAAGTTTAAACGAAACGTGTGTCGTCTATCTACCAGAGACTCCCAACCTAGTCTACTAATCAGTTCTGTGACGCTTTCATAAGGACTGTAGCAAGCGGTAACGAATCGAGCGGCTCTTCTCTGTACTTTCTCTATACTTTCGACCAACCCCTTACGAAACGGATCCCAAATGGCACAACAATAGTCCAAATGTGGACGCACAAGAGATTTGTACGCAATCTCCTTTGTTTGTTCATTACAATTTTTCAAGATTCGACCTATGAATCGTAGCCTAGAATTTCCTCTACCTACTAACGAATTAATGTGTATGTCCCATTTCATGTTCCTTTGTACTGTTACTCCCAAATATTTCATAGAATCGACCATATCAATAACTGTATTCTTTTACTCGTATTTCTGAACAATTGGATTCTTTTTGTTAGTTATGCTCATTGTCTTGCACTTTTTACAATTTAGAGTAAGTTGCCACTCAGCGCACCAAGCCAAAATAACATCCAGATCGCGCTGAATTTCTAAGCAATCGGCCAAATTTCATACTTCCCTATAAATAACCGCATCATCAGCAAACAATCTAAAAAGGCTTTTCACTTTGTCTCCGAGATCGTTTATAAAAATTAAAAAAAGAAAAGTGGTCCTATTACACTTCCTTGGGGTACACCCGATGTAATATCTAGATTAGAAGAACTTTCTCCTTCAACGCCAACATACTGCGACCGACCAGTTAGAAAATCCTTGATTCATTCACAAAGCTGATCCGATATACCGTACGGTCGAAGCTTCGCTAAAAGGCGATTGTGTGGCACAGAGTCAAAGGCTTTCTGGAAATCTAAAAAAATTGCATCTACTTGTGAACCTGCATCGATAACTTTCATGCTCCTCTGTTCATAAAATAAAAACGTTTTGATGAATATTCAGCTTTGTGATACACGTCAGCTGAGGCAACGTCAACATAAAAAGTCAGCTCCTACTTTGCAGACAACGTGACGGCCTGTTGAGTGATTTTTAAGTGACGCAGAATATAAATAAGAAAGATTAACTTTCAAAAAATTCCCCGTTCCTACGTCAGATAGCTTACACAATTTTCATACTTTAAATCTGATCCTAATCTTGACACTGGGAATAACTCGCCGAAATCAGCGTCTTGGTGGGGAAAAAAAATGGAATTCATGGCGGACTGCCGACGGTAGTGAAAACGTAAAACCATTATTAATATAATACACACAACACGCGATACTCATAACAACATCTATTATAAATAGTAATAATTGCGTGTGGTCGTAATGACCTGGTGACAGGGTTTCTATTGGCTGCACATTCCGCTCCTGTCTTAGCCGCCTTAACCAAACCCGGTAGTGCTGCCAGGTACAGGGGACCTACAGATATACTAAATAATAATAATTCCGTGTGGTCGTAATGACCTGGTGACAGGGTTTCTATTGGCTGCGCTTTCCGCCCCTGTCTTAGCCGCCTTAACCTAACCCGGTAGTGCTACCAGGTACAGGGGACCTACAGATATACTAAACAATAATAATTCCGTGTGGTTGTAATGACCTGGTGACAGGGTTTCTATTGGCTGCGCTTTCCGCCCCTGTCTTAGCCGCCTTAACCTAACCCGGTAGTGCTACCAGGTACAGGGGACCTACAGATATACTAAATAATAATAATTCCGTGTGGTTGTAATGACCTGGTGACAGGGTTTCTATTGGCTGCACATTCCGCTCCTGTCTTAGCCGCCTTAACCTAACCCGGTAGTGCTACCAGGTACAGCGGACCTACAGATATACTAAATAATAATAATTCCGTGTGGTCGTAATGACCTGGTGACAGCGTTTCTATTGGCTGTGCGTTCCGCCCCTGTCTTAGCCGCCTTGAGCTAACCCGGTAGTGCTACCAGGTACAGGGGACCTACAGATATACTAAATAATAATAATTCCGTGTGGTCGTAATGACCTGGTGACAGGGTTTCTATTGGCTGCGCATTCCGTCCCTGTCTTAGCCGCCTTGAGCTAACCCGGTAGTGCTACCAGGTACAGGGGACCTACAGATATACTAAATAATAATAATTCCGTGTGGTCGTAATGACCTGGTGACAGGGTTTCTATTGGCTGCGCATTCCGTCCCTGTCTTAGCCGCCTTAACCTAACCCGGTAGTGCTACCAGGTACAGGGGACCTACAGATATACTAAATAATAATAATTCCGTGTGGTCGTAATGACCTGGTGACAGCGTTTCTATTGGCTGTGCGTTCCGCCCCTGTCTTAGCCGCCTTGAGCTAACCCGGTAGTGCTACCAGGTACAGGGGACCTACAGATATACTAAATAATAATAATTCCGTGTGGTCGTAATGACCTGGTGACAGGGTTTCTATTGGCTGCGCATTCCGTCCCTGTCTTAGCCGCCTTGAGCTAACCCGGTAGTGCTACCAGGTACAGGGGACCTACAGATATACTAAATAATAATAATTCCGTGTGGTCGTAATGACCTGGTGACAGGGTTTCTATTGGCTGCACATTCCGCTCCTGTCTTAGCCGCCTTAACCAAACCCGGTAGTGCAGCCAGGTACAGGGGACCTACAGATATACTAAATAATAATAATTCCGTGTGGTCGTAATGACCTGGTGACAGGGTTTCTATTGGCTGCACATTCCGCTCCTGTCTTAGCCGCCTTAACCAAACCCGGTAGTGCTACCAGGTACAGGGGACCTACAGATATACTAAATAATAATAATTCCGTGTGGTCGTAATGACCTGGTGACAGGGTTTCTATTGGCTGCACATTCCGCTCCTGTCTTAGCCGCCTTAACCTAACCCGGTAGTGCTACCAGGTACAGCGGACCTACAGATATACTAAATAATAATAATTCCGTGTGGTCGTAATGACCTGGTGACAGCGTTTCTATTGGCTGTGCGTTCCGCCCCTGTCTTAGCCGCCTTGAGCTAACCCGGTAGTGCTACCAGGTACAGGGGACCTACAGATATACTAAATAATAATAATTCCGTGTGGTCGTAATGACCTGGTGACAGGGTTTCTATTGGCTGCGCATTCCGTCCCTGTCTTAGCCGCCTTGAGCTAACCCGGTAGTGCTACCAGGTACAGGGGACCTACAGATATACTAAATAATAATAATTCCGTGTGGTCGTAATGACCTGGTGACAGGGTTTCTATTGGCTGCACATTCCGCTCCTGTCTTAGCCGCCTTAACCAAACCCGGTAGTGCTGCCAGGTACAGGGGACCTACAGATATACTAAATAATAATAATTCCGTGTGGTCGTAATGACCTGGTGACAGGGTTTCTATTGGCTGCGCTTTCCGCCCCTGTCTTAGCCGCCTTAACCTAACCCGGTAGTGCTACCAGGTACAGGGGACCTACAGATATACTAAATAATAATAATTCCGTGTGGTTGTAATGACCTGGTGACAGGGTTTCTATTGGCTGCGCTTTCCGCCCCTGTCTTAGCCGCCTTAACCTAACCCGGTAGTGCTACCAGGTACAGGGGACCTACAGATATACTAAATAATAATAATTCCGTGTGGTTGTAATGACCTGGTGACAGGGTTTCTATTGGCTGCGCTTTCCGCCCCTGTCTTAGCCGCCTTAACCTAACCCGGTAGTGCTACCAGGTACAGCGGACCTACAGATATACTAAATAATAATAATTCCGTGTGGTCGTAATGACCTGGTGACAGCGTTTCTATTGGCTGTGCGTTCCGCCCCTGTCTTAGCCGCCTTGAGCTAACCCGGTAGTGCTACCAGGTACAGGGGACCTACAGATATACTAAATAATAATAATTCCGTGTGGTCGTAATGACCTGGTGACAGGGTTTCTATTGGCTGCGCATTCCGTCCCTGTCTTAGCCGCCTTAACCTAACCCGGTAGTGCTACCAGGTACAGGGGACCTACAGATATACTAAATAATAATAATTCCGTGTGGTCGTAATGACCTGGTGACAGCGTTTCTATTGGTTGCGCATTCCGCCCCTGTCTTAGCCGCCTTAACCTAACCCGGTAGTGCTACCAGGTACAGGGGACCTACAGATATACTAAATAATAATAATTCCGTGTGGTCGTAATGACCTGGTGACAGGGTTTCTATTGGCTGCGCATTCCGTCCCTGTCTTAGCCGCCTTGAGCTAACCCGGTAGTGCTACCAGGTACAGGGGACCTACAGATATACTAAATAATAATAATTCCGTGTGGTTGTAATGACCTGGTGACAGGGTTTCTATTGGCTGCGCTTTCCGCCCCTGTCTTAGCCGCCTTAACCTAACCTGGTGGTGCTACCAGGTACAGGGGACCTACAGATATACTAAATAATAATAATTCCGTGTGGTCGTAATGACCTGGTGACAGCGTTTCTATTGGCTGTGCGTTCCGCCCCTGTCTTAGCCGCCTTGAGCTAACCCGGTAGTGCTACCAGGTACAGGGGACCTACAGATATACTAAATAATAATAATTCCGTGTGGTCGTAATGACCTGGTGACAGGGTTTCTATTGGCTGCGCATTCCGTCCCTGTCTTAGCCGCCTTGAGCTAACCCGGTAGTGCTACCAGGTACAGGGGACCTACAGATATACTAAATAATAATAATTCCGTGCGGTCGTAATGACCTGGTGACAGGGTTTCTATTGGCTGCGCTTTCCGCCCCTGTCTTAGCCGCCTTAACCTAACCCGGTAGTGCTACCAGGTACAGGGGACGTAGAGATATACTAAATAATAATAATTCCGTGAGGCCGTATTGACCTGGTGACAGGGTTTCTATTGGCTGCGCATTCAGCCCCTGTCTTAGCTGCCTTAACCTAGCCTGGTAGTGGTACCAGAGATCTACAGATTAACTTTACATCTGAACCACGGAAGCGTTCTGAAGTACTTCACATTACACAACAAGGTGTGTCAGCGCTGATGGTCGGGTTAGTGGTCTATGAAAATCCCCGCCGAGACAGGGATTCGAACTGGGGACCTTTCATTCGCCAGACAGACACCTTAACCACTGAGCCACCAGAGCGCAACAGATAGGCCTATACTGTTACCATTAGCATGTCGGTAATGCAAACTCATAGGATTTTAGCCATCCAAAAATCGCCAACGCTGATAAAGAAGTTTTCACTTCAAAAAATAAAGTCTAACTTAGTCCACAACCCTCCACTTCGTTGAATCTTCAGGTGCCTGCAGTTTAACGTAGAATCAGAACAACGGAAAGTCCCAGCGTATCACATACAACAATTCAACTACTAAAAATTCCTACTCACCACGGGATTTGAACTTTCGACTGGAGAGAGAACTTTCTGAAGCAAGCGCCTTTACCACTCTATTTTTTTTTATTGTTTCACTTTCACAATGTTACAGTAAAATAATACATTTCTAGTCACTACAAATGTAGCGTAAAAAAAAAAAGGAAAGTATTTGAATCATTTCCTTAAAAAGGCATTATGTTATTCTTTGTAGTATCGATACGACATAGCTCGTTTGTTTTCTGTTACTAAATAATACCAGTATTCTTGTAGATTGGCTATTTCTTTGTTATGTATTATGTAATGGACATAATTTGCTAAAAGCCAGCATGTTGCGTTGTTCGTTTGTTTTGGCTAAGAACTAAATTCAGGCGTCAATATATCTTTGATTTTAAATGCTGTGTCGGAAGTTCTGTTGAGCACTCCTAGTTTCCGCCTCGGTGGTACTATGCAGCCAGTCAGCCTGTGCTCTATCATGTCCTGTTGGCTGCATTTGACACAGTTGGGTGAGTGAGCGAGGTGAATCGTGTGTAGACGACTGTTTGTTGTTACACAACGATTAATTACTCTTTACCATGTGGATCTTACTTGTGATTGTAGGTTTTCGTTTTGGACGTTCTTCCATATGTTCTTCCAGTTAACTGTTGCGTTTTTTCGTTCTATATTACTATGGTATCTATTGTCCATCCACAGGTTGTATATTTCTTTGTTATTTGTGGCAGATATATTTCGAATCTTGTTATACAGAGTGTTACAAAAAGGTACGGCCAAACTTTCATGAAACATTCCTCACACACAAACAAAGAAAATATGTTATGTGGACATGTGTCCGGAAACGCTTACTTTCCATGTTAGAGCTCATTTTATTACTTCTCTTGAAATCACATTAAACATGGAATGGAAACACACAGCAACAGAACGTACCAGCGTGACTTCAAACACTTTGTTACAGGAAATGTTCAAAATGTCCTCCGTTAGCGAGGATACATGCATCCACCCTCCGTCGCATGGAATCCCTGATGCGCTGATGCAGCCCTGGAGAATGGCGTATTGTATCACAGCCGTCCACAATATGAGCTCTAACATGGAAAGTAAGCGTTTCCGGACACATGTCCACGTAACATATTTTCTTTGTTTGTGTGTGAGGAATGTTTCCTGAAAGTTTGGCCGTACCTTTCTGTAACACCCTGTATATGTAACTGTACTCAATAATAAATGTCCGGAATTGCATCAGCGTCTGGTTGATGTGACGTATGTCGGTCGGTGGTTCTGTACTGGCGGGTAGTAGTTGATTTATTAGATATGCGGTTATGCTATCTGGATATTTTGCCAGTTCCGTAACATGTCTTTTATAAATATAGCAAGAGATTTATATTTAACATCTTGTAGCTCGAGACCTCCTTTGCTGAGGGGTAGAGTCAGGGTTTTAAACTTTATTTTAAATATTTCCCCTTGCTGTACAAACCATCCTATTGCCGACTCTATATTCTTTGATATCTCGTTGGGAATGGGCAAGATGTGTGAAGTGTACCATGCCTTTCATAGTGCAATGGAGTTTACAAATCTCACCTTTTGAATCATGTTCAATTCTCTTATTTAGTTGTTGTTGAGTAATGCTCTGACCGAGTGCAGTATTTCTTTCCAGTTTAGCGCCATCATTCTCTGAATGCTGGGAGTGAAGTCAATGCCAAGTATTCTCATCTTCTTCACTTCTGCCCATTTAGATCTCATTTCATTAATATCTCGCCCAATGTTCATTACTTTTGTTTTCTTATTGTTGATTATTGCACCCGACGCTTTACAGTATGATTCTAGTATATTTTCCACGATTTTTAGCTCACTATTATCTTTTATCAACACCGTGACGTCATCTGCATATGCTCGGGTGGTAATTTTTTCCCCATTTATGAAGATTCCTTACAGGTGGCGGTTCAAACATATTATTAGTGGCTCTATAGACAGAGGGCATCCCTGTCTAGCTGATCTGTTTATTTCTATTTGCTTAGATAATCTTCCATTGATCAGCATTCGTGATGTTGCACCTCCTAAGATAATTTTTAATAATTTTATGAAGGTACTATTATAGCCCATGGTTTTTAGTGTTCTGTAGATGTGCTCATGACTAACCATATCAAACGCCTTTTGGAAGTCTACGGAGAGGACTCGACATTTTGCTGCCTCCACTGCAGTCATGGTGTCTCTGATGTCCATTAGCGTGTGTATTATCGACCGTGATTTTCCAGTGCACGCTTGGTGTTCGCGAATTACTTTCTTGATATTGCTTTTTATTCTGATTGCTATTATTCTGGTAAAAAGTTTGTAGTCGGTGTTTAACAAAGAAAGTGGCCTAAATTCGTTGGCGTTGATAGGTTTAAGGCACTTAAGGATTAACACTATCAGGCTTTCCTTGAATTCTTTTGGGATTGTCACCATTTTTAATATTTCGCTGAAGATATCCGTCAGTGGTTACTTGATTTCATTCCAAAACGTCGCATAAAACTCTACTGGAATGCAGTCTATACCGGGGCTTTTGTTTCTTTTGATCTTCTTTATTGAACTCCATATTTCTTCTACGGAGATATCTTCAAGGAGAAGTTGGTTTTCTTCTTCAGTGATTGTATAATCGACATGTTCCAATATTTTCTCCGATTCGAGCGTGTTAACTTCTTTTCTACTGTAGAGATCCGTATACAATCTGTGGAAGTATTCTGTTATTTGTTGCTGGTCTGACAGTAGCACATTTGATTCAGATTTCAGTTTAGTAATGGTCTTTGCTTTCTCCTTTCGTTGTTCTGCTAATACATGGTATACGTACAGAAGCCATTTCACGGTTCTTTAGCGTTTGAGTAGTAATGTCTTTGGATCTAATTTTTTGGCCTTCTAACTCATGGAGGAAGGAATATATGGAGACGAGATAACGCGAAATCCGTGAAACCTCGTAAAAAACTGTGCCTGCGCGGCGGTCATCGTAGGAGTACCAAAACATTGGGCTGTTTGCACTGTGTCAGCTGCTGAGAATATTTCATTTTCTAATTTTCTAAAGTTTTCTATAATGCCAAGTTGTGATGCATATGGTTGCACAAACAGACGAGATAGGAAAAAACCTGGAATAGCGTTTCATAAGTAAGTCACATTGTAACTATCGTTCTTGAAGTATCTGACAGGCAACCGCAACATTAGTGGCATTCGCTATAAATTTATTCATTGCTCTCAATAGGATCATATAATTCTCAAATTTTTGTTGGTGTAGTGTAGAAAATTAGCATATGTTACTATTTTGCACCTGAAAAGCTAGCCTTATTGTAGACAAATGTTGGAAATTTAATTTAAACGGGTCATGTTTACATCGCGACACAGTGAATATGGTATTCTGCATGCATTACTCACGTTTAAGTTTACACTGAAATTGCACGATGAAATTAATCGTTATAATTTGTGCTGTGCGAACTACTAAACGTGATGAAATAAACTTTTGTTGACGGAAATGTATTTCGCGATGCATTTCTTGTGTTTAGATGTGTCTAAATAGTTTGGTTTTGTAGCAGCAATATTAATGGAAATGTTGGCAGGTTGAAATGCGGTGTATACCTGAAGAGAACAAACAATTTATTTATTATTAGCTGTTAGCTTCTGATTTTTGAATGTACTGATTTTTGTAGCAAAATTATATAGGCCCCTACCAGTACAATATCTTCTAAGTAAGCTCAGAAACTATGAGGTTTTATGAAGTATTAATTTTTTTTAAAGGTCTAAACATTGACTTATACTTTTTTTTTTAACTTCAGATACGACTTGTTTCTGTTTGTAAATATGTCTACAAGTATATTTCTAGATTTTGAAATCTTCCTTGTCAATTACTGAAATAGAATGTGAAAATATAACCTATCTGAACATCAACTAAAATTTAAGGACTGTAGAAATAAACAGTTTGTTATTTAAGTTAAAAAGAATTACCTGCTCATTAAGTTAAGTCCGAATTAATCATCAAATATGGATATGGCAATAGTTTTTTTCTGGTCCAGGCCGCATTTCAACCTAACCACGTCAATTTTAAGGTACAATATCTCGAGAACTAAGCGAGATATCAAAAAATTTTATTCTTTACTTTCAGTTTCCCTCATCGAGTTACACAAGAATTCGTCATCAAATTGTGGCGCCACGGTTATCGTTGAATCTCCTCATAACCTAACAACCTCACTTTTGAGACAGTATATCTCGCGAACTAAGCGAGATATCGAAAAATGTTATTCATTATTTTCGATTTGTATCGTCGTGTTATATAAGAATCTATCACCAAATTTGACTTCGGGGACACGTTTCTTCTGAATTTCAACCAGAAACTCCACTCTTTTGAGACAGTATATCTCGAGAACTAAGCACGATATCAAAAAATTTTATTCTTAATTTTTGATGTGTCACGTCGAGTTACATAATAATCCATCATCAAATTGCGGTGCCACGTTTGTCTTATGATTCCCTTGAGGTTTTTGTGCCTATTTCCCGTGTTTCTCCTGTCAAGCAATATGGCGGCCTCCCCTCCCCACTTCTCTCCACCCGGTTTCACTCCAGTATGTGGCGAAGGTCCCTTGCGTCGTCTCCATATATTCCTTCCTCCATGTTCTAACTGTTTCCTTTTAATCTTGTTATTTTCGCCTTTATTTTCCTGATTTTTTGAATGTTCTTCATAGCAGTCATATGATCAGTGTAGAGGTGTCTTAAACATCGGTAATAAAATTCTTTAGTATCGTCTTGCCATTTTTTCTGGACACGAGAGTAATTTTTTAGGCTGTACTGACTGGATCCTTGGTTTGAGGCAGTGCGTCCACCATGGAATTTTGTTTGCATAGTTGCCAGTTTTACTCAATGCTGTTTGGATTTGGGCACGGACCTCATTTTTAAGGTCGTCACATTCCAGGATTGAAGTATTTAATTTCCAGCATCCTGGGTGTTTATATATCAGTTGTCTTGGTAGGCTTATTTTCATTTGTACAGCATGATGATCTGAGAAGTGAATTGGCCAGATCTCTATATTTTGTATTTGATCACGCAGCATTTCAGTGACGTAGAATCTGTCCAATCTGCTTGCTGAGGTGTTGGATAAAAAGGTGAAATCTGTTTTAGATGGATATTTCTTTTCCCAAACATCTATTAGACGTAATTTATTTACTATCTCCCTTAATTCATTACAGGAGTTGTAGTTGGGTATTTGATCAGCTGGTTTCAAAACGCAGTTGAAGTCACCTCCTATTATTCTCTTTGTCTTATGATTGCGTAGTAGGTACGTTATTTCAGATTTGCAAAATGTTGCTCTTTCCTCTCGTTTGGAGTTCCCAGAGGGTGCATATATATTAATAATGTGGGTATCATCCACTGAACATGCCAAACCACGACCGTTTTCTAACATTTCAACTTGTTTAAACTCTATTCCTTCTCTCAGCAGTATTGCCGTGCCCAAACCAACATATGGGCCCGAGTTGAGTAGAATATTAAATCCTGTAATTGTTTTCAAAAATTGGGGGCGTACTTCTTGCAGCAGAGCAATATTTGTATTACTATTATATATAAATTCCACGAAACTTCTCATTTCAGGGTGGCTTTCTATAGAATTTATGTTAATTGTAGTTATGTTGTACAGATGTGTCATCTTTTTTGTGTAGTTTCATTTCTGCTCCGCTTTATTCCATTTAAATTTAAGGTGGACACGCAGTACTTCTGGGCGGACGTTGTTCCACTACCGTCTGCCATTTAGATCAGTATTGTCACACAGTGTTGAACAAACAGTTGAGTTTTTTGCGTTTAATTTAATAACAATTAAGACCTTGCTCATACTTCTTATTCGCTTTGAATATCCTATTCTTCTAAATCACCGATGTCGTCCGACCAAAGTATTTTAGTGTTTCCAGAGACGTTTTCTATTTCAAGTATCTCGTTCGTCTTATTTTCATAGTTTTTGCCTTCCTTATTGGAGGGGTTTCATCAACATTTGTCTCCACTTGTAGGGTGGTACCTTTTCTGGATTTTTCGGCCAATTCTTCCGCTATGGAATCAACTCCTCTCTTATCAAGTCTCGGTCTTTTGGTGTTTGGTGTGTTTTCGTGCTTGCGTTCTTCCATTAGCTTAGTTTCTTTTTTATCAGGTGATGGCGTTGTCACAGGATATTGTTTAACATTTTTCTTGATTTGTTTTTTCTCAGTTGATTGCAGTTCCAGTGAATGTAGTTTAGCGGTTTTGTTGTTTTCTTGTTCTGTTGTATAATTTTCCTCTTTTTCCTTCGGTGGTTCTTGAGTTGCTTCAACATTACAAGGATTCTCTGTTTCCATTCTGATGTTCGACGGGTCGTCCGTTTCCATTCTGAGAGTATGTTCATCATTTATATTTCTATTGATTGAGGAATTACCATTTGCCACGCGAGCATATGATGCTTTTAAGGTTTCTCCACTGAAAGCTATATCAGGGACCATGCGCTCAGATGGTAACTGCAGAGGTCTCTTTTTGGTGCATTCAGCCTTGAGATGTTCGTTGGAGTTACATATCACACACGTTCGTAAATAACGAGTGCTTTAAATCCGGCAATGTTTACATAGGATGGTACGTGGCACTTCAGATCTATTTTCACGGTTCTAATGCCGCTGTCTACAACGAATCTTTTGCTACCATATCTTTTATCAGAAGTTACGCTCATGATTGTTCCAAATTTGTCCAAAGCTTTTCGTATGATATCTGTACTGATTTCAAAGGGAATATTATGTATTTTTACGTGTCTTATTCCCAGACCTGCATGTGATACGGAAACGTTGCTTACCTCGCCATTGCTGTGTACGAATTTTCCTTCCCCGTTGTTTTCCCTCAAAATTCGTAGGCATTCTTCTTCATTCGTAGCTTGACGTATATAACATTAGCGAGGAAGTCCGCCTGGATACCGTACACACTTTCTTCTCGCAGTCCAATTTCACTGTATAACCACTCATCAATTTCGACTGCTTTTGGACGCACATACCCATACGCAAACGAGAATTTTAGCGTGAATTTTCGAACGAATTGATTAACTTCCATGACTCTTGAATTTCACCGCGCGTGGCGGTGTAACGGCTAGCGTTCTCGCCTCGCATTCGGGAGGACGGCGGTTCGAATCCCCGTCCGGGCATCCAGATTTGGGTTTACCATGGTTTCCCCAAATCACTCAAGGCAAATGCCGGGATGCTTCCTTCAAAAGGCCATGGCCGAATTCCTTCCCATTCCTTGCCCCCCATCCTTTCCCGTCTCTAATGACCTCGATGTTAAAAAGAGACGTAAAGCAGTTAAAAAAAAAAAATCTTGAATTTCACTATACTTGCTTTTACAGGGTGTACCAGAAAAGGACTCACTGATTTCAAAATTAAATATCTCGAAAACAAAGATCGATAGAGGAATGCAGTAAACGGTATGTTTATTGTGACAGCTGTAAGAAGTGTATACAGCAGTGTGAAATAATAGTTACAAAAGCTGCTAACAGATGGCGCTGTACGCTCATATCAGCATACATAAGTGAAATAATCGTATGAAAACAATCTTTGCAAACAATCACATCACAATTTTTTCAAAATGTTCACCATTGGCACGTTTCAATGGTGGAACTGATCGCCCTGAGCTTCGGATCACTATTTAGGCAATACGTATGGCGATTACAGCGCCATCTGTTGGCAGCTTTTGTAACTATTATTTCACACTGCTGTATACACTTCTTACAGCTGTCACAATAAACATACCGTTTACTGCATTCCTCTATCGATCTTTGTTTTCGAGATATTTAATTTTGAAATCAGGGAGTCCTTTTCTGGACACCCTGTATTTAGTCCGTAGGCACTTAACCACACAACACAGCAGGAAAATGTGGAGCGACTGATGTACCATGGTGTTGTGTCAGAGGCTTTAAGGTTAATTAATTTCTTCAGGTGCCTGCAGTAAACGCGGAATCAGAACAACGGAAAGTCCCGGCGTATCATATACAATCAATTCAACTACTAAAAATTCCTACTCACCACGTGGTTTGAACCCGCGACCGGAGAGAGAACTTTCTGAACTAAGCGCCTTAACCGCTTTTTTTTATTTTTATTTTTTTATTAAAGATGGCTTTTTTATTTTTTTTCCATCTCAGCCATCTGTAAGTTTATCGTTGTTTTTATTCGAATTTTGTCTGTACTATATTATCGTTTTCTCATTGCGGACAACACAGGACGGACACAACACCCATGCCCTCGGCCGGATTCGAACCGGCGACCCTGGCAACGCGAGGCAAGCTCGCTAGCCGCTACGCTACCAGGGCCGGCGAACCGCTGAGCTACCAGACCGCCTTGTTTTGAAGTAGACATGTGCTAACTACTATCAAAATCAGACAAAAATTGTCGGTTCGATAAAAAACTTTGAGAGAAATTAAGATGAGGGGGAATTGAGGAGAGGGTATAGGTTTCTTTAAAACATAGTTTTTCTATTTGTTTTAAAGTAGGGTAAACCCGGAATAGATGGCCATGATTTTTTTCAAAATCCTGTTTCTCAACCTTATGCACAAGAACAACCTGAAACTTTCCAAAACTTGCCTTTTCAATCCATAAAAAACAAAAGTTGACTTCGTTTACAACGATATACAAAATTTCATACAAGCTGAATATTCTTTAAAAAATATGTAACACTTGGCCATCTCACCCGAGTGTCAGGGTTAGATGGCCATACATGTAAGGGAGAGATGGCCATGGGACAAAACACTTTAAAATCAAAGAGATAATTATTTTTAAAAAAACCTTTAACGTTTTAAACATGTTTTATTGCCTCTCTTGATGTAAAAAATATTTTATAATGGTATTACTTGTAGTTAAAGTAAAACTTAAACATGATCTCACTTGTAAAAAAAAAAAAAAAAAAAAAAAAAAAAATTATATTTACAATTCTTGCATTTTTATTATATCATTGAAACATTCCAGTTTTATATAAATAAAATAATGAGAAATCACCTCAATTATTCAGTTACTTAAATTTAGAACTAATCCAAAATTTATAAGAAGGTTTGTAAGGTTAGATTTATTTTTTAAACTTACATTACCACATCGATGGCACGCATCAACATAATATGATGTGCAGGATTCGTCTAACCAACGCTTACACCTAACACACTGAATCCAAAAAGTCCGTCAGTTGAGCCTTCCTTGTACTGAACTTCGTCTGACGAGTCTGGGTTGTCTGAAGTTTCGTTAACCTTCTTGGTTAACCTACTTTATCACTACTTTTGTTAACAATTGGCCTGGTTTTTTTCTTTTTCATCATGTTTCAATTTTAACTTTTCAGTATTTTTTGACGTCAAGTTTGTAGCTTTAAGTTTTCTACGTTTGTTTGTTTAAGTTTCGGGTCTATCTGGCAAAGGGAAATATTGTTTAGAATTTTGGTAGGGATGACTTGGTGTGTTTCATTTGAAATCACAGGAAAAATATCATCTGATCTTGTAGAAGGTCCTGGTAGAGATGACGTTGCTCTTCTTTCGAGGGATTCTTGTTCACTTTTTTCTGCTGATCTAGTAGTGGATTGCGGCAAGGGTGATGACGTTCTCTCACGGAGAGTTTGGCCAGATACGTTGCTGTTTTCATTTCCTATAAGTCTGTCTGGATCACTTCTAAATGCATGATCTGGAATTGCATCTGGATTAAAGGGGTAGATTCCCGTTGCTTTTAACCTAGAGATGGCGTTCCTGGTGTTGCAGCTTTTCCCCAACAATCTCGTAGTAGCTATCCAAATTGTAATCTTCCTAGCTTCCGATCTGGGTGATTCCTTCGCACTGCAAAAATGATGCTTTAAAGATTGGAAGACAGATCAGTCCAGCGGTTGCAGATAATGATTATGGCTGGGTAGGCACATTAAAATAATATTATTAATCTCAGCAAACTCCAACATCTGTACCGAGCTAGAGTGTGAAGTATGCCCATCCAGGATCAGCATAACTGCTCCAAGAGGTTTTCGGGACAAAAAATGATATCTTAGCCATTCAAAAAAGATCTCAGAATTCACATAGGCAGATTTCTTTGATAAGACAACTTTACTTCCCAGTGGCATGTTCATTGACTTCATAACGATTCATTCCCTTCAGATTTTCGTACACTTAGATCTGGATGTCGACATAACATTTGTAACCAATCGTAACCTGCTTTTTCGTTACTAACAGCTGAACAGCAAAAACCATAGGCTAGACTACATCTACATCTACATATATACTCTGCAATTCACAAAATTGTGGGTGGCAGAGGGTGCTCAGCACCAAAGCTAATCTCTTTGCTGTGCATTCCAATCCCTAATGGTACGAGGGAAAAAGAATTCATATAAGAATCATTGCGGCACCTTATTTCTCTAATCTTATCTATCCTGTCATTCCGACTCAAATAGGTTGGTGGACGAAGTATTTCACTACACTCTTGAGTGAAAGTGGGAGTACGCATGTTTACCAATAAGTTTAAACGAAACGTGTGTCGTCTATCTACCAGAGACTCCCAGCCTAGTCTACTAATCAGTTCTGTAACGCTTTCATAAGGACTGTATCAAGCGGTCACGAATCTAGCGACTCTTCTCTGTATTTTCTCTATACTTTCGATCAACCCCTTACGAAACGGATCGCAAATGGCTCAACAATAGTCCAAAAGTGGACGCACAAGAGATTTGTACGCTATCTCATTTGTTTGTTCATTACCATTTTTCAATATTCGACCTATGAATCGCAGCCTATAATTAGCTCTACCTACCAACGGATTAATGTGTAAGTCCCATTTCATGTTCCTTTGTACTGTTACTCCCAAATATTTCATAGAATCGACCATATCAATAACTGAATTGTTTAACTCGTATTTCTGAACAATTGGATTCTTTTTGTTAGTTATGCTCATTGTCTTGCACTTTTTACAATTTAGCGTAAGTTGCCACTCAGCGCACCATGCCAAAATAATATCCAGATCACGCTGAATTTCTAAGCAATCGGCCAAATTCCTTACTTCCCTATAAATAACCGCATCATCAGCAAACAATCTAAAAAGGCTCGTCCCTCGTTAAGGGAAACCCATGGGCCTGCATTTTTTTTTATGCGGTGGACCTGTCATAACTCATCATATGTACCCCAACAAGAACTAGGAACCATTGGAATTTTGGAGTCACAGCCAGTCTTTAATTTTCTCTCAAGAGTTTTCCTTGGAATATTAAACTCCATGAAAGCTTTTCTCACAGAATAACCATCATTGTTTACTTTATTAATAGCATTTTTAAGATCTTCTTCCCATGATCCTCTGACAGAGCCGGCTTTTCGAATGTACTTATTTGGCATCTGTAAAAAAATAACGATACCGTCAAAATTTAATACATAACACGTTTATGGGATGGCCGTCTATCCCGATACTGATGTGGCCGTCTCTCCCGATAGGCCGGGAGAGACGGCCATAGCGCGTCATCAAACATGGTGGACGCAAACTCAATCATAACCTATGTATCGGTATGCATTTAGACCTAAATAACTCTCAAACTAAAGTTTATGTTGTTATTCATTTCCTAAGTTATGTTTAAATCAAAAGATTGTGGCATACTATATAATTTCAAGGTATATTGAAAGTTAAAATCAAGAAAATTACTTACTTTCAGTTGAAATAAAGAGTCATGCGGAACAGCAACACACACTTACATTATTAACTAACTACCAACTGACCGGCAGCGCTGTACATCGGATCGTGAAAGAATTACAGGCGTTGGCCATCTCTCCCGTATGGCCATCTATCCCGGATTTACCCTATGCAAAGTTCCATCAAAATAGGATAGAAACTGTATGTTTGTATAAAGATTTTGCGAAAAGCGTCCAACGCTCATATCATATGCGAAACAGGTGCCGTGTTGGTGACGTGACGTGATGTGACGTCACGACTCACAGATTTACTCCCGTCCAAACATTGCGTAACGGGCCTGTAGAAGTTTTCACTAAAAAAAAAAACTATTTTCGCAGGCTTTCAAAAACAGATTCCGTTGTATTTTTGGAAATTCCCTCAACGCATAAGGCCTCTATTAGCATAAATAAGGCATGAGCAACTGTTCCCCGGCGCCAGCAACGGCGCCTAGCGGCGTGACCGCGACCTCTCTGAGAGAAAGCTCGCCATAACAGGCACTAACCACCCCGAGCGTGTGACACAGAAGGAAAGCGAATGCCGCGCTAACTAATCACAATATGTTGGCAGCACTGTGCAAAGTGGCGGCGGTGCACCGCGCGGCTGATGGACCAATGAGGGCCACGTTAAGGCTTTGTTTAGCTTCAGTTTTGCTGTAGATTGTTACAAGTAGGACTGTTAGCCCCAGAAGGGACCTACAGTTTAACGTGGAATCCGAAACACTGAACGTCCTGGCGTAGCTAGGTTAACAAGGGCCCCGTGCAAAAACGTATTTTGGGTCCTCATACCAGATGGGCGTTTTTTTTTTTTTTAGCTTTACATGTGTTGTGAGGTTTGCTGGCAGGGGCTGAGCTGTTCTTGGGGGCCCCTGTGCTGTGATTGGGGCCCCATGAGCTTGGGGGCCCCGGTGTACGGCATCGCCTAGCCCTCTGATAGCTACGCCACTAGATGAAACACAACTCTCAAAATTCCTCCGCCTTACGGGATTCGAAGCCAGAACCAAAGAAGAGACCGTTTTGAAACCAAGCGCCTTAACCAACGAACACAGTTTTATTATTAGAAACTTTTAAAAAAGTATGTAATCGAACTTATTGTAATTGGTTTTTTATTCAATATAAATTTACAAATTTTAAATTTTGTAAAAAAAGTAAATAAAAATTACGAAATTTCAAATTTACTTACAGTAAGTGAGAAAGAATAAATGAGTGGAATCTTCCACTGCTTTTTACAAGGTTCCCTATTGATGGTTGCATCGCATGGTACCGTATTGGCACCGTTGCTACTCATTATTCTAATGAATAATTGTGTTGATTGTTTACTATCTGAAATTAGATTGTTTGCATATGACATAATTCTGTATAAAAGGATCAAAATGATAGAGGACTGTAAACAGTTGCAGGGTGATCTGGACAGGGTATCTAGTTGGGTTGGTAAACATCGGATGAAGATAAATGCAAAGAAGAGTCAGATAATTAGATACACAAATAAAAAACAAAAGGTTAATTATGAATATAAGGTGGGGGAAGAATTGCTTGCTGAAGACTTGAAATGTAAATATCTTGGCATTACATTTGATAACAAGCTTAACTGGGCAGGACACATTGAACAGGTGGTAGGAAAAGGTTTCAAAATTCTGCACTTGTTGGAGAGAGTGATGAGGGGATGCACGAGAGAAGTAAATGAATTGGGTTACAAAACTTTGGTCAGACCATTACTCGAATATGGTAGTGTAGTATGGGACCCTCATTTTGAGTATCAAATACAGGAGTTTGAGAAGGTGCAAAGAAGGGCTGCTAGATTTGTTTCTGGAAATTATCGCAGAATGCAATCAGTGACAGATATGATAAAAGAGCTGGAATGGGATTCATTGCAATACAGGAGGAGGATGAGGAGGGTCATGGGAGTGTACAGGGCGTATACTGGCGATGAGGCATGGAAAGATATTGCAATAGGTATGTAAAGTAGTGCATGGAAGGGAAAAGATGATCATGACCACAAGCTGGCACTCGATTTCAGGCACAAGGGTGTGGGAAGATTCTCTTTTTTAGGTAAGGGTGTCAGGGATTGGAATGAGTTACCAAGGGGAATGATGAATAACCTACCGAAAACGTTAAAAGAATTTAAAGTTAAAATTTGTAGAGGGCAAATGTAGGTGAGTGTAGGATAGGGGGAAGTTTGATGTGTAGGGAAATTGCCACCGGAGCCTGTGTTCCACTGCAATTAAATTAAATTAAATTAAATTAGACAGTGTACAGAGTTATTCATTGCCAATGTAGAGTTTGCTTCGGTAGTTCGTTTTTTTATCGCAGCAACAGCCGAAAATTTTTTCTCCCAGAGTAGTGCTTGAAACATGTGAATATAATCGCAGATTTATCCATTTTATCGAAATCGTATTTCGCAGTGGCATTATTTTTTGTATCCAAGTACTACGTTGAGTAATCGAGACGCGTATAGCGCGTTTGACGCGACGCGGCGTTATGGTCGAGGCACAGATTTCGATCACCCAAATATATGTTGAAAGGATTTAATCCATATGTCTATACCACAACCATTTCTCCAAAATGAACGGCAGTTATGAAGAAAATTGTTAGTCTCAGATTGAAAGCTTTGTCATGGTGCATGGGTGAGATGACTGCTTACCGTTTTGCGAACCCGGGTTCAAATCCCATATTGCCAAATATTTTTTTCTTTTTTTATATTCAACAATCATTGAGCATTGATTTTATCATCATATATATTATTTCTATAAGGTATATATCTTCCTTCATACTTAACCGAAATCAATGAATGAGGTGTCATTTTAAAGTTTATGGTCTCCACTTTGCTCACATAATATTTTAAGAAAGAAAGTTTTCGGAATTCGACCCTTTAAGGGGAAAAATGTCAACGTGTCTAAACTGCTGTTTTCTGTGTTACGAGTCATTTATCTCCCTGGATACCGATCTGAAATCGTTTAATGAAGTATCATTTTAAAGATTAAGATCTCCGCTTTAGTGATGTCATATACTAAGACAAAAAATTTTCGCAATTCGACCCTAAAAGGGCAAAAATATCAATATTTTTGCAATGCGTTTTTGTGTCACGAGCCATTTATCTCACATCATATCTAACCGATATAGATAAATGAGGTATCATACTAAAGACTAAGGTCTCCGCCGTGGTAACATTATATTTTAAGAAAGGAATTTTTCGTAATTCTACCCTTAAAGGGCAAAAATGTCAATTTTTCTAAAACGCGTTTTTTGTGACTCGAGCATTTATCTCCTTGGATATCTAACCAAAATGGAGAAATGAAGTAGGATTATGAGAAGTAATGTCTCAGCTTTGATGACATCATATTTTAAGAAAGAATGTTTTTGGAATTCCACCCTTAAAGGGAAAAAGTATATTTTTTTCTACAACTCATTTTTGTGTCACGAGCCATTTATTTCCATTAATATCTAACCGAAATAGATAAATGGGGTATCATTCTAAAAATTAAGGTTTCTGCTGTGGTAACATCACATTTTGTGAAATGAATTTTTCTGAATTGAACTCTTAAACGGCATAAAAATCAGTATTTCTAAAATGCGTTTTTTGTGTCTCGAGTCATTTATCTCCCTTGATAATTAAACAAAATTGATAAACGTGGTATCATTTTAAAGATTGAGGTCTTCGTAAGGTCTCAGGTTCAGTTACACCTCGTTTTAAGAAGGAAATTTTTCAAAATTCTACCCTTAGGGGGCAAAAGTATTAATGTTTCAACAACGCATTTTTCTGCCAGGAGCTATTTATATCCCTTGATACCTAACCGAAATTAATAAACGAGGTATCGTTTTAAATATTAAATTATCTGCCTTGGACACATCATATTTTAAGAAAAAAACTTTCTCCAAATTCAACCCTTTAGGGGTAAAAATATCATCATTTCTAGAACCTTTTTTTTGTACCTCGCTTGATAACTAACCGAAATCGTTAAATGAAGCATCATTTTAAAGACCTAAGTGGCTGCTTTGGTCACACCATATGTTATAAAAGAAATTTTTTGGAATTCGGACGTTAAAGGGCAAAAGTATCAATTTCATTTCTACAGCGTGCTTTTTTATGTCAAGCCATTTATCTTCTTCGATACCTACCCGAAATCAATAAATATCATATCGTTTTAAAGATTAAGGTCTGCAGTTAGGTAAAATCATAAATTAAGAAAGAATTTTTCGGAATTTGATGCTTTAAGTGGCAGCGCGTATGAGAAAGTTCAGAGCCAAGTCCCTAGATTGCAGCAGCAGATATCACAGAGATGTTAATAAACTTTTTTTATTCAATAAATAGCTTTTCGGATATTTTTTTTCTGTTATGGAAACACTTTAGTTTTGCTATACAATTACAATGTAAACATTTTATTCGCCAGCAACAAATATCACAGAGATGTTGATATGCTGTGTGCATTTTGTTCAGGTTGGTTGCATTCTCTTAACGTCAGTGACAGTTTGTCGTACATACAGTGTGTTTCAAATTTTCCTAGCTGTTTCGTAATATGTTGTAAGTATTTTGATGCGTACCTATTACATTAAAAAATAAATATATGCTACAAAAGTAAGGTTCTACTTATCATTATATTACAAGCATTCAACCTCACTATTCATCGCATTTTATTCGCGAAATTTGCGCACGGGTCGTCTAGTTTGATTTAAAATTCATTTACATGTTTTTATTATGTGAAATAACGTATAAAGCATAAAATATTACATAATATATAGTCTTAATTTTTTTTTAGAAAATCATGATTTTATTGTTAATAAGTTTTCTAATGAAACAGGTATGTTACATCTTCATCTTTTCTATACTTGTATCTTTGCAGTTATTATTTTAAAATAAGTAGTTGCTAAAATGGGAGTTGGTTTTACAATATCTTTCACTGTGTCCACTTTACTATCAAATGGTTTCCTGAACACACGAAACAATGAAGACAGTATACCGAAGGCGCATTCCGTCGTTTGTCGAGCTCGAAAAACTAAAAAATTCGGGCGTTAAAAACATGGTTTTACATGCCTCCTTGTATATTTTCTGTTAAAAGAAGACCTTGTCTCGCAAAGAAAAAGTGCGGCATCGGCTTAGCAATTGTAGGTATACTTTCAGGGGACAGAATAATTAACATGTGTTAAACTGCAGGTATCATTAAGCAATTAGAGCTCCTGAAGTGGGGGAAAGCACCGGGCCCAGATGGAATTCCAGTAAGAGTATTTTCAGAGTATGCGGCGGAAATCGGGCCATTTCTGTCTGATATTTTCAGTAAATCATTAGAAGAGCGAAAAGTACCTTCAGACTGGAAAATCGCGCAAGTAACTCCGATTTTCAAAAAAGGTGATCGAAGTGATCCTGGGAACTATCGTCCCATATCTAAAACATCTGTTTGTAGTAGAGTTATGGAGCATATTATATGCTCGAACATTATTAATTTTCTAGATGATAATAATTTGCTTACGAGAGCCTGCACTCACCTCGATGCGTCGCATGGAAGGGGAGAAGAGTGTGCTGGGAGTGTGTCCTATTGGTCGTTCTGTCGCTGCCTCTACATTGGACGTTGGCGGGGCCGTGCGCCGGAGGAACGAACACACAGGTTTCAGCCAGGCGGCTAGGAAAGGAGTCTTCGCGCTGCTTCGCGGCGAGCGCCGCGGCCACGCCACTCCCCGTGGGCACACTGTATGTGTGGCGTAACGCGCCTCGCCGCACAGTGCCAGCTGCATGGCGTACGATCATACAGATGGCCTAATCCCCCGGCGAGGGTGGCTGCTGGTGTTTGTGGTGGGGTTTGGCTTTAATGACTGAAAAGTCGGCGACTGACGCAGCCTTCACTGCGTCCCATGAGATCAAACAGCGGAACACTGTGCGCCTAGTGCTGAGCAGGCTCCTGGCATCTTGATCTGGGTGGAACAGTAATAGCTGTTACTTACTAGCTGTAGCAGACTGGATAATGATAGCGGGAAGAAAAGGCTGTTACGAGAGTGAGACAGTAACGAACGCTATTCGAAGAGTCTGTGTAGACGGAACGCTCCAAACTGGAGCTGGAAGTGTGAGGCTCGCAGTTTAGGGGGCGTCCATAAATTACGTGAGATGAAATAGGGGCGGGGAAGGGGGGGTTTCTGTGAAATCTCACCAAGGGGGAGGGGGGGGTCAACGGAAATCTCACGTGAGGTTTTCGAAATTTTTTTGGACTGTAGAGCTAAAAAAAGAAAAAAAAAAAAGAAAGTATACAAATGACGCGAAAGTCGATTTTAGGGGAGTATTTAAACGAAAAGTGGGGGTGTAACCGACTTTGGAAGGGTAAGACAAAAAAAGGTCTCAAAAAGTTGCGAGGGCGATTTCTAGGGGGAGGGATCGCACCAGAGGGGGGGGGGTGTCGGAGCAGATCTCACGAAGTCTCACCAGAAAATGGGGGGGCCGGAAATCCGGAAAACATCTCACGTAATTTATGGATGCTCCCTCAGACCATGCCTATAACTGCCGTCGTGTCTGGTACGACATTCTCAAAGCTGTCGTGCTGACGTTCACTGTCATTCTGCTCTTTGTTGACGGTGGTTTCCTTTTCATTCTGGAGAAACCTTGCCCGAGTGAAGTCACAATGAGGACTCCATTTCTTTACACCCTGTATCACAGGATCAAAACAACCCGAGCCTCCTTTTCTACAGAAGGCATCGGCATGTTTACACTGTTGTTGACATAAATATTAGCCAATAACCATAAAACTTGAGGCCGTCAGGTATGTAATCAGTAGTTATAAGGCCCACAAGGGTTCGTCTGGGTTTTAAACTTGCTGAAATGGAGTTTTTAGTACTGTGATTCTAATTTAATTTAATTGCAATGGAGCACAGGCTTCGGTGGGAAAATTCCCTACACACCCATCTTCCCCCTATCTTGCACCTACCTACATTTGCCCTCTACAAATTTTATCTTTAAATTCTTTCAAAGTTTTCGGTAAATTATTCATCATTTCTCTTGGTAACTCATTCCAATCCCTGACACCCTTACCTAAAAAAGAGAATCTTCCCACACCCTTGTGCCTGAAATCGAGTGCCAGCTTGTGGTCATGGTCATCTTTTCCCTTCCATGCACTACTTTTCATACCTATTGCAATATCTTTCCATGCCTCATCACCAGTATACGCCCTGTACACTCCCATGACCCTCCTCACCCTCCTCCTGTCTTGCAATGAATCCCATTCCAGCTCCTTTATCATATCCGTCACTGATTGCATTCTGCGATAATTTCCAGAAACAAATCTAGCAGCCCTTCTTTGCACCCTCTCCAACTCCTGTATTTGATACGTAAAATGAGGGTCCCATACTACACTACCATATTCGAGCAATGGTCTGGCCATAGTTTTGTAACCCAATTCCTTGACTTCTCTCATACATCCCCTCATCACTCTCTCCAACAAGTGCAGAACTTTGAAACCTTTTCCTACCACCTGTCCTATGTGTCCTGCCCAGTTAAGTTTGTTATCAAAAGTAATTCCAAGATATTTACATTTCAAGTCTTCAGCAAGCAATTCTTTCCCCACCTTATATTCATAATTAACTTTTTGTTTTTTATTTCTGTATCTAATAAGCTGACTCTTCTGATCACAGATAGATGAGCAAGGAGAATACTGATTCTAGATCATAGATGGGAAATCTTACAAATGCTAAAAAAAAATAGATGAAGTTGCTGAAACAATATCTGACGGGGGCAGAACTTGGAACAAGAAGTATGTTGATGAAAGTATCTCAGAGTCAGAAATAAGGATGTTCCTGGTGAACTGTAGAAGTAATAGAATTTGCAAACTTAATACAGGTACATGAACCGCAAGTAATTATAGGGGTAGATTCTTGGTAAAAAGCAGACGTACGAGATAATTAGGTTTTTCCCGATGGTTGAAGTGTGTAGCTCAGAGATAGAGAAGAAATTGTTGGATGTGTATTTCTACTGGTTAGCAAAAATTACTACAGTTTACATTGTTTATAGATCATGATCAATAGTTACTTGGGGTAGACTCTTGGGGAAGTAAAAAAGAAAAAAAATCAGGAGTAGATGAATGACTGACTAAGATGCAGTTCTTAGATAGAAACTAAATTCATATTCACAGTTCAGAGGTTAGTATAGATAGAATGGTCATTATTCGTGGGGATTTTAATTTGCCACCTGTCAACTGGATACGAAATAAGATTAACAACACAAGGGAACAGAGAGTCGCAAATACTTTAAGAAGGGAAGCAGGGTTTACACAATAGAACACGAGGGGACAAAAAATGTTGGATAGCTTCCTAATAAAGCCGGATAATAACCTTGTGGGATGTCAAGTAACTGAAGGAATAAGTGATCATGAAGCAGTTCTGATGGATATTAGGGGATTCAGTAAACAAGTGGCCAAAACTGAAGGGGGAAATAGGTATAACTATAAAAAGGCACAGATTTCGAACTTGAAAAGATATATCAGTGGGAAGTTTTAGCAAATGGAAGGATGGCACAAGTACAGCGGAGTCGAAGAAGAAAGATTTAAAGGAGATAATAAAAAATAGCGAACAAATATATAGTCCAAAACAAAAACTAAAGTAAGAACCTGTGTACTATAATAGGAAGGTGAGGAGGTTAAAGAGGTTGGTTGGTAAGAAGAGAACATAACAGAGTTAAGAGACAGCAGGGTAGTAGGGAATATTTGATACAACTAAACAAGGACTTAATTATAGCTAAGAAGATGGCTAAGATGGATTTACGAAGAGTATTGTCAGTGCAGGGGAACCATTGACTGAAGCATCTAGACAGGTGTAAACTGGGAAGGAAATAAGATAAATAACACAAGGGAACAAAGATTTGTAAATATCTTAATAAGGGAAGGAGGATTTACACAAGTGGTTGAGCAAAACACTAGGGGACAAAATATTTTGGATATATTTCTAATTAAGCCCGATGAAAACCTTTTGAGGTATCAAGTAACTGAAGGAATAACTGATCATGAAAAAGTTCTGATGGATATTAGAGGCTTCAGTAAACCAGCAGCCAAAATTGAAAGGGGAAATAGGTACAATTATAAAAAGGCACAGGTTTCAAATTTGAAGAGATATTTCAGAGAACGATTCAGCAAATGGAAGGAAGGCTCAGGTACAGTAGAGTCAAGGTGGGAAGAGTTCAAGGAGATAATAAAAAAGGGGGAAGAAAAATTTATTCCAAGGCAGAAAATAAAGAGAAGTAAAAAACCTATGTACTATAATAGGGAAGTGAGGAGGTTAAAGAGGTTGGTAAGAAAAGAACATAACAGAGTTAAGAGACAGAAGGGTAGTAGGGAATATTTAAGGCAACTAAACAAGGACTTAATAACAGCAAAGAAAATGGCTGAAGATGGGTTTATGAAGAGTATTGTCAGTGCAGGAGGACCACTGACTGATGCATCTAGAAATTTCTATGGCTATATCAGGAAACTAAGGGGAAGGGAGGGTGTAGAGACACTTATTGGTAAGGATGGAGAAGAAGTTACTGACAATTTGAAAAAGGCAGAGATTTTAAGTAACTGGTTCAGTGAAAGCATTAGGGACAATGAATCAGAAACAGGAGGGTCTAATTCGGAGAACGAGCTTAACAACACAATTAGAAATTACGA
The DNA here is from genome assembly GCA_031002005.1 of Vandiemenella viatica. Lineage (NCBI taxonomy): Eukaryota > Metazoa > Arthropoda > Insecta > Orthoptera > Morabidae > Vandiemenella > Vandiemenella viatica. The sequence continues at coordinate 118,511,963 of CM061920.1, forward strand.
TAGTAAAAAATTTGATACTCAACGTGAGGAAATCATGAAGGAAATAAGAAAACTGAAAAAAATAAAGGGGCTGGTGAAGATAATATTACTACAGATATCTTAAAGATAGCCGGATGTGACATTGTACCTTATCTTGAAATATTATTTAAATTGAGTCTAGGCACTTGCTGCTTACCACAGGACTGGAAAAGTGCAATAGTAGTACCGGTACATAAGGGAGGGGTGAGAAATAGAGTTGAGAATTACAGGCCAATCAGTTTGACATCAGTGGTAGGTAAATTAATGGAAAGATTGATATGCAACCACATCAGAAATATATGTGAGAAACGTAAGTGGTTTTCAAGCAGGCAACATGGTTTCAGGCAAGGATATTCATGCGAATCTCAGTTGGTGGGATATATGCAAGATATTTCAGATGAAATGGACAAGGGAGGCCAAATTGATAGTGTAGCACTAGATCTGTCAAAGGCGTTTGACAGAGTAAGCCATAAAATGGTAGTAAATAAGGTAAAAACCATTGAAGTGGATGAGAAAGTCATTTGCTGGGTAGAAGAATTTTTAAAAGGTAGAAAACAGAAAGTTAGGGTAGGAAATATAGTATCAATAGAAGTGGAAGTAAAAATGGGTGTGCCGCAGGGTAGCGTATTGGGACCATTGCTATTCATTATTCTAATGAATAATTGTGTTGATTGTTTACTATCTGAAATTAGATTGTTTGCAGATGACATAATGCTGTATAAAAGAATCAAAACGATAGAGGATTGTAAACAGTTGCAGGGTGATCTGGACAGGATATCTAGTTGGGTTGGTAAACATGGGATGAAGATAAATGCAAAGAAGAGTCAGCTAATTAGATACACAAATAAAAAACAAAAGGTTAATTATGAATATAAGGTGGGGGAAGAATTGCTTGCTGAAGACTTGAAATGTAAATATCTTGGCATTACATTTCATAACAAGCTTAACTGGGCAGGACACATTGGACAGGTGGTAGGAAAAGGTTTCAAAATTCTGCACTTGTTGGAGAAAGTGATGAGGGGATGCACGAGAGAAGTAAAAACTTTGGTTAGACCATTGCTCGAATATGGTAGTGTAGTATGGGTCCCCCATTTTGAGTATCAAATACAGGAGTTGGAGAAGGTGCAAAGAAGG
>CM061920.1:118514114-118543106 GCA_031002005.1 Vandiemenella viatica
ACCCTCATTTTTCCGATGAAATGCTGCCCTAAAATCGACTTTCGCGTCATTTGTAGACCTTTTTTCCGTTGATCTCCCCTCCCCCTTGGTGAGATTTCGCAGAAAATCCCCGTTCCCCACCCCTATTTCACCTCACATAATTTATGGACGCCCCCTAAACTGCGAGCCTCACAGCTCAGCCAGCTTCAAGCTCGCTACTGTCTCACTCTCGTAATAGGCTTTTCTTTCCGCTATCATTATCCAGTCTGCTACAGCTAGTAAGTAACAGCTAATACTATTCCACCCTGATCAAGACGCCAGGAGCCTGCTCAGCACTAGGCGCACAGTGTTCCGCTGTTTGATCTCATGCGACCCAGTGAAGGCTGCGTCAGTCGCCGACTTTTCAGTCATTAAAGCCAAACCCCACCACAAACACCCAGCAGCCACCCTCGCCGCGGGATTGGGCCATCTGTATGATTGTACGCCATGCAGCTGGCACTGTGCGGCGAGGCGCGTTACGCCACACATACAGTGTGCCCACGGGGAGTGGCGTGGCTGCGGCGCTCGCCGCGAAGCAGCGCGAAGACTCTCCTTTTCTGGCCGCCTGGCTGAAACCTGTGTGTTCGTTCCTCCGGCGCACGGCCCCGCCAACGTCCAATGTAGAGGCAGCGACCGAACGCCCAATAGGACACACTCCCAGCACACTCTTCTCCCCTTCCATGCGACGCATCGGGGTGGATGCAGGTTCTCGTCCAGGCATCACAGAGCACCATCGTGGTGCAGGATCACGCCACAGCACTCAAGAGGCGTTGCTTACGCTCGATGCATAAATACAGGATGTATGCATACCGTTGGCAGTGGACACCACGTCATAATCGAACCGCGCACCGCAGTGGCAGCCAGGGACCGACGGCTGACGCCCCCGACAGGACCACCGCCTTCGACGGCGCACGCTGGCTTACGGGCAGTGGCTACAGGGACTCACTACCAGGAGGGGACAACTCCACCTCTCCCCGCACCAGCGGCTCATTGCCGAGGGCGTTTGCACTGAACACATGCCGGCAGTGCGGTGCACCAAATCCCTTGATTGCTTAGCATCCTGGCTTCCGTTTAACCAGGCACATTGACTTCAGGCACCGAGTGCTCTGAAAACCGCAAGGTCACTACCTCCATCAGTCACTGAGTAGAGTCGCATCAGCACCTAGGTACTGCAAGGCCCATCCAAGTCAGTTCCTCCACTTCCCCAGTGTAGCTAGCAGACCAATGACAACTACCACCTCCTGAACGCAGTCAATGGCACGATGTGCCAGCACTACTCCCGATCAACCAGGATCTACTGGTCCGTTCTGCAGGATCTCGCCACCTCCTGAACGGAGTCAGTGGCACCGTGTGCCAGCACTACTCCCGATCAACCAGGATCTACTGGTATGTTCTGCATGATCTCGCCACCTCCTGAACGGAGTCAGTGGCACCGTGTGCCAGCACTACTCCCGATCAACTAGGATCTACTGGTCCGTTCTGCAGGATCTCGCCACCTCCTGAACGGAGTCAGTGGCACGGTGTGCCAGCACTACTCCCGATCAACCAGGATCTACTGGTCCGTTCAGCAGGAACCCACCACCTCCTGAACGGAGTCAGTGGCACCGTGTGCCAGCACTACTCCCGATCAATCAGGATCTACTGGTCCGTTCTGCAGGATCTCGCCACCTCCTGAACGGAGTCAGTGGCACGGTGTGCCAGCACTACTCCCGATCAACCAGGATCTACTGGTCCGTTCAGCAGGAACCCGCCACCTCCTGAACGGAGTCAGTGGCACCGTGTGCCAGCACTACTCCCGATCAACCAGGATCTACTGGTATGTTCTGCATGATCTCGCCACCTCCTGAACGGAGTCAGTGGCACGGTGTGCCAGCACTACTCCCGATCAACCAGGATCTACTGGTCCGTTCTGCAGGATCTCGCCACCTCCTGAACGGAGTCAGTGGCACCGTGTGCCAGCACTACTCCCGGTCAACCAGGATCTACTGGTCCGTTCTGCAGGAACTCGCCACCTCCTGAACGGAGTCAGTGGCACCGTGTGCCAGCACTACTCCCGATCAACCCAGATCTACTGGTCCGTTCTGCAGGATCTCGCCACCTCCTGAACGGAGTCAGTGGCACGGTGTGCCAGCACTACTCCCGATCAACCAGGATCTACTGGTCCGTTCTGCAGGAACTCGCCACCTCCTGAACGGAGTCAGTGGCAGCGTGTGCCAGCACTACTCCCGATCAACCAGGATCTACTGGTCCGTTCTGCAGGATCTCGCCACCTCCTTGACACGGTGCATCGCATCACTCTGCACTCCACACCTATTCACGACGTAAACTGCAGGTCCCCTATGAGCTACCCAAGTCTAGTGGTGGACGTTGTACAGCCCCGACAGCGTCAGCGTACCAAGTCCACACTTTCAGCTTCTCGTAAAACTGAAGTTATTTGCTGTGTCATCAACATGGAACCCTAATGCAGGCTGTCACATGCCTCTTACCAAGCGTAGTGGGTGAGTGGTTAACGCTCTGGCCTCGCATTCGGGAGGACGCCGGTTCGAAATCCCGTCCGTGCATCCAGATTTGGGTTTTCCATATTTTCCCCAAATCACTCCAGGCGAATGTCGGGATGCTTCCTTCAAAAAGGCCAAGGCCAAATTCCCGAATAACTTTCACTGTTCAAACTCGCACAATGAATACGTATCTCACGTCCAAAGCCGAATATCGTACTTAAAATCTTGTAAAGTTATATTCTACTGTTATTGTATAGAAATGAAAGGAGTCGGAAATTTTTTTATTTGATTAATTATTTTAAATTCTCTCAACCCTCTACCACTTCCATTGGGAACTAGGTATATTTTCTTACACTTTGCGTCTTCAAGTTACACGAGACTCACATTTCGCCCTTCAGTTACGGCTAAATATTCTCTGGCCAATTTCTAACTTAGTCTCTAAACTCAAATTGCATGATAGACAATTTTACAAGTACTCCAGTTAAAATACCCGCTAGTTCATCGTTGTTTTCATTAAACGATTTCAGATAGGTATCCAGGGAGATAAATGATTCGTAACACAGAAAACAGCATTTTAGACACATTGACATTTTTGTCCTTTAAGGGTCGAATTCCGAAAACTTTCTTTCTTAAAATATTATGTGAGCAAAATGGAGACCATAAACTTTAAAATGACACTTCGTTCATTGATTTCGGTTAAGTATGAAGGGAGATACAGGCTTGTGACAAAAAAATACCTTATAGAAATAATATATATGATGATAAAAATAATGCTCAATGACTGTTGACTAAAAAAAACGAAAGAATATTTGGAAATATGGGGATTTGAACCCGGGTTCGCAAAAAGGCACGCAGGCGCCTCACCCCTGCACCATGACAAAGCTTTCAATCCGAGGCTAACAATTTTCTTCATAACTACCGTTCATTTTGAAGAAATGGTTGTGGTATAGACATATGGAGTAAATCCTTTCAACATATATTTGGGTGATCGAAATCTGTGACCGAGCGTGGTGGTGTATTAACGGCTAGCGTTCTGGCCTCGCATTCGGGAGGATGGCGGTTCGAATCCCCGTCCGGGCATCCAGATTTGGGTTTTCCATGGTTTCCCAAATCACTCCAGGCAAATGCCGGGATGCTTCCTTAAAAAGGCATGGCCGAATTCCTACCTAATCCTTGCTCCCATCCTTTCCCGTCTCTAAAGACCTCGCTGTTGAGAGACATAAAGCAGTTTTAAAAAAATAAAATATAAAAAAAAAAAAAATCTGTGAGCAGAAGTGACTCACGCAGCGTTGTATTTGATTCCATAGTTTACAAAAAAAAAAAAAAAAAAAAAAAAAAAAGCGCTGTGCTGCGTCACGTCACACGCGCTATACGCGTCTCAATTACGCAACGTAGTACTTGGATACAAAAAATAATGCCACTGCGAAATACGATTTCAATAAAATGGATAAATCTGCGATTATATTCACCTGTTTCAAGCACTACTCTGGGAGAAAGAATTTTCGGCTGTTGTTGCAATAAAAAAACGAACTACCGAAGCAAACTCTACATTGGTAATGATTAAGGTCGGTTACACACTGGGCGGTTTCGTCCACGCCAGAAATTTCTCCGTCGCCGCCCTTCAGGTAGTGGCGCGATGGATCAAATGGGAGCTTACACACTGGGCGGAGGGGAAAACCCGCTGCGGCGCTGCCGTCGACTGCAAGTATACGACCGCGCGCTGCCACTACATTCGACGGTTGTTTGATCGCCCCAGTCCAGACAGTGGCCCATGTGGCCACATGGGCGCTTGCACAAGAGGCGGATTCTAAGCGCTCAGTCTGTGTAAAGTTATCATTTTTTGAACTAAAAAATCGTAATATGAGTTAAGTGGTGATAGATAATGATCTTCTCATTTCGTTAGTGGAAGCTAGACCAGTTTTAAGAGACAAAACAGTGGTTTCTTTTAAAGATCGGGACGCTACCAGGAACGCTTGGAAAGAAGTGTGCCTTGAAAGTGGAATGATTTTGACGAAATGGAAAATTAGGAAAAATGCCTTTGGAAAGTAAACTATTGATCACGTATTAACATAAATTTTTGCCGCTTCAACTAGAATAATATTGAATCACATTTTATAGAAAGATTTTGGTTTTTAATAGTATATAACTGTGTCCTTAAATCTTAGACATTTGCCAAGGAATACTTTCAACATTCAAAATTCTGTCGCTCGACAATTTTGAGACCTTTTTTCTATTTTTAACACAGCATTGACGAATACAATGAGACAAGCTGTTTAGTAAATTCTGCATAAAACACTCAACATATTACAACTTAAGCAAAAATGTTTAACTATTCGATTGTGCTTGTAAGAATAAAAGCAATGTAGAGTAAACTCAACAGTGATGAGTCGATTACACAGTGAAGTATATGTATTAGTTACAAATAAATGTAAGTATTAGCCATTATATGGCATAGTGTATTTTTCAAACTTTTCTTGTACACCTATTCGTATTCACCAAAAGGAGTTATCATCCTAACATAAAACAAATATAGCGGATTGGAATTATATAAAATTAAATGCTTATCTATAGTAGTTCCATGAGAAATCTGCTTACTTCAAGGTGATTGCCAGCATTTCCACACTTTGAATTCAATTCATCAACTGTGTATTTCTCCTTTGAATGCCGTACTTTAGTTTCGCAAGCAATTGTCGAATAAACATCCCAAAATAACAGAAAAACTTGGTGTCGTCGTTCCTCAAATATTCTGTTCTCCTTTGGTTTTACCTTTTCCTCTTTCTATGGCGACTGAACTGTCAAAATAACAATTTCAAAACCTAACTACGATGTAATAAACGCTAAATTAACTAAATTAAATTCTAATATCACAAAATGAAACTCAAGTTATCAAAAGCAAAGTACTGACGCTCGACCACGTCATCTTTTACCTGCTCTTTGTATCAGCGGAGGTCTTACCGCTGAAATAGCAGCGGACGTTTTACCGCTGAATGTGTAAACACCTCAAATACTATAGGCGGCAGCGGTTGAGTTTCCGCTACGGGAAAAAACGCCCAGTGTGTAACCGGCCTAACTCTGTAAACTGTTTAATATGCAACCATCAATAGGGAACCTTGAAAAAACAGTGGAAGCTTCTCCTTTTCAGTCATTTATTATTTCTTTCTCACTTACTATAAGTAAATTTGAAATTTCGTAATTTTTATTAACTTTTTTTACAAAATTTAAAATTTGTAAATTTATATTGAATAAAAAACCAATTACAATAAATTCGATTACATACTTTTTTAAATGTTTCTAATAATATAATTGTGTTGGGAGAGTGGTCTGGTGGCTCGTTGGTTAAGGCGCTTGCCTTCAGAACGGTCTCTTCTTTGGTTCTGGCTTCGAATCCCGTTAGGGGGAGGAATTTTGAGAGTGGCGTAGCTATAGGAGGGCTAGGCGATGCCGAGTACCGGGACCCCCAAGCTCAGGGGCCCCAATCACAGCACAGGGGCCCCCAAGAACAGCTCTGCCCCTGCCAGCAAACCTCACAAAACATGTAAAGCTAAAAAAAAAAAAAACCGGCCATCTGGTATGAGGGTCTATAATACGTTTTTGCACGGGGCCCTTGTTAACGTAGCTACGCCAGGACGTTCAGTGTAGGGATGGCGATCTGAGATCGATTAATCGAAAATCGATCTTTTGGACCGAAAAACTCGATTTTTTAAATCGATTTATAGTACTGAATCGATCCAGTGAATCGATATTTCACTCTGAAAATCGAATATGAAAAGCACTTTCTATATGTAATGCACTCTCACATGAAAGACAGGGTATAAACGAAGAAATGAAACACTATTTATCGCAAGCAGATGTGCACCTTATGTATGATCCAATACTTTAGTCAACAGCCAAGAAGTATATCTGTATAGTGGGATCGTCAGTATCTTGAGAGCGTCTTTTTTTATTGCCGGCAACATAGCAAGTGATGAGCGGAACCGCTTGGATCCTTGTATAAAAGCTTAGACATTAAGCACTGGGAACTGTAAACTATATCATTTCAAAACTGTTTTATGGAACCAACAAATTTTTGAAATTCATGTCTTATTGTATAGCTGATACTTTGAGTTAGTTGTAAAAAAGCTTTAATTAGTTTAAAAATGATAAAAGATCGATTATTATGGTGTCCTTTTGGTTTTCCATGATTGGAATTGTATTGAAAATACGAAAACCAAATCGAAAAAGATCGATTTTTAGAATATCGATCTTTTAGACATCGATTTATTTGTGAATCGATTTATCAAATTTCGATTCGAATCGATTAAGTAATCGATCTTTTTCGGAAAGAATCGCCATCCCTAGTTCAGTGGTTCGGATTACACGTTAAACTGTAGGTCCCTTCTAGGGCCAACAGTCCTGCTTGTAACAATCTACAGCTAAACAAAGCCTTAACGTGGCCCTCGTTGGTCCATCAGCCGCGCGGTGCACCGCCGCCACTTTGCACAGTGCTGCCAACCTATTGTGATTAGTTAGCGCGGGATTCGCTTTCCTTCCGTTTCGCACGCTCGGGGTTGTTAGTGCCTGTTATAGCGAGCTTTCTCTGAGAGAGGTTCGCGGTTACACCGCTAGGCGCCGTTGCTGGCGCCGGGGAGCAGTTGCTCATGCCTTATTTATGCTAATAGAGGTCTTATGCGTTGAGGGAATTTCCAAAAATACAACGGAATCTGTTTTTGAAAGCCTGCGAAAATATTTTTTTTTAGTGAAAACTTCTACAGGTCCGTTACGCAATGTTTGGACGGGAGTAAATCTGAGTCGTGACGTCACATCACGTCACGTCACCAACACGGCACCTGCTGCGCATATGATATGAGCGTTGGACGCTTTTTGCAAAAATCTTTATACAAACATACAGTTTCTATCCTATTTTGATGGAACTTTGCATAGGGTAAATCCGGGTTAGACGGCCATACGGGTTAGATGGCCAACGCCTGTAATTCTTTCACGATCCCATGTACAGCGCTGCCGGTCAGTTGGTAATTAGTTAATAATGTAAGTGGGTGTTGCTGTTCCGCATGACTCTTTATTTCAACTGAAAGTAAGTAATTTTCTTGATTTTAATTTTCAAAATACCTTGAAATTATATAGTATGCCACAATCTTTTGATTTAAACATAACTTAGGAAGTGAGTAACGACATAAACTTTAGTTTTAGAGTTATTTAGGTCTAAATGCATACCGGTATATAGGTTATGATTGAGTTTGCGTCCACCATGTTTGATGACGCGCTATGGCCGTCTCTCCCTGCCACATCAGTATCGGAATAGATGGCCATCCCATAAACGTGTTATGTATTAAATTTTCACGATATCTTTATTTTTTTACAGAAGCCAAATAAGTACATTCGAAAAGCCGGCTCTGTCAGAGGATCATGGGAAGAAAAAGCCCTTAAAAATGCTATTAATAAAGTAATCAATGATGGTTATTCTGTGAGAAAAGCTTCCATGGAGTTTAATATTCCAAGGAAATCTCTTGAGAGAAAATTAAAGACTGGCTGTGACTCCAAAATTCCAATGGTTCCTAGTTCTTGTTGGGGTACATATGATGAGTTATGACAGGTCCACCACATAAAAAAAAAAATGCAGGCCTATGGGTTTCCCTTAACGAGGGACGAGCCTTTTTAGATTGTTTGCTGATGATGCGGTTATTTATACGGAAGTAAGGAATTTGGCCGATTGCTTAGAAATTCAGCGCGATCTGGATGTTATTTTGGCATGGTGCGCTGAGTGGCAACTTACGCTAAATTGTAAAAAGGCAAGACAATGAGCATAACTAACAAAAAGAATCCAATTGTTCAGAAATACGAGTTAAACAATTCAGTTATTGATATGGTCGATTCTATGAAATATTTGGGAGTAACAGTACAAAGGAACATGAATTAATTCGTTGGTAGGTAGAGCTAATTCTAGGCTGCGATTCATAGGTCGAATATTGAAAAATTGTAATGAACAAACAAATGAGATAGCGTACAAATCTCTTGTGCGTCCACATTTGGACTATTGTTGTGCCATTTGGGATCCGTTTCGTAAGGGGTTGATCGAAAGTATAGAGACAGTACAGAGAAGAGCCGCTCGATTCGTGACCGCTTGCTACAGTCCTTATGAAAGCGTCACAGAACTGATTAGTAGATTAGGTTGGGAGTCTCTGGTAGATAGACGACGCACGATTCGTTTAAACTTATTGGAAAACATGCGTACTCCCACTTTCACTTACTACTGTGGTGAAATACTTCATCCACCAACCTATTTGAGCCGGAATGACAGGATAGATAAGATTAGAGAAATAAGGTGCCGCAATGATTCTTATATTAATTCTTTTTCCCCTCGTACCATTAGGGATTGGAATGCACAACAAAGAGATTAGCTTTGGTGCTGAGCACCCTCTGCCACCCACAATTTTGTGAATTGCAGAGTATATATGTAGATGTAGATGTAGTCTAGCCTATGGTTTTTGCTGTTCAGCTGTTAGTAAAGAAAAAGCAGGTTACGATTGGTTACAAATGTTATGTCGACATCCAGATCTAAGTGTACGAAAATCTGAAGGGAATGAATCGTTATGAAGTCAATGAACATGCCACTGGGAAGTAAAGTTGTCTTATCAAAGAAATCTGGCTATGTGAATTCTGAGATCTTTTTTGAATGGCTAAGATATCATTTTTTGTCACGAAAACCTCTTGGAGCAGTTATGCTGATCCTGGATGGGCATACTTCACACTCTAGCTCGGTACAGATGTTGGAGTTTGCTGAGATTAATAATATTATTTTAATGTGCCTACCCAGCCATAATCATTATCTGCAACCGCTGGACTGATCTGTCTTCCAATCTTTAAAGCATCATTTTTGCAGTGCGAAGGAATCACCCAGATCGGAAGCTAGGAAGACTACAATTTGGATAGCTACTACAAGATTGTTGGGGAAAAGCTGCAACACCAGGGAACGCCATCTCTAGGTTAAAAGCAACGGGAATCTACCCCTTTAATCCGGATGCAATTCCAGATTATGCATTTAGAAGTGATCCAGACAGACTTATAGGAAATGAAAACATCAACGTATCTGGCCAAACTCTCCGTGAGAGAACGTCGTCACCCTTGCCGCAATCCACTACTAGATCCAACGACTCAACTTCAGCAGAGAAAAAGTGAACAAGAATCCCCCGAAAGAAGAGCAACGTCATCTCTACCGGGACCTTCTACAAGATCAGATGATATTTTTCCTGTGATTTCAAATGAAACACACCAAGTCACCCCTACCAAAATTCTAAACAATATTTCACTTTTGCCAGCTAGACCCAAAACTTAAACAAACAAACGTAGAAAAATTAAAGGTACAAACTTGACGTCAAAAACTACTGAAAAGTTAAAATTGAAATATGATGAAAAAGAAAAAAACCAGGCCAATTGTTAACAAAAGTAGTCATAAAGTAGGTTAACCAAGAAGGTTAAAGAAACTTCAGACAATGCAGACTCGTCAGACGAAGTTCAGTACAAGGAAGGCTCAACTGACGGACTTTTTTTTTTTTTTAAGAAGAGGAGGAGTGCGTTGGATGCGGGGAAGACTACTCAAAAACAGACAAAACCTGTAATTGGATTCAGTGTGTTAGGTGTAAGCGTTGGCTACATGAAACCTGCACATCATATGTTGATGTGTGCCATCGATGTGGTAATGTAAGTTTAAAAAATAAATCTAATCTTACAAACCTGCTTATAAATTTTGGATTAGTTCTAAATTTAAGTGACTGAATAATTGAGGTGATTTCTCATTATTTTTTTTATATAAAACTGGAATGTTCAATGATATAATAAAAATTCAAGAATTGTAAATTTATTTATTTATTTATTTTTTTTTTTTTTTTATTTTTATTTTTTTATTTTTTTTTGCAATGAGATCATGTTTAAGTTTTACTTTAACTACACGTAATACCATTATAAAATATTTTTTACATCAAGAGAGGCAATAAAACATGTTTAAAACGTTAAAGGTTTTTTAAAAATAATTATCTCTTCGATTTTAAAGTGTTTTGTCCGATGGCCATCTCTCCCTTACATGTCTGGCCATCTAACCCTGATACTAGGGTGAGATGGCCAAGTGTTACATATTTTTTAAAGAATATTCAGCTTGTATGAAATTTTGTATATCGTTGTAAACGAAGTCAACTTTTGTTTTTTATGGATTGAAAAGGCAAGTTTTGGAAAGTTTCAGGTTGTTCTTGTGTATAAGGTTGAGAAACAGGATTTTGAAAATATTCATGGCCATCTATTCCGGGTTTACGCTACGTATACTTTAAAACAAATAGAAAAACTATGTTTTAAAGAAACCTATGCCCTCTCCTCATTTCCCCCTCATCTTAATTTCTCTCAAAGTTATTCATCAAACCGACAATTTTCGTCTGATTTTGATAGTAGTTAGCACATGTCTACTTCACAGCAAGGCGGTCTGGTAGCTCAGCGGTTAAGGCGCTTAGTTCAGAAAGTTCTCTCTCCGGTCGTGCGTTCGAATCCCGCGGTGAGTAGGAATTTTTAGTAGTTGAATTGTTGTATGTGATACGCTGGGACTTTGCGTTGTTCTAATTCCACGTTAAACTGCAGCCAGCTGAAGAAATTAATTAACCTTAAAGCCTCCGACACAACACCAAGGCAAATCAGTCGCTCCGCATTTTCCTGGTGTGTTGTGTGGTTAAGTGCCTACGGACTAAATACAGGGTGTCCAGAAAAGGACTCCCTGATTTCAAAATTAAATATCTCGAAAACAAAGATCGATAGAGGAATGCAGTAAACGGTATGTTTATTGTGACAGCTGTAAGAAGTGTATACAGCAGTTTGAAATAATAGTTACAAAAGCTGCTAACAGATGGCGCTGTAATCGCCATACGTAATGCCTAAATAGTGATCCGAAGCTCAGGGCGATCAGTTCCACCATTGAAACGTGCCAATGGTGAACATTTTGAAAACATTGTGATGTGATTGTTTGCAAAGATTGTTTTCATACGATTATTTCACTTATGTATGCTGATATGAGCGTACAGCGCCATCTGTTAGCAGCTTTTGTAACTATTATTCCACACTGCTGTATACACTACTTACAGTTGTCACAGTAAACATACCGTTTACCGCATTGCTCTATCGATCTTTATTTTCGAGATATTTAATTTTGAAATCAGGGAGTCCTTTTCTGGACACCCTGTAAAAGCAAGTATAGTGAAATTCAAGATTTTTTTTTTTTAACTGCTTTACATCTCTTTTTAACATCCAGGTCATTAGAGACGGGAAAGGATGGGGGGCAAGGAATGGGAAGGAATTCGGCCATGGCCTTTTGAAGGAAGCATCCCGGCATTCGCCTGGAGTGATTTGGGGAAACCATGGTAAACCAAAATCTGGATGCCCGGACGGGGATTCGAACCGTCGTCCTCCCGAATTCGAGGCCAGAACGCTAACCGTTATACCGCCCCGCTCGGTGAAATTCAAGAGTCATGGAAGTTAATCAATTCGTTCGAAAATCCACGCTAAAATTCTCGTTTGCATATAGATATGTGCGTCCAAAAGCAGTCGAAATTTATGAGTGGTTATACAGTGAAATTGGACTGCGAGAAGAAAGTGTGTACGGTATCCAGGCGGACTTCCTCGCTAATGTTATATACGTCAAGCTACGAGATGAAGAAGAATGCCTCCGAATTTTGAGGGAAAACAACGGGGAAGGAAAATTCGTACACAGCAACGGCGAGGTAAGCAACGTTTCCGTATCACATGCAGGTCTGGGAATAAGACACGTAAAAATACATAATATTCCCTTTGAAATCAGTACAGATATCATACGAAAAGCTTTGGACAAATTTGGAACAATCATGAGCGTAACCTCTGATAAAAGATATGGTAGCAAAAGATTCGTTGTAGACAGCGGCATTAGAACCGTGAAAATAGATCTGAAGTGCCACGTACCATCCAATGTAAACATTGCCGGATTTAAAGCACTCGTTATTTACGAACGTGTGTGATATGTAACTCCAACTATCATCTCAAGGCTGAATGCACCAAAAAAGATACCTCTGCAGTTACCATCTGAGCGCATGGTCCCTGATATAGCTTTCAGTGGAGAAACCTTAAAAGCATCATATGCTCGCGTGGCAAATGGTAATTCCTCAATCAATATAAATATAAATGATGAACATACTCTCAGAATGGAAACGGACGACCCGTCGAACATCAGAATGGAAACAGAGAATCCTTGTCGAAGCAACTCAAGAACCACCGAAGGAAAAAGAGGAAAATTATACAACAGAACAAGAAAACAGCAAAACCGCTAAAGTACATTCACTGGAAATGCAATCAGCTGAGAAAAAAGAAATCAAGAAAAATGTTAAACAATATCCTGTGACAACGCCATCACCTGACAAAAAAGAAACTAAGCTAATGGAAGAACGCAAGCACGGAAACACACCAAACACCAAAAGACCGAGACTTGATAAGAGAGGAGTCGATTCCATAGCGGAAGAATTGGCCGAAAAATCCAGATAAGCTACCACCCTACAAGTGGAGACAAATGTTGATGAAACCCCTCAAAGTGCAAACTCCAATAAGGAAGACAAAAGCTATGAAAATAAGACCAGCGAGATACTTGGAATAGAAAACGTCTGTGGAAACACTAAAATACTTTCGTCGGACGACATCGGTGATTTAGAAGAAGAGGATATTCAAAGCGAATAAGAAGTATGAACAAGGTCTTAATTGTTATTAAATTAAACGCAAAAAACTCAACTGTTTGTTCAACACTGTGTGACGCACTTGTTGGAGAGAGTGATGAAGGGATGTACATGAGAAGTAAAGGAATTGGGTTACAAAACTTTGGTCAGACCATTGCTCGAATATGGTAGTGTAGTATGGGACCCACATTTTACGTATCAAATACAGGAGTTGGAGAGGGTGCAAAAAAGGGCTGCTAGATTTGTTTCTGGAAATTATCGTAGAATGCAATCAGTGATAGATATGATAATGGAGCTGGAATGGGATTCATTGCAAGACAGGAGGAGGATGAGGAGGGTAATGGGAGTGTACAGGGCGTATACTGGCGATGAGGCATGGAAAGATATTGCAATAGGTATGAAAAGTAGTGCATGGAAGGGAAAAGATGACCATGACCACAAGCTGGCACTCGATTTCAGGCACAAGGGTGTGGGAAGATTTTCTTTTTTAGGTAAGGGTGTCAGGGATTGGAATGAGTTACCAAGGGGAATGATGAATAACCTACCGAAAACGTTAAAAGAATTTAAAATTTGTAGAGGGCAAATGTAGGTGAGTGTAGGATAGGGGGAAGTTGGGTGTGTAGGGAAATTGCCATTGGAGCGTGTGCTCCATTGCAATTAAATTAAATTAAAATATTGATCTAAATGGCAGACGGTAGTGGAACAACGTCCGCTCAGAAGTACTGCGTGTCCACCTTAAATTTAAATGGAATAAAGCGGAGCAGAAATGAAACTACACAAAAAATATGACACATCTGTACAACATAACTACAATTAATATAAATTCTATAGAAAGCCACCCTAAAATGAGAAGTCTCGTGGAATTTATATATAATAGTAATACAGATATTGCTCTGCTGCAAGAGGTGCGCCCCCAATTTTTGAAAACAATTACAGTATTTAATATTATACTCAACTCGGGCCGAGATTTTGGTTTGGGCACGGCAATACTGCTGAGAGAATGAATAGAGTTTAAACAAGTTTAAATGTTAGAAAACGGTCGTGGTTTGGCTAGTTCAGTGGATGATACCCACATTATTAATATATATGCACCCTCTGGGAACTCCAAACGAGAGGAAAGAGCAACATTTTGCAAATCAGAAATAACGTACCTACTATGCAATCATAAGACAAAGAGAATAATAGGAGGCGACTTCAACTGCGTTTTGAAACCAGCTGATCAAATACCTAACCACAACTCCTGTAATGAATTAAAAGAGGTAGTAAATAAATTACGTCTAATAGATGTTTGGGAAAAGAAATATCCATCTAAAACAGGTTTCACCTTTTTATCCAACACCTCAGCAAGCAGATTGGACAGATTCTACGTCACTGAAACGCTGCATGATCAAATACAAAATATAGAGATCTGGCCAATTCACTTCTCAGATCATCATGCTGTACAAATAAAAATAAGCCTACCAAGACAACTGATATATAAACACCCAGGATGCTGGAAATTAAATACTTCAATCCTGAAATGTGACAACCTCAAAAATGAGGTCCGTGCCCAAATCCAAACAGCATTGAGTAAAACTGGCAACTATACAAACAAAAATTTCATGGTGGACCAACTGCCTCAAACCAAGGATCCAGTACAGCCTAAAAAATTACTCTCGTGTCCAGAAAAAATGGGAAGATGATACTAAAGAATTTTATTACCGATGTTTAAGAGACCTCTACACTGATCATATGACTGCTATGAAGAACATTCAAAAAATAAGGAAAATAAAGGCGAAAATAACAGAGATTAAAAGGAAACAGTTAGAAGGGCTAAAAATTAGATCCAAAGACTTTACTACTCAAACGCTAAAGAACCGTGAAATGGCATCTGTACGTATACCATGCATTAGCAGAACAACGAAAGGGGAAAGCAAAGACCATTACTAAACTGAAATCTGAATCAAATGTGCTACTGGCAGACCAGCAACAAATAACAGAATACCTCCACAGATTTTATACGGAGCTCTACAGTAGAAAAGAAGTTAACACCCTCGAATCGGAGAAAATATTGGAACATGTAGATAATACAATCACTGAAGAAGACAACCAACTTCTCCTTGAAGACATCTCCGTAGAAGAAATATGGAGTTCAATAAAGAAGAGCAAAAGAAACAAAAGCCCCGGTATAGACGGCATTCCAGTAGAGTTTTATGCGACGTTTTGGAATGAAATCAACGAACCACTCACGGATATCTTCAATGAAATATTAAAAATGGTGACAATTCCGAAAGAATTCAAGGAAGGCCTGATAGTGTTAATCCCTAAGTGCCTTAAACCTATCAACGCCAACGAATTTAAGCCACTTTCTTTGTTAAACACCGACTACAAACTTTTTACCAGAATAATAGCAATGAGAATAAAAAGCAATATCAAGAAAGTAATTGGCGAACACCAAGTATGCACTGGAAAATCACGGTCGATAATACACACGCTAATGGACATCAGAGACACCATAACTGCAGTGGAGGCAGCAAAATGTCGAGTAGCAGTCCTCTCCGTAGACTTCCAAAAGGCGTTTGATATGGTTAGTCATGAGCACATCTACAGAACACTAAAAACCATGGGCTACAATAGTACCTTCATAAAATTATTAAAAAGTATCTTTGGAGGTGCAACGTCACGAATGCTGACCAATGGAAGATTATCTAAGCAAATAGAAATAAACAGATCAGCTAGACAGGGATGCCCTCTGTCTATAGAACCACTAATAATATGTTTGAACCGCCACCTGTAAGGAATCATCATAAATGGGGAAAAAGTTACCACCCGAGCATATGCAGATGACGTCACCGTGTTGATAAAAGACAATAGTGAGCTAAAAATCGTGGAAAATATACTAAAATCATACTGTGAATAGGGATTGCATCCAGCAAAGCGGGATCCCGCATCATTAGACAGTCTGGCGGATCCCGCACAAATTAAGCGGATCCGCAATCCGCAAAATCCGGCGGAAACGCGTGTCAGTGCGTGACTCGTTGCCCCACTCGGTCTCTGTCGGATGTATTGCACTGTTTGCTGTACCCTTCCAGTTGGCATTTGACTCATCTGAACAAGCGTTTGTTTTTGTAAACCTTCGTCATTCATAAGTAAATAAATACACTTTACCTATTCATCGAAACTTACGTTTGTTTCGAGTACACATTTTTGTAATTTGAGTTATGTTTGCGTATTTAGTACTATTTTGAAACTATATAATTATTTTTTATGTGTTGCAAACGTTATGTGAACTACTTTTTATTCACGGTTTCATTATTCCCATTTTCTGTATTTGCAGATAAAGTTATTTGTGACAAATCCTTAATTGCAGCTGATTTGATTATTCGTTGATAGGAAACTAATGTTATCGTAATTTTAATCGCATACCTATTTATTTAGCAGGAAATTGTATATCCTTTGACTTATTGCTGTTTTGGCCGCTGCCTCAATGCGTTTCTTGACGAAAGCCGCCTGTTTACATGTGCCGCTCAGGCTATCGATTAATACCTCTTCTCCTTGTTATTATTTCGACTAAAGGCAAAAAAAGTTATAATGAAGTTGTCACGGGTGTATCGACGAATTGTGTTGTAGGAACTCCATACTTCGACGGCTGCCTCCGCCGTCTTCCTCACGTGTGATATCTCGTGTTTTTACAATAAAATCTGCGGATTACAACTTATGGAAACTTCACTGCAATCATTCGCCGAGAAAGTCTCCAATCTACTAAAAAGTAAAATTTTCACTCTCAAAACGTCGTTACGCGACATAACTAAAATTGAAATACTTGGACAGTTTAAGTGTTGGTGAGTAGTTTCCTTTAATAACAATGAATCTACTGTAAGATCAATTAAGGAATCAGGAGATATAATAATCAATCCCACAAAAACAATTTTTGTAAAAAAAAAAAAAAAGAAGAAAAGCCATGTCTCGTGCTTGTGCAGTGACAAAAAGTTATGAGATCTTGTTCTGAGCCAAGTCTACACTTTACAGAGTATATTCACTTCACTTTGTGAAATGGAATGCTTTCTCTCGGTGTTATGGAACGTTTATTTAGAATTAAAAAAAAAAAAAATTCTGGTAACTTGGCCACTAAGCAAACCATGTTTTTAAATTCATGTGATGTATTATAAGGCACATAATATGACCTAAGACTGAATATTTTTATTATTTATTTAAAAATTGGTTTAGATTAAAAAACAAAAATGTAAAACCTCGAAATGTACTTAAGACATGCTAAAAGTTTTGATATCATTTTGGCAATTAAAATATTGTTAACTATTAATTTTTATCATTTAACATTAAAATTGATTTATTAATTTAATTATTGTTTAATTTATTAACGTTCTAAGTGACTATGTTTTAAATATAAGCGTTAAAAAACTGTTTTGCGCCAATCCCGCACGGATCCCGCGGGATTGGCGCAAATCCCGCGCGGATCCCGCGGGATTGAAAACACTGCGGGATTGCAATCCTTAACTGTGAAGCGTCGGGCGCAATAATCAACAATAAGAAAACAAAAGTAATGAACATTGGGCGAGGTATTAACGAAATGAGATCTAAATGGGCAGAAGTGAAGAAGATGAGAATACTTGGCATTGACTTCACTCCCAGCATTCAGAGCATGATGGCGCTAAACTGGAAAGAAATACTGCACTCTGTCAGAGCATTACTCAACAACAACAGAATAAGAGAATTGAACATGATTCAAAAGGTGAGATTTGTAAATTCCATTGACTATCAAAGGCATGGTATACTTCACACATCTTGCCCATTCCCAACGAGATATCAAAGAATATGGAGTCGGCAATAGGATGGTTTGTACAGCAAGGGGAAATATTTAAAATGAAGTTTAAAACCCTGACTCTACCCCTCAGCAAAGGAGGTCTCGAGCTACAAGATGTTAAATATAAATCTCTTGCTATATTTATAAAAGACATGTTACGGAACTGGCATAAATATCCAGACAGCATAACTGCATATCTAATAAATCAACTACTACCCGCCAGTACAGAACCACCGATCGACATACGTCACATCAACCGGACGCTGATGCAATTCCGGACATTTATTATTGAGTACAGTTACATATACAGGGTGTTACAGAAGGTACGGCCAAACTTTCAGGAAACATTCCTCACATACAAACAAAGAAAATATGTTATGTGGACATGTGTCCGGAAACGCTTACTTTCCATGTTAGAGCTCATATTGTGGACGGCTGTGATACAATACGCCATTCTCCAGGGCTGCATCAGCGCATCAGGGATTCCATGCGACGGAGGGTGGATGCATGTATCCTCGCTAACGGAGGACATTTTGAACATTTCCTGTAACAAAGTGTTTGAAGTCACGCTGGTACGTTCTGTTGCTGTGTGTTTCCATTCCATGTTTAATGTGATTTGAAGAGAAGTAATAAAATGAGCTCAAACATTAAAAGTAAGCGTTTCCGGACACATGTGCACATAAAATATTTTCTTTGTTTGTGTGTGAGGAATGTTTCCTGAAAGTTTGGCCGTACCTTTTTGTAACACGCTGTATAACAAGATTCGAAATATATCTGCCACAAATAACAAAGAAATATACGACCTGTTGATGGACAGTCGATATCATAGTAATATAGAACGAAAAAACCCAACAGTTGACTGGAAGAACATATGGAAGAACGTCCAAAACGAAAACCTACAATCACAAGTAAGATCCACATGGTACAGAGTAATTAATCGTTGTGTAACAACAAACAGTCGTCTACACACGATTCACCTCGCTCACTCACCCAACTGTGTCAAATGCAGCCTTCAAGATACGATAGAGCACAGACTGACTGGCTGCATGGTACCACCGATCTGGAAGTGGACGAGGTGGAAACTAGGAGTGCTCAACAGAACTTCCGACACAGCATTTAAAATCAAAGATATAATGACACCTGAATTTAGTTCTTCCCAAAACAAAATAACAACGCAACATGCTGGCTTTTAGCAAATTATGTCCATTACATAATACACAACAAAGAAAGAGCCAATCTACAAGAATACTGGTATTATTTAGTAACAGAAAACAAACGAGCTATGTCGTATCTACACTACAAAGAAAATTATGCTAACTACCTGAATAACATAATGCCTTTTTAAGGAAATGATTCAAATACTTTCTTTTTTTTACGCTACATTTTGTAGTGACTAGAAAATGTATTATTTTACTGTAACATTTTGTGAAAGTGAAACAATAAAAAAAAATAGAGTGGTAAAGGCGCTTGCTTCAGAAAGTTCTCTCTCCGGTCGAAAGTTCAAATCCCGCGGTGAGTAGGAATTTTTAGTAGTTGAATTGTTGTATGTGATACGCTGGGACTTTCCGTTGTTCTGATTCCACGTTAAACTGCGGCACCTGAAGAAATTAATTAACCTTAACAACACCATGGTACATCACCCACCTGAAGATTCGACGATGTGCAGGGTTGTGGACTAAGTTAGAGCTTTACTTTTTGAAGTGAAAACTTCTTTATCCGCGTTGGCGATTTTTGGATGGCTAAAATCCTAAGAGTTCGCATTACCAACATGCTAATATTAACAGCATATCTGTTGCGCTCTGGTGACTCAGTTGTTAAGGCGTCTGACTGGGGAAAGAAAGGTCCCTGGTTCGAATCCCTGTCTCAGCGGGGATTTTCATAGACCCTTAACCCGACCTTCACCTCTGGCACAGCTTGCTTGTGTAATGTGAAGTACACCAGAACGCTTCCGTGGTTCGGATTTAAAGTTAAGCTGTAGACAGGTGCGGAATACGCAGCCAATAGAAACCCTGTCACCAGGTCATTACGACCACACGGAATTACACTCCTGGAAATTGAAATAAGAACACATTGACGCCGGTGTGTAAGACCCACCATACTTGCTCCGGACACTACGAGAGGGCTGTACAAGCAATGATCAAACGCACGGCACAGCGGACACACCAGGAACAGCAGTGTTGGCCGTCGAAGGGCGCTAGCTGCGCAGCGGTTGGGCACCGCCGCAGTCAGTGTCAGCCAGTTTGCCGTGGCATACGGAGCTCCATCTCAGTCTTTAACACTGGTAGCATGCCGCGACAGCGTGTACGTGAACCGTATGCGCAGTTGACGGACTTTGAGCGAGGGCGTATAGTGAGCATGCGGGAGGCCGGGTGGACGTACCGCCGAACTGCTCAACATGTGGGGCGCGAGGTCTCCACAGTACATCAGTGTTGTCGCCAGTGGTCGGCGGAAGGTGCACGTGCCCGTCGACCTGGGTCCGGACAGCAGCGACGCACGGACGCACGCCAAGACCGTCGCATCCTACGCAGTGCCTTAGGGGACCGCACCGCCACTTCCCGGCAAATTAGGGACACTGTTGCTCCTGGGGTATCAGAGAGGACCATTCGCAACCGTCTCCGTGAAGCTGGGCTACGGTCCCGCGCACCGTTAGGTCGTCTTCCGCTCACGCCCCAACATCGTGCAGCCCGCCTCCAGTGGTGTCGCGACAGGCGTGTATGGATGGACGAATGGAGACGTGTCGTCTTCAGTGATGAGAGTCGCTTCTGCCTTGGTGCCAATGATGGTCGTATGCGTGTTTGGCGCCGTGCAGGTGAGCGCCGCAATCAGGACTGCATACGACCGAGGCACACAGGGCCAACACCCGGCATCATGGTGTGGGGAGCGATCTCCTACACTGGCCGTAC
Organism: Vandiemenella viatica; assembly: GCA_031002005.1. Taxonomy (NCBI): domain Eukaryota; kingdom Metazoa; phylum Arthropoda; class Insecta; order Orthoptera; family Morabidae; genus Vandiemenella; species Vandiemenella viatica. Next base: position 118,535,059 of record CM061920.1, read on the forward strand.
ACCTCTGGTGATCGTCGAGGGGACACTGAACAGTGCACGGTACATTCAAACCGTCATCGAACCCATCGTTCTACCATTCCTAGACCGGCAAGGGAACATGCTGTTCCAACAGGACAATGCACGTCCACATGTATCCCGTGCCACCCAACGTGCTGTAGAAGGTGTAAGTCAACTACCCTGGCCAGCGAGATCTCCGGATCTGTCCCCCATTGAGCATGTTTGGGACTGGATGAAACGTCGTCTCACGCGGTCTGCACGTCCAGCACGAACACTGGTCCAGCTAAGGCGCCAGGTGGAAATGGCTTGGCATGCCGTTCCACAGGACTACATCCAGCACCTCTACGATCGTCTCCATGGGAGAATTGCAGCCTGCATTGCTGCGAAAGGAGGATATACACGGTACTAGTGCCGACATTGTGCATGCTCTGTTGCCTGTGTCTATGTGCCTATGGTTCTGTCTGTGTGATCATGTGTTGTATCTGACCCCAGGAATGTGTATATAAAGTTTCCCATTCCTGGGACAATGAATTCACGGTGTTCTTAATTCAATTTCCAGGAGTGTATTACTATTTAGAATAGATGTAGTTATGAGTATCACGTGTTGTGCGTATTATATTAATAATAGTTTTACGTTTTCACTTCTGCGGCAGTCCGCCATGAATGCCATTCCTCGCCACCAAGACGCTGATTTCGGCGAGGTGTTCCCAGTGTGAAGATTAGGATGTTATTTAAACTATTAAAATTGTGTAAGCTATCTGACGTCGGAACGGGGAATTTTTTGAAAGTTAACCTTTCTTATTTATATTCTGCGTCACTTAAAAATCGCTCAACATGCCGTCACGGTGTCTGCAAAGTAGGAGCTGACTTTTTATGTTCCTGTTGCCTCAGATGACGTGGATCACAAAGCTGAAAATTCATCAAACTGTTTTTATTTTATGAACAGAGGAGCATGAAAGTTATCGATGCAGGTTCACAAGTAGATGCAATTTTTTTAGATTTCCAGAAAGCCTTTGACTCTGTGCCACACAACAGCCTTTTAGCGAAGCTTCGAGCGTACGGTATATCGGATCAGCTTTGTGAATGGATAAAGGATTTTCTAACTGGTCGGTCGTAGTATTTTGTCGTTGAAGCAGAAAGTTCTTCTAATCTAGATGTTACATCGGGTGTACCTCAAGGAAGTGTAATAGGACCACTTCTTTTCTTAATTTTTATAAACGATCTCGGAGACAAAGTGAAAAGCCTTTTTAGATTGTTTGCTGATGATGCGGTTATTTATAGGGAAGTAAGAAATTTGGCCGATTGCTTAGAAATTCAGCGCGATCTGGATGTTATTTTGGCTTGGTGCGCTGAGTGGCAACTTACTCTAAATTGTGAAAACTACAAGACAATGAGCATAACTAACAAAAAGAATCCAATTGTTCAGAAATACGAGTTAAAGAATACAGTTATTGATATGGTCGATTCTATGAAATATTTGGGAGTAACAGTACAAAGGAACATGAAATGGGACATACACATTAATTCGTTAGTAGGTAGAGCAAATTCTAGGCTGCGATTCATGGGTCGAATCTTGAAAAATTGTAATGAACAAACAAAAGGAGATAGCGTAAAAATCTCTTGTGCGTCCACATTTGCACTATTGTTGTGCCATTTGGGATCCGTTTCGTAAGGGGTTGATCGAAAGTATAGAGAAAGTACAGAGAAGAGCCGCCCGATTCGTGACCGCTTGCTACAGTCCTTATGAAAGCGTCACAGAACTGATTAGTAGACTAGGCTGGGAGTCTCTGGTAGATAGACGACGCACGTTTCGTTTAAACTTATTGGAAAACATGCGTACTCCCACTTTCACTTACGAGTGTAGTGAAATACTTCTTCCACCAACCTATTGGAGTAGAAAGGACAGGAAAGATTAAATTAGAGAAATAAGGTGCCGGACTGATTCTTATATGAATTATTTTTTCCCTCGTACCATTAGGGATTGGAATGCACAGCAAAGAGATTAGCTTTGGTGCTGAGCACCCTCTGCCACCGACAATTTTGTGAATTGCAGAGTATATATGTAGATGTAGATGTAGATTCTGTGATATGACAAGAACAGACATCCCGGCGTTGTTCCATCTGGTAGCTGCCGCAGTGAGTCCACCAGTCACCAACCGACTCACTTGACTAGTTCCCGAGCGAATTTTATCTAAGAAGATAATAGTTTTTTTTTAACAAATCCAGTACGTGTGCTTAATTTTTGTGTTGGAAACGTCCATTTTGTGTAGTAAGAGAGAGCCTTCGGCGATGAATGACCTTACTGACTTTTCTGTCAATTGTCGTAAGTGATAAAAAAAATAAAAAAAAGATTCAAGATCACAGGATTCTGTGGTTTGTATAGAAATGGATATTGCGAATACCTTCAGTTTAGTAAATCTCTTTCTTGTATAACACTTTCTGATTGTTTGATTTTAATGACTAGAGGGAGAAAAACCGGTTTTCTTATAAGGGAGGGGAAAGTTGAATAAGCACAGGTTTAGTGTGGCCAGTGACTCAACATGAGGTTTTGCCCATCACGAAGGTTCTTTTTTTATATATATATATATACAGGATGGGGCATTTAATATGTTTTCTGGAAATATTTCGGAAAGAAAGCATTTTAACAAACAATAAACTATATAAAAAATAATGGTACAGACATTTTCTGACACACTTCGAGCTGTTCAGGCATCATTTCTGCAAAGGGTCAGAAAATGTCTGGAAGTAAATGGTCACCTTTTTGAGCACCTGCTGTAGACATGGCTGCAAATAAGTAAGAAAAAGCATTTAAAAAATCAATTTCGTCATTATCCTTTAAAATTACCTTCCATGTTTACAGAATGAAAATTACATGTAATTATTTAAACAATAATTAAAATTATACACAAAAAACTCGAATATTCATTTTTCGCGATTACAGCGCCATCTGTGAGGCTAACAGAATAGTGAGTTAAGCAAACTATTTTTATTTTTTCATGAGGAAGCGGAATCTTCAAAAAAAATTAGGGGTTCCCATTTAAAAGAATTAAGTTGACCTTGTTGTAACAACAGCGCCACCTGTGAAAAAACCAATATCACATAATTGTAGCCCCCTACTGTACGATTATTTTTTATATAGGTTATTGTTTGTTAAAATGCTTTCTTTCCGAAATATTTCCAGAAAACATGTTAAATGCCCCACCCTGTATATATGGCCTTCGGCAACTAAGCCATTTAGCCAGCCCAATGTGCTTATGATATCTCATCCAGTGATTTAGTTTTCTCCAGTACGTTATGATTCTTAAGTACAGACACCACAGGACGGACAGGACATTCACACAGAAACACAACATCCATGCCCGCGGCCGGATTCGAACCAGCGATCTTCGGTACGTGGAGCTAGTGCTCTAGCCCCTACGCTGCCGAGGCCGGCATCACGAAGGTTTGTACTCAAAGAACTACAGCTAGACGTTGTTTGATAAACCATGATGATGCTATATGATTGCACAAAGATTGCATGATGTTGACACAGTGAATGTTACTAGCGCTATCCAAATCGACAGCTAAGTGACTGCTATACCACTCATGAATGATATAAAAGAATATGTTCAAATGTTTGTTAAAATGTTTGATTTATTGTTGATTTTATGGAAAAAAATATATTTGAAATAGAAATATGAACGTAATTTTGGAAGTGCTGTTTTAATTTAATGATTACTAAATTTAAATTATGTGACGTCAAACCAGTAGGGGGGGGGGGTCACACAAATGTGACAAGGAGGGGGGAGCTCCAAGAATCAAGAATCTCGTGAGACGTAATGCATGGATTGTAACTACAGTGGCAGTCACGAAATTAGTCCTGTGAAGGTCACGGAGTATCCGAACAGTGTTGTAAATCAGCAAAAAAATCGACTTTCAGTAATGAGTGCGAAAAAATTTCTAAAACATAATACTTAACATGCGGAACAAGGTTATGTGCTTTAAATTCCAAACATTTGTGTCAGTGTTTTTTAAAAAATAGTAATTTGTTTCCATGAAAATTAGAAATCAAAATACTTTTTCACTTCAACCGACAGAAAAAGCAATAATAATAATAAATAACTCAAAAAATTATGCGCCTTCCTGAAAGTTAAGACTCATACCGAATATATTCTATTCATTAAATAGGGAAGCATGTGAATAAAAAAATTAAGATGTTACACGAAGCGCTTAGTTGTTCAGGCTGTGTAATGTAAAATGTTGTCGCTGACTAACTTCCGTTTTATTTGTTTACGTAAAAACTTCGAGAAAGTTTCTAAGAAAATACTGAAATTAATTCTGGTAGCAGGCAAATCCTCTTCAGACAACCCCTTTTGGATTGTTTCACATTTTATATTTGCGCGAATGATTGCGCGCAGCGCATGCTCCAGTGCCGGCTGGTCGGTCGGTTCGTTTACGACTGAGAAACATATTCCCCGTCCTCCACAGAAAAGCTATTTTCAGCTTCTGTAAGAATTATTATTGTCATTGTACACAATGGACCGTACATGACAAATTTCGCGAGAAAACTTCAAAAGCAAAGACAAAACGAAAATTAATTTATCAAATATAAGGGACCGATTATACATAGAAATGAATGCCACAAATACCTCCATGTCATTTTTGTAATTTATCGAAGTATTTTTTTTTTTTTGTGTATTATTTATTGGTAATATTCCTCAAAAATACTTTAAAATATCTGCTACAATGATTTTAATTAGGTTTCCAATGCCCAGGCGGCCTGCAGGTTCGCGAATATTACTTCTGTCTGTTAATACACTAATTGCATGATTATGTTCCTGAACATCACCACCATTAACATTACTCGAATAGGCCTTAAACTAAGGAAATAAAGCGACCGCGTGTAAAGATACGCATGGACGACCGGCAAAAGCTAATGTGGCAATGTCGCCGGCCCAACCAAGGGAGAGAGGGTTGGTGCGGGCAGGGGAGGCAGTGGAGACTACGTGACCTTGGCAGGCCTGATTTCATGACGCCGACTATAGTCGACATGGCGGCAGCTCACAGTTCCCAGTAAGGCTGATCGTGTGGAGGGCAAGCACCTTGCTGGTGGACCGGTACATTTACAGCCTGCTGTAAAAATCCCCTCAACTGAGTCCACAGTGGGCGAGGTGAGTGTGAACGGCCGACCCCACAGGGTCATTCGTCTCGATCTGTCTCTGCTTCACGCAAAAAACACCTAGGTGGAAAGTCAACATGTAAGAGTCGCTACGACGAGAGTACTACACTGTCGTCGACTGGATGTCTACAGGGTGTTACAAAAAAGTACGGCCAAACTTTCAGGAAACATTCCTCACACACAAACAAAGAAAATATGTTATGTGGACATGTGTCCGGTAACGCTTACTTTCCATGTTAGAGCTCATTCCATGGCCCCCACGCTCTCCTGACCTCAACCCTCTTGACTTCCATTTATGGGGGCATTTGAAAGCCCTTGTCTACGCAACCCCGGTACCAAATGTAGAGACTCTTCGTGCTCGTATTGTGGACGGCTGTGATACAATACGCCATTCTCCAGGGCTGCATCACCGCATCAGGGATTCCATGCGACGGAGGTTGGATGCATGTATCCTCGCTAACGGAGGACATTTTGAACATTTCCTGTAACAAAATGTTTGAAGTCACGCTGGTACGTTCCGTTGCTGTGTGTTTCCATTCCATGTTTAATGTGATTTGAAGAGAAGTAATAAAATGAGCTCTAACATGGAAAGTAAGCGTTTCCGGACACATGTCCACATAACATATTTTCTTTGTTTGTGTGTGAGGAATGTTTCCTGAAAGTTTGGCCGTACATTTTTGTAACACCCTGTATAAGGGCGAGAGTCTTAAAACAGAGAACATGCTGAGCCTGCGCGGGAGACATGCGGCATCATCATCACCATCACCCAGTCACGTTCCTGCTCATGCGTTCGGTTTGCCAGGTGTCCCGATTTGCGCGGGACGTCCCGATTTTCGTGTAACTGGGGTCGCGTCCCGATTCGCCATCAATTGGGACGCAAGTTTTCCCGATTCGTAACCCCGAATCCCGATTTTTTTACCTTCCGTCCCGACTTTTAACAATCTAATCTTTCGTGCCACAAGTCCCCTCGAGCATAAGTCTTGTCCGTCGCCTATCGCACTCCCAAGGCATTGCAGTTACTACTTCTTCCGCGATTTTTGAAGTGAAAACTTGTGTAGTCGTCTTAGGCGATGTTTGGACGAGGGTTAATCTATGAGGTCACGACTTCCGGTCACCCACATACTACGATATAATGCACGTATGACACGCGCGTTGTACGCGTCACCAACATGCCACCGTCAACAGTATATCTGTAGCTATAAGTGTCACGTGTTGCGCTTAGAAAGCAGTGAAAGTATGGATTACACTTGTATCTAATATACAGGATGTTTCAAAAAGAATATACGTATTACAAAGTATTCTTTTGTCCAAACTATCGATCGCTGCGCCCCGGCTCGGCTATTGGAGAAACGAATACATAGTCTAGTTTATTTAATAGCCGCTAGATGTCAGTTGTCTTGTGTTATTCTTCGTAACCGTCATATGTTTAAAATGGCTACTCCACAGCAGAAATCATTTTGTGTTATCGAGTTTGCGAAGTGCAATTCCGTGATTACAGTGCAAAGACGTTTCAGGTTGAGGTACCAAATGCATCCTCCGAATGGGTGGAACATTCGTAGATGGTATCGACAGTTTGTAGATACAGGATGTGTATGTAAATGAAAGAGTCCTGGCCGCCCTCGTGTTTCTGAGGCACATGTTGCACGAATTCAAACTGCTTTCCAACGTAGTCCTTGAAAATCAACTCGTCGTGCCAGTCGGGAGTTACAACTACCTACAACAACAATTTGGCGTGTTTTGAGACGTCGGTTGGTTATGAAGCCGTACAAGTTACAGTTGTTACAAGCTCTGCGTCCTGATGACAAACGGAAACGTGTGGCATTTTGTAACGAGATTTATGATGCTATTGACAATGATAGCACTTTCGGACAACGCATCGTTTTCAGTGATGAAGCGACTTTCCATGTTAGTGGTCAGGTAAACAAACACAATGTTCGAATTTGGGGTCTACAGAACCCACATGCAGTCATTGAACATGTACGAGATTCACCTAAAGTCAATGTGTTTTGTGCGATATCCCGATCATCTGTTTACGGCCCATTCTTCTTTGATGGAAACACGGTTAACGGTCAGCAGTATCTCGCTATGTTACAAAACTGCTTGTTTCCGAGGCTGCACGAAGACAACTTGATTTTTCAACAAGACGGGGCACCCCCTCACTGGAGTCGCCAAGTGCGTGAATATCTTAATGAAACTCTACCGAACCGTTGGATTGGTCGTCAAGGAGCTGGCGACTTAGCATGCATCAGCTGGGCTCCACGGTCACCGGATTTGACACCCTGTGACTTCTTCCTGTGGGGTTTCATTAAAGACAACGTTTATGTACCACCACTCCCACAGAACCTTGAGGACTTGAGGAACCGGATCCGTACTGCCGTAACATCAGTGACGAAGGACATGCTTGCCCGAGTATGGGAGGAATTTGAGTATCGATGTGATATTGTTCGTGTGGCTGATGGAGGACATATTGAACATCTAATCTGAACTAAAGAGGTTCGTAAATATGTGTGTAAAGTTTCATATTCGTATGTCTTACAGTTTAATAAATATATGCATTCGAAATACGTATATTCTTTTTGAAACACCCTTCATGTTATGACGATCGCGGGTCAGTCCTTATCGTTTACGCCAGGTATGGGCAACCTTTGCTTAGCTGAGGGCGTAATTTCGGGACTTAATCAGGTCGCGGGCCGTAGGGAAGAAAGAAGTAGATAGCAGTGAATAAACAGGCGATAAACATTCACACATTTTTTATTTACTAGAATTATAATAGGATAATCGAACATGCAAAAAGCAATAAACAGAAACAGATAAAAAAATCAAAAGAAAATTAGTGGGAGACTTGAGTTTGAAGCGTTATTTGAAATTTCTGAATCCCTCGGGGGCCGGACAG
>CM061920.1:118544106-118605268 GCA_031002005.1 Vandiemenella viatica
TTCAGAGGCTTGAAGTCTACTATTGTCTCTTCTGGCCAGGGTACCTATAATCTCGCGTGTCCCTTATGCCCCCGCTACACACTCCGTCTTGCCTACATAAACTACTTTGCGCATGCAAGACGGAGCGTGCTGACGGCAAGACGGTAGCGCGTGCAAACTCGAAGGAGCGGCTCGTGCAATCGTTGACTTGCTGAAGATTTCACTGCACGGTTTTTGGGTTTGCACAGTTTTTTTCATCAGTGAGATGGGTGACGTATGAAAGTATTCAAAAGAATTTGTAATTCAGTTTATAGAATTGTAAAAATCGTTGTTAGCATTGTGGAAGATTAAATCGAAGGCATATTTTTATTAGGGAGAACAAAATAAAAATAAAATAAACGAACCTTATCATATAATGACTGAAAAATTAAAAGAGGTCTAGTATTAAAAAAGGTGTAGTATGTATCGCTAATTATACATAAGTACCTTCATTGTAATTCAAAATAAAACTATTTTTGAACGACTAAGTACATGTAATTTAGATTTATAACAATGTTTACATTGTTATGTATTATTATCATTTACTTTTATCGTTTTTCAAAAATGTTATATTTATTGCAATTAAGGTGGAACCAAACGCAACAAGGGACCTGGCGACAGAAAAAAAGAAAAAATTAAGACAACATTTACCACCCGTCCTCATGGTACTATGGACTTTTTAGCATTTTTAGATGGCCAAGAAGCTGCTCGGACCCCAATATATAATTTTCAACAAGTCCTGGAATCCGAGGTAAATAATTATTGTGTTTGTAACAGGGTTTTAGTGCTGTAATAGGACATGCTACTGCCACAGAGCTCATAATTCTTTATTTTTCTTGTTTTGTTTGAATTGAAAAACACGGATAATGATGAGAAATCGCTGCTGAGATTCTGAGGTCTTTGTAAGTCCTGCCAGTTGCTAGAAACCTTTAAGTACAGGTTAGTCTTTCATGAGGAAATATAGACCGGCGCATAACAGTGTCTTTTCTTTTAATTATCGGTGTCACCAACCAAAGTAACTCTTCATAGGCTGCTTCATCCATCCTAAGATAACCACGCCTAGTCTTCCGGATCTTCTCTCATATCTTCAATTAAGTTGACATGAGAATGTATGTTTCTCCGTAAAAACCACTTTTTACTCCACTTACATTAAACACTAAAATAATTCTTCTATTTTAAAAAAAAAAAACTCTTCTGTTGGCCACATCGTGACAGACTCACAGCTGTCGACACACTAGGTTTGCACAAGCTTACCCGTACCGTGTGGCCACTCTTCAGTGTTCCGTCTTTTTGTTCAGTTTTTCACTGCGCAGTTTACCTGCACACGCAAGACGGAGCGTGTACCCGGGTCATTAAACCGACAGGAGTGTCGAGTTTATGTGCTATACTAAAAATTGTGTCGCAATCTTAAGCTTTACAGCAATTAGGTTTTTAATTTTTTTTTGTACGCAACCGTGTAGCACCAGAAACCCACAATTGAAACATGGAGTCATTCCTTGGTACATAAGACGTACTAGCCTGAAGTTACATATAACTATATCATACGCAGATGGTGGGATCCATGAGTTGTTTCGTGTTAAACCAACAGATACTGCAAAGGACACCAAGAGACGCATTCTTTTTTTAAATTCTTTCCATGAAGAGATTTATTAGTGTGCGGTTGCTTCTCTGACTTTACAGCTTCCCCGATTAGCTCACGACTTGAGGGAATTGGATCTGGAGTGGCTCCATGGGACCCAATGTGGTTGTGGTGTGTACTATGGGAGGTTAGGAACACGTCTATGTCAAGAGCAGATGCAGAGGTTTCAATTTATTTACAATTAGACCCGTCAGTATGGCGAAAACTGGAACGGTCCACATCTCCGCGTAATGTACTATATATTTCACAAAAATACTATCACACGCAGAACAAAGTTACGCGTTTCAAAGATAGATGGCAACACTTCACTACTGTCCATTAGTACGCAGTTCGACCGTGGAGGAAGGAATATAGTGGAGGCGAAATACCGCTAAATATGTGAAGCTTCCTCTAAACACTCGGCTCCTACTGCGCATGCGCGGCGGCCATAATAGATTTCCCAAAACATTGCGCTGTTTGCACTGTGTTTAATTCACTGATATTTCAAAGTTTTTTTTATATATATAATGCCAACTTATGTTGTATATTGTTCACAAAAAGTTCAGATAGGAAACAACCTGGTATATCGTTTCATACGTTTAGTCGCATTATAATTACTGTTCTTGAAGTGTTTGATATGTAACTGCAAGAGTAGAGCATATCGCTATAAATTTATTCATTGTTCTCAATAGCATGATATCGTTCTCAAATATTTCTTGGTGTAGTGTAGGCGATCGGCATTGTTACTACTTTAGACATAAAAGGCTAGCTTTACTGTAAACAAGTGTTGAAAGTCTAATTTAAGCGGGACATGTTTACAACCTTATTCAGTGATTATGGTATTCTGCATGCTTTAGTCCAGTGTACGATGAAATTAATTGTCTTAATTTGTGCTGTGCGAACTACGAAACGTGATGAAGCAACTGTTGTTCTTACCCGAAATGTAATTCGCGATGCATTCATGTGTTTAAGTGTATCTACATAGTTTGAATTTGTAGCGGAAATATTAATGGAAATGTAGCTTGGTTGAAATGCAACCTGTAGCTACCAGAAGGGACGAACAATTTATTTAACACTATAACAGTACAAGCTCAGAAGGTATGAGGTTATTATGTTTTGGTCCAGTCCTCATCACAACCTAACCGCCTCAACTTGCAGACAGCACATCTCGAGAACTAAGCGAGATATCGAAAAATTTTATTGTTTACTTTCGATTTGTTGTGTTACATGAGAAGCTATCATCAAATTTGACTTTGGGGAAGTTTTTTCTTCTGAATTTAAACCTAAAACATCTCACCTTTGTGAACTAAGCAGGATATCAAAAAACATTATTCTTCATTTTTGATTAGTTTCGTCGAGTTACATAATAATCCATCATCAAATTTCGGTGCCACGGTTGTCGTACGATTCCCTTGAGTTGTTTGTGTCTATTCCCCGTGTTTCTACGGCCAAGCAATATGGCGGCCTCCCACCCCACTTCTCTTCAGTGCGTGGTGAAGGTCCCTTGCGTCTCCTCCACTTTCTTCCTTCCTCCATGAGCACGACCTGACAGTAGGTATGAAATGCTTGATGTCAGCAAGGACATGTGGTCGTAAAACCAAGGCTCCATATACGATCATGCCGAAGATTGCGTAAAGCTCATTAAACGCAATCTAACTCAAAATGTTGCAAAAAGATGGTGGGTAATTTAGTTACAACTCTTCTCTACATTGGAATAGAAATACTCACGATGCTTTAGAGCCTTCGAAATCGAGGAAAGAAATTCTTAACCTCTCAACGATTTATTGTGAGAATGGAACTGTTGTTTGGCCACGAAAATTGCAAGGCCTCTCAGTTTGTGACGTCACACATGTCAGACATAAGCTCCCGTCAGACGCGACAGAACGGTACGAGCAAAACATTACAGTAATTAATTTTCTGCTGTGTTACTTTCCAGTTTCTTACCTCAAACTATCATGGGTATGTACTATTTCTAATTTTTTCTAAATAGATGCAAAAGTGTTTGAAAAATATCATTATGTCTTCTGATAAACTTCGGAATGTTTCAACGTTTTTATTCATCTGAAAACAAATTGATCAACAATTAGCGGTCATTTTAGCCTAATGGACGAATCTTTTACAATTTCCGTCAGTGATATTTCGTTTCAATAACAAAAAAATTATCGGTATTTATTGATAAAGACAATTTCCATTAGAAAAATTTATTGTGAGTTTGTTTTCCGCTATCAGTATCTTGTTTTTTCATCAGATTGCACTTTAACAGGCATATATATTGAAGCGGGTACGGTATACCGCTGTACTGAATGGTAATTAATATTTATTTTAATTTTATCAAAAGCATATTAGTATGTCTATTGTGGATTGAAAAGGGTTCTCAAATGATTTATAATCACTAATAAGGATGAAAAAGTCATAACCTGACCATATATATTCTCTGAACGAAGGCCAACAGACATAAGGTGAATTTTAAATTTAATAAATATACCCAATCAAAATTATTTACAAACAACACCTTTGCCCTACATTATTGGCCACTAAATTAAGCAATACAAAAAGACAAAATTTCCGTTCAGATTTTCATATATAAAATAGCAGTTTACAGTCTTCGGCAAGACACGTAATGAGACTTTGATAAAACCTAATGTCTGTTTCAATCACAGAAACTACTGAATCAAGTTAAAAACATAAATAAAAAATTCCACGGCTAATATCTCAGTTTATCTATCGGAGAGTGAGAACTCTTATCGTGCGGACTTCTCCGCTCAGAGCGTTATGTTGGTTAGAGTGCAAACACAATATTACTAACTGCTGCAATGTTTGTCTTTTACCGTCTGTCCGGCATTGGCGAAGTCAGCAAACTCCGAACCCACACTGAATTTATTTGTCACCTTGTGACTCAAAATGCAGACACAACCGATCGCATGATATGCTGTCGGCTTTCTGGGTCATTGTCGTGCGGAAGCACAAGAGTAGATCAACCAGCGTGACCCAAAAGACGACCCGAAAGACCACGAAGAGCCTCTCGCACCACCTTTTAAAACTTCGCGATGCCGCTTCTCCTACTCCGCCGATTTTTCTCTGGTCCTATCGTCGATGTAGACGTTCCTGCCTCTTTCCTCATTGGCGGACATGAAACAAGATTATACAAAAAAAAAAAATAAGAACTATTCTATAAACTAAATGCTATTGGCAAAACATTCGCCCCTCCAAGCACTCAGGTTCAACACACCATTCCTTTGACGGGGTTGGAGGATTTTTTCGGAAACTGTCGTTTTTCTTTCGTGTTCACTCGGTTTTACTCGTTTCTCGCAATCTCTAATTTGGCGTGTCTTGACGTTATCGCGTTTCTGCAATTCGTCACGCGATATATATCTCACCCGTCAACTCTGTCCGTGCACCGAACTGCGGCATACTGAGCAGTGAGAGGTCGTAAATCTGCCTTTACAAACTGGCAAGTCCCCTTGTGTTTCGTCTTTCTTTCAGCCTGGATGGAGAATTCGCCGTAATGCACTTGAATTCGCTGACCCCTGTCCTGCAGAATGTCCTTCTAAGCCAGCGTAATGCGAGCCTCATGTTAATGTGGTTCTATGTCTCACCACAATATGAAACCTCAGCAGACATATATATAGAATATCTGTTTAATTTTATGAGAGCACAAATATTTTACCAAATACGACAGCTAACATCAGTTTTTAAAATAATAATAATAATATTTAACAAGTGGATATTTTTCAAAATTTAACACACGCTCACACACAGTAAGAGTAAACCAAAGAGTTTGGCTTAGCCTTTACTGGAAGTGCAGCGTTAATTAACATAATTTCGCAATTAGTCACAAATGCATTATATCAGAATGCAGAGTAAAAATAACTGATAAACAGCAATTCTACACAGTCCAGTCACATTAATGTGACCACCTCTCAAAAACCAGAATAACCACCTTTGGCAGAGCGAACCGCTGCGAGGCGTGCAGAAAGAGAGTCAATTATGTTTCTGAAGGTGTTCACTGGGATGTTGAGCCATGCCGACTCCAGTGCCGTGGCCAGCTGCGCTAGATTACGCGGTTGAGGATCCATGGCACGAACAACCCGATCGAGGTGATCCCACAGATTCTCGCTTGGGTTTAAATCCGGTGAGTTTGCTGGCCAGGGGAGTAAGGTAAACTCATCCTGGTGCTCTTCGAACCACGCACATACACTGCGAGCTGTATGACACCTCGCATTGTCCTGCTGGTAGATGCCATCATTCTAAGGAAAAATTATTCGCATGTAGGGGTGGACATGGTCCGCAAGGACAGATACGTACTTGTGCTGATCCATCGTGCCTTCCACAATGATGAGTTCACCCAGTGAATGCCAGGAAAACATTCCCCAAACCATAATGCTCCCTCCTCCACCCTGGGTCCTTCCGGCAATTGTTGCAGGGTGTTTGCTTTCAGACGTTTCACGTTGTATGCACCAAAGTCCATCTGTCCGACGGAGCATAAAACGTGATTCATCGGGAAAAGCCACCTGTCGCCACTCTGTGGACGTCCAGTTGCGGTACTGGTGTGCTAATTCCAGCCTTTGTCGCAGATGAACAGCAGTCAGCATAGGTGCATTAACCAGGCGTCTGCTGCGGAGGCCCATGCGCAGCAACGTTCGCTGAATCGTTGTTGAGGATACACTCTTAGTAGCGCCTTGGTTCATCTGGGCGGTCAGTTGCTCAACAGTTGCTCGTCTATTTGCCCGAACGCATCTCCGTAGCCTTCGTTCACCTCTGTCATCTATAGCCCGTGGTGCACCACATGTTCCACGCCGCTGATTTTGAATAGTGCCATTTTGCCATGCACGGTATACTTTCACCACGGCGGCACGTGAACAGTTCACAAAATTAGCCATTTCCGAAATGCTTCCATCCTTGGCCCGAAAGCCAATAATCGTGTCCTTTTGGACGTCGGATAAATCACTAAGTTTCTGCATTACGCCAACAATTGAAATGCTTTCCGATGCCCTAGGTCATCCTTTATATGTGCTGCCACCTGCCTTCTGTGACTGGTTATTTCACGTTGACGTCGAAAGTAGGTGGTGGTCACATTAATGTGACTGGACTATGTATTTAAGTCATTGAAATGAATTAAATTAAAATGGATCACATATATCTTTTTGAGATACTTACTTTTTCACAGTCTCCCTCAAATGAAAAGTTTAAAATACTTACAATAAATTAATTTATAAACTTTAGTGTAATTAAAATTTCTCATATGAGAAAGTATCACTGCATATAGTGTTTTGCCACACTAAGCAGGCATAGCTTCTCATAACTACTTTAATACACATTTAAGTCTTTTTAGCAATGCATGGGCACAGAATTCAACAAAGTAAGCCAAAACAATTAGTAGGGAGTTAGTCCGCTTGAAATTATAATCATTATACAGAAATGTCAGAGGCTACAAAAAAGAAGAGCTTTCAGAGTATTCATGGCCCAATATAATGTAATACTTTTTTATCCAAGTTCTTATCTTGAAGGTTTAATATTCAAGGTGAATGTGAGCAGTTTTTAAGTAGTGATGAATTTAATTGTTGCCTCTAGTTCTGTCTCAATGCTGATAGCTATTCTATCACTGCAGATTGGCCTTTTTTTGCAAACTGTAGTTGAAAACCTGCCATGAAGAGATAACTGTATCAGTTATAAACATTCTAAAGAAAAGCAAATTAAATCATTGTAATGGAAAATAGAACTGTCCCTGTGCAGGGCCGGATTTAAACTTTTTTTTTAGTGTAGGCTGTTCATTTTGTGTCGCCCTTTTTTCATTATAATAATCACTAATTTGTATTAGCTTTATTAGGCAGTAAACGATTACATGTATACGTAAATGGATATAGATTAAGAGTAACTTCATTACTTGAAAGTATTCATATTTAGTCATAAAATAGAAACAAGAAAAATGAATGTTTATTATGAAACAAGAACACAAACAAGAAAATAAAAATGTAATACATAATTATAGTTTTCTACGGGATTTTTGATTGGCGAACATAGGTAAACATCTTTCTCACTGACAGTTTTCCATACGACAAACTTCGTAACACTTTTTATCGGCAAAGAACAGAAAACACGTTAAGACGTATGCTCTAATTTGTAGTCAATTATTATTAAACGATTATAATTTATACTAATTTCAATCAGAATATCGGTTTCGGCATAGTTTCTTAAAAATTTCAAAGAATTTAATTCATTATTAGCTGAGAAATGACGAGTTAAGTTAAAAAATCAGTGACTTTTCAATGATTTTTTCAATAAAATTAGGACTTTCGAGTGCTCGGGCACTTTCAACATCCAGATATTCAATTAATGAAATCTTAGATCATACTTAAGTATTTTTATTATAGAAATCATGAAAAGTAAGTCTGTCAGCAGAAACTTACCTCTGTCTATAGTCTTCCTTCGCAAATATACGACGGGTTACAGACTGCGTTGAGCAAGATAGAAAGTTAGGAAACTAATGAAGAATTAAATTAATAATTTAGCTAATTGTTCTCTGTCACCACTTACCTAAATGAAAATTGATAGTAAACGTATTTTTATTTTCTATTAATTGTTCCGAGTTTGTAACTTCACTACTAGATGTCACCATTTAAATTAAAATTTATAGTAGACGATTTTCTATTTTGTTTATGATCACAAACAAATTTTATGGCTTACTAAAGCGGGCACCCTAGGAAATTTTCCGCCCCTAGGCTGGAGCCTATACAGCCTAATGGGAAATCCAGCACTGCCTGAGCATTAACACAAATGGTTCTTGTGTATCAAGAACAGTCACTTAATACTGAAAAGCACAACATGAATCTAAACTTCTCATAAGATACACTCCTGGAAATTGAAATAAGAACACATTGACGCCGGTGTGTAAGACCCACCATACTTGCTCCGGACACTACGAAAGGGCTGTACAAGCAATGATCAAACGCACGGCACAGCGGACACACCAGGAACAGCAGTGTTGGCCGTCGAAGGGCGCTAGCTGCGCAGCGGTTGGGCACCGCCGCAGTCAGTGTCAGCCAGTTTGCCGTGGCATACGGAGCTCCATCTCAGTCTTTAAGACTGGTAGCATGCCGCGACAGCGTGTACGTGAACCGTATGTGCAGTTGACGGACTTTGAGCGAGGGCGTATAGTGGGCATGTGGGAGGCCGGGTGGACGTACCGCCGAATTGCTCAACATGTGGGGCGCGAGGTCTCCACAGTAAATCGATGTTGTCGCCAGTGGTCGGCGGAAGGTGCACGTGCCCGTCGACCTGGGTCCGGACAGCAGCGACGCACGGACGCACGCCAAGACCGTCGCATCCTACGCAGTGACGTAGGGGACCGCACCGCCACTTCCCGGCAAATTAGGGACACTGTTGCTCCTGGGGTATCAGAGAGGACCATTCGCAACCGTCTCCATGAAGCTGGGCTACGGTCCCGCGCACCGTTAGGTCGTCTTCCGCTCACGCCCCAACATCGTGCAGCCCACCTCCAGTGGTGTCGCGACAGGCGTGTGTGGAGGGACGAATGGAGACGTGTCGTCTTCAGTGATGAGAGTCGCTTCTGCCTTGGCGCCGTGCAGGTGAGCGCCACAATCAGGACTGCATACGACCAAGGCACACAGGGCCAACACCCGGCATCATGGTGTGGGGAGCGATCTCCTACACTGGCCGTACACCTCTGGTGATCGTCGAGGGGACACTGAACAGTGCACGGTACATTCAAACCGTCATCGAACCCATCGTTCTACCATTCCTAGACCGGCAAGGGAACATGCTGTTCCAACAGGACAATGCACGTCCACATGTATCCCGTGCCACCCAACGTGCTCTAGAAGGTGTAAGTCAACTACCCTGGCCAGCGAGATCTCCGGATCTGTCCCCCATTGAGCATGTTTGGGACTGGATGAAACGTCGTCTCACGCGGTCTGCACGTCCAGCACGAACGCTGGTCCAGCTGAGGCGCCAGGTGGAAATGGCTTGGCATACCATTCCACAGGACTACATCCAGCACCTCTACGATCGTCTCCATGGGAGAATTGCAGCCTGCATTGCTGCGAAAGGAGGATATACACGGTACTAGTGCCGACATTGTGCATGCTCTGTTGCCTGTGTCTATGTGCCTATGGTTCTGTCTGTGTGATCATGTGTTGTATCTGACCCCAGGAATGTGTATATAAAGTTTCCCATTCCTGGGACAATGAATTCACGGTGTTCTTATTTCAATTTCCAGGAGTGTATTTGAAATGTAGTTTTGATGCATTTAAGGTGTGAGTGAGTATTGTTTGATTTTGTAGTGTGAATAATAGCGGACTTATAGGTTAGGTTGAAATGAAGCCTGGACCAGAATGGCCTCCTTACAGCATAAGATACGACGAGGAATTTGGTTATTATCAGTAAATAAACTGCTAGTGGAGATATGTATCGCGGTGTAAACTACTTTGGAATATTGTATATATAAACGAACTAGTCAAAGAACTTCTAAAATTTAATACAAATGAACAGTGTTATAGAAGTGTATCTACGTTTATAGAATTGACGGACCACTAATGTTACAGTTAATTAACAATAAATAGAAGACGAAAGAAACATGTAATTTTTTAAAGCAGCAAGAAACTTACTTTGGAAGAAACTGTGGTTTCTATGCTTTGGAGTAATGCAAACTATGTAGAAGATAGAAATGGCCCAATTTTCGGTCCCTTTGGATAATTTCCATTGCATCTAAGAATGCAACATGTGTATATCATTTCTGCAGAATAACAATTCACTAATAACTATGGTAGAAAATAGTAAACTTCAAAAAAACAACTTTAACTTTGGATGCACAACTGGTTACAAATGGCGACTCGCTCAATCGCCTTGCCTAACTAATGTGACCTCACTAGGGACATGGTGAAACTTTTAACAGCAAACAGGCTATTTTAAACTACCATGTTTATTATACAGCTCGTGCAGTTTCTCAAAATTACTTCAGTTTATTATGTCAAATATCTCGCAGGTTTTATTCGTCAATGGGGTATAACCGACTGATTATTTGGCTATTTCATAGTTTAATTAGAGATCCATTCCTATAAAAACAGGAAAGGGCTTCATAAGGATCTAAACAGAAATAAATCTCCACCAACTGAAAATCTCGGACCGTTAACAACGGATGTCGGCTATGCACAAGCTGATGGGTTGGCTGTGGAAGACAGTATCCGATGAAACTTTCACTAATACACAGTTAACAATTTATGCCTTTGCAGTATGGACTCCCTTGTCAGTGTGAAGTTGCACCCCTCTGGCCTGAGGCAAGTTGGCCGCAGCT
Source organism: Vandiemenella viatica (assembly GCA_031002005.1). Classification (NCBI taxonomy): domain Eukaryota; kingdom Metazoa; phylum Arthropoda; class Insecta; order Orthoptera; family Morabidae; genus Vandiemenella; species Vandiemenella viatica. The sequence continues at coordinate 118,555,053 of CM061920.1, forward strand.
GTTGTAACCGGTCTTTGATGTGCTGGGCCTAGTTGACGTCAGAGCTGTTTACACACATGTTCCATCGGAGACAGATCCGGGGATCTTGCTGGACACGGGAGTACCTCGACAGCTCATTTAGATGCATGTCGTGTGTAGACGAGCATTATCCTGTTGATGCCATTACATGGGAGGTAACACATGAGGACGCAGGATGTCCGCGACGTACCGTTGCGCCGTCAGAATTCTCTCAATTAATACCAGCCGTGACCTGAAGTCATACCCGAAGGCTCCCGACACCATGAATACATGAGTAACTCCGCCGTGTCTCTCTAAAACATTGGAACATTGGGACCTCTCACCAGGTCACCGTCATACTCGCCGACGATGGTCATCCGAGGTAGTGCGCTGAGCACAGTGGGGCGCCGTTGTGTGGGCAGTGAGGGAAAGTAAATGCCTCGCCCTGTGTTTGTCGCTGGAATCAGTTGAGCCGCGAACTCTGCAAAGTTCATTTAAGGACTTTTGTCGGTGCATGTGTACTGCGTAGATAGGTGTGTAATTTAATTTACTTGCTAAGTATTTCGCGTTTGTTTCTTGTTGAAAGATGATACCAAAAAAAAAAAAAAATGTATCGAATCTTGCAGTATTAGATAGAAAGACGATGCTTACGCAAAATGTAAAATCTTTATATATAAAGATGAATGTATGTTTGTTTGTTTGTTTGTTGATTTGTTGGTTTGTTCTTTTGTTTGTTCTTCATACAAATCCACAGTTTTTATCCGTTCTGGATGAAACTTTGCACACTTATCCTTTGAAACAAGGAGAAAAATACTGTCTACATCTGGTTGAAAAATTATCTGTATAAATAACACATTTGTCTCATAACTTCGAAATACGGCGGTAGACAGACACGTTGGATGTGGACGACTCCGTACCGAATTTCCCCGCAGTGGCCTGGCAGCTGAGTGGCTAAAGCGCTGGCTTACGAACGTCGTGGTCTCCGGTTCAAATCTCCGTGGAGGATAAGATTTTTAAAAATTGTTTTTCATCGTAAGAGTCAGGCCTGGGTCGTAGGTTATTCGGATTGAATGTTAAACTGTAGATATTAGAAAGTTAGGGGCGCAATGCGAGGCAAATCGCAGGTAGTCTTGCAATGTTGTAGGTGTACACGTTTTTACGTTATAATGATCCCTCAGGGGTTGTTCGCAGTCAGTGTGTGAGTGTGAACCACAGTAATATTATTATAAATACGGAAGTAAGTCTCTGTCTTTTTGTTACGTTTTGACGACTAAATGGCTATATCGTTGTGATGTAATTTTGTAAGGAAATGTGTATGAAGGGCACAGGATATTTTTTCCAGTATGATTAACAGTTGCAGTCACGAAATTTTGAGATCTTTTTTTTTTTTTTTTTTTTTTTTAAACAGTTTAACGTCCCTTTTTAACAACGTGGTCTTTAGAGACGGGAAAGGATGGGGTCAAGGAATGGGAAGGAATTCGGCCATGGCCTTTTGAAGGAAGCATCCCGGCATTCACCTGGAGTGATTTGGGGAAACCATGGAAAACCCAAATCTGGATGCCCGGACGGGGATTCGAACCGCCGTCCTCCCGAATGCGAGGCCAGAACGCTATCCGTTACACCACCACGCTCGGTTTTGAGATCTTATCGAATAGTGACAGAAATATGTTGGAAATTAATTCTCTTCAAGAGGCAGGTTCGACGGTAGATTGATATAGTGATAGCTTTCCTGTCATATTATGCCGACTCGATATTGTTTGGGACTAATTCTTCGTTACCAACAACTTACTATATTCAATTCTGGCAAAAAAATTCTTAATCCACGCGTACGAAGTCGCGGGTACGAGGCTAGTTTATTATAAAAATATTCTTATACACGCATTAAATTTCGTTTAAATAATACGGTAAATTTTAAATAAGTTCGCTAAACCTGCCCTTCCGCCTAGCTGAAACACTGAACCTCCGCATCCTCAAATATGACTTCCGTTACAAGCCTAGTATGAACCCCGGGAAGCTGTGCATTTAACATACGAGTGTAGTGAAGAACTCAGCCGTTGTTATGTGGCCCTCGCGGCGATGCCTGCCACTGGCGTGTCCAGCTAATTAGTCACTAATTAGCCTCGTTATCATTCACTTTCTCGGCCGGACCAACTCTCGATTTCAGCTTTAGTTCCGTAACGTCGGTTACCCCGGAAGAGAATTGTTTCCGAAACACTTGCTGGACTCGTGACGTTGCCGCTTGTCGCTTCGCACACCTTGCGGCGCTGTCGAGACATGCTCAGCACATACGCGTCAGCACGCGTCAGCACGCGTCAGCACGCGTCAGCACGCGTCAGCACGCGTCAGCACGCGTCAGCACGCGTCAGCACGCGTCAGCACGCGTCAGCACGCGTCAGTACGCGTCAGCACTGCCAGCTGAGCGTCGGGCACTGCAGCGACGTACCTTACTGTACACAGGGCATCCAGGAATCAAAGGATAATCCTGAAACTGCAGATACCTCACATCATTGCCTACTATATTACTATATTTTATTTTAGTAAAAGTCTCACTATTTTCAAGAAAAATGTTTTTAAATGTATTTTCGAAACATGTGACTTTGTTCAGTTTATGCCATGCCATTTCTACAAATTAAGACTTTTTAATTTTAAAAAAATTTACTCAAAGATATGTGAGTCATTATACAATGTTCCATTTTTCTTAAAACGTTAAAAAAAACTTATAAAAAACTTTAATGGTATAATTATTTTATGCTTCTTTTAAAATCATTGTTTTATGGGAGTTCAATCTCGAATATTAAACAATTATACCGTTTTAAAATTGGCAATAACGTTTTTTTTTTATTTTTTTTTTTTTTTTTACAGGCTGTCAACGTCAGCGTTTTGAGTAAACTTGTATACACTTTTTACATAAGATTTGTTTCTTTTAGATGATTCAAACATCCTTAAGTTAATTTAAAAAAAAAAACTGTTCGAAAAGTCTTGATTTTCTGAAATGGCATGGAATAAATGTTTCGAAAAAAATTTAAAGTTATCAATATCTCGAAAATAGTGAGACTTTTACCAAAATAAAATTTTGTCGTATAATATGCGGTTGCAGTATTATGGTTTCATCCCTGGACACGCTGTATATTAAATCCAACAGGTACTTTTTTTTTCTAGTGATAAGGCACATATCTTCGTTCATAAGCAAAATCGATGGATAATATATCATTCTAAAGCTCACATCTCCATTTTGATAAATTCATAAATTAAGAAAGGAATTTACAGGGAATCAAAAGGCAAACAACAACAACAACAACGACGACGTTCCAGGGTAGATACAGCAGGGATGGTTAGTAAGGCGCGTTTCGCCACCCATGAAGGGTGCCCACGGGGACGCACGCGGAGTCAGCGGCCACCACGAACCAGGCCGAAGACCCTTCAAAATCCTGGCCGTATAGTTGAAACCTCTCTGAGTACCCCATGCTCCACCAGACACCTCGGCGTCCAAGTTCGGCGCAGCTTCTTGTACTGGGACATGCTCCGAATGCGCATTCACCCAAACCCACCAGACACGTGTCCTGTATGAGTATGAGTAATCACTAAGCCCCGGATTTTTAGGCCCTAAAAAATCAAATTTAGGTTTATTCAATTCACGTTTTAGGCTTTTATAGGTTTTTAAAATTCTGATTTAGGAATTTACACATTTTAAAGTGAAACAAAATTTAAAACACGCAATATATACTGCCATAGTGTTAAAAATGTTGTGACTTTATTGTCAAGTACTCCTCAAAAACTTCTAACATGACATTTCTCGTTAAAACATGCGACATAAACCACTAATATGTTTAAAACATTTTGTCTTTATTGTGGATTGTAAACCACTCATTTAAAACTTCTAATAATATACTGAACAATGAAATATTTTGACAGATTTTCAGGTGTAAACAATCTTCTCTCTTCCGCTAAAATTCTCTTGAATGCGGAAAAACTACGTTCCACGTTACATGAGTTAAGAGGTGCGAACTTCATATCAGCGATTTCCTTAGGATTCCAAGGCGGTATTTCTTGTTCCTTTAGTCCAGAGAGAACGCGGCCTATTTGTTCCAGCCTCTTGAAATCTGGACTGCGGGCTAAAACAGACTCCAGCCTCTTAGCTACAGACAACCCAACTGGCCCTCACTTCTTGGATGATTTGAATTGCTTCCGTTAACGGTAGAGTGCCTCCTTCCAACTTCTTGGTTGAAAATTCTAGGTTGTAAAAATTTGTTTTTATATATCTCAACTCCTGTACAGTTGGTAGTGAGTGCAACGCTTTCTTTGCATTTACTACAGCATAGCTTCGCTTTCATCTAATGCATTGATGACTTCCGTGACGCTCTCATAGTTTTCTGTATAATATATTGCGGCTGAGAGCCAGGTCGCCCATTGTGTCACTACTGGCTCGGGAGGGTGGGGTATTGACGGAAGTTTTTCCCCGAAAGTAACTACTCGACTTGGCGATATCAGGAAAATTTTCTTCACTGAAGAAATTATCTTGTTAAGTACAGGGTGCTGTTCCCGAATTTTTTTCAGCTACCCGGTGGAGCTCATGAGCTAAGCAGGTAAAATGCGCCATTCGAGATGGAATGCAACCGTAGCCAGTCAATAAGGCACTGTTCCGGCATTTGCCTGGAGGTGAAAAGGAAAACCACGGAATACCATGTCAGAAATACCGATGGTGGGGTACGAATCCAAGGCGTTTCCTGAGTCCAAATTACTAGCCCACGGCCCGTACCACTGAGCTAATCCGGCCCGTAAGTAACAAAATAACAGTCGGACTGGATCAGTACATCAAATCAGGTCCTTTTAGGTAGTGAAAACCGGATTAGGTCATTTTAGGTCGTAACATAAAAATTAGGTCAGTTTAGGTCCTATTAAATTTAAGAATATTATTAGTTTATACAAAAGACGAAAAAGAAAATTAAAATTTTGAGAATATTAGGTTGGGAACAAAAATAGATTCGGACCTAAGAATCCGGGGCTTAGTAATCACGCTCGCAAAAACACTCCAACGAATCCGGCGATGAGAAAGTGTCTTTGTGAGCCAGTGGCCATTCCGCAGCGCATGCATTTCACGATCAGCTTTGAAGTGAACTATAAAAGGAAGAGATATATTATGGAAATATTAATAAGAAGTTTCACTCCTCTGAAAGGAATAAATAAGGAATAGCGCTGAAGAAGTATGTGATTTTCAAATAATACAATATTTATAATCCGAAAAAAAAAACAATAAACCAAAGAGCCTTAGACAATTAGCGGTGTTGATCACAAAAAACAAGCTAAATGACGTGTTTCCATACACTGACATGACATTACAAACGCGTGTTGACCTGCTCAGCAAAGACGAACTAAGATGCACACTGTTCGTTCTCCGCGCCGTCACGAATTAAAAAATACATTCGCTGTCTCATAGGCGAAGAAGTATTAAATAACCCCTGCCATTCTTGATACGTAGGTCGCTATGACGAAATCATTGAACTGTGCTGGTGTTGATGATGAGTTCAGCAACAGTTCGGCACATAGCAAACAGTTAGTCTAATATAATACGGTACAAAGTAATTTTTTAATTTATTTTAATAATTTTCTCAAAATTTAAAGACATTTTGACAAAGTAATTTCAATGTTTCGTTGCGGTTTTGAATTTTTGAGTACTGATAACTCAAAATAAGGTTTAATATAACTTTTTAACAAATTGTTTGTAAATAATTAGGCTTTTAAAAATTAAAGAAGTTTTTTTGTTCATATTCTTAGTTTGTCATTCTAAAAGTGATAAATTACTGCAGAAACAAAGTGTTCGTTTTTATTCGTCAGCTCATAGTTTGTTTCACTTTTGGTATCAGATGTTGGGGCGTCCGATTATATTAGCCCAGAGTGCAAAATTTAGAAACGCGTCGCTGTATTCACTGTACTGTATAGCTTGCAGTTAATGCAATCAAGGGACGCCCGTCTGTGGACTGGTGGGAACACTATCAGCTAGTGTTCTCTGTCGACGCTGTGCATGCGCCTGCCGTATTGTTGCTGCTATTACTGTGAACTGTGCTTATTATTAAATACTAATTTTAATGGTTGCTATTTATGATAACCTACGCTTGTCCAATGAGTATGGAATTACCATAGAATCTGGCCAATATGTTAGTAAGTATCTGACTTAATGGGTAGTCTGTGTGCGTTGGAAGAGACTGTGCAGTATGGCGGCGTCCATCGTGAAGTGTTTATCCGCAATTCCCCCTCCCCATAAGATGACCTGAGATTTTGAAGAGATTCCCCCCCCCCTCCCCTTACTTATCGATCTCGTAGTTTTTTAGACCTTTTTAGCGCTCCAGTTTCCAGTGGTGGTCATACCCTCCACAAAGACGATATCTGTCGTTTCTAAACCTTATATTCCCCCCCCCCCCTTTAAAGTCGAAATCCGTGTCGTTAGTGGACTTTTTTTAGGTCTACCTTTCGTCATGAATTGGAAAACCTCACGTCGATCCCCCTGCTTGGTGATATTTTGCCGGACCCCTCCCCCACCTTATTACATCTCACGTAATTAATGTACGGCCCCTACGAGCTGCATAGCAGACAGTAACAAGGACTCTGGCCTCGGATTCGGGAGAACAGTGGTTCGAATCCCCATCCGGGCAACCAGATTTGGGTTTTCCACGTTTTCCCCAAATCACTCCAGGCGAATGCCGGGATGCTTCCTTCAAAAGGCCATAAGAGAATTCCTTCCCATTCCTTGTCCCCTGTCCCATCCCGCCTCTAATGACGTCGACGTCGACGAGGCGTAAAACCATTAGTTAAAAAAAGTAGCAAGGACGACGAATTACCGTTTCAGGCTGTTCCTACCATCTTGTATTCGTCACGTAGAGACTGACTTTTTGGTATACAGAGCAGACCTGATGTGGAACACATGTCAGCTTAATAGCGGGCAGATTGAGAGGTGCAGGCCTTCTGCTTAGAAGGCATGTCGCGTCACGTGTAACTATGCTCTGCGGCTGCTGAGTGTAGTTTCGAGGCGGTATTACGGGACCGGCCTATCCAGCGTGCGGGTTCCTTATAGGAAGCTGGCGGTCGATAAACAAAGCGGAGGAGTCTTCAGTTGTTGACGGCTGAGGTTTCACGCTATGAGGACAGGGAGCGGTGAGTGTGGTTACCTCATTCTTTCGAGTTCTGTCGTGGCTTCATCCTGTCCAGGGAGGCTGCCCGACCTCGGTAGCGTAAAGCTCGTTCGCACTGGGCGAGTAATTTAGTCGAGTGCCGAGTGATTTAGTAACTAAACCTGTGTGAACAATGAAATTTAGTCGAGTCGATCCGTTTTGTTCTATTAAACCGGGCGAGTAGCACCCCCCACCACGCGCCACTGCCCACTCGCTCAGCGGATGCACCAATAGTTTTAGTAGAGTTCGTTAGCTGCCACAAAAATGTCATTTCGCTGGAACGAAGAAACTAATTTTAAAATTTGTTTCTAAATATGTAGGACATGAATGCTTGTAGAATATTAAGTCCCCACACTATAAAAACAAATAAAGGAAGCAATCTGCACGCATAGATTTGAAAAATACAATAAACATACCTGTATTTGGTGAGAAGTAAATTGAAAATTAAAAACATCTGCTTAGTACACAATTTTATTAATTATTTGATTACAATAGCATCTAGATTATACATTAAGATGTTATTCCTATTTTTATTAGAAGTACTACCTAAAGAGATAAAAATCTTATTTCTTATCATCTACTCGCAGAAGTTAAAAAAAAAGTAGTCCAAAAATTTAGCCGCAGGTACTGAAACTCCTTCAGTAAAATAATTCAGTTTACTGGATGCATCTCTATGAAACATTAATTCAATACCTTTAATGTTTCATAGATTCCTTCACACAGTCATTAATTGGGAAACACCCTATTTTCGGTGTATAAATACGAGGTGCGAGTGTCCATAAACTACATCCGGTGGCAATAAAGTAGAGAACTGCCTGTAACTACGTAGTTGCCGGCATTGTACTCCTTAAATAGGTATCTTCACGCTGGATTTCCGGCTGCATTTTCATTAACACAAATTTTGGACATTCTCAAACTATTCGTAGGGATCTTCTAATGCTAATTCCTTTCAGCTCCTATTTCATTAACCCATATTCGTACCCATTGCTTTTTTTTTCTTTCTTTATCGCTTAAACTTCTTCATCCATCTCATAAAAGAGCGCTGTAGCAGCTCATTCATTTGATTGCGTTTCAGCCTGTTCATCTGGCAAAATACCACGCAGTACTTGTGTCCTGTACTCGACCGCAGTGCGAACGATTTTTGGTCAGTGGCGAGTAATTTAGCTACTAAACTACTCGCCCAGTGCGAACGAGCCTTAAGGGCTAAAGTGCTGGGCTCCGCGTGCCGAAGCTCGCCGGTTCGAGTCCGGCCGAGGACATGGGTGTTCAGTGTTGTGTGTAAGTGAATGTCGTATCCGTTCTGTAGTGTTCACGTGTCCATACTTACTATGTACATTCCACTGGAGAAATTCAAACACTACAAAAGTTGAAAATCACGTTGAGTGCTGGCTGTACGGTCTACGTAGCCGAATGCAAATAAATAAATAAACTGGGAGGCTGCCCGACTACGACAAGGATTGAAGTCGATACTCCACACTTGACTTATGACCGGAACCACTCCGGTTCAAAGCTCGTCCTGAGACGCAGAGTAGGACTGGAGACAAGGAACGGGAAGGAATTCAGCCATGGCCTTTTTTGGAAGGGAGCATCCCGGCATTAGCCTGGAGTGATTTGAGGAAACCATGGAAAACCCATACCTGGAATCCAGGACGGGGATTCGAACCGCCGTCCTCCCGAATGCGAGGCCAGAACGCTAACCGTTACACCACCACGCTCGGTGCTAGTATGTCGTTATGGATCAGGATGACAACGGAAACCTTTTGTTACAGCGCAACGCACGAGGGATTATATTGAGATTTATTTTGTAACAGTTCTATTTAGGTAAGCAACTGCGAAGAAATTAATTGCCAGAGCACTCCGTTAAACCCGCCATTTTTGATGGGCCATGAGGCTAGTAATTGTATCAGTACTGCATTTGCGCCGGCCCCTTTAGACCTACTCCATCGGCCACCGTTGACTGAACCTATGACGTCATCCGCCACCGTGAGTCGGTGTGCTGGGACATTACAGCCACCGTGAGGCAGCCACCTGTGTGTCGCCCTTGGCCTGCCGCCAATGTCAACACCCCGCCCAGCGCTGGGTGCCTGGAGACGTTATGTTCCACACGCACCGCCACCTTTCATTAGCTATCGTTGAATGTGTTTCAGCAGCTCACACGTCCAGTAAGCAGTCAAAGCTGCAGAATGCGATTCCCCGTTACGCTTCATGACCACGCTCGGGCTGAACTGTCTGCAGCTGACTATAATGTTTTCCCGGCCTACAGAATTTTCTGCACAAAATCGTTGAGAACTAAATTGAGGCTCTGGGACGTTCACTTGGTAATATCGAGTTTGGTCGACAAATGCGAGTGTATAGTCAGGACTGATGACAGGCGAGTTTCTTTTTTGGTACGTGTGTGCAGACAATATGGCGAGTGCAGTGCGACTGGGCAGGAGCGACCGTCCTGCCACAGGGGACTGGCGACGACTGTTTGGGCGATTCTGTGCACTTGCTGTGTCCAGATAGCACGAGCAAACGTGAAGCCGTCAGGGTACGGTATACCGCACCATACTCCATCTCACCTCTTCAGCTCTTCAGCGCATTACAAACCTATAAGAAATCGCGGCCTCGTCAAGATAATGCGGACTGGAACTTCACTGAGGACTACGCGTAAAGCTGCGTTCCCACGACCTCTTGTAACGAAGGCGTGACGGGACGGGACCTCATTAGCCGAGGTGTAGGGACGAGCGCGCGCCGCAGGTTAGGCCTAGCTTACCTCGCCGCCACCTCCGCACCACGTTGCCTAGTGTCGTTTGGCACAGAGCACTTGACAGCAACAGAATGAAACGTGAAGCCATCAGGGTACGGTATACCGCACCATACTCCATCTCACCTCTTCAGCTCTTCAGCACATTACGAACCTATAAGAAATCGCGGCCTCGTCAAGGCAATGCGGACTGGAACTTCACTGAGGACTACGCGTAAAGCCGCGTTCCCACGACCTCTTGTAACGAAGGCGGGACGGGACTCCATTAGCCGAAGTGTAGGGACGAGCGCGCGCCGCAGGTTAGCCCTAGCTTACCTCGCCGCCACCTCCCCACCACGTTGCCTAGTGTCGTTTGGCACAGAGCACTTTACAGCAACAGAAGGAAACGTGAAGCCGTCAGGGTACGGTATACCGCACCATACTCCATCTCACCTCTTCAGCTCTTCAGCACATTACGAACCTATAAGAAATCGCGGCCTCGTCAAGGCAATGCGGACTGGAACTTCACTGAGGACTACGCGTAAAGCCGCGTTCCCACGACCTCTTGTAACGAAGGCGGGACGGGACGGGTCCTCATTAGCCGAAGTGTAGGGACGAGCGCGCGCCTCAGGTTAGCCCTAGCTTACCTCGCCGCCACCTCCCCACCACGTTGCCTAGTGTCGTTTGGCACAGAGCACTTGACAGCAACAGAATGAAACGTGAAGCCATCAGGGTACGGTATACCGCACCATACTCCATCTCACCTCTTCAGCTCTTCAGCGCATTACGAACCAATTAGAAATCGCGGCCTCGTTAAGACAATGCGGACTGGAACTTCACTGAGGACTACGCGTAAAGCCGCGTTCCCACGACCTCTTGTAACGAAGGCGGGACGGGACGGGACCTCATTAGCCGAAGTGTAGGGATGAGCGCGCGCCGCAGGTTAGCCCTAGCTTACCTCGCCGCCACCTCCGCACCACGTTGCCTAGTGTCGTTTGGCAATAGAAGGGGTGCGCACCGCTGCTGCAAACCGATGGCAACAGCGCACCGCTACACACGCCTGTGATATTTACCGACACAGAGTGGGTAGCTGCGTCTCGTCCCCTGTTGTTGAGTATTCGTCCCGTCCCGCCTCCGTTACAAGAGATCATGGGAACGCGGCTTAAGACAGCCACCGTGATTTGCGTATGGCCGCGGGCCTACAATAGCTCGTGCGTCCTCGATGACGATCACAACTCTGTTAAAAGCTGGTTTTAGTCAAGGAACTCAGAAGAAACGAATTTCGAGAGCACAACACACGCACGCAACGTAAACAGCAAATAAAACGCAATCGAAATATTATTCACGTCTTTGCTGTTAATAACCTTAACTAGTCTGATGTAACCGCCCGTCTCAAAGCTGATGTCCGATATAATACCTAATATGGACGAACAACACCGCAGTAGTGATTGATAAAAACGAGGATGAATCGTAAAGCACTCCTTCGTCATACCCATAAACTTTCACTATTTTTTGAAACTAAATGGACGTATTTGTGTTGAAATCAAATGCCATGAAACGAAAAGCAATCTTGATGAAAGGTAAGAGACGTCTAGCTGGCGGAGGTGGACTAGCGGAATCATAGAGAAGAAGTGCGATTCCTACCAGGCCCCGCCAGCCAGAACCCGGTTAACACGATATATAGAAATCGTTCCACGCTGCTTGAAAAGTCTAAAAACCCAAAGCTCGTATGTACCCTTCTAATCACTTTCACGTCGACAACGCGTATGGCTAAAAAAAAAAAAAAAAAAAAAAAAAAAAAAAAAAAAAAAAAAATTAAAATTTTGCTTGGCGGCCTCTTAGAGTGGTTAATATGAGATACACAATAAACAGCCAGCAGTTGCCGAAACACATACTGAAAAAAGATTTTACTATATCTACAGACACTGCAGATAAAATCAGGAACTATCATTTCAGTTCAAACACAATGCTATTCATTTTTTTTGGGTTTTATCTAACAGGCAATACCGCTGCCTCGCGACTGTTAACATGTCGTCATCGTGACGTCACGTTCACGTACAGTCAATGTTTGTGACTATTGTGACCGAGCGTAGGTGGATCAGATGCAGGCGGCCGCTGGTAAGCGGTCGCAGATGTCCGATAACACAACCAGATGTTCAGTTCTGATGTGTTATCGGACATCTGCAGCCGCCTGCATCTGATCCACCTTCGGGATATCAGTTTTCAGTATATTGTACAGCTTTAAATTATTGTGACCGAGCTACGCGAGGGCACAATAGTCACAAAAATTGACTGTACGTCAACCTGACGTCACGATGACGACACATTAACAGTCGCGAGGCAGCGGTATTGCCTGTTAGATAAAATCCATTTTTTTTTTTTTTACAAAAATCTAGTTCTGTAAGTAAGGAAATATCGATGACTGCTTCATAATAACGATGCACTTTCCTATAATTAAAAAACTGAAAAATTATTTTGCCCCACAATTGTATCAAAATATCAGTAGGAGGTACCTCCTTTAAAGATATCAACTTATACGACGAAACAGATAGGATTCAGTTCGGAATAAGAAGTGGAAAAGTCCAGTTGAATTCTGTTTGCGGAACAACACAGACTGTCGCCGGCCTCGGTAGCGTAGGGGCTAGAGTGCTAGCTCCGCGTGCCGAAGGCCGCCGGTTCGAATCCGGCCACGGGCTTGGATGTTTAAGTGTTGTGTGTCTGTGTCAATGTCCTGTCCGTCCTGTGGCGTCCATACATTGGAAAATACAATATACGCTGGATTATGACTTATACACTGAAAAAACTACAAAATTACATTGAGCTGGCTGTATGGCCTTCGTTGCCAAATGCCATTAAAAAAAAATACTGACGGTCAGCGCAGAAGACAACATTGACTTCATCGGCGGAGCCCTAGACTACACAGCTCGCAAACAAGAACCAGGTTTGTGTGACATAACACTGCAGACGGCTGTTGCGTACTCGCGCGCCCTCACGGCTCGTCTACGTCGTGGTCTTTAGAGCCGGGACGCGACGGAAGGCCAACAGTGGCAAGGAATCCCACCGTGGCCTATCGCCTGTATTGATTTAGGATAACCGTGGAAAACAGGGGGATTCGAACCCGCATCCCCCCGAATGCTCGCTCACAAAGTACAAACTACAATCTGTTTAGGCAGTCATAGGGGAGCGTGCATAAACCACGTAGCTCCATTTTGGCCTCCCCCTCCCCCCACGTAGCCCTACCTGGCTTTTGCCTCTACCCCTCCCCACCCCTCCCCCAAGTAGCACTCAGCTTTTTTGATTCTAGAAGACATTTTGTTCTGTTTTCTCTTGTCAGACTATTGTAAATTACATACGGAGATAATTAGCAGAGGGAAATAATTGTTCACATGCTGTTGAGAGTTCTGCTCCTTATTTTGACTGTGAGAAATGTTATGAAAGGAAAGCTACGTGGCCTGGCTCGGACCCCCCCCTCCCCCCCCCCCCCCACGTAGCCCAGCGTAGCCTTCCAGCCAACCCCTTCCCCCCCCCCCCCCCCTGGACCGAGCTACATAGTTTGTGCACGGTCCCTAGATCGGAGGAAGAATTGGTATATGAAGACCTGAAGTATACATATGTCGCCAATTCGTCTATTAAGAAACTCAAGAGAACTGCATTTATTGGGTATGTGCCAGGGTAGTGAGGGGTACAATACTATTGTTTTGGTGCGCAGCCACCATTCTCGCACACGGCTCAATGCACCAATGAGGTTTAATCAAATTCAAGACCACACTATGCGGTAAGCTGGTATTAACTACATACTGGTTAAGCACAACCATATGCAGAGTGAGGCAAAAAGAACAACAATGATACAGAAATTTATTTAGATAACTTACAGAATCGCTAGATGTGTCGTTTTGTCGCAAACAACCTCAACATTGACATGAAAGTTTGAAGTGTCATTTTAGTTCGCTGCGACTACCGTTTGTCATGCCGCAAACATCCTACCGATGATAAATTTCTTCCGCCACTCGTTGCAGCAAATCGGTCGTAACTTGTGCAACGGCAGCGTATAGTCGATTTTTCGGGTCGGCCATATTGTTTGGTAGGGGAGGATCATACAAACGATCTTTAGTGAAACCCCAGAGAAAGAAATTCAGGGGTGTCCAGTGTGGGGAGCGAGGTGACCATGTGAAGACTGAAAAAAATCCGACTGGCATGTTTTACGATAGGCTCCCGTTCAACATTCGCGAAATTGAAAAACTTTTCCAAATTACTTCCAAAATTTCGTAAATACCACAAATGTAATAAATTATTGTAAATTTTGTAAAATTGGTAATTTATGTAAAAAAAAAAAATACAATTTTTTGTATAAATTATGAAAATTTCCCACAAAATATGTCATTTGTATAAATATCAATTTGCTGTTGACAAGATAAGCTAGATTGGCCTTTTTCAATGGACTGCTATAAGATTATAACAAAAGAAATTTAGTCACGAAACAATGTAATTGGTACGTTAATTACAACTGCATCTATACCAGATACTGGCAATTATTGTGAAAGATCTTTGAAAGATGTGACTTATATGAGATTCAAGTATTTTAAATACAGTAACAAGATCCAAAACACATTTTATTACGTATCTGAAGTAGTTTTCTTAATCTTTATTTGGTATTCTATTTAGCTACTTTTTGGTATCTTTGTATTTTGGAAATAGAAAATTCTATGTATTCATTTTTTACGTTACGGTATCATAAAGATAAAGACAACATCACGCATTCGTAAAATTCATTAACTTATATCAAAGCACCAGATTGTATGGCCTTTGCCTACCTTCATTGTATCCAACTATGGAAGCATTAACCCCCCCCCCCCCCGCCCCCCCCACTCGACTGTCACTTGTCCTTCCTCCGCGCTATATTTCATCGCATCAAATCGTGTGTGTGTGTCCAAGTCGAATTAAATAAATGTATTGTGTTAATTTTTGTTTTGTTTAAGTAGGAATAGTAGGTGTAGTGCTCGTAATAAACAAACAATCAATTGTTATTTTAAAAAACAAATTCTTATTTCAAAGCAGAATTAATTGATTAAAGAGACACATCGACAAAACAAAACCCAAATCCAAAGAGGAAAAGAACAGAATTAATTGGTCTAATAGAGGTTAAATATTATGGTATTTGTTTATTTTTGCTATTAGTAAGTGGATGAAGAACTGGTAAGGTATAAGGTATTTCATTATAAATATATTGCACCAGCAATGGCACCAACGTACCTTCTGTCAAATTCAGGGGGCTGAGGAACTGATCTGTTACTACTGTGTATCGTGTTTTGTTCCAGTCACCGATTAAGCGAATGCGAAGCTCGATAGTTAAACTGTCGACACTTTTTCCTGTTTCTGTATTACTGTTAAATAATGACAGAATGTTAGTGGCATTTTTACCGTTACATCAGCTGTCTCCGGAGTTTGATATTTATTGGACACCTTAGCGTTGATTTAAACAAAAAATGCGTAGCAATAGTCTGAAAGAGAAACAGAATGAGTATCTTGTGACGAAACATTACTTTTCAAGGGCAAGATTCATCAATTAATGATCTGATTTGGCTGAAATACAAAGTTGACCTCCATTCGACGCTAAGGGTTTTGCTGTGCGAAGTTTGAAATATTACCGTTCATTTGGAAGTATTAAGTGGGCGCAGACACAATGTCTCCGTGGTATGGACTATCGTGTGCCACTTTGCAGTAGGTGTTTGAATATTAGCATTAGCTGAAAACCTCGACGGATTGAAGCAGGGGGATCAGTCGTACCTAGTCGGACACTGGGTGTTTGTAACGTTCACAGTTCCCTTCCACATTACTGACAACTCTAAAGTTTCTATTCTTCACCTTGCCTGCTTCTACAACGCGCTGGCTGCTCTCCTTGATTTTTGGAACGTTTGTACGGGATACACTAAGGACCAGGGACGGATCCAGGATTTTGCTTTGGGAAAGGCTTGAGCGGATTCTGGTTTGGGCGGGGGGGGGGGCTTTGCTTGGGTGAATTTTGGTTCAGAAGGCTTCCCTTAAGTGGATTTTGGTTTTTTTGGGGGGGGGAGGGGGGCTTGAGTCAGCCATGGGGTAGTCTTTATAGCCTCTACGGGCCTCAAACCCGTAGAGCTAAAAAAAAAAAGTCTCAAAAATTACAATGTCGGGGGTGGATCTAGATACTTTTGGGGGAGCTTGAGCCCCCTAGCCCCCCCTGGATCCGCCCCTGCCAAGGACTAAATAACTACGAGGTGGTTCCCAAAAATAACCGGAAAAGCATTGCCGTGGGCGGAGGTTTTGTAGTACGCGTTACTACCGCTAGGCATTTATAGCGCAACTCATTGCCAATTCAGTGCCGCCTGTGTTGTCAACCAGGCTTTTTCTGTTAATCTGCAGTGATTGTTTTTGCTAGCGCTGTTTTCTTATTGTCTCGTTTTTGATGATGGCAAGCTTAAGTAAACAACGTGCAGCTGTGAAATTTTGTTTCCTACTCATTAAAAATAGTGCTTAATTTATTTTAATGTTGAAAACAGCTAAGAAAGAAAACCCCAAGTGTACGAGTGTTTAGGTAGGTTGATGAGGAACCTCGTTCTGGACGTCCATCAACTGCCCGAATCAACGAAAATGTTGAAAAATTTCGAGAGCTTGTGCTCTCAGACCGTCGACAGACAATTGATCAACTGTCAGAGATTAGTGGGTTATCTTTGAACTCGGTTCAGCGAATTTTAACCGAAGATTTCGGCATGAAAAGGGTTGCCGCCAAGTTTGTTCCTCGGGATCTGATGACAGTAAAACATGTCGTTCTTTGAAACAATAGTTCTAAATTGCTCCAAATTTTCTGTCAAGGATCATTACTGGTGATGAGTCATGGTGCTATGGTTACGACCTAGAAACAAAGCAACAGTCAAGCCGATTGAAGACGTCATTGTAACACCGTCCAAAAAAATGACGTCGAATCAGACATCATAACAATGCTCATTTGCTTTTTTTTATTCCAAGGGCGTAGTCCATTGAGACTTTGTTCCCCTACATCAGACCGTCAGTAAAACCTTTTATTTGGAAGTTTTAAGAAGATTACGCAACAATGTTGGTCTAAAAAGACCTGATTTATGGCCGACAGGAGACTGGTTCTTGCACCACAACAATGCACCTGCACACACAGCTGTCTCTGTTAGGCAGTTTAAATGGCATGGTTCCACTGCCCCACGCACCTTACTCGTCTGACCTGGCTCCGTGCGACTATTTCTTATTTCAACGCATGAAAAGGGGCATGAAAGGACACCAATATGACAAATTGAAGAGGTGAAGAAAAAAACGAGGGAGGAGCGGTCAGCCATTTTTAAATATGACTACAGAAAATGTTTCCAACAGTGGAAGCATCGGTGGGACGAAGATATTAGTTGTAATGGAGAATAATTTGGAGGCGATAAGGTTGTTTTGTAAAAAAAATTGAAAATATGCAGCTTTTAAAAAATACGTCCGGTCTTTTCGGGTACCCCGTCGTATATGCAGTCAGAGACGAATTTTCTGAAACGAAGCAAAAACTAGGGGTTGCCACCCCTCCAGTCGTTAGTTTGCCAGCCCTCCGAAGCTGCCGCCCGGGGAAGTGCTCCGGCTTAGCATCCCTCCCCATCCCCCCCCCCCCTGTAGTATGTCATATTGCAGATCAGCATGAAGAGGTTTGAAGGCTAGAGAGGAGCTCGGTCGTATTAACAGAGGCAGCTTAATTACCAGCGGCGGCAATTTTGACGCCTCTCAATTTACGGGGCCGCCAAGCGGTCCCTCATTGAGTAAGGCCACGCACAGTTGGCACCACTGATGGAAGTGTTTGCGGCCCGCGGCGAACTTCAAACCAATCCGAAACAGCCTTCCAGAAGTTTCTATCCGGCAATATCGGCAACAGGACAGCTGCCTGGAAACAGCCCCGTCGCGGTCTTATTACTTGTGCGTTGTGTCGTTATAGACTAACATAGTTTAACGCCTCGTCGACACCGAGGTCGTTAGAGGCGAGACATGACTGGGGACAAGGAACGGGGAGGAATTCGGCCATCGCCTTTTGGGGGAAGCATCCCGGCGTTCGCCTGGAGTGATCTGGGGAAACCGTGCAAAACCGAAATCTGGTGCCCGGAAGGGGATTCGAACCCGCGTCCTCCCGAATGCGATGCCAGAGCGTTAACAGCTCACCACCACGCTCGGTTTGACGTTTCTCATTTTTGGTTTGGGGCGTCCATTAATTACGTGAGATTTTTTCTGGAATTCTGTACTCCCTCTGCCCGTGGTGAGATTTGATGAGATCTCTTTGTACCTCCCGCGGGGCCCCTGCCCCTCCATATTTCACCTCACGGAATTAATGGATTCCCCTTTTACATATACAGGGTGTTACAAAAAGGTACGGCCAAACTTTCAGGAAACATTCCTCACACACAAGCAAAGGAAATATGTTATGTGGACATGTGTCCGGAAACGCTTACTTTCCATGTTAGAGCTCATTTTATTACTTCTCTTCAAATCACATTAAACATGGAATGGAAACACACAGCAACAGAACGTACCAGCGTGACTTCAAACACTTTGTTACAGGAAATGTTCAAAATGTCCTCCGTTAGCGAGGATACATGCATCCACCCTCCGTCGCATGGAATCCCTGATGCGCTGATGCAGCCCTGGAGAATGGCGTATTGTATCACAGCCGTCCACAATACGAGCACGAAGAGTCTCTACATGTGGTACCGGGGTCAACACAAGCACCGACGTCAACATTGCCTTCCTGCAATTGGGCCAACTGGCGGTGAATCGAGGAAGTACAGTACATACTAACGAAACTAAAATGAGCTCTAACATGGAAAGTAAGCGTTTCCGGACACATGTCCACATAACATATTTTCTTTGTTTGTGTGTGAGGAATGTTTCCTGAAAGTTTGGCCGTACCTTTTTGTAACACCCTGTATATATTCCATTACGAAACACGTTTTTTTCTGCGTTTATACTCCTGAATTTAAAGTTTTTTTTTTTTATTTATTATTTTTTTTTTTAACTGTTTAACGTCTCTTAACAGCGAGGTCTTTAGAGACGGGAAAGGATTGGGGGGGGGGGCAAGGAATGGGAAGGAATTCGGCAATGGCCTTTTGAAGTAAGCATCCCGGCATTTGCCTGGAGTGATTTGGGAAACCATGGAAAACCCAAATCTGGATGCCCGGACGGGGATTCGAACCGCCGTCCTCCCGAATGCGAGGCGAGAACGCTAACCGTTACACCACCACGCTCGGTTCTTGGAGTAATTCTTAAAACATCATCTCCTGTACATTCAGTATCAGCCATAACCCCAGAAGCCACTCTGTGTATTCATATTTGAACTGAGACTGCTTCATTACCCGCGAGGACAAGAGCTCGCGCCGCTAAATGCCACACAAATTTCTCTTCCTTATTTATTCACTGCAAATGAATTTAGAAACAATTTTTTCGGGCGTTGCGGTAGTATGCCTACACCGCAAAGAACATTAAACTGTCGCTCGAGTCGGTCTCTACGAGTTACTGACAATGTATTTGGAACATGGAACTCAAAATTGCAATACTCTTGAAATTTATATATTTTCCTCCTAACACGGTATGCTCTTGCTTGCGCCTAGTTGCAATTTTTTCCATGGCAGAAATGCATCTTTTAGGAACGTACATATATACTCTCCGCGGTTCTTTGGATACACAAGGTTCTGATGGGAATGTGCCAGAATAACAGAGGTTAGAAAATTCGCCACCTGGCGTCCATATTGGAGTTCAAAATACGCCAAGGACATCGGTAGACGATGCGAAAGAAATTCGCGTCATATCAAACAATGCCATAACAAAATGTTGTTCTTAAAAAAAAATAAAAAAATAAAAAAATAACAAAAAAAAAAAAAAACATCAAGTTCTTTCTCTACAATTACCTCATCAGTTTTCCTGTTTCCTGTCGTTTCCATCACAGGCAATAGAAACCATAACACAACCTTTTTTTTTTAACTGCTTTACGTCTCTCAACAGCGAGGTCTTTAGAGACGGGAAAGGATGAGGGGTAAGGAATGGGAAGGAATTCGGCCATGGCCTTTTTAAGGAAGCATCCCGGCATTTGCCTGGAGTGATTTGGGAAACCATGCATAACACAAGCAACGACACTTTGGCTTTCAATGTTTTTTACCTTTCCCAATACAATTATTTTAAATAAATACAAAACAAAAAACCGTCATGGACACAATGTATTTATCAGCTAAGGCCGTGAATGTCTTTCTTTTCAATTTTCGATTTCTGTATTGCTTGATGGACACATTCCACAAACATCGGAATGCATCTCATCTATAAACAGTAAAGTTCAATGCACACTCCACAGCATAGTTGTAAAAATAACTTATAAAACAGCTACCGAAACTAACAGAACAGCCAGTACGTGGCGGTGAGTCTCGTCCACAATGGCCAACCTCGCGCGAGTTTGAGAGTCCCATACCGAGCGTGGTGGTGTAACGGTTAGCGTTCTGGCCTCGCATTCGGGAGGACGGCGGTTCGAATCCCCGTCCGGGAATCCAGATTTGGGTTTTCCATGATTTCCCAAATCATTCCAGGCAAATGCTGGGATGCTTCCTTAAAAAAGCCATGGCCGAATTCCTTCCCATTCCTTGCCCCCCTCCTTTCCCGTCTCTATGTACCTCGCTGTTGAGAGACGTAAAGCAGTAAAAAAAAAAGACTCTTATCGCACGGGACACAAAAAACATGATAATAGGTCGGGGCTGCTCCCAGACGTAGCAGTGGGCAGTAGGCTTCGGCTGAGCTTCGTTTTTAGTTTTTATACCGCTTCATAAACAAATATTTTCTAGTTTTAAATTAATTATTCGAAACAAACTCTAGTATGAGCTTAAGGGCCAAAACCCTAACCACCTCGAGGAATGTCTCCGCGATATCCTGTAAGCAGTTATGCTGACAAACACTACTCCCACGTCCACGAAGGCCAAAGCCACATGGACGTTTGTAGTGTGTCCCACCACCCGACTGCCTCACAGAGTTCTGGTAACCCTTAACCTTAATATGCTCACAACAGTACAAACAGAGATGAAATGAGACATAATTTACCACACGGAGTCCTTTCCTTTCCAGCGATGCTCCGATTGTATTTGTTCGTAAGTTTTCGTTGTCACGAAATGCTTAGCTGTCGCCATGCAAAACAGCAGTGTGAAAGCGACAACAAGCGTAATTCGTACACAGAAATACCTATATGTACAAAAAAACGCGCACTTTGTAAACGCAACTGTAAAATTTAAAATATTTTTTAAAATAAAAGATGTTCTCGCCGTTTGGTGAAACGTTGAGGGCCGATTCCATTGCGTCCCGCCAAAAACGTATTAATGTGGGTTCAGCCACAGGTAAAGATTGCAATCCCGCAGTGTTATCAATCCCGCGGGATCCGCGTGGGATTGATAACACTGCGGGATTGGCGCAAACAGTTTTTTAACGCTTATATTTAAAACATAGTCACTTAGAACGTTAATAAATTAAATAATAATTAAATTAATAAATCAATTTTAATGTTAAATGATAAAAATTAATAGTTAACAACATTATAATTGTCAAAATGATATTGAAACTTTTTAGCATGTCTTAAGTACATTTCGAGGTTTTACATTTTTGTTTTTTAATCTAAGCCAATTTTTAAATAAATAATAACAAATATTCAGTGTTAGGTCATATTATGTGTCTTATAATACATCACATTAATTTAAAAACATGGTTTGCTTTGTGGCCAATTTACCAGATTTTTTTTTTTTTTTTTTTTTTTTTTTTTTTTTTTTTTAAATTCTAAAAAATTTTTCATAACACCGAGAAAAGCATTCCATTTCACAAAGTGAAGTGAATATACTCTGTAAAGTGTAGACTTGGCTCAGAACAAGATCTCATAACTTTTTGTCACTGCACAAGCACGAGACTTGGCTTTTCTTTTCTTTTTTTTTACAAAATTGTTTTTCTGGGATTGATTATTATATCTACTGATTCCTTGATTGATCTTACAGTTGATTCAATGTTATCAAAGGAAACTACTCACCAACACTTAAACTGTCAAGTATTTCAATTTTACATATGTGGCGTAACGACGTTTTGAGAGTGGAAATTTTTACTTTTTAGTAAGATTGGAGACTTTCTCGGCGAATGATTGCAGTGAAGTTTCCATAAGTTGTATCCGCAGATTTCATTGTAAAAACACGAGATTTCACACGTGAGGAAGACGGCGGAGGCAGCCGTCGAAGTATGGTGTTCCTACAACACAATTCGTCGATACACCCGTGAAAACTTGATTATAACTTTTTTTGCCTTTAGTCGAAATAATAACAAGGAGAAGAGGTATTAATCGATAGCCTGAGCCGCACATGTAAACAGGCGGCTTTCGTCAAAGAAACGCATTGAAGCAGCGGCCAAAACAGCAATAAATCAAAGGATATACAATTGCCTTTTGATAGCTGCTAAATAAATAGGTATGCTATTAAAATTACGATAACATTAGTTTCCTATCAACGAATAATCAAATCAGCTGCAAATAAGGAAATTGTCACAATAACTTTATCTGCAAATACAGAAAATTGGAATAATGAAACAGTGAATAAAAAGTAGTTCAGATAACGTTTGCAACACATAAAAAATAATTATATAGTTACAAAATCGTACTAAATACGCAACATAACTCAAATTACAGAAATGTGAACTGGAAAATGAATACGTAAAAGTGTATCTATTTACTTACGAATGACGAAGGTTGGCAAAAACAAACGTTTGTTCACACGCGTCAAATGCCAACTGGAAAGGCATAGGCAAACAGTGCAATACATCCGATAGAGACCGAGTGGGGCAGCGAGTCACGCACTGACACGCGTTTTATCCGCATTTTGCGGATTGCGGATCCGCTTAATTTTGTGCGGGATCCGCCAGACTGTCTAATGATGCGGGATCCGGCGGGATTGCGGGATCCCGCTTTGCTGGATTGCAATCCCCAGTCACAGGCAGTCCACGGTTTTCGCAGATCACTCCTCGTGAATGCCGGGATGGTTCTTTTAAGAAGGTCACGGCCGAATTCCTTGTCTCCGTGCCCCCAGTCATTTTGCGCCTCTAACTCGACGCCGGCGAGGCGTAAAGCCACACGATGAGAAGACAGCGAAGCTAGTAGCGCTCACTGAGATCAGCTGGAGTGCCACAGCAGCCTGCGCACGCGCCATTGCGTGTCGTCACAAATCAGGCGCCCACACAAATTCCATAAAAAAAGAGTACGGGATATGTAAACTGAAGCAATTCTCGGCTACCCGTCTAGGAGACAGGCTACTTCACGTGGGAAGCATGTCTTTTTACCACGTCGTGCCTGCGTTGGACTTTACTGTTCATGTATGACTTTGTGGAGGTTTAAAGGCTGATGTGGTGTTGCACGGACCTGATAGATGTTTATGACCCTTTCCTTCCACAACCGTACAACAAGCTTCGAGCGTACGGTATATCGGATCAGCTTTGTGAATGGATAAAGGATTTTCTAACTGGTCGGTCGCAGTATGTTGTCGTTGAAGGAGAAAGTTCTTCTAATCTAGATGTTACATCGGGTGTACCTCAAGGAAGTGTAATTGGACCACTTCTTTTCTTAATTTTTATAAACGATCTCGGAGACAAAGTGAAAAGCCTTTTTAGATTGTTTGCTGATGATGCGGTTAATTATAGGGAAGTAAGAAATTTGGCCGATTGCTTAGAAATTGAGCGCGATCTGGATGTTATTTTGGCTTGGTGCGCTGAGTGGCAACTTACGCTAAATTGTAAATCGTGCAAGACAATGAGCATAACTAACAAAAAGAATCCGATTGTTCAGAAATACGAGTTAAACAATTCAGTTATTGATATGGTCGATTCTATTAAATATTTGGGAGTAACAGTACAAAGGAACATGAAATGGGACTTACATATTAATACGTTAGTAGGTAGAGCTAATTCTAGGCTGCGATTCATAGGTCGAATCTTGAAAAATTGTAATGAACAAACAAAGGAGATAGCGTACAAATCTCTTGTGCGTCAACATTTGGACTATTGTTGTGCCATTTGGGATCCGTTTCGTAAGGGGTTGGTCGAAAGTATAGAGAAAGTATAGAGAAGAGCCGCTCGATTCGTGACCGCTTGCTACAATCCTTATGAAAGCGTCACAGAACTGATTAGTAAACTAGGCTGGGAGTCTCTGGTATATAGACGACACAAGTTTCGTTTAAACTTATTAGTAAACATGCGTACTCCCACTTTCACTTTTGAGTGTAGCGAAATACTTCTTCCACCAACCTATTTGAGTCGGAAGGACAGGAAAGATAAAATTAGTGAAATAAGGTGCCAGACTGATTCTTATATGAATTCTTTTTTCCTTCGTACCATAAGGGATTGGAATGCACAGCAAAGAGATTAGCTTTGGTGCTGAGCACCCTCTGCCACCCACAATTTTGTGAATTGCAGAGTATATATGTAGATGTAGATCATAGTTCCACTACACGGCTTATTGGTTAAGGCGCCTGGTTCGAAGCCCAGCGATAACCGTGGCGCCACAATTAGGTAATGGATTCTTATCTAACGCAATGAGAAAAATCAAAAGTGACGTATGCGAGTTTTCCTTATCTCGCTTGGTTCTCGACATATCGACTTTCTCAGAATTGAGGTGGTTAGGTTGAGGTGCAACGTGGGCCAAAAATTCGCAAAACGCTACCAGTAATATGCACAATGGGTGTTTTGTTTTCTTAAAAGGCGGTTGTGGTTAGGTTGAAACACGGCCTGGATCAGAAGAAAAACGTCTCCAAAGCCACAAGAAAGTATTTCAAAGTATAACACAACGATTGAAGGTGAAGAAGCTGTTGGAAATCGTGAGAAGAGATCATCGGCCTACGGTGCCGGAGCTGGAAGCCATGGTTCTGGTGGTGGTGGTGCAACAGGTGGAGGCAGTGATTTTATGATGTGGAAAAGTGTTACAAAAGTAAGAGCTAACAAAATAGTATTCCGTAATACTCATTTAGTAATGACTTGGGGATATGGACACAAATGGTTTAATGTTCAAAGTTCTACTGCTACTGCACCAGGTGCAAAAAGGTATGTTACTTCAGCTGGACAATTTGCCACTAATCATTTAAGTCAATTTTTATCACCTGCACAATATCAATCATTACCACAATTTTGGTTTGTCGGAAAACTTAAAATATGGTTACATGTTGTTGGTTTAGAAGCTTCTTCTAGTACTTTAAATACTTTATCAGGATCAGCTAGTATAACTCATGTTCCATTTTTAATATATAATAAAGGTGCTAATCTTGCTTTAGCTCATGAAACTGTACAAATAAGTAGTGACACTGTTAATCCAATGCAAACAACTGGTGTTGCTAAACGAGCTGATCCCGGAAAAATATTGTGGGGAACAGCAAGTTGTACAGAATATCCGACTTCAACAACTTTACCAAGAAATTGGCCTAATTATGATTCTTGGATTTTACCAAATAATACTGTCGGTGCAGGTGGTAATATTTGGGCAACTGGTTCCATTTTTAAGCAGTGTATATTCCCAAGGAATTGCTAGTCGTGCTGTAGATAATGGTGAAATATTTGAATATGAATATATTCCAAAAATTTCTCCTATTAAAACTGTTAGTAGAGCTCGTGGTTTTGCAGTGAAAAAAGATCAATGGCATACAGGTAATGTTCCCAGAGTGTGCAGAATGTATACTGTTGATGATGCTAATGGTAAAATGTCTGTTGAAAATGTTCATCTTGGACCTTTAAGTATTTATGATCAATATTTTGAATATGATCAAGCAATTGAAAAGAGTAATGTTTTAAGTAAAATAAATGAAGGACATAAAGTAGGTATTGTTCCTTCTTTTAGTCTGGGAATTAATCCTGTTCCAAATAATGCTCCAGGGAATGAAAATTCTTATGTAAATGCAAAGTTAATTATACAAATGACGACTGAAATTGAAATAGATACGTGTTTTGATACATTTAGTAATCACATACAATTGCTTGGTCATGATGATGAATTATTTATGTCTTATGAATGTCCAGATTTTAATACTGCTTTATATTTGGATGGAATAGCTGTTGATTCCGGAGCATGTTTTGCTAGTTCTACGACTGCTTCTACAAAACCACCTGCCAAAGTAGTTGATCAAACGCAACAAGCAGGACCAAGTAATGCAGGAGCAGTTGACGAACAACTTAATGCTCAAGAATTATTACTAAAAAAACTTAGAGAACAACAAGAAGCAAGGAAAAGGAAATTGGAATCAGAAATACTTGACATTTCGAGAACTAGGAGTAATATCAAAAATTTTAGTCTTCGCTTTCAATTTGTCTCACTAAGTGACATAAAATTTCATCATCGAACTGTGGCTGCCCCAGTGATTTTGTTTTGCTCCGTGATACCGCGTGTCCCATCATAGTCCTTGCGGGAGCAAATTTACCCGCGTTTACCATTTTTATACCGTTTTTACAGCAAAAACAGAATGGTTAAAACTTGAGAGAGACATCTGGGACACCTTTTTATTTAAGAACATTAGATTTTTATTGCCATTTTTAAGTTAACGTTCCGCAAAAAAATCGGTAAAAAAAACAGTTAGTGGAATACTCCAACTCACATTGTATCCATATAGACCATTTCGCGTTACTTTTATTTTCTGTTCAAGGGAATCAGGCTGTTTGCAGTTTTGCTATTTACTCTAAGAATATTCAGCAGCTTGGTTTATTTAGTCAGAGCTGAATGTATGTGGTCAGAACACTGACGACTTAAAGCGAATTCCCTCCGTTAGATGATTTTTGACACATTGTCTGTTTTCTTTGAAACCAGTTCATGGACAGCTACGAAGACCAACGCCATTTTCGTGATTTTCAATGACAGGAGAAGAAATTGAACTGATATAATCCTAACAGGAAAAATTTTTGATAGTAAAAAAGTTGTTTAAGGATAAAAACAAATATCCGTCATCTATGAATCTTCCTACACCCTTGTGCCTGAAATCGAGTGTCAGCTTGTGGTCATGGTCATCTTTTCCCTTCCATGCATTACTTTTCATACCTACACCAATATCTTTCCACACCTTATCACCAATATATGCCCTGTACACTCCCATGACCCTCTTCACCCTCCTCCTTTCTTCCAATGAGTCCCATTTCAACTCTTTTATCATAACGATTACTGATTGTGTTCTGCAGTAATTTCCAGACAAAATCTAATACTGCTTCTTTGCATCCTCTCCAACTCCTGTATTTGATACGTAAAATGAGGGTCCCATACTACACTACCATATTCGAGCAATGGTCTGACCAAAGTTTTGAAACCCAATTCCTTCACTTCTCTCGTTCATCCCCTCATCACTCTCTCCAAGTGTAGAATTTTCCTACCACCTGTCCTATGTGTCCTGCCCAGTTAAGCTTCTTATCAAATGTAATGACAACATATTTACCTCTCAAGTCTTCAGCAAGCAATTCTTTCCCCACCTTATATTCATAATTAACCTTTTGATTTTTATTTGTGTATCTAATAAGCTGACTCTTCTTTGCATTTATCTTCATTCCATGTTTACCAACCCAATTAGATATCCTGTCCAGATCACCCTGCAACTGTTTATAGTCCTCTATCGTTTTGATTCTGTTATACTGCATTATGTCATCTGCAAAACAATCTAATTTCAGATAGTAAACAATCAACACAATTATTCATTAGAATAATGAATAGCAATGGTCCCAATACGCTACCCTGTGGCATTCCCATTTTTACTTCTACTTCTTTTGATACTACATTTCCTGTACTAACTTTCTGTTTTCTACCTTTTAAAAATTCTTGTACCCAGAAAATCACTTTCTCATCCACTACAATAGTTTTTAACTTATTTACTACCATTTTATGGCTCACTCTGTCAAAAGCCTTTGAAAGATCTAGTGCTACACTATCAATTTGGCCACCCTTGTCCATTTCATCTGAAATATCTTGCATATATCCCACCAACTGATATTCGCATGAATATCCTTGCCTGAAACCATGTTGCCTGCTTGAAAACCACTTACGTTCCTCACATATATTTCTGATGTGGTTGCATATCAATCTTTCCATTAATTTACCTACCACTGATGTCAAACTGATTGGCCTGTAATTCTCAACTCTCTTTCTCACCCCTCCTTTATGTACTCGAGGGAATCGTTTTCTTTACGTAGCCACGTTTTATATTCGTCTTTTGAGAGCCACTTCTGTCTGAAATGTTTCCGTACTTTCTTCAGCAAATCATTCATTACGTAGATGTAATGTGCAGGGTAGGTAGCTGAGACAATAAATCAATCGCTTCACGACAATCAGATACGCGACAAACTGTTGTCAATTTTTGAACACAGAGTGAAACAGTTGAATTACGTTCAGTGGGAGGGGAATAAGGAGCGAGGCGACGTCATTTATTTCCACAATTTTTTTAATTTATTAATAACCGGACATTTTGTGTGCGATCGCATTTGCTGAACCGAACATCGCGTTAGAACCGGACATTCCGGTCGAAAACCGGACGATTTGCCAGACATGCAATACGAGAACCTAGTAGGCGATCGGAAACAAGATTTTTCCTCACTTGTAGAGTTACAATTAGGGATTGCAATCCAGCAAAGCAGGATCCTGCAAACCCGCGGGATCCTGCATCATTAGACAGTCTGGCGGATCCCGCACAAAATTAAGCGGAACCGCAATCCGCAAAATCCGGCGGAAACGCGTGTCAGTGCGTGACTCGCTGCCCCACTCGGTCTCTGTCGGATGTATTGCACTGTTTGCCTGTACCAGAGCAGTTATCATTTGACTCGTGTGAACAAACGTTTTTTTTTGTCAACCTTCGTCATTCGTAAGTATATAGATACACTTTTACGTATTCATTTTCGAGTACACATTTCTGTAATTTAAGTTATTTTGCGTATTTAGTAAGGTTTTCTAACTATATAATTATTTTTATGTGTCGCAAACGTTATTTGAACTACACAGTTACAGCTTTTTATTCACGGTTTCATTATTCCCATTTTCTGTATTTGCAGATAAAGTTATTGTAACAATTTCCTTATTTGCGGCTGAAAATTTGATTATTCGTTGATGTGAAACTAATGTTATCGCAATTTTAAAGATCGCATACCTATTTATTTAGCAGCTATCAAAAGGAAATTGTATATCCTTTGACTTACTGTTGTTTTGGCCGCTACCTCAATGCGTTTCTTTGACGAAAGCCGCCTGCTTACATGTGCCGCTCAGGCTTTCGATTAATCCCTCCTCTTGTTATTATTTCGACTAAAGGTAAAAAAAGTTATAATGAAGTTTTGACGGGTGTATCGACGAATTGTGTTGTAGGAACACCATACTTCGACGGCTGCCTTCGCCGTCTTCCTCACGTGTGAAATCTCGCGTTTTTACAATGAAATCCGGAGATACAACCTATGAAAACTTCACTGCAATCATTCGCCGAGAATGTGTCTCTCCTTAGTAAAAAGTAATAATTTCCACTCTAAAAACGTCGTTTCGTCACATATGTAAAATTGAAATACTTGACAGTTTACGTGTTGGTGAGTAGTTGCTTCTAATAACATTGAATCAACTGTATGATCTATGACAAAAACAATTTTTGTAAAAAAAAAAAAAAAAAAGGCCAAGTCTCGTGCTTGTGCAGTGACAAAAAGTTATGAGATCTTGTTCTGAGCCAAGTCTACACTTTACAGAGTATATTCACTTCACTTTGTGAAATGGAATGCTTTCTCTTGGTGTTATGGAACGTTTATTTAGAATTAAAAAAAAAAAAAAACTCTGGTAACTTGGCCATTAAGCAAAGCATGTTTTTAAACTTATGTGATGTATTGTAAGGCACATAATGACCTAACACTGAATATTTTTCATTTTTTATTATTTATTTAAAAATTGGTTTGGATTAAAAAACAAAAATGTAAAACCTCGA
This sequence comes from Vandiemenella viatica, assembly GCA_031002005.1. NCBI lineage: Eukaryota > Metazoa > Arthropoda > Insecta > Orthoptera > Morabidae > Vandiemenella > Vandiemenella viatica. The sequence goes on from CM061920.1 coordinate 118,584,911, forward strand.
AATGTACTTAAGACACGCTAAAAAGTTTTAATGTCATTTTGCCAATTAAAATATTGTTAACTGTTAATTTTTATCATTTTACATTATATTTTATTTATTAATTTAATTATTACTTAATTTATTAACGTTTTAAGTAACTATATTTTAAATGTATGCGTTAAAAAAACTGTTTGCGCCAATCCCGCACGGATCCCGCGGGATTGGCGTAAATCCCGCATGGATCCCGCGGGATTGAAAACACTGAGGGATTGCAATCCTTAGTTACAATCCTACATAAACTGCATATACCGCTATAGTTGATTAAATAATATTCGGCAAAACTTCGTATCTTTAGCGAACGTTTAATTGTTTATAGGTGTTCAAAGCCGGAAAGAGTTCGTTCGATGTGATACGTGCGATAGAATACGTAGGTAGGAGAGAGGCTGTATTAGATAGGCTGCGCACCATAGAGCACTATGCGCAGGAATACCCGACAACTCAACAGTCCTCGCCCTACAAACATGTTCCTTCTGCGGAGAGAGGAATCTCGCTAGTATTGCTTCTACTTTTCTTCATTCTCATCGGTTTATCGACTGGTTTGATGCAATCCTCCATCTCTACCTATCTTGTGCTAACCTTTTCACGTCTACATACCCCTTACCATCCACGTCCTCAACTATCTGCTTCATATATGCTAATCCCTGTTTTGCTTTTCAGTTCTGTCCCCTCCACTAACGGAATAAGCGAATTCTGCGAGTCTTAAAATGTCACCCAGCAACCTGTGTCTTCTTCGCAAAACTTGTATCTCCATTGATCATTTCCAAAACACGCTCATTTAATTGCTCATCCCTCCATTTGTGTAGCATCATACACCAAGTGCTTCAACATTCCTACATTGGTTAAAAAGAGTGAAACGTAAATTATCAGAGACTGGATTATATGCAACACAAAATGCTAGAAATATGTATGAAAAACGCTTAAAATATTCAGAAAAACAGGGGCGTAGCTACTATGGGGCTAGGCGGTGCAGTGCACCGGGGCCCATATGCTCAGGGGGCCCTCAAGCACACCTCTGGGTCCCCCAAAACGCGGTTGAAAGGGCCCGCGAGCCTTCATGGCAAACTGGTGACCTTTTTTTTTTAGCTCTACAGTCGTCTAAGGGGGACACAGGAAGCGCTTCACTAAGAGCCCTCACTGCTCAGGGGCCCCTAATCACAACTCAAGGGGCCCCCAGCTCAGGGGGCCCCTACCAGCGACACAAAGCAAAAAAAAGGTCGCCCATCTAGCATGAGGGCCCAAAATAAATTTTTTGCACCGGGGCCCTTGTTGACCTAGCTACGCCACTGCATGAAAAGTGTCAAAATATGCATATAGGCCTAATATAAAAAGAGTAATTTTTAGATATTTTATTTCAAAATCGACATGCAATTAGTAAGTAGTTGAATAACATACTTATTAATTACATAATTAACAATAATTCAATATTTTTTTTTTACTTTTGTAAATATAAACAATCAGATACTGTTTCAAATATTCAATAGTAAGATTATTTCTTCGAGCTGTCAAAATATTTTTATAAGTGGATATGGACCGTTCCACATTCACTGATGTAACTGGGCAGTATTTGAAATTGGGGGCTGGGTTAGCAGTCATTGTTTCTGGAAGAAGTTCACCTGTCCCATAGCTAATACTATCAATTTGACACAAAGGTCCAAAACCTTGGTTATTCTTCCAAATATTTTCAAACTTGACTTTAAGTTCGAAATCATTGAGGGTATACTCACGGAAACGAGCAGCATTTTGTTTGTAGCTGCGAGGATGCTGCAGCTAAAGGAATGTTTAGGCAGCAGGCATGCAGGGGGGCTGGCCTCCTGTCGTTCTCCTGCGAGCCACATGTTTGGACACGGCAGGGGGCAGGGTCGCATTTAGGCTCTGTGGGCCCCTAGCCTATACATGTGATGCGGGCCCCCCTGTCGGCAGTGGCTCTGGTTGCCTCCGGATACGGGTGCTTAAATTTCGGAATATTCGAAATTCGGCTCAAAAAATTTGTGAACGACCATTCCAGGGTTATGGTGCGGACCCCCTCTTTGTGGTGAGGGCCCCCCTTTGTGGTGCGGGCCCACTCTATGTAGCCCATGCTTAAACGCGGCCCTGGCGAGGGGAGTTCCTGCGATAGCTTTGTAGAACAGAGTGACAAGTGAATGATCCAAAATGCAAAGTGCCCTCTAAAAGTGTTGTGTCTTTTCTTTTACTGCACCCAACGGAGCCACGGCCAAACTTCGGGAGAGAGACGCATTCGGGCGGGAGAGGCGAGGAGGGACCTGTGGTTTTAGTGCGGCGGATAGTGTAATCTGGCTGATGTGTGCTCTTGAATGGTAACCTTGAAGTGACGCGGCGTGTGTCGACCTATGCAGCTTGTGCATATTGGCTGCAACAACGGTGATAATCAATGATTAACTAAAAAAAAAACCGCATTGCACTTCAGTTTCAGTGGGACCTGAAGTGGCCCTGGCAGAGAGACCTGCGTGATAAAGAGATTCCTCAGCGCTCTCTTTAACTGCTAGCTGAGGTGCCGCGCTATTCAATTAAAATATACATCTACTAAATGCTTTTATTTCAATCATGAATGTAATGATCCTTTTTTTATTAATTGCTTAAAAATGTCAATTTGTTTTAATAAATGATAAATTGTGAAACATCAAACTTGATTTTTGTAAATGCAAAGGTATGCCAGCAAGGTAATTCATTACAAATTCATAAATAATTTTAATATATCAAAATTAATCATTTCTGCTCCAAACTTAAAAGTATTTTTTTACTACCGATTTTTTTATTGACCATTTCAAGTGTACACGGGAATACCTCTGGCAATTCGGATTTTATTCATTAACTGAATAGACTGAGTTTCAAGCTTTTTAATACTCGCAGGTATGTGGGAAAAACGAATCCTAATCACAGCTATGGTTTTAAATCCAGAATTGCTCAATGTTTCCTTGTACTGAAGAATTGTTATAGCCTCTCCACTATCAAAGTCGTTTACTACACCTTTAATGGCCTCGAAATGTTCACTGTAAAACAGTACAGCTTCAACCCACGTCGTCCATAGAGTTACCACTGGTTCCGGAGGTAGAGGCATATTTGTAAATTTTTTTATAGGCATTATTACGAGAGCGTGCCTTAAGAAACGCTTTCTTTGTTGATGAAATCAGTTTGTTTACATTCCTAAACGTGGGTCGTAGTTCTTCAGCGAGTCGTCGCAGACTAAGAGCTGTGCTGCTAGTAGGTTTAGCCGGCTACAACGTAGCATTTTATTTATTAAATTTTTTAAAATATTAAAAAATATATTATACATATTGGGAAAAAATGGATCAATACTAGGGTAAAATATGCAATAACCGAAGAAAATTGGCTTAATATGCAAATGCATATAATCCGGTCTCTAGCAATTATACAGCGAGCGATAGACTGGTGAAGTGGACCCGCCAGTGTGGAGGTTCAACGGGACCGGGCGAATGTCAGCCTCAAAATACACATTTCACAAACGAAAATACACTAATCACACGCTGAACATAGTTACAAGTTTAGCAGACAGATGGCAGCACTTGAGTTTCTCCATCAGTACGTAGGGCGGCCTGGCAGTAGGTATGAAATGCTAGTTATCAGCAAGGGCATGCGGGTGTAATACCATAGCTCTAAATACGATCAGCAGTGGAACTCAACAAACGCAGCCGACCACTTATGTTGGGAGGTGAAGGAGAACAAGTAGAAACCTGTGCAGCAGCCGGCAGTAGCTATCATGCGAATATAAAAGTTGGCAGCGAGTCATGAGCGCTTTGCAGGTGGCTGCTACCATGAATTTTGTACTCAAGCTCAAAAAATTTTTAAAAAATGAGCCGACACCACATACGACTATATTTGCTATCAGCTGACATGAGAAATCCTGTGGTGCTAATGTGATAGCAGCCCTGGAACCTCGTCGGAGTGAGCACAAGTGAACTCAAGTAACCAACCCTCTGCCTCACGTGGAGGTAACTTTTTAGGTATAGAAACTTGAAATCTTTCCTGAAGTATTGCTTGGAAATTGGAATCAAAAGCAATGATCTGCCGGCAAACCTCAGGGAATGTATTCCGAATAAGAGGTTTCTACCAGTGTCCCAAGCAGGCGCGTCTTGTCATGCATTGCGCGCAGAGACGCGACTGGTAAGGTAAGTGTTTTCACAGCTTCCAAGCAGCATTCCCGCACGATTAGTGGAGGTAGAGCTCCGGATTCCTGTATCCTGACCGCAAGCACAGGAGTGGACCTGCCGCGGTCGGCGATACAGTCCCCCCCCCATTATCTTTACCTTCCCGCGGTACTCATTGGATAGCAGGCTGAGTGGGCCTGGGGGAGCTGTACCGGACGTTCAGCTTCGAGGAAAAATCCCCGGCTTCGTCAGGAGTCGAACCCCGGTCGACGGGGCCGCCTGATCCACGCAGCCGCCTGATCCACGCAGCCGCCTGATCCACGCAGCCGCCTCATCCACGCAGCCGCCTGATCCACGCAGCCGCCTGATCCACGCAGCCGCCTGATCCACGCAGCCGCCTGATCCACGCAGCCACCTGATCCACGCAGCCGCCTGATCCATGCAGCCGCCTGATCCATGCAGCCGCCTGATCCACGCAGCCACCTGATCCAAGCAGCCGCATGATCCACGCAGCCGCCTCATCCACGCAGCCGCCTCATCCACGCAGCCGCTTGATCCACGCAGCCGCCTGATCCACTCAGCCGCCTGATCCACGCAGCCGCTTGATCCACGCAGCCGCCTGATCCACGCAGCCACCTGATCCACGCAGCCGCCTCATCCACGCAGCCGCCTCATCCACGCAGCCGCTTGATCCACGCAGCCGCCTGATCCACGCAGCCGCCTGATCCACGCAACCGCCTGATCCACGCAGCCGCTTGATCCACGCAGCCGCCTGATCCACGCAGCCGCCTGATCCACGCAGCCGCCTGATCCACGCAGCCGCCTGATCCACGCAGCCGCCTGATCCACGCACCCGCCTGATCCACGCAGCCACCTGATCCACGCAGCCGCCTGATCCACGGAGCCGCCTGATCCACGCAGCCACCTGATCCACGCAGCCGCCTCATCCACGCAGCCGCCTCATCCACGCAGCCGCTTGATCCACGCAGCCGCCTGATCCACGAAGCCGCCTGATCCACGCAGCCGCTTGATCCACGCAGCCGCCTCATCCACGCAGCCGCCTCATCCACGCAGCCGCCTCATCCACGCAGCCCCCTCATTCACGCAGCCGTCTCATCCACGCAGCCGCCTCATCCACGCAGCCGCCTGATCCACGCAGCCGCCTCATCCACGCAGCCCCCTCATCCACGCAGCCGCCTCATCCACGCAGCCCCCTCATCCACGCAGCCCCCTCATCCACGCAGCCGCCTCATCCACGAAGCCGCCTCATCCACGCAGCCGCCTGATCCACGCAGCCGCCTCATCCACGCAGCCCCCTCATCCACGCAGCCGCCTCATCCACGCAGCCGCCTCATCCACGCAGCCACCTCACCCACGCAGCCGTCTCATCCACGCAGCCGCCTGATCCACGCCGCCGCCTGATCCACGCAGCCACCTGATCCACGCAGCCGCCTCATCCACGCAGCCACCTGATCGACGCAGCCGCCTCATCCACGCAGCCGCCTCATCCACGCAGCCGCCTGATCCACGCTGCCACCTGATTCACGCGGCCACCTCTGGTGAATAATAAATGAAGGCCTTTGAAACCTCTTGCTACCTCCTGTCCTATGTGCCCCACCCAATTGAGTTTACTACCAGACGTTATACCAAGAGTACAGTTTATGCAGAAACACAGAAGGGTGGAAATGCGAGGCGAGGAGTTGAGTGGATAACTCGCAAGAGGCGCCACTAAGAGGCGCCACTAGCGCAGGAACCAACGCCAGCGCCATAAAGCCAGCGACAGCTGGGCAAGCACTGTGTGTTTTACCATGGAGCAAGGAATTGAGTGGAGGTGACACAAGGGACCTCTGGAGTGAAGTGGGGTGGGGACGTCGCCATATTGGATTTCCCTAGAAACACGGGTAGGATGCATAAACACCTCAAGGGGATGATACGTGGTACTCCAATTTGTTGATGCATTATTATGTAAATCGACGAGACAAATCAAAAATGAATAATATTTTTATTTTTTTGATATCCTGCTTAGTTCTGGAGATACAGTATCTCCAAAGTGAGGTTTTTTGGGTTGAAATTCAGAAGAAAAATATCGCCAGAGTCAAATTTGATGAGAATCCTTATGTAACACAACGAGACAAATGGAAAGTAAAGAATATATATATATATATTTTTTAATACCTCGCTTAGATATACTGTCTCCAAATTGAGCTGGTTAGTTTGGGATGCGGCATGGGCTCCGCGCTCCACGTGCAAGATTGGTGCTTTATTTTTTATTGCTCTTGTGGTTAGGTTGAAATGCGACCTGGACCAGAATTAAAACGTTACCAATGCGACAAGGAGCTATACCTATAACTAATTTTTGATAGTCGATATCTCGAGGACTAAGGGAAATATCAAAACATTTTACTCTTGATTTTCGATTAGACTTATCGATTTACATGGGACTCAATCGTCAAATTGCATCTCCACGGTTGTAATAGTGCTGCCAACCTTAACACACAAAATTAATTGCGAACTACAGACTTTCAACACTCGTTTACAATAAGACTATCGCATTCGGGAGGACGGCGGTTCGAATCCCCGTCCGGGCATCCAGATTTGGGTTTTCCATGGTTTCCCCAAATCACTCCAGGTGAATGCCGGGATGCTTCCTTCAAAAAAGGCCATGGCCGAATTCCTTCCCATTCCTTGCCCCCATCCTTTCCCGTCTCTAAAGACCACGTAGTTAAAAAGGGACGTTAATCTGTTACAAAAAAAAAAAAAAAAAAAAAAAAAAAAAACAATAAGACTAGCCTATATACATAATAAACATTTAATGATAGGCCCTACTCTTGCAGATACCTTTTATCAAAACACTCCAAGAACAATAATTACACCGTGGTGGTGTAACGGATAGCGTTCTGGCCTCGCATTCGGGAGGACGGTGGTTCGAATCCCCGTCCGGGCATCCAGATTTGGGTTTTCCATGGTTTCCCAAATCACTCCAGGCAAATGCCGGGTTACTTCCTTCAAAAAAGGCCATGACCGAATTCCTTCCCATTCCTTGCCCCCATCCTTTCCCGTCTCTAAAGACCTCACTGTTGAGAGACGTAAAGCAGTTAAAAAAAATTACAATGTGACTAACTTATGAAACGATGTTCCAGATTGTTTCCTATCTGGTCTGTTTGTGCAACCGTATGTAACACAAGCTGGTATTATAAAAAGCTTTCAAATATTGGAAAATGTAGTATTTACAGCAGCAAGCACAGAGCAATGATTTGGGGTTTCTGTTATGGCGTCTACAGGAGGCTTCGCAGATTTATGGTATTTCGCCTCCTCTCTTACTAGTGTTCGGTGATACCACTCGCTGCCCCTACCACGTGACATGTTGTGACGTCACGAGGGCAAGTGGCGGCTCCGTGAACCGGTCGCGGTTCGCTTTATTGGGGCCAATTCCCTCGGCACCAGCAGCTGTCCGCTCACATCTCCGCCCGCATGTTGGGTCCAGAGTCCACTGTAATGTGTGTGTTTTAACAACATGTCATCTCGCTACGCGCGTGATTAATAATAATAATAATTTATAAATAATTTAGAATAACGAATAGACATGGTCCCAATACTGTACCCTGTGGAACTCCCGTGTTCACTTGATACTGCATTTCTTACGCCAACTTCTTGCTTTCTACCTTTCAGGAATTCTTCTACCCAGCAAATCACCTTACTATCAACTTCAATAGTTTTTACTTTATTTAACACCATTTTATGTCTCAATCTGTCAAAGGCCTTTGAAAGATCTAGTGCCACACTATCAACTTGACCTCCCCTGTCCAGTTTTTAATTTAATTTAATTTAATTGCAATGGAGCACAGGCTCCGGTGGCAATTTCCCTACACACCCATCTTCCCCCTATCCTGCACCTACCTACATTTGCCCTCTACAAATTTTTATCTTTAAATTCTTTCAAAGTTTTCGGTAAATTATTCATCATTTCTCTTGGTAACTCATTCCAATCCCTGACACCCTTACCTAAAAAAGAGAATCTTCCCACACCCTTGTGCCTGAAATCGAGTGCCAGCTTGTGGTCATGGTCATCTTTTCCCTTCCATGCACTACTTTTCATACCTATTGCAATATCTTTCCATGCCTCATCGCCAGTATACGCCCTGTACACTCCCATGACCCTCCTCATCCTCCTCCTGTCTTGCAATGAATCCCATTCCAGCTCCTTTATCATATCCGTCACTGATTGTATTCTGCGATAATTTCCAGAAACAAATCTAGCAGCTCACCAGAAATATCTTGTATATAGCCAACTAACTGATATTCGCATGAATATCCTTGTCTAAACCATGTTGCCGAATTGAAAACCATTACGTTCCTCACAGACACGTCCGATATGGTTGCATATTAATCTCTCCATTAATTTATCTACCACTGATGTCAAGCTGATTGGTCGATAGTTTTCGACCCTATTTGTCAACCATCCTTTATGGGCCGGAACTACTATCGCACTTTTCCAGTCATCCGGTAAACAACAATTATCCAGACTCAAATTAAATAATGTTTAAAGGTAAGACATCTGTAGTAATATTATCTGCACCAGCCCCTTTACGCTTTTTTTTTTTTAGATTTCCTTGTTAATTTATGATATCTTCATACTTAATTTCTAATTTTATAATCTGCTCACTTCCAACTGTGCGGATAGGCTCGTTTTCTGATATAACCACTACCATTTCTGAATTAGTCCGTAATGGACTCACTGAACCAGTTACTTAGTAACTCTGCCTTTTTTAAATCCTCCGTTTCTTCTTCTCCATCCTTATCTATAATTGTCTCAACACCCTCTCTTCCCCTCAGTTTCCTGATATAACTATAGAAATTTCTAGATGCATCAGGCAAAGGTCCCCTTGCACCAGTTATATTCCTCATAAAGTCGTCCTTAGCCAGTCTCTTTGACATTATTAATTCCTTGGTTAGTGGTTTCAAGAATTCCCTACTGCCTCGATGTTTCTTAGCTCTGTTATGCTCTCGTCTCACCAACCTCTTAACCTCCTCACCTCCCAGTCATAGTATGAAGGTTCTGTACTTCTCTTTAATGTCTGTTTTGGAATAAATGTTTCTTCACCCTTTTTTTTATTATTTCCTTGAACTCTTCCCACTTCTTCTCCACCGTACTGTGCCATTCTTCCATTGGTTCCTTACAGTCTGTCAATGGGTAGGACGCGGGTTCGAATCTTCATCTCATCATTCAGATTTAAGTATTGCACGCTCTCAAACATCCGTCAACGCAAAAGCCTGAATGGTTTACTTAACATTTCAATTGAAAGCAATTCTTTCCTAGCTATAATGACCTAGACGTCGATATTCGCTAACCAAAACAATTCCAATTTGTTGTGATCAGTATTTCGACTGGTTTGATGCAATCCTCCATCCCTTCCTATCCTGTGCTAACCTCTTCATTTCTACATACCCCTTACAACCCACGTCCTCAATTATCTGCTTCCTATATTCTAATCTCTGTCTTCCTCTACAGTTCTTACCTTCGACTGTTCCCTGCACTAACAAAATAAACACTCCAGCATGTGTCAGAATATGACCTACCAGCCTGTCTCTTCTTTCTGTAAGCTTCTTCCACAAACTTCTTTCCTCACCCATCATTTACAAAACTCGTTCATTTCTTACTTTGTCTGTCCACTTAATTTTCAGCATCCTTCTGTAGCACCACATTTCAAATGCTTCAATTTTATTTATTTCTGGTGTTCCTAATCCATGCTCCGGTACCATTACGTGTTGTGATCCACACATAGACTTTTAAAAAGTTTTTGTTAAGTCCTAGGTGAATATTTGAAACTAAATGATTTCTCTTTTTCATGAAGGCTCTTTTTGCTAGTTCGAATGTGCTTTTAACAACATTCCTGCTTCGGCCATCGGTTGTAATTTTGATTCCCAAGTAGCAGAATTAACTTACTTCTCCTGTTGCATCCGATCCTATTTTTATACTTAATCTACTGTGATTGGTATACTGGATTAAGAGGGGTAGGACGTCAAACCGGCCGACTTATAGCAGGAGTGGCACCACAGGACATTTTAATTTCCATTGACTATACTTTTACAAACAAATTCATAAAAATTTGTCAGCTTGACCAAGAAGCATTCAGGATTCACACTCATAGCAGTGGATGTTCAAAAACATAAGAAAATAATTTTTTTTTATACATGTGAAATTCCACCATTTTTTCACTTACTATTGGCGGCATTAATTGCTATAGGTACACTTTTTTCATGAGTATGAAAGATTCTTCAATGAATTTTGCACAGCAACAAACCATACTTACAGTTGTATGAAACTCTAGAATTTATTTAATTTTTGAAAAAATGAATGAGCTATTACATTTTAAACTTCATGTTTAGAAAAAACTCAAATTTTATTGTTAATTATCTTAATTTTTACCACAATTTCAAATAGATTTGGAAAATTCTAGAGTTTTGTATTAAGGAGTGTGTGTTTAAGAAGCATACCAAGTTTGAAAGTAATAGGATATTTATGTTGGATGCTACATGTACCTAACTACAGAAATATGTGTTTTGCGGAAAATGGCCGTTAAAGTTTCTGCTTGTATTTGGGTTGTAAAGGGGGAGAGCGATTCATTTTTTGCAAACCGAAAGTTATCAGTATTTTAATTTGTGTTTTAAAGTAACAATGTACAAATTTCCTTTGAAATGGGATAAAAAAAACAACGTGGTTTTGTATAAAAATTAAGTGTTGTAAAGGGGTAGAGGGCATGGTTTCTCAATTAAACTTATATGCGACCACTTTGAAGGTATACCCTACCCACTAACAAAATTTCGTTAAAATTCGTTCACAACTGGCGATGATATCGCTGTACATACACCAAAAAAGGTACACCAGTGGCTCAACACTGTAACCTCTCAGAGGCGCTAAACAAATCACCGCCGAGTGCTTCAAGAAGGAAACTTGTTTATGGTGCTAATGAAAATGGAGGCTGTGAATCTGAAGCCTTTCAAACCAGAGAACAAACAAAATCAGCGATCAAAACAATGCATGTCGATAGCAGCAGAGAAAGTATCGATATCGATAGTCCTTTGTTTCAAATACATTCCAACTCTACGGAGCCAAATACAATTATGTATGATAGAAGAATGCTGTGCAAAGGGGCGTGACGATGCACCTTCATACTCTTAAGACCAAATTACGTACCTTATAATCCCTCAAATATAAATGTTTTATAGCCTACATCAAATTATTCAGGAAGATATGCACTACGAAATAGGAATATTTTTGAAAAATCGATTTTTTAAAAAAATTTTGACGTCCTACCCTGTATCTCGTAAGTATGCATACGTCTGTGTCATATTTCAAGTTAAATTTATTATCATCTGATGTTCATAAGTTAAACAAAATCTCTGGTCAGTTACAAAACAACGCTGGGTTTAGTGCGATAGGCAGTCCGGGAGAGACGGTCATTACCGACGGTAACAGGGCCCCCTTCACAGGGACCCCCCGTGGTTGGACTCCGTAGTGTGAAGGGTTGTATACACACGGCCGACTGCAGTGGTCTCTATATTATGTGCAGAGTGCTGTTGAAAGTGGGGAGATGAGCTTTACTGGTGCCGGCCCATTCAGGCCTACCCTTTCGAAACACCCCGAGAGCCCGCCAGGCTTAACGTCCCCATTCGACGGACGAATAGACGACAAGACTGTGGCATTCCGTCACACGATACGCAGTGCGCAGAGCTTTATCCCAGGACTGTGTATCCTACCCTGGCGGGACTCGAACCGGCTACTCCTTGTCGGACACCACGCGGGGCGCGAAGGGGCTTTAACAATGGAGGAGAGAAATATATGGAGACGACGCAAGGGACCTTCACCACGCATTGAAGTGACGCCGGGGGGAGAGGAGTGGGGCGGCGTGGCCGCCATATTACCTATCCATACAGACGGGGAATATGAGCAAAAACCTCAAGGGTACTCTAGGAAAAACGTGACGCTGCAATCTGATGATGGATATTTATGTAACTCGATGAGACAAATAAAAAATTAAGAATAATTTTTTTTTTTTTGATATCCTGCTTAGTTTTCGAGTTATTCTGTTTCAAGTGTGAGATGTTTTTGGTCGCATTTCAGAAGAAACAATTGGTCAAAATCACATTTGATGATGGATTCTTATTTAAAACAACGAAACGAATAAAAAATAAAGAATAAAGATTTTCGATATCTCGCCTAGTTCTCGAGATACACTGAATCAAAAGTGAGTTGAAACGCAGAAGAAAAATTTCTCAAATGTCACATTTGATGATGGATTCTTATGTAACACGACGAAAAAAAATCGAAAATAAAGAATAAATTTTTTCGATATCTTGCTTAGTTTTCGGGATATACTGTCTCGAAATAGAGATTGTATGGATACGTAATATGGCCGCCGCCGCCACTGCGCATGCGCAGTATCAGCCGAGAGTTTAGAGGCGACGTCACAGACCAAATATGTTACCTAATCAACTATTCTGGCAATTAATTTCTTCGGAGTTGCTCAACTGTTTAATAATATGGAACGTGTATCAAGTTCTCTTACCTTTAGAGATACTGTGACCAATGATTACATTATGGGTTTTTGCGTAGTCTCAGAAAAAAAAAGTGATGCATTCGAAGCAAACAGGAACCATGGCTTTGACCAGGTACAGTGTTGGGCAGAAGCTGTCTGGTTCGTTGCAGAGGGAGCTAATGGCTCTGCAGGTATACAGACAATACATATTAGTAGTGTGAGCCCGCGACAGTGTTTTGCGTATCGTCACGGGTCCAGAATACTTCCAGTTTTTATGATGAAATATTATAACAGGTTGACCTGAACCGACAAAATATGAACTTTAACTGTGTTTCACCTTTACGGTGATTAAAATCTCTTGACCTTGAAGAACTCAGAAGTATTATTAAACGCAGGTATTAAACACGGACAGGTAAGATCGAGCAGTCGTAGAATTGTTTCAAAGGTTGTAGACTCGAATTTGCTTAAATACAAACTTGACTTAAATTAGACCCTTAAAGTTCACTCTGAAAAATTTAAAAATTTCCTGTTTGCTTCGAAAGCATCAAGTTTTTTTTCTGAGGCTGGGCAAACACTTATAATGTAATCATTGGTCACAGTATCTGTAACGGCCAGAGAAATTAATACACATTCAATATTATTAAACAGTTGAGCAACTCCGTAGAAATGAATTGCCAGAATAGTTGATTAGATAACATATTTGGTCTGGTGTCCACTTAATATAACCTAATAACTTACGTACAACGAACATGAAGAAATACCATTAAGTTGTCAGTAAAATACCCAAAAAGTAAATAAACCGTAATGCATAAACTTTGGTCAAGAAACAACATTAGATAAAGTTTTAACTAAATTGAAATTTATCCTAAGGCATAACGTCAATTGACATTCGTGGTTACAGCACAGACCGTGAGTAATTTAATTTTAAGTTGCTTTTTTTATTTAAGTTGCTTTCATTAACAACATGTTACTCAAAAGCAGATCCACGTTTTTTCAGACGTAAAGTTTATTGATATTTTTTAAACTATTAAACGCTATGAAACGCAAAACTTATTTCTTCTAATGGTATCTCTGGTCGCGGTTTTGTGAGCGAAGGCTGACACGTGACTCCGTTCTCTAGCCAATAGCTAGCGAGGTGAGTGCATGAGTGACCTTATAAAATTATATAGTAGATGTATTCACTATACTTCGCTCCTGCCCACATAAGAACCACAGTCGGTTAAATACACTCCTGGAAATTGAAATAAGAACACATTGACGCCGGTGTGTAAGACCCACCATACTTGCTCCGGACACTACGAGAGGGCTATAAAGCAATGATCAAACGCACGGCACAGCGGACACACCAGGAACAGCAGTGTTGGCCGTCGAAGGGCGCTAGCTGCGCAGCGGTTGGGCACCGCCGCAGTCAGTGTCAGCCAGTTTGCCGTGGCATACGGAGCTCCATCTCAGTCTTTAACACTGGTAGCATGCCGCGACAGCGTGTACGTGAACCGTATGTGCAGTTGACGGACTTTGAGCGAGGGCGTATAGTGGGCATGCGGGAGGCCGGGTGGACGTACCGCCGAATTGCTCAACATGTGGGGCGCGAGGTCTCCACAGTACATCGATGTTGTCGCCAGTGGTCGGCGGAAGGTGCACGTGCCCGTCGACCTGGGTCCGGACAGCAGCGACGCACGGACGCACGCCAAGACCGTCGCATCCTACGCAGTGCCGTAGGGGACCGCACCGCCACTTCCCGGCAAATTAGGGACACTGTTGCTCCTGGGGTATCAGAGAGGACCATTCGCAACCGTCTCCATGAAGCTGGGCTACGGTCCCGCGCACCGTTAGGTCATCTTCCGCTCACGCCCCAACATCGTGCAGCCCGCCTCCAGTGGTGTCGCGACAGGCGTGTATGGAGGGACGAATGGAGACGTGTCGTCTTCAGTGATGAGAGTCGCTTCTTTCTTGGTGCCAATGATGGTCGTATGCGTGTTTGGCGCCGTGCAGGTGAGCGCCACAATCAGGACTGCATACGACCGAGGCACACAGGGCCAACACCCGGCATCATGGTGTGGGGAGCGATCTCCTACACTGGCCGTACACCTCTGGTGATCGTCGAGGGGACACTGAACAGTGCACGGTACATTCAAACCGTCATCGAACCCATCGTTCTACCTTTCCTAGACCGGCAAGGGAACATGCTGTTGCAACAGGACAATGCTCGTCCACATGTATCCCGTGCCACCCAACGTGCTCTAGAAGGTGTAAGTCAACTACCCTGGCCAGCGAGACCTCCGGATCTGTCCCCCATTGAGCATGTTTGGGACTGGATGAAACGTCGTCTCACGCGGTCTGCACGTCCAGTACGAACGCTGGTCCAGCTGAGGCGCCAGGTGGAAATGGCTTGGCATGCCGTTCCACAGGACTACATCCAGCACCTCTACGATCGTCTCCATGGGAGAATTGCAGCCTGCATTGCTGCGAAAGGAGGATATACACGGTACTAGTGCCGACATTGTGCATGCTCTGTTGCCTGTGTCTATGGTTCTGTCTGTGTGATCATGTGCTGTATCTGACCCCAGGAATGTGTACATAAAGTTTCCCATTCCTGGGACAATGAATTCACGGTGTTCTTATTTCAATTTCCAGGAGTGTATAAAATTCACGTTTGGCATGACTGCCATCTTCTTCACTCCAAATCCACTATGAACAATAGAATATTAGGTCATTTTCATTTTTCACATATATTACGAACGGAATTGCGGTGCGATACCTGAGGTGTCATACTACTTCATGTCCGCAACTGAAGACATCTCCTTGCGAACTTACTGACAGTACCGACAGTTTTAACGTTAAGTACAGATTTATATTTCATGCCCTGGAACTATTACTATAGATCTTTTGATACAAATTTTGTACAACGCGATACATGATCAGCCGTGTTCGGTGTTTCAATTGCTGCTTGTCACAATACACAACGCGATTTACTTAAAGTGAACAATCGCTTACCAAAATCTTATTTTCACACGTCATATTACAACCAATGATAATTAACAGTCCGTTCAAACACAATTATTATTAAATTAATTCATAAAATGACGCCAATGCAACTGTATTATGTAGGTTTATTGCCGTACGCGTTTCTGACATAACGCCAAATAAGTTTGTAAATCCAATGTAAATTTTAAAATAGATTCGTCGCTGATGATGCCTCGAGGAGAGGCGAAACGCGTACGGCAATAAACCTACATAATACAGTTGCATTGGCGTCATTTATTAATTAATTTACTGAGCAACTGCGGAAAAATGGCCTACAACAACATTACAATTATTATTATCTTCTCGAATACGTTAGCTCTACTATGACGTTTAGGTAAATTAAATATTACTCACACTTATTAGTTTAATTATCGCATTCCGATTTTTATTTTAACGTAACCAAAATGGCGCTCATGAAAGCAACTTAAATTAGTAATAAAGTTGTATTTGTTATTTTGGACCAGGCAGCATTTCAACCAAACCACAAACTCCGCAAGTATTGTCACTGGAAAATCAAAGATTACATCACTCTCGCATTAATACATTCACCGTAGTGCATGTTAGTGACGTCATAAATGGCGATATAAACTTGACGCACAATTCCAGATCGCGATACGAAAGCAACCGGTTGAATAATTGACGCTGTTAATATGGCGACCGCAAAAGCGAGGAGCCGTATTCAGCCGCATGAACTATGACGTCAGCATCATGACAGTTATTAAAGAAACGCGATGTATACTGAAATCCTCGTAACTTGCGCTGTGTAAGTGAAAGTCTAGTATTTAAATTAATTTAATTGCAATGGAGCACAGGCTCCGGTGGCAATTTCCCTACACACCCAACTTCCCCCTATCCTACACTCACCTACATTTGCCCTATACACATTTTAACTTTAAATTCGTTTAACGTTTTCGGTAGGTTATTCATCATTCCCCTTGGTAACTCATTCCAATCCCTGACACCCTTACCTAAAAAAGAGAATCTTCCCACACCCTTGTGCCTGAAATCGAGTGCCAGCTTGTGGTCATGGTCATCTTTTCCCTTCCATGAACTACTTTTCATACCTATTGCAATATCTTTCCATGCCTCATCGCCAGTATACGCCCTGTACACTCCCATGACCCTCCTCATCCTCCTCCTGTCTTGCAATGAATCTCATTCCAGCTCCTTTATCATGACTTGCATTCTGCGATAATTTCCAGAAACAAATCTAGCAGCCCTTTTTTGCACCCTCTCCAACTCCTGTATTTGATACGTAAAATGAGGGTCCCATACTACACTACCATATTCGAGCAATGGTCTGACCAAAGTTTTGTAACCCAATTCCTTGACTTCTCTCGTACATCCCCTCATCACTCTCTCCAACAAGTGTAGAACTTTGAAACCTTTTCCTACCACCTGTCCTATGTGTCCTGCCCAGTTAAGTTTGTTATCAAAAGTAATTCCAAGGTATTTACATTTCAAGTCTTCAGCAAGCAACTTGCGCTGTATAAGTGAAAGTCTAGTATTCATTGCAACTGGAACACAACTCACCTTAATATTACGGGTCAACTCTACGTCGCGATACAGTCACTGTGCTATAGTCCAATTGCGGTTCACACTGAATGTCTATAATGAAGTTGAATTGTGATAATTTGTGCTACGCTAATTAGGAATCCTGATATAAAAATTGTTTCCACTTCTCGAAATGTAGTTCCGATACATCTAATGTGTTGAGGTGTCTCTGCATCGCGTGGAGCAGAATGTTCTTGTTAAATCATAATGCAGGAGGAATTTAGTTGTTATCAGCAATGATTAAGCTTCTTTCATAAGCGCCATGTTAGTGGCGACGTGTATCGGATCGGGATGTAAACTACTCCCTGTTTGTACTGATTTCTACAAAAAAAATATCGACCAAAAAATAAAAAGGGTTAACTATGTTCGTTTAAGTCAGCGGTTCCCAACCTATGGGTCGCGACCCACTGGTGGGTCGCGGAAGAATCGACGTTTTCCCCAAAAAAATATTTTTATTTCATATATTTAAAAAATATAACACGATATTTTACAAGTGCAGTAATCATGAAAGCTATTAGCTTAAATTAAAACTTTGTGAGAAACATTTTTTTTTCTTAAACAGTCAGCCGGTATTATGCAATAACCACGTTGTGAGATATAGCAGCGGCAGTAATCGCGTAATCCTTATGGCAAGCCCTGGACACCTTCTCTCCCGCCCCACTCTAAGGTGGAGTTTTAGTTCTTTTTTTTTTTGTAACTGCTTTACGTCTCTTTTTAACATCGAGGTCTTTAGAGACGGGAAAGGATGGGGGGCAAGGATGGGGGCAAGGAATGGGAAGGAATTCGGCCATGGCCTTTTGAAGAAAGCATCCCGGCATTTGCCTGGAGTGATTTGGGGAAACCATGGAAAACCCAAATCTGGATGCCCGGACGGGGATTCGAACCGCCATCCTCCCGAATGCGAGGCCAGAACGCTAACCGTTACACCACCACGCTCGGTCCTAAGGTGGAGATGTGAGCGCATACCACCGGCAGTTTTACTTCTCTGATTGTCATTTTCTTGTTAATGCTTGAATCGAAACCAAAGTCTTTGATGCAAACAGTCTCTCTGCTTGTTAAAGTGAGTTGTTTGTGTTTTGTTTTGATTGAGAGTAGATTTAATGTGATTATTGAAAGTTTGTTGAGGACTGAATCATGCCGTAAAAGAGAGTATCCAACCAAGTATTAGTAATTACAATGCAGGCAGTAAGTAAAAGCAAAAGACCTATCTGCGAAAGTATAATCCGGATTATTTGAAATACAGATTTGTGTTTTCGGGTACTGAAGAGTAACCAATACCTCAGTGCGTGATTTGTTGTGAAAATTTTCCAATGAAAACATGAAGCCATCAAAACTTGCAAGGCATTTGTCAACCAAGCATCCTGAGTACACAGATAAGCCTCTTGAACTCTTTCAAAATAAAAATAAAAATACATTATCTTTCGACCAAATCTACAATGGAAAAGTCAGTGTCAGGTCAACAAACTGTCTACAAACCAATTATCCTTGTTAATAGCAAAGCAGGAAAATGCGACTGATATTCCAAATCATATCTACATATCCCATTTTAGTGGTTGAGTTTTCCGGCTCCCAGTCTTCCATATTTTCACACATTTGGGTGAAGTAAAACACAATGATAAACCTACCAATTAACCACTAAAATCGGGTCTGCAGGTGGTTTCCACTAAAAAGCGACTTGGCAGACCAGCTGCATTTTAGTATGCTGATCGCGTTACTTCTAATCGTGGAATTTCAGCAGTCAACTTGATGAGGTGATGGTCTGTGCAGTCGCCTCCCGGTCTATAACATGTTTGTTGTTTTATGTATTAGCAGTCCTTGTTTTTGTTGATAGTATAGCCTTTGTACGAAAATTTGCCTTTCGCAGGATAGGATAGTCGATAGCGTATCGAGGTCATACAAAATTTCCCATTCTGATATTAGATAAACTCTCATATTAGGTGGGTCGCGAAAATTTTTTTTTACTTAAAGGTGGGTCGTCTACCAATAAAGGTTGGGAACCGCTGGGTTAAGTTTTAAATTTTGTTAAAAATAATTTGTAATGTTAGGGAGAGTATACAGGGTGGTTCCTATTAACGTTTAAAACTAGCCATAGCGACGTGGATGACGCTGAGACAAGGACACGTCGGTTTGACGTTCGAAAATGTCGGGAAAGGCCTTTACATTGGCGTCACCAGTTGATGACACGCCTCCAGATGCCGTGAATGTCAGCAACCTGCTTGTTTGCATTAGAACACGTCATAGTGCAAATGTGATCGGAAGCGCTCGGCAGCTTTGGCTGGCTGTCCAGGGAACTGTGTTGACGACCTGGCAATCCCTGTACAGGATCCAGTGTTTCAACGGGTCGAAGACCAGTTAGATCAAGCCCTGTCAACCATGTCCACTTACTACAAAAGCAAACCCATCCAAAACCCACATCTGCGCATTCCACCTGCGTTCAAAAGAGGCAAAACCGGAAACTAAATGTTTCATGGGAAGGCCGTTCATTGGAACATACAGACCAGCCACAATATTTAGGAGTCTGTAGAAATAGAAATCGTACTTATAAGAAGCAGTGTCATGTAACTGCAGGTGAAGTACACACGAGGAGCAATATCCTAAAAAGAGTTAAGCAAATCCGATGGTCTTGCACACATCTGTGAAAGCAGAGTATTCAAGGCCTGTATGGAACGAATCCGCATGCTAAAACAAAGTAGATATAGCCTTGAATCAGTCTTATAGACATGAAACCAACCCCAATACACCTGCTGTACAAATCAACTGGATTTGCTGAACCAAAAATAAGCCGTAACTCGCATGAATATTAAACAAATGTTAGATGAGAGGCACGTAATGTTTGGGAGACCGAGAAGGCCAAACTCTAGGACTTCTTTTCTAAATCGCATCATACGCAAAATAAAAAAAAAATGAAAGAAGGAATAGGATTGGACTGGAAAAATGGAGAACCCTCAACCGTATAAGAAGTGGCCCCAGTAACAGCTAATGGGATCTGACAACAGACAATGAAAGTGAATGTGATCACATCTATGCTTACAAGCAGAGCCAGTTTCAAATAATGGCTCCAGACAGACTAAATAATATTA
>CM061920.1:118606268-118693738 GCA_031002005.1 Vandiemenella viatica
GAACGGTTCATGTGTACGAACTGCTTCAAGCCCAAGCAAACCATTATGTTTTGGTCCGGTGGAGGGCAAAGACACGCAGTGATTCTGCAGGAATACAGAACAGGGAGAAGGTATAAATAAAGTCTGGCTGTACAACCTACGGAAAAGAAATGGGGGTGAGGTCCCAAATGCTTACTGTATAATGGGGAGGACCTTAAACTGTTTTGACTTGTGACTTCCCGAAAATTGTCGCAAACTATCGATTAATTCTGATTATTAACCGACTTCAAAAAAGGAGGAGGTTCTCAATTCGTCTGTATTTTTTTTTTTTTTTTTTTTTTTTTTTTTTTTTTTTTTTTGTATGTATGTTCAGCGATATCTTCGCCAATTTTGAACCGATTTAAATGAAAATTTTTTAGTGGATAGGGAATACCTCCAAAGTGGTCCCATATGAATTTCATTGACAAACCACCCCTTCTACCCCCCTCCGCCCCCTAATTTTTATACAAAGACACATTTTTTATTCGATCTCGATGAAACTTTGGACATATATAGCCAAAAATAAAGAGAAAAATACTGTCAACTTTTGGTTTAAAAAAACTGAACCGCTCTCCCCCTATCCACCCCCTTAATTTTTGCCAATTTTCTTTATTCAAAGCTACAGTCGACACCATTTAACTGATCTCCATTCAAGTTGGCAATTACATGTAGTTTTCTCATGGAAAAGGTATCTGAAGAAGAAAAACAAAAAAACAAAAAACACCCCTCTCCCCTTTACACCCGTTAATTTTATAGAAACCTACATTTCTTATCTGATTTTTATTGAACTTTGCCCATGTATACTTTAAAACAAAGAGAATAATCCTGTCAACATTTGATCTGCCAGTGCTCAACCCCCTCCCTCCTTCCACCCCTTTAATTATTGTCAATGGTCTTCATAAAAAGCTATACTCGACACCGTTTGACCGATTATAATCAAAGTTGGCATATACATGTAATTTTTCATGTACAATCTGAACAAAAAATAAATAAATAAAAAACCACCCCTCTCCCCTTTTCATCCCTTAATTTTTATACAAACCTTCATTTTTTATCCTATTTCGATGAAACTTTGGACATGCATAGTCAAAAATAAAGAGAAAAATACTGTCAACTTTTGGTTTGAAAAAACTGAAGCCCTTCCCCCCTATCCACCCCCTAAATTTTTACCAATGTTCCTTATACAAAGCTACAGTCGACACCATTTAACTGGTCTCCATTAAAGTTGGCATATACATGTAATTTTTCATGGAGAAGCTTTCTGACAAAAATTAAATAAATAAAAGAACCACCCCATATCTCCCTTTACACCCCTTAATTTTATAGAAATCTACATTTCTTATATGATTTTTATTGAACTTTGCCCATGTATACTTTAAAACAAAGAGAAAATACCTGTCAACATTTGGTTTGCCAAAGCTCAACTCCTTTCCCTCCTTCAACCCCATTAACTTTTGTCAATGTTCTTTATAAAAAGCTACAGTCGCGATCGTTTGACCGATTACCATGAAAGTTGGTGCTTATATGTATTTTTTCACGAAGAAGATGTCTAACCAAAAGATCTACAAACCACCCCCTCTCCCCATTAAACCACTTACTTTTTATATACAACCACAGTTTTTATCCGGTGTAGACAGAACTTAGCAAATTTTTACTATAAAACAATGAGAAAAATAATGCCAACTCTTTGTTTGCAAAAACTGAACCCCTCTCCCCGTTTCCACCCCCCTGATTTTTGTCAATTTCTTTTTAGAAAGCTGCAGTCGACACCATTTGACCAATCTTTATGAAAGTTGGTACATATATATATATAGGCCTATATATAATTTTTTATGACCAAAAAATCAAAAAAAACTATCCTAGCTCCACTTCCCTTAATATTTGTACAAAAACCACATTTTAATCCGATTCAGTGGAACTTCGCATGTGTATACTTTAAAACAAATATAAAAAGAAAAATACTGTCCACATTACTTTCACAAAAATGCAAAGCCTATCCCCCTTTCTACCCCTTTGATTACTGTCAATGTTCTTTATACAAAGCTACCGTTTCTTTCTGATTTTGAAGGAAGTATGCACATGTATACTGCAAAACAAACA
The DNA here is from genome assembly GCA_031002005.1 of Vandiemenella viatica. Lineage (NCBI taxonomy): Eukaryota > Metazoa > Arthropoda > Insecta > Orthoptera > Morabidae > Vandiemenella > Vandiemenella viatica. The sequence continues at coordinate 118,608,387 of CM061920.1, forward strand.
GAAAAATACTGTCTACATTTGGTTTCGCGAGTCCAAACTCTGCTGCGTCCTTTCCATCCTTTAGTCTACAGTTTCTATCCGATTCTGAAGGAAATATGCACAGGTATACTTTAATTAGGGTGCAGAAGCCCAACCCCTCTTCCCTTCTACCCCCACCCCTAATAATTTCCAATGTTCTTTATAGATATCCACAGTTTTATCAGATTTCCATGGAACACTGCACATTTATACTTAAAAACAAAGAGAAACATAGTGTCTACATTCTGTTTACAAAACCCTACCACTTACTCCCTTACCCCATTTATTTTTTTGCAAATTTTCTTTTCACAGTGCTACAGTTATTATCTGGTTTCGATGGAAATTTGCCCGTGTATACTTTAAAACAAAGAGAAAAATGGTGCCCTAACTAGTTTTACAAAAACCAAATTACTCTTCGTCTCCACATCCCTTAATTGTTTTTTATACATACCTACAGTTTTATCTGATATCAATAGAAATTTACACACCTATACTTTAAATCAATCAGAAAAGGCAGTCTACATTTGGTATACAAAAGCCCAATCCCTCTTCCCCTTTACCCTCACCCCTTTTAATTTTCAATGTTCTTTACAAAAATCCACAGTTTTAAATCCCGTCAAAATCAATTAAGCTATTTTTAAGTCATGGCATAATATTTATAAAATAAATGTGTCATAATGTCTCAACATGTACTATAGATTTCAACTGGATCCAAAGCTTTCACGTTGTAAAAATCAATCAAAAATCTATATTTTTTGTGTGATGCCGGAGCAAACAGATATATTCCAGAGACAGATTTCTGTATGTGGTATGTATTAATACCCAGAAGTTACATGTTTCGGTTATCAACCAGCTGCTTTAACAGATGTTATGATACAATCGAAACATAGCCTGAACCAAAATGTTAACTGACATTCCTAAACACAACACCCAATTCACCCCGTTCTGGAAGTTGTTGTGGTATATAAAGACAGAATTCTTCTTTAAGAGCAAGCGCTTTAATCCTTGAGCTACCAGAAAGTTTGTAAAATGGGAACTGTTGCGGTATATTTAAAATACAAAACAAATTATAATACCACTAAAAATCTAAAAATAAAATAATTGTTTAAAAAAACATAAAAACCGCCTTCAAAAAAAGCACTAAAAATTTTAAAATAACTTTATACCTTGCTTAGGAGAAAGTAAATCTAAATGGTCAATATTTTACATTACTTTCATTGAAATTTTTACATTAATTAGTTATTTTTGGAGTCGGTGACAGCGAAAGCAAGAAAAACAAAAAGATAAAAACAATAATGAATAACAATAATACATAAAAAATCATCTTACTGCTTACCTACAATTAATGCAAGAAACATGTTTCAACAAAACTGAAACATACAGATGATACCCCGATATTATGCTAACTGTAAATCGTTTACTGCAGGAGGCAGCCTACAAACTGACACTGTAGTGCCAGAGATATGCCTGGAAGACCAATAAAGCCGAGCCACAGATTAAAATACTGTTATTTTGTTTCCTTAAGCTGTCTCCCGCAATAACACTATCTGCCTCACGATATGCTGTAAAAGAATGGGAATTTTTGTTCGTACTCCCCGTTTCACCTCTAACACCAAAAGAAGTTCAGTAATTCAATCTTCGCGATGTGACAGCTGGCACCGACTCCAAAAATAACTAATTAATGTAAAAATTTCAATGACAGTAATGTAAAATATTGACCATTTAGATTTAATTTCTCCTAAGCAAGGTATAAAGTTATTTTAAAATTTTAGTGCTTTTTTTGAAGGCGGTTTTTATGTTTTTTTAAGCAATTATTTTATTAACAAACAGTCCGCCCTAGTGGCTTCTAAAAACAAAGAAATCGTAGTGCCTTGGCTGCATAGTCGGTAAGACGCCAAACTCTCAAACTGAAAGTTGTGGGTTCGATCCCCGGAAGAGAGTTTTTCTTTTCGCTTTCTTTGGCGGTCCCATGCCTCGAGTACGCTTGGCAACACCGCCTGTGGAAGGCTGTTTGAATTCGCCCGCGCAGCGCTCTTATTGGCCAACTTTATCTTCAGGTAATTCAGAAACGGTACGACTTTCATTAGTTTTTTTTGTATTTATTTCGTTAGTGTAACGTCCCCAACACTGCCCCTACCCGGCGGTCAGTAATATTTCAAAGTATTATACAATGCCATCTTGTGTTACCTATGGTTTCACCAGCAGAACAATTAAGAAACAACCTGGAATAACATTCCATAAGTAAGTCACATTGTAATTATTGTTCTTGAGGTGTTTGTAATGCGGTGTCTGCAAGAGTAGGGCCTGTCATTATAGATTTACAATGCCTGTTAAAAAAGTTTGTTCACAGCTCTCAATAGGACGATAGTGTTATCAAATATTTGTTGATGCAGAGAACCATTGTATCTTAATATTTTACACGTGTGGATCAAGTTTACACCGCGATACATTATTCTACGTGCTTTAGTCCAGTTTTAATTTATATTGAAAGTATATGATGAAGTTAAATGTGATAATTTGTGTTATGCGAACTAGGAATCGTAATGAAGTCCATTTTGTTGTTATCTGAAATGTTCTGCAATACCTTTCATGTTTTTAGTTTCGTTTACATCGTTTGACTTTTTAGCGGCAATATTAAGTCAAATTGTGATTAGTTTGAAATGCAGCCTGTAGCAAAATATTCTTTTTATAGCATAAGGAACAAATTATTTATTTGTTATTAGTAATTTATTGAGCACCTTGTTAGTAACAAAACTTGCTACTTTTGATGTTTGGTAGCAAGAAAAGTGCACCGGCCATTTCTATCATTACCGTGGTACCACAATCCGATGATGAATTCTTATGTAACTTAACGAAATTAATTGAAACAAAAATTTTTGATATGTCGCTTAGTTCTCTTTTCTTTTGGTCCAGGCCGCATTTCGACATAACCTCATTTTTGAACTTTTGATACAATATATCTCGAGGATTAGCGAAAAAAAAAATATATATATATATAAAGTATAATCTTTATTTTCGATTTGCCTCCTACATTTCCATAAGAATTCATCATCAGATTGTGGCTTCACGGTAATAATAGAATCCCCTTGCACTGATGCTGCTGGCGAATTTAAATAGGTCTATCCACTACCAGTGCAATATCAACTGAGTAAGCCGTGAATTCTTTTGAAGGTTTCAATTGTTTTAAAGTCCTAATCATTCTCCTATGCTATTTTTAAAACTTCATATAGGACTTCCTTCTGTTTTAAATAGGTCTAGACCTACTTTTCTTGATTTTGTAATCTTCTCCATCAAAGATTTTGAAAGGGTTAAAATTACTGAAATGGAATGTGGAAATATAATCTATTTGAACATAAACCAGAATTTAAGGACTGTAGATATTATCATTCAAGCCTTCAACAAGCAATTGCAGCACCATTTTCTTGGCTCTAGGCCATCAGAGGCGGGTAAAGAATGGGGGGAATGAATTCGGCCATGGCCTACTGACGGAACCATCCCGGCATTCACCTGGAGTGATTTGGGGGAAATTTTTTTCTCTATGGCTTTACGTCTCCTCGACGTTGAGGTAATTAGAGGCGGAAAATGACAGGTGTCAAGAAACGGAAAGGAATTCGGTCATGGTCTTTTGACAGAATCCTTCAGGCATTCACCTGGAGTGATTTGGGGAAACCGTCGAAATCCCAAATCTGGGTGGTAGCATGAGGAATCGAACCCACATCCTCTCGAATGCGATGCCTGAACGTAAACTGTTCACCCGCAACGCTCATTCACACAAGGCAAGTAAGTACCCATCGGAACATACATTTAGAATTAAATGTCTAGAATATGTAAATTTTTTATCAGTCGTTAAGTGTAGTAGGAATATATTCAATGTTTCCATAGGACTCTCTTTTTTATTTTATTTATTTATTTATGTTTTTTGAAGTCTGTGGGGAGAAAAGTTCTATTTCGGCATTCAAAATTCCTATCAAAAATTATTTAGCACTTGTTTTTCTTAATTCTAATGTTTGTAGGTTATATGGATTAGGGTATTTATAAATGTGACCCAAAGACTTCATTTTTAGTAATGCGAAGATTAAAAACGAAGAAATTCTTCTGTTCCATATACTACATTCCCTGTGTTTCTTGGCCCCACCAATATGGCGACCTCCCCACCTCACCGCTCTCCTCTCGGCTTCGCTTCGTTGTATGGAGAAGGTATCTTACGTGGTCTCCTCTCTTTTCTTTGCTCCATGGTTTCAACCTAACCACAAACGGCAGTAAAAAAATAAAACACCTACTCCGCATGTCCATCTTGTAGTTCATTGTGGCTTTGGCAAAGTATTTGTAGGTCATGCCGCATCCCAAACTAACAACTCTAATTTCTAGGCAGTATATCTCCATAACTAAGAGTGAAATCGAAAATTTTTATTGTTGCCTCGTCGTGTTACATAAGAATCCGTCATTAAAGCGAAAACAAATACCTCGAGAACTAAGCAGGATATCAAAAAATGTTATTTTTCTCGTCGAGTTACATAATATTCCATCATCAAATTGCGTCGCCACGGTTATCGTAGAATTCCCTTGAGGTGTCTGTGTATATTCCCCGTGTTTCTTGGGAAATATAATATGGTGACCTCCCGTCCCCACTTCTCTCTAACGGACTTCACTTCAGTTCGTGGTGAAGGTCCCTTGTTGTTTAATGATTTTATTATCTGTATTGCTATACAGGACGATGTTGAATTTTACAAAAAACATAACTTACATATGCGTCTTCTCCACTCTTTTCTTTGCTCCGTGGTATAAACTAGTGAGTGAATATCTCTGACAATGAATGTGTGAGAGGCTCTTTGGCGCTATAATTGATAATTGATAAAATTGCGAGGGAGCGCTCGCTCCTTGTGGCAATCTCCATACACACCGTGTTTCTCCCTTCCTCTTCAACCTACTTTTGCCAATCTGTGAATTTGGTTTTGTGGTGTTGTTTTTATTGTATGTGTCTGAAAGTTGTAAAATAGTAAATTAAACATTAAACTGTTAAAGAACGGTAAAAAAAACGTAACAATATAATAGGTATATATCCGAAATTAATAGACCTTGACACCGTTTGACCGATCACCATGAAAGTTGGCACATTTGTTTAGTTTTTCATTTCTCTTCCCCTTTACAACCGTCAATTTTTATACAAACCCACAGTTTTTATCCGATGGAACTTTGCACATGTATACTTTAATACAAAGAGAAAAATACTGTATACATTAGCTTTATAAAAACCCAACCCCACTACCTCTTTCCACCCCCTTAATCATTGTGAATGTTCTGTATACAAAGCTACAGTTTCCATCTGATATTAAAAGAAATGTGGCCCTGGACCCCAAGCTTTCAGGTTGTGAAAACCCATTAAAAATTATATTTTCTGTATGATACCGGAACATACAGATATATTCCAGATACAGGTCTATGTATGTGGTATGTGTTAACGCGCGGATGGTACATGTTTTGATTATTTAACAGCAACTTTAATTGATGTTGTGATTAAGTTGAAATGCTGCCTGGACCAAAATTTAAACTGACATTTCATATGAGAACATCCAACTCGCCCTGTTCTGTGAACTTTTCGGTTATATCGATGTTTAATTTACTTCTGGAAATGGCTAGTGCCAAATTAATGAAACTTGGTATACATGATTCAAATTGGATATGTAAAAATAGTGTATGGGTAAATCAATCCAGGTTAGACCGGGCAACGTCGGGTACTCTGCTAGTTTTTGTACAGTTAGCCACTCTTATTATTGGCCTTGACGTGCTCATGTGCAGCAACCCATATGCAGGATATAAAATTGTTATCTGTTTTTGTAGCCAATATTTGATTCTTGTCAAATATAGGTTTCAACTCCACATTTGTGGATAATTCAATTAACTGATGGTGCATTAGTATGTATTCAGCTGAGTTTGTGTGCCTACTTGCAAGAGGATCAAATACCCAATCGGGAACAGGAGAGGAGCCATTAACAATACTGTTGACCCTCTTAGGAATCGATTAGTGGTAATAAAACAGCTTTTCCACTATTTATTTACTATGATTGGCATTTCTTCTTCTTCCTTCGTTATGCCCAACTCAGGAGCGCGAGTGAACTTATCAAGCAGATGTATTTTTCCTCTGTTCCCAAAATCTCTTCACAGGCCCGTAACTACCGCCGGGGCAGCCGGGGCACTGCCCCGGGGCCCCCAAGCTCGAGGGGCCCCAAACCGATGGTTAAAAAATTATTGTATTTTAATATCTAATCTAACTTCCTATAAAATACCCAGCACCTAGCTAAAAGTTAATAATAATAAAAATTAATCAAAGCGCTATAGTAAATGTTTTTGCGTGTCCCCTCGTATACTCCTTACGCTTCGCATGCAGAATCATGTCGCGCCAGGTGCCTGCCGAGTGATGAGTCAAGTGCAGGTTTTGTCGTGCAGTGAGCTAGTGCTGAAAATTGGAGAATGAAAGAAGCTTCCGGCGAAAAGTTCTTGAAAGAATCCTAAATATGACCTTAATACTTGCAACATTTAATCTCGCATTTCGTGGATCTAGTGAAAAGTTAGAATGTAGCAACAAAGGAAACTTTCTCTGGATAGTGACCTAGTACTGGAAAAATTGAGTCAGCGTCCGCAAAGGACTGTGAAATACCTCAGTCCTAAAATTCAGAATGAACTTATAAACCTGTTAGCCTTAGAAATCAAAAATGAAATTACTGTTGGGCTTCAAAACTGCTAGTTTTTTCATTGATTTTAGATACCACTCAAGACATTACTAAAGTCGATCAGTTAAATGAAGTCAAAATAGTTAATGATGAAGAAGGGACACCTATTGATATCAATATATGGTAAACTTTTGTTTCCCTTAGAGAGGTAAAAGATCAGTCTGCCCAAGATCTTGCAGAAGAAATAGTTGCTTCATTGGAAGAGAAAAACTTGGATTTGACCAAATGTCATGGACAAGACTACGACGGGGCTGCAGTCATGAGTGGGGCATACAGTGGAGTGCAGCAGCGTATTAAAGAAAAAGCCCCACACGCATACTTAGTGTAATGCGCTGCACATAACCTTAATTTAGTATTTAAGGATGCTGTGGAAGGATAACAAGTGGTCTGTCAGTTTTTTTTTTTTTTAACCATTCAAAGTGCGTACTGCTTTTTTTGGTCATAAATTTTGGTGCTGACAAGACTTGAAGTCAGTGTACGACATCGAGGCTCAGACTGGTTCACTGAATTTGAAAGTAACACTGAAAACTCTTAATACAACTCGCTGGGTTGGTAGGCATGAGGCAGTGTATGCACTGAAACACAGATTTTTTGATGTGTTGAAAAGCCTTACCCGCATAACTTTGACTTCCAGGAAAAGCAAGGAAAGAAATGAAGCACAACAGCTAAAGAACAAACTCGAAAGTTTTGATTTTTCTTGCTTTTGGTTGTGCAGTGTGAAGTTTTAGAATCTCTCAACCTCGTATCAAAATCCTTACAATCTGAAACCATGGATATGTTGTATGGATATTAGTTATTTGGTAATTTACTTTTAAATATAACCGAAATACGTGGAAAGTTTGAAGAACTTGTTTCTGAAGCATCAGATGTTTGTATTCGATGGAGAATGAACAAAGAATTTGGCAGAACAGACTAAGGAAAGTAAAACAAACAAAAAAAAAAAAAACACTTTCATGAGTTGAGTGAAGACGAGAGATTAATAGACCCAAAATCTTGTTTCCGAGTCATTGTGTTCTATTCAATGGTAGACACACTTTGTACTCAACTTGATCGCCGTTTTGAAGGGATGAAAGCTGTTCTTGACACTTATCAAGTAATACAATCTGATTTTTTAGTCAATGCGAGTGAAAGTGATGTTGACAAAAAATCAGTTGATTTCGTTAATGATGTGGGTCAAGCCTTTCCTTCACAATTATGGTCAGTGAAAAATTCGTTTTCAAAACTGGAAAATATGAAAAGTGTTAAGGAATATGCTAATTATACAATATTCGACCACAGTTCGCTTTCATCAAGCAATCCAGATGTTTGCACAGCGTGCATTGTGTATTTGACTGTTCCTGTGACAGTATCTAAGGCTGAATGGTCCTTTTCTAAACTTAAATTGATCACAAATTACTTGAGATTTAAAAATGAATTCGCTTCTTTGAAAGTAACGAATCAAATGTTTAAGAAATAATCAAATGTGTCTAATCTTTAATATTTTCAAACTACACTACTTTCCATGCGTCTGTTACTGATTCCTTGTCTTTTAAGGAAAGTATGCAATTTAACTAACTTAATTTACATCTATTGTAATTATATCTTTAATCTACCTAAAACTTTAATTTATAAAAGTCGTATTTTAAATTATCAATTAAAAATTTCCGCTAGTTTCATCTTATTAAAAGTTACCGTTTTTTATGTTAACAATGATGTTAAAAGCAGAATAGCACTAGCAAAAAGAGCCTTCATGAAAAAAGAGAAATCTTGTAATATCAAATAATGATATAAGAATTAGAAAGAACGTTTTAAATCTCTATGTGTGGAGCACAGCACTTTTTGGCAGCGAAACATGGACTTTAGGAATATCGGAAAGAAGGAAAATTGAAGAATTTGAAATGTGGTGCTATAGAAGGCTGCTAAAAGGAAAGTGGACGGATAAAGTACGAAAAAAAAGAGTTTTGGAAATGATGGGTGAGGAAAGAAGTTTGTGGAAGTCTTACAGAAAGAAGAGACAGGCTGGTAGGTCACATTTTGAGACATGCTGGATTGGTTAATTTGCGGGTGGAGGGAACAGTTGAAGGTAAGAACAGTAGGAAGACAGAGATTAGAATATATGAAGCAGATAATTGAGGATTTGGGGGATTGCATCAAACCAGTCGAAAGACTCACGACAGACAAAAAAAAGAAAGAAAGAAAGAAACACCAGTGTAGCAAATATTTTAACATGTATATTAATGCATGATTTTATAAATTTTTGATAATCATTTTTTTTAGAAATTGAACTTTTGTAAGTACTTTGCTTTTATATTATTCACCTTATTCTTTTTACAACCATACGCACTGAATATTTAATTTCCAAAACTTATATCATAAATATAATCTATTTAATAATTTGGTAATTGTATAAGCTAGAAAAATACTTGAATATTTGACTTAATGAACTTTTTGTAGCTGGTTTTGTTACCATTGCATGGTCCAATAGATAAAAACAAATTTTTGTCGAATTGCAATAAACCCCCATGCATGTAAAAAGAAAGAAATATTGAGGGGCCTCACTATGAAGTTTTGCCCCGGGGCCTCCAAGTTTATAGTTACGGCCCTGTCTCTTCATCCTTTCGCTATGCTCTTTTCTGCGTTCTTCAGTCCAAGTGTTCCTTCTTCTAATATACTGGCTGTTGACAAATTTGTGGTTATTGACCATGTTAATAAATAGGGATCTGTCCTGTATGATATCGTCCTTTATTCAAATTTCCTGGAGATTCTTTTTGATTTCAGTTAGTCAGTTGTTTTTTATTTTCATTGAAATGGCCAAGGTTTAGAATTCCTTTGGTTAGTCTGTTGTTACTCATTCTGATAATATGGCCGTAGAATTCGTCTTTTCCTGAATGTGTCTGATTTTTTTTTCCGAATGCTGATATAGTTCGTGTGATTTCCTTTTCATCCAAATTCCTCCGGTACAAACTGGGCCAAAGATTTTTCTTAAAATTTCCCTTTCTTGCTTTTCAATATCTTTAATCAATGATCTGCCCACAGTAAACAAAGTTTCCGATGCATATAATGCCTCCGGTTTGATTACAGTGTTATAGTGTCTTAACTTAGCATTTCGGGATACTGACTTTTTGTTGAGGTGATTCTGTAGGCTTGTTGTAATTTAGTTATTCTCTCCTTGTTTGCTTCACGATTTAGTCCTGCAAGAGGATAATTTCTCCTAGATATCTGAATTTAGTTACGTAAGTGATATTGCCAAATCGCGTTTTTAAGGGGTTTCCATCTTGGCATCTTGAAGATCCTTCCGTATAATTGGTTTTAGCACATGAGATTTGGTGACCACATTTAGCTGAAATTTCATGCAATTTTACTTCTTTTTCCCAGGCTTTGATTACATTGCCTACAACAAGAGTGAACAAAAGGGATGATAGACCATCACCTTGTCGAACTCCTGTCCTGATTTTAAAACGTTCAGACACCTCATCTAAAAACCTTACCTTTGAAATGGTCTGCTTGATTAATTCTATTGTTTTTCTGTCTACTTTGTATTCTTCTAGTATCTTAAAAAGTGTTTGTCTGTCAATAGAATCAAAATCATTTTTGAAGTCTACAAAGGTGATTACTGTTTGTCTGTTTTGCGGATTTGTAAGATGGTTTTGAGATTTAAAATTTGTTCTGCATATGACCTGCATTTTCTAAATCCTGCCTGATACTCGCCAATAAGATGATCTATTAGTGTTTCAGGTCTCATGAGCTTTGGGTAGAATTTTGAAAATAATTGGTAAGAAGGAAATTCCTATGCAGTTATTAATGTCAGTTTTATCCCCTTATTTGTGAAGTGGTTGAATTAGTACACATTTCCAGTCATCAGGGATAATTTCCTTGATACAGATATCCTCAATAATCGTATGAATGTTTTGAGCAAGACTCGTACCACCTATTTTCCACATTTCAGCAATTATGCCATCTTCCCCTGGGGCTTTGTTATTTTTAAGTCCACGGATTATATGTTGGATTTCTTCTAAAGTGGGAGGTTCTGAATCTGGATTTGGACTGGATTTTTCAAAGGTAATTTGTCCTTTTGGTTGTTCACAATTTAGAAGATCTTTTAAATAATTTGATAGGAGCTTACAATTTTTCATATTATTTGTTTCTAGAGACCCATCTGGACGTTTGAAACGGAGGATAGGTGCCTAGTAATTTGTTAATTCTTCTTTGAATGTTATTTAAAAGTTCCTTGTGTTGTTTTTCTTAAACTCTTGATCAATTTCTGCCAGTTTGTTTCTATCATAAATACGTTTCTCTAAGCTAATGGTTTTTGAAGTTTGTTTCTGCGTATTCTTGAATTCCTGCCAATTTTGTATGGTTTTATGGGAATTCCAATTTCGCCACGCTTTAATTCTAAGTTCTATAGCTCTGTCACAGGTTTCATTACACCACCTGTGTTTGCGTCTTCTGGGAGATGAGCCGATGCTTTGAGCAGCTTTGAAGGGTGCGTCTTTAAGTTCTGGCCAATTAGTAGAATGTTGCCTGGATATATTGGCAAGAAAAGTTTCAGATTCTTGTTTCAAAAATTCAGGGTTGATTCGCGCATTCTGTCGTATTCTGGGATGAATCTATTTGGTTGAAATTTTACTTTAATTAGAGACAAATGGTGATCAGAGCCAATTACTCCTTTCTTGACCTTGACGTTCATAATTTCCTTCTGATTTTTCTTAGAGATGGCAACATGGTCTAGTTGAAATTTTCCTAAATGATAATTTTGAGACCTACATGTTTTGTTTTTGTTTTTTGTTTTGTGTGCCAGAAAATGAGACGACATTAATTTTAAATCGAAATTGTCGCAGAAGGCAATTAATAGCTCTCCATTTTTATTGGTTCTTTTGTGTGCAGGATAGAGTCCTACAGTGGCTCTGAATTTCTTTTCTCTGCCAATAATTTGCCAAAAACATTGAAAGAATTTAAAGTTAAAATTTGTAAAGGGTAAATGTAAGTGGATGCAGAAAAGGGGGAAGATGGGTGTTTAGGGAAATGCCACCGGAGCATGCGCTCCATTGAAATTTAATTTAATTTAATCTGCGCATTGAAGTCTCCCACCAGAATTTTGATATGGTGCAGTGGAATTTTGTTTGTTCTAATAGTTCCCAGAAGTCCTCCACTTTTTGCGGATCTTTCTGATTATAATTGTTGGTACGTGCATGTGCATTTATTATTGAATAGGCCTTATTTCCTGATTTGATTGACAGTACTGAGATTCTTTAAGAAGGAGATATGAAGTTTAATATTGAATTTGCAATATTTCTTCTGACTACAAACCCAGTGCCAAATTGTGTTGGTTTGTTAGGGATTGAGATTGCTGGTTTGCCTTTGTAGATTTCCTGATTCAAAAAATTTTCATCTGTGTATCTTGTTTCTTGAAGGGCTAGAATTTGGATCTTGAATTTATCTAATGCTTCTGTTAGTTCCTTAAGTTTGCCAATTTTGAGAAGTGTATTGATGTTCAAAGTTCCAAGAAAATATCTGCGTTTCGGGCGAAGAGATTTGGCATTTGTATATTGTAAATACTAGATTATTGCAGCCCCACTACTAAATAAGTTTTAATAAGTAAGTAAACTTAATCATAATTTTCTTTTTGTCCTTTAGAAGTGCCGGTATCTAATTTTGGATTAACTGGAGAGCGTATTTCCACTATTATTACATTCTACTGCAGTGACTAACACTGTGATCGTCAGTTACAAGAGCTATTATCTTCCTGTCTTTGGCGAAGTGAGCTCTGGTTGCTTGTGTGAACAGCTGTGCAGTAAACTGGAGATAGTTTTACCATCCAAATTAGTTTAAAGCTTTGAATTATAAAACAGATAGTTAGGATTATTGCTAGTGAGGCGAAATACAAATTCTTTCACTCAGGGACGTATTTCCAAATATTGCATCCTGGGTGAAAATGATTTGCCGTCCCAGTAACTTAACCTATAGAGAAAAATGAAGGAAACTATGAGCTGGCTATAGTTATTTGTTATTCTTAGAATCAAATATTAATAACTAAGAATATGAACAATAATATGTGGTTAACTTTTTTAAATCCTTTCTAAATATGTAGGGCTACAAAGTAATTTGTGAAATACTCATATTAAACATTATTTTGAGATTTCAGATCACCAAAATTTTAAAACTCTTACAAAACCCTTTTAGCATTTATACATTTTGCCGGCACTTTCACAAGATGGCCTCTACAATTATCAGTGCTAATTTTAAGATTCTCAATGTGTTCAAGGACTGCTTTCAAAGTGTCATTAGAGACCCATGGTAAAAAGGAAGCATAAAAATCGTTAAAAGGGTTGTTCATTTCCTTCGACGAAACTGATAATTAATGAAAATTGGTCAACGTGGATAATATCAGATGTAATGTCAACACTGTTGGATGTTCTTTTATAATAGACTAAGTAATTCCGACCATGACATTCTCATAAGTCGGAAACGGCAAGAGTAGCTACTTTTTCTATATGTTTGGAAGAAAAGGATCGGATTCGGCAACTGTTTCTAGTATCATAACGTTTACGTTGTGAGTTGATCCAAATTGTGTGACCGGCCCCGGAAAGATGATCCACGAGTAGCCAGTGCTCTTACGGCCAAAACAACTCTCTGTAACACATCTCCAACATGGTTTTTGTCTTCCATTTGTTCAAATAATATTGAATTCAACGGTCCTCGAGCCACTGAGTCAAGTGTGAATATGTAATTTCCGACAGGGACAACGCATTGCCCAACCGCATCTACTTAAGAAGCGAGACTAGCGACGTCTGCGTCGAGGTGTATGTTTTGACACATATCGTTTCATGAAACAACAGCAACATGGAATGGGTGACGTATGACAGACATGTTCCTTCGGACAGCGTAGCGAAATTTGACGTTAATTTCATGTGGCTATCAATACGCCGTCGGCTTCAGAGCCGCTCCTGCGTGCGTGAACATATTGGATAACTGGAAAAAGGTTGCATGGTGAGATGAATAGGGTACGAGTGTGGTGCAGACCCTGCGAGGCGAAGGACCCAGATTGTCAGAAAGGCATTGTGCAATCTGGTGGTGGCTACGACCTGGTATGGGCTGCGATAACGTGGCACGTGGCTTGTAGTGGGACCCCTGCTCAAACAGAACAGTCAATTGACTGGAATTGTTTTGGACAACATTTGCAGCAATTCATGGCCTACATATTCCTAAAAAATTATGGGATTATCAAGAACGACAATACCACCACGTCAAAGTCATTCACGACTGATTTTAGGAAAATTCTGGACAATTCCAGTCATTGAATTGGCTACCAAGATCGCCAGACATGAATCCAATCGAACATATCTAACACTTGATCGAAAGGACAATTCGTGAACAAAGTCTTCCACTGACAATACTTTCGCAGTTATGGACGGCTGTAAAGGCAAAGTGGCTAAATATTTCTTCAAGGAGTTACTGATGGCTTGTTGAGTCAGTGCCTCATTTGACTTTTGGCACTTCAGTATATATACATATATATAGTACCTGGGTGACCGATCTTCGCTCGAAAACTTTCGATTTCTGTTCAATATACAAGATTTCGAGTAGTGTTTGATTAAAGTAAAAGGCTTGAAGGCATCCTAGACATTTTGAGGTGCACAGTTTACCAAAGAGAAGCTTAACTACCATCAGTAGGCTTACTGGTACCTGAGCCTTCTACGTAATGGGGTGAGAGCCGTTTTCGAGAAACCAAATACAAAAATTGCTCCTTTTTTTAAATCGTGTTAAAAACTTGAAAAGCAAAACTTTATCTACATATTAAATTTCATCCCTATCGCTAGATCCATTTACGAGACCGCCTCATAAATTGCTTTCAAAGATAAATACTATTATTATGATAAATAGAAATCTTAATGCCAGTCAGGGATTAATTAATGGTGCGAAGTTTGTGATAATTCCGGGGATTCTACGATAACTCTTGATGATGGATTCCTATGTAACTCTACGAGACAAATTGAAAGCAAAAAATTATTTCTTAAATATCTCGCTTAGTTCTCGAGATATCGTATCTAAAATTGACATGGTTAGGTTGAAATGCGACCTGGACCAGAAAATAAATTTCGCCATAGCCAAGTTTGATGATGAATTCGTATGAACTCGTCGAGACAAATCGAAAATAAAGAATTTATTTTTCTGATATCTCGGTTAGTTCTCGAGATATTATATCTCAAAAGTGAGGAGGTTAGAATGAGATTTGGCCTCGACCAGAAAAAAAGAAAAAAAAAACCCACCAAAACCACTATGTCTATACGGTAGAAATGTACTTTAATGATTTATTTTGTTCCTAGTGGTTGTTGTTAGGTTGAAAGAAGTCACCAAAAGCACAAGGAACTATACCTATAACTGATTTTTGACATGCTATATCTCGAAAACCAAGAGAGATACCAAGAACATATATTCTTTATTTTCGATATGTTTCGTCGAGTTCTATAAGAATTCATCATCAGATTGTGACGCCACGGTAATAATAGAACTGCAATAATTCACTTAGACAAGAACATCAGTGCTAAATTCATTCAGGTCAGACGCTCCAAAAGGCCAGATTATATTTATCAGAACCTGTTTTTTCGTATGTGCACCCGTACGCGGCTTTTTCAGGAATTTGTAGATGTATTAATACTTAATTATGCAGTTTATTATCAAACTTTACTCGAAATCTTGTATATTGAACAGAAATCGAAAGATGCCAAGCGAATATCGGTCACCCAGGTACCTTACTTTTTAAATGTTTTACAATTAAGGTGGTAGTATTTAACAACAAACTGACAACCGCTTTTTACGGTCAAAAAGTAAACGATGATTACTTTATAACTGGTACTAAACGATGATTACTTAATAATATTATAGTATTATTTTCAAAGCAGTTTCTGTAAAGTATCACCTCTACATCTACATCTATACTTTTCAATTCACAATTACTGTGGGTAGCAGAGGGTCCTAAACACCAATCCTACATCAGTGCATTCCAATCCCGAACAGAACAAGGAAAGAAACAAAACATAAATGTATCAGTACAGCATCTTATTTCTCGAATCTTATTCCTCCTGTCATTGCGACCTAAATAAGTTCGCGGAAGAAGTATTTCGTTGCACTCGTAAATTAAAGATTTTCGCATATTCTCCAACAATATTCTCTTACACTTCCTTGAGGAACGCCCGAAGTAACATCTAACCTCTGGCAAAACCAATGATAAATTATTGATTATCTTCCTTTTTAAATGTTTTACAATTATACTTGCAGTGCTAATATTTCCACGGGTCAGAAAGTATACAACAACTGTTCGTTTAAATACTCTTTGAAATCAAAGAAGGAAATGTCGAGAGACAAAAACCTTCAATATCACAGCCCAAACGAACGGGCAAATAATGGCGAAGCGGCGAGAGAAACTATTTGTAGGCTTTCTGGTAC
This sequence comes from Vandiemenella viatica, assembly GCA_031002005.1. NCBI lineage: Eukaryota > Metazoa > Arthropoda > Insecta > Orthoptera > Morabidae > Vandiemenella > Vandiemenella viatica. Next base: position 118,624,556 of record CM061920.1, read on the forward strand.
CTGAATTGTCGACGAGATGGCGTTAGAAACGTTTTCGAGATACCAAGTGCAAAAATTGTTCGTATTTTGTAAAATAACGTGTTTGTAGGGTAGACAGCTATTTAGTTAATCTTAAAAGACAAAATGTTATCTAATTTCATCCAAATCATTAATGCCGTTTCCGAGATCCGAAATATATATATAGCCATAAGGAAAAACTTTCTAAAGGGAAAGAACTACTCGTCATAGAATTGTCATTTTTAATGAAAAATATATCTATTTTATGGGTTTGTTCTATAATCTCATTTTATTTTTTCAGGCTATGTTCAGCTTTTTTTTTTTAGGTAGGTAAGCCCACTAAAATGGTTTCTCTTGTCAGCAGTACTCATGACAAAAAATCAAGGTAAATCCAGTCAAAGCAATAAAACTGTCAGAGGGAGCGTATTTAAGATGACTACCATACAAGAAAACAAATCAACACGTTGCACACATTCACTCGCGTTCTTCCTCGCTCCGCTCCCCGTCTGGTTGTTTAGAACCACTCATGTTGCCGTACCAACGAGAAGACCGCGCCTAATTATTATCAAGTATCTACCATCAGGCAATTAACTACATCTTACATAAAGAGTTATCATAACTGTTGAAAATGGATTATAAATAGACGTGCATGATTTTATTGTTCAAAAATATTGCTTTATACGAGGTGGTACCCAAGAATAACCGGAATAGCATTGCCGCGGGCGGAGCTTAGGTAGTACGCATTTCTGCGGCTAGGAGTTTATAGCGCAACTCAATGCCATTTCAATGCCACCTTTGTTGTTGACTTGGATCATCCTGTTAATCTGCAGTGATTGATTTTGCTAATGCTGTTTTGTTATTATTTCTCTTTTGACGATGGCAAGTTTAAGTGAACAACGTGCAGCTGTGAAATTTTATTTTCTTCTCATTAAAAATGCTGCTGAAATTGTTTTAATGTTGAAAACAGCTTACAAAGATGACGCTATGCAAAAAACTCAAGTGTACGAGTGGTTCGCTCGGTTTAAAAATGGCAAATGTTTATCGATAACAAACCTTGTTGTCAACGTCCATCAACTGCCAAAAACGACGAGAATGAAATATTTCGAGAGCTTTTGCTCTCAGACCGTCGACAGACAATTGATCAACTCAACTGTCAGAGATTAGTGGGTTATCTTGGAGCTCGGTTCAGCGGATTTTAACCGAAGAATAGGGATTGAAAATGGTTGCTGCCAAGTTTGTTCCAAGAGCTCTGACTGAAGAAAGAACGTCGAGTTGAAACATGTGGTGCTTTGAAACAACAGCTTGAAAATGATGCAGATTTTCTGTCAAAGGTCATTACTGGTGATGAGTATGGTGCTATGTGTAGCATATTTAAATAATTTTGTAGTTAGATGCAGTATTCTAGTGCGGTACAAGCCAGCCTTCGTGAGCTCCATGCCTGGACAGGCGCGGAACATGAAACCGCATTTGCAGTCACTTGAAGCCATAATTCTAGGCCACAGAGCCAGCAGTTTACCGTGGGAGACGCCGCTCGTAAAGTTCTGGAACCTCCTAGAAAGAGCGTCTCCAACTGGCCAGTTAAAACACTGCATTCACACCGCGTCATGCAAGCCAGCAAATAGGAATCAGTCACCCCACTATAGAGCGACGGTACGGAGACAAGTTCCGTACAGGCTCTCCTCGCAGTGTTTTTCTGAAGACCACACAGTAAACTTGCCACTCTTTGATCCAATCATTTAGGCAGTGTTAGGAAAATTTTACTATATTGGCTATATAATTTGGCTATAGTTAAGGAAGCAAAATTCACTTCTGTGCGTAGTTATGATGTACCAGTTAACTGTATCATTCCACTTGTTCTTTTGTAGAGATCAGGAATAAATGCCTGTCAATCTCGTCACTGAAGATCATTTGAATTACCTCAAGTCATTAGTTAGAGTGTTATTAAGTGTTTTACAGCCCGTACTCGCAGACGCCAACTGGAATAACCAAAAGTTGACAGCGAGGAGGCAGGAGAAATTCACGTGCAAAACGGGGTAAGTCGAAGGTAATACTTCGCTCGGCACTTACCTAACGACAGTACCCCAATAATGAATTTGATCTTTGGGTGTGGCGTGCCTAAGAATTCTAAAATCGACGCCATTATCATTGTTATTATTTTGAAGTCTACTCCACTTAGCATAGCAGAGGAAAACAACAATTTTGTCTCGCTATAGTAAAGCTGAGGAATAGTAATCAATGAAGGGTTGGTGGTGTTAAGTGGAATAAGTACGCAAGAAGCATAAGCCAATACGGACGCAGACCTGGTGGAAGAAATGGAGAGACGCACTTAGCGGATATCACGAGTGTAGCGGCTTACGACAGCAGACGCGGTGGCGCGGAGTTCGTGCGGCAGCGAGCACGAAGCAGACGCTAGGCGGCAGTGCGGTCGCGGTTCGACTTGGCTGCAGTCGACAACGCAGACGGCGTGGCGCGACGTTTGAAAGCAGTGACGGCAGTATCACCAGAAAAGTTGAATACAGTGAGAAAAATCAGAGTATAAAGAGTTTCAATCATGCCACAAGGTGCCGAAAGATAGTGGGATAAAAATTACGGTTGATGAGGCTCTCAAATTAATTCCAATCTTATATTAGCATAAAGTTTTTTATTCTTTAAAACTTTACTGCAGTTTCGACAAATACAGGTTTGTCTTCTTCATAAGTATGACACGTTAAAATTACATAGGCGGAAGCGTTATCACAATTTAGTCACTTTCGTGCGAAAGTTGCACATCGTCACGATTCTTCCTTCCGTCTACTAGTTCATATTCAAATATTTCACCATTATCTACAGCACGACTAGCAATTCCTTGGGAATATACACTGCTTAAAAATGGAATACCGTAAGCTGAACCAGTTGCCCAAATATTACCACCTGCACCGACAGTATTATTTGGTAAAATCCAAGAATCATAATTAGGCCAATTTCTTGGTAAAGTTGTTGAAGTCGGATATTATGTACAATTTGCTGTTCCCCATAATATTTTTCCGGGATCAGCTCGTTTAGCAACACCAGTTGTTTGCATTGGATTTGCAGTGTCACTACTTATTTGTACAGTTTCATGAGCTAAAGCAAGATTACCACCTTTATTATATATTAAAAATGGAACATGAGTTATACTAGCTGATCCTGATAAAGTATTTAAAGTACTAAAAGAAGCTTCTAGACCAACAACTTGTAACCATATTTTAAGTTTTCCAACAAAACAAAATTGTGGTAATGATTGATATTGTGCAGGTGATAAAAATTGACTTAAATGATTAGTGGCAAATTGTCCAGCTGAAGTAACATACCTTTTTGCACCTGGTGCATTAGCAGTAGAACTTTGAACATTAAACCATTTGTGTCCATATCCCCAAGTCATTACTAAATGAGTATTACGAAATACTATTTTATTAGCTCTTACTTTTGTAACACTTTTCCACATCATAAAGTCACTGCCTCCACCTGTTGCACCACCACCACCAGAACCATGGCTTCCAGCTCCGGCACCGTAGGCCAATGATCTCTTCTCACAATTTCCAACAGCTTCTTCACCTTCAATCGTTGTGTTTGAAGGATCTTCTTGCATGGTTTGCACAGGTTGAAGTTTTTTTCCTGAACGAAGAGTTATTCCAGAAGTTGAAGGTTGAGGATTATCATATAATGAAGTACCTTCTCTTTTATTTGAAGGTTTTTGATGTTTATCGAATTCAGCTAAAATTTCATCCCAATCCTCGTCTTGAAGATCGTAAAGTTGATTTTGATCACGTTGTTCGTCCAAAACTTGCTTTTTTAGCTGCCTTTCGTTTTTTATTAATAATAGCTATTTGCTTCCAAGATATGGATTTTCGTTGACCTGACTTGGTCGTCCACGTCTTTATTGCAGGCATACCATCGTAAAACTGGAAGTGTTTACAATTATCACTGGTATATATAACTTAATATCTAACCACAGCGGAAACAGGAAACGGAAAAAATACACTGATAGCTTGCTATAGTCACCACCCCGCCCCGCACCCAGCCGGCGCAATTGCGCGAAGAAATCTTATATATATATAACATATTAACATATAAACAATGAATTCAAGAAAATTTTGATTCAATTTACAATATCTATTACATCTACTGTGGTCTAGTAGACGGAAGGAAGAATCGTGACGATGTGCAACTTTCGCACGAAAGTGACTGAATTGTGATAACGCTTCCGCCTATGTAATTTCTGAAGAAGACAAACCTGTATTTGTCGAAACTGCAGTAAAGTTTTAAAGAAAAAAAAACTTTTAGGCAACTGGTGGCGTTTTCGTGGCTTTATGATAATATAAAATTTTTACCGTTGCTGACACGCAGCTATGCTCAAGATTTTATAATTCCAATCTCTTTTTATGGAAATAAGAGTGAATTAAGTTCTTTCATCGACAATGTGTCCACAGCATTTTCCCTAGTACCTAAGGATGAACATGGTGTATTACTTAAATTTGTAAAATCTATAATAATAGCCACTGCTCGCTCAAAATTAATTGTGAGAGAGCAAACGAAAGACTGGCCATCAGTAAGAGATATTTTGATTGAAAATTATGGCGAAAAGCGATCGTTATATTTTATGCTTATCAATTGTTTTCCGCCAAACAGAGAAACGAGGAATCCATCAAACACTGGGCTACAAGAATAGGTAAATTGTCACATGATCTTTGGCTGGCTGCAAGCCTTGAGATGGACGAACCAGATTTCAAAGGCAGTTTAGCTCTAATTGATAATTATTTATTTTATTTATTTATTTTCCCATATACAACATAGCCCAGCACCTAGTATCTAATCTGGGCCCTTATTTCCATTCTTTTACATTTAAATATATTTGTATCTTATATATATATAACATATTAACATATAAACAATGAATTCAAGAAAATTTTGATTCAATTTATAATATCTATTACATCTACTGTTATTAAACAGAATGGGTACCACACCACTACTACATCTACTCCTACTGCTATTGTCCCTAATATTACTACTAATATTACTACTACTACTACTAATACCATTACTACTACTACTAATACTACTATTACCACCACCAATTGTCACAGCCGCACTTCGGTGCACTAATGTTAATTTTTCTTGGTGTTGAGTGCGCTCCAAAGGAAGAGTCCCCTGGAACCTGCAGCAAAGTCAGCCGCCCAGGCCAAGAGTTGACCACCTGGAATACCAAGACGGCCTCAGCTGTCGCTCAGAAGACGGCCTCTCTGGAGGACACAGAAGTTCCTCCGACGATTGATGTTGCTCATTGTCGTAGGATATCTTCCGTCAATCCGGTGTTGTCAAAGCCAGACTTCCAGCATCATTGTTCCCTCTGCAGTTGTTTCTGGAATTAGCTTCCTCTATTCCACGATTTGTAATTGTGTTCTCCTCTTCTGTTATCTGTGGCCTTTGATTTCGCTCGGCATTTTTCCTTTTTATAAATTTCTCCTTCCAAAATTTTGAGGCTAGATCAGCTGCCTCGTCCAGCAAATGCCACAAACTTTCGTCGCGCAGTATGTCAAATATTCTCCTACCTTGCAGCCGAGCTTGTTGGTGTTCTCTCAAACTGGCTGATATTTCACATTCCCATACCACGTGCTCCGGCGCACTCTCTTCGCCACATTCGCACCTGTCTGAGTCCACAATATTTCGACTTCGGAGCCAGCTATTGTATGGCCCGTGACCTGTAATGTAGTGCACCAATCCGGGAGAGGGTTGAAGGTACTTCAACTTTAACGGATGGGAACATATCATATGCTCTTAGACTTGCTTCACTGTTGTTCCATTCTTGTTGCCATTCCTGCCAATAGAAGCTTCCGAATGTGCATCTCCGATGTTGCTTCGCTGCCTACAATTTCTGCTACCTTATCTTGTTTCTCTTTTCTGAGCCAGTATATGGCACCCCGTTTCCTTACTTCATGGTCCAGTGGCCATACACCAATGGCAACGGTTAATGAATTTGTTGCCACGGTTCTGTATGCTCCTGTCAATCTCAAAAGTATTCCTCGTTGGACACGTCTGTCCCGTTGTTTTATTTTTCTTAGATGCTTTACCCACACTCTTGCTGAGCAGCCTACTAAAGAGGATAAAATTGCGTCATGGTATTGTCTTATTGTTTGGACTGGAACAGTGAATTTTCGTTGGCCAATATTAATGATTTTATTCATGACCGCCACTGCTCTTGCTATTGTCTTCTCTAAGTGGGCTTCGAAGATTAAACGTTCATCCAATTGAATGCCTAAGTATCTGCACACTGGGTTTCTACGAATTGATTTACCGTCGATTCTTATAGTTGGTTTTCGAGTCAGCTTGCCCTTGAGCAACATAAATGTTGTTTTATGTAGTGCTAAACTCAGCTTGACTTTACTGCACCATTGGCTAAGGCAGTTAAGTACTAGATTACTATTGTACTCAATTTCTGCTCTTTTTGCTCCTTCCACGAGTAGTAAAAACTTATCAGCAAAATCTATTAGACCTAGAAGTTCAGGTATTCTTTGTAATAGTTCGATCACTGGTTCCATCCCTATAGCCCAGAATATGGGACCGCAAACTGAACCTTGCGGATATCCTTTAGTAAGGGTCTTCGTAATGAACGAGTTCTGGCATCTCAAGGAAGCAGTTCTAAACCTACAATAGTCCCTGAAGGTGTAGAATAATCTTCTTGGACATCCAATCTCACTCAGCCGTTCAAACAGGGCGGCCCACCATAAATTCTCGAAAGCTCCAGAAATATCAATAAATATGTCTATTACGTAGTTTTTTGTACTGCTACAAATTATTTCCATTGACCGATTTATGGCATCCTCTGTCGACTTCCAGGTTCTAAATTCATATTGACTAGGATTCATTCCCTGAACCTCCCGGTGGTAACTTCTCTTGAACTTTGCCAAGCACATTCAACAAACAAATCGGCCGGTAAGATTTCGGTTGAAGAGGATCCTTGTCATCTCCTTTCTTTAGAATTACCACCTCGCTGTTCTTCCATATTCCCGGAACTCTACCCTGATATAGGCATTCATTCAGGAGCTTGCATAGAACAGAGGTTAATTTTATGATTAACTCCTGCAGGACCTCGGCTGGAATTCCATCCGGGCCGGGAGCCTTTCCTTTTTTCATTTTGTTTATCGCGGTTATTACTTCTTCGGGTGTACTTCCTTCCTCTTGACTCCAGCAGGGCTGCACATGTTCTTTCGTAGTGTAGCTTGTTCTACTGTTTCTTCTTCCGGGTTGTCATCAGGAAGCAAAACTTTTAATAACTCCTCCGCTGAGTCTCTCCAATTCGTGGTTGATCGTCCATCTGTTCTTTTTACTGTGGAAAGCATTGTGGGAGGCCTGATTTTACCTCCAGCTATTTTTTAAGGAATACCCCATGGATTGTTCATGAGGTTTTCCCTCACGAAGACTTCCCAGCATTTTTGTTTTGTCTCTCTCATCGCGTCTTTGAAAATCTGCCTCTTCTGCCTGTAGCGTTCAAGGAGGAAACTTCTATCTGCTGCCACCATGCTTCGTTGATACGTTCTCCTCGCTCTTCTCATGTTTTGTCGTAGTTTCTAAAGTTTTTCTGTCAATATTTTGTCAGTGGGAACTACTATCTTTTTTAGTGGTATCGCCCGTTTCATGGCACTTTGTATTGCAGTTGTCAGCTCTCTTGCGGCTTTGTCTACATCGAAGTGGTTTTCTGGCAAATCCGGTGGAGTGAACACATTCCTTAATTTTTCCCATGTAGCTTTCTTGATGTTATATGCTGTTTTAATGTTTCCGTTGCCACTGCTTTCTTCTGTCTGCGTTCTGCCCAGTTCATAGAAAATCAAATTGTGATCACTTGTTGTCATATTGTCAAGTACTCTCCAACCCCAAAACAAATTTCCCGCATGAATGTTTGTAATTGTTACGTCAATATTTGTTCTTGCGCTAAAACTGTTGCAGAAAGTAGGAGGATTATGTGCTTGGTTAGTAACCTCTAGACCCAATTCGCTTAACAGTTCTTCTAGGAGTTGCCCTCTCCTGTCAGTCTTCTTGCTTTGCCAAAGAGCAGACTTTGCATTGACGTCCGCTGCAATAACTAATGGATGATTTCCCAGAGCTGCATCTATCTGTCGTATTCTATCTAGGTATGGGAAGATCTCGTCACTGTACTGGAAATATATGCTTACCATTATGAAGCTTCCCCATGCTTCTCCTATCTCAGCACATACTGTGTGTTCATCACATAACTGCGTAATTTTTGTAACTGTTATCTGTTTATTTAAAACGATTATTGTTGCCATTGGGTTATTGCCCTCTGGGATTATTCGTGATGTTACGGGCATGTGCGGGATTTTGCCTTGCCATGAGTATGGTTCTTGTAGACAAATAATAACTGATCTCAATTCCTCAGCAACTTTTCTGATTTCATGTAGAACCATGGCGTTTCCTTTAGTATTCAACTGAGTAACTTTTAACATAGAATTTACGGGTGTCTTGTGTGCACATTGCACTGGGCCAAAGTAGTCTTGTATCTAACAGAATGCGTCCATGGGTCATGAGAAACTGCTTATATGTTTCTTCTGGATCAAATATTTCTCCTCTTCTCTCGAAAATCTTGTGAACTAGTGTCAGGAGCTGAGATGGATCTGTTGGAAGATTTAGTGATCTCAGTTGTGTTCTGTCAATTGCCGAAGGTTGTGGGAACGTTATGTTTTTAGCGCCAGGATGGAGGACTCTTGTCAAATGTCGGAGGGCAAGTGTATGCACTTCTTCAATTATACTTAGCCGAAGTGTATCCTCAAAATCGGCGTACAATACCGCTGGATCTGCAGTAATGGCATTCCGTTGACTTTTCACAAAGTTCGGGTGTTTTATTTGGCTGGTACTTGTACTTGGTTTGCGAAGATGATATTCGTTTTCTTTGGAATATCGGAAACCACCTCCTCTAACAAAACGCTGGCAATAAGAAGAGTCAGAGGTGAGGAAATTTCGTCTAATTGCTCGTCTATTAACAGCTGCCAATCTTGCCATCATTTTTCGCATTCGGGAGGACGGCGGTTCGAATCCCCGTCCGGTCATTCAGATTTGGGTTTTCCATGGTTTCCCCAAATCACTCCAGGCAAATGCCGGGATGCTTCCTTCAAAAGGCTATGGCCGAATTCCTTCCCATTCCTTGCCCCCATTCTTGCCCCCCATCCTTTCCCGTCTCTAAAGACCTCGATGTTAAAAAGAGACGGAAAGCAGTTACAAAAAAAAAAAAAAAAAAAAAAAAAAAAAAACATAATTTTCTCCATTTCTATCACCTTCTTCTTCCTAAATGTTTCGACTCTTGACTTAACTGATAATTTGAGTAGGACTACTTACGTACAGGGTTTGCAAAATGAACGTATTCAGACTGTAGTCAGAGCTCAGGGTTCAAAGATAACACTTCCCGAGGGCGTGGATTTATCTTTGATAGAAGAACCATCTATTTTGTTCATTAAGGCCCTCCGCACACGGCGCGATTACCGCTCGTCATCGGGACCACTCATTTCATGCGTCTTGTGCGTCGCGAGCGTTTCACGCGAACTGGGATCCGACCAACGAAGCGTTTAAAGTAGCCAGTCTGCCTGCAGAAACAGGCGGGACGGTTGCGTGCCTAGCTTTCATCTGACATCCGTAAAAGGTTATTCTGATTTTGAAATGTCAAGTTCGAGTGAAGAAGAGGATGTAGTTATGTACTATTATTTCAAAAAAATGCAAATGAGGAAGAAGAGGAAATATTGGGTGCATCCCTACATCGAGAGGAACATCAATTGCCGATTATTCGTTGCAGCCACTGAACTAAAAGAATCGGATGCTAGATTTCATGCATTCTACAGGATGTCAAAAGATTCCTATACCAATCTTGTGGAAATTATTTCTCCCGCGATTCACCAGCGAAATACAAACATGAGGGAATGTGTATTAGCGGAAGAAAGAATATTAATTACATTAAGGTAAGAATCAACATAATGTTACACACATGTTTACTATATCAAAATTTTACATTTGTTCTTTAAACTATAAAACTAAGCATATATAGAAATTAAATATTTACAATTGTGTGAAACGTTTTTGTTTGTTGCTTGGTTCATTCTGAGAGCCATCAGACAGTGAGTTCTCGTGTTCTAGTGTTGAACCTGAATCTTCGAACATTTCACTAGCTGGCCCAGTATATGTAGATAAAGGAGTATGACATGTAATAAATCTAGTCGCAATTTGTGAATCTAGTCCTCGTGTTGGAAAATCAATAGGATTAACTCCAAGTGTTTCGTCTATTAGGAGTAAAGTCCTTCGTTTAAATACTCTGAGCTGTGCATCTGTCATGTGTAACATGTCAGGAACAAGACTGAGAGCAAACTGCTTAATGCCTTCTTTTATTTCATCAGCTGGAGAGTTTTTACTAGCTGCGCAAAGTTTACCTTTTTTGGCCTGCAAATATTCAGCGAAGACTGTGTCTATTGCAGCATAGTTGTCACTCGTTACTCCTCTCTTTCGTTTTCTGCGAATATGCGTCTCTCTGGAATGATCAGGTTGATCAGGTTGGTCAGGTTGGTCAGCCACTACCACAGGAAATGAGGCCGACGTAGACGGTTCATCAATAAAAGGTGCAGAGTGTTGTCTGAAAGAGGGAAGAGTTGGAGGAGTCCGTGGTGGTTGTGACGATGGATCTTGAATTACAGATGATGCATTAGAAGACTCGGGTACTGGGGACGTCTGTAAGTCCTCGTTTTCTTCAGTTACCTCGGACTCAGGAGGAATTTTAGGTAAATTACCACTTGCTAAAAGTGGTCCCTTCACGAACGGAAGAGCAAACTTCATTGTGTCATTTAAATAGTATGCTTTTTGCCCTCTTGATCCTGTCGCGCTTCGCGGAGGTTTGAGTTTTTTAACAAAGGTACTCCTCAAATTCCTCCACTCCTCCTTGCATTCAGTCACTAGAAAGAAAAGAAAAACATTAATTCCATGCACCTGTTTCATTTATCAAGTTATCGGACTACTGTTTGACTGCAACATGTGGCGTGGTTGATTTTCAGTTATCTAGTTGTCTAGTTGTCAAAGTTCAGATGATATATTGATCAAAAGCTCCAGGTACCTTGCAGCCTCCCCTCACTTAATGGCATCAAAACATCCGGTATGTGCCCCAGTGTTGCCACCTCTTTCGCTAAAAGCTGAGAAACCAAAACTGGCCTACACCATTCGTTTATATGAGTAGATAACTGAAGAAGAACATTAACAAATCATTTATTGCTGTATTATTTTAATCAGTTGATTTACGCATGCATTGATTATTATAGCAAAACCATTTTTTACAGGTATTTGGCAACGGAAGCACTTTCGTTGCGCTTGGATTATATTTCGCCAGGGGCGACACAACAATAGGACGAATTGTAGCAGAAACCACTATTATAATTTGGGACCAGATGAATCAAGTTTTCATGCCGCAACCAATAAGGACACAGTGGGAAAGTATAGATGATCGTTTACAATCATTATGGAATTTACCAAACTGTTTAGGTGCTCTGGACGGAAAACATATTCGTATTGAAAAAATTCCGAATACTGGTTCAAGTAATTTTAATTATAAATCATATCATTCTATAGTGCTATTAAGATGTAGTGATGCTGATGGCCTGTTTACTATGGTTGAGGTATGTTATGCAGGAAGAAACAGTGATGGAGGGATTTTTTAGAACTTCAGCTATGAGGCACTGGTTGACTCATTCTCGACTTGGTCTTCCACTTCCTAAGAAGCTACCTCATGATCAAAATAATGATTGTCTTTTTCCTTATTACTTTGTGGCTGACGAGGCATTTCCTTTATCACGATACCTAATGAGACCTTACTCAAAACGGGTTCTTGATAATATAAAAAGGTTATTCAACTACAGATTAAGCAGAGGGAGAAAAAGCATCGAATGTACATTTGGAATGATGACAGAAAAATTACAAGTGTTGAATACTCCGATACGTTGCCGCGATGTCAATAAGGTAATTGACACTGTGAAAGCTGTGTGTGTAATACATAACTACGTCAGAAAAAGAGAAGGAATCCAATACACAGCACAATATGACGACAATTGTAACTTAAATGCTACTGCAAACAACATTATTTCCACACCCTCAGCTCCACATCCAGTAATAAACGATTAATCAACAGCTAAATCTTTGAGAGACTATTTAGCAAAGTATTTTGTCACTCCACAGGATTCACTAACTTGGCAGTGGAAATACTGGTATTAGAATAATACTATGTAGAATTCATTTCTCATGTTCAGTTTATTTTTTATTTTTCACGTAATTTTTCTTGATTATAATGCCAGTTTAACATGAACTGAAATAAAACGATAGTAAAAATGAACAATTAAAATAAATAAAATATATCTTATTACATACCTGTTAACTTTACTGCCATTGCAACTTCGTTCCATGATCTTTCAGTGCAGTCCTTTCTCGATTACCCGGCAAGCGTATAATTATACAGAACAGGCTGTTTCTCTACTTCACTGACAAAGAAAATGTTAAAATCCTCCATCGTCCCACTCGTCTCGTGCGTCACGCGTGAACTTCCAAACTGATCGCACGAGACGCACGCCGCTCGAGACGAGTTCGCGCCGAGTACGAATCGCACGGGTATCACCCCGTTGGCGGCTCCCCACAGCCTTCCATAAGAAGTTCGGACGCGACGAGTACGAGACGAGTCCGCATCGCTTGGCAAATGCGCCGTGTGCGGAGGGCCTAAGAGAAATCCTTACATGCGAGTGCTGAAATGAATCCAGTGCATTGTAGCAGTGGCGGATCAAGGGTTTTGGTTTGGGAGGGGGGGGGGTTTGACTTGGGCGAGCTTCAGCCATCTAGCCCCCCCCCTGGATCCGCCACTGCGTTGTAGGAATAATAGTAGTTCCTTTAAGAAATGTAATTTATGTGGGATAATCGGGCACCTAAGCAAAGAATGTTGAAGTGTGACGATTTGTCAGTTGTGCCAACAATTTGGACACAATGCCAGAAATTGTAAAACTAAGCCAACTTTCAGAGGGGTCCATTATATCACTTGTAGTTATTGCCATAATGCGGGTCATTCCGTATCAGATTGTCGGATCAACAGAAATAAGTGTTCGAAATGTTAAAAAGTAGGACATTTCCCAGCAAAATGTAGAAGCAAATTCAATAACAGACCATATGAAATCAAACAGGAAAACTCCAGTCGAGTGTAAATGCTGACAACATTGTTTGCATTCGGAATTATAGGCGAGTCTGTACTGTAGGTTGTCGATATGTAAATGATTTTAATTAATTATAATGCCCAGATACTAAAAGTAGTGCAATTAGGTTCCTCTTTGCAATAGAAAAGTGTTTACCTGGGTTATCATGGGTATATTCCATTACCATTAATTAATTTTGGATGCCTTTTATAATTAATTTTTGATTGTATGGACAGGGTTAACTTTTTTTTAACTACCTATAACAGATACATAATTTAACAATTCAAATCTTACAATTTCGTCTATTCGAACAAAAGAGACAACTAAAACTGAATGTATCTGGCACATGTTAACTTACAAGGAAAACAATCATATGGAATTTCCAAATTGTCCAACTGAATAAAATTTCTGCTAGCTTTAAAGTTTTATCACATGATTCCCTATCTCTCTGCAGATCACTCTGTGGGTCGTTTTCCGGGTGTCTATGGAATTTACTGGGAGCTTGAAGAATGCAAGTAACTAACAGTTGCGCTTACCAGATGGTCCACGTGGCCATTTCCGATGCACTGTATAGTCACTATCTGCAACTAATAGCCGGAGTCCATCTTTAGACTCTGAAACTGGCTAATCATTAATAGAACTCATCGAGCCTTTAGACATAGTGCGTCGCTAGGAACCCTTCACAATCACTCTGTCAGAGCAGGTCGCTCCTTTCTCTCCAGCTCCCAGCCACAACATGACCTCCTCCCGGGGTGCAGAACACGTCGCTCCACCCACACCACTCCTCTTTTTCTCATCAACAATCTCCTTGCCGTATTTTACTTCGGGTACATGCAACATTGATACTTCCGTTAGTAACAGATCGAGATATTCAGTGTTCATTCGTCATTCACTCAACAGATTATCCCGCAATTTTCGGAGCATCCCGAATTCTCCTGAAACTACACGAACAGCTCAACTAGAGACGGCTTTCTCCTCGTGCCTCCCGGTTGATTCAATGGCTTGAAGGCTGGGCATTTCACAATAACACCGTTGCGGTGTTAACGGTACCTAGCCCTCCTGCTATTATGTCGCTTGCCCGAACTGCTCACCCTCTGCGCGTCTGTCGATTGCTAACGTATTCACTGGTTATTAAATAAAGTACATCATATGTGTCTCAGGTCATATCTGTTACATCTTGGCCACAGGGTCCCAAACCAGATTACTCAGCAAATCTACCTTGAAGGAAGGTATGTGCATTAACAAAGATGAGGTTATTCGCATTAACGATATTGGCTCCCAACTTTTGAGGACATACGGTACAGTGAAATTGAAACTGTATTTGAGGGATAACATTTACATTGCTAATAAATTTCACGTAGTTTCTGGAACCGTGGATATAACCGAGCACGGGTAAATTGGTCGTGATATTCTAATAGAACACAGAGCTGTCATAAATTATAGAACCAATTCAGTTTATTTAAGAGGTCATTTTGTGTTGACGAAACGCCAAGGTAGTCATATATTGACTAAGGGAACAAGAGCAGTACACACCAGAATTCAACACACCGGTTTTCATGGTAACCAGAAGTACCAAACAGCGAAGTTTCCTTTCAGAAATCAACAGGGTAGGATCCAAGGACCTCAGCAGAACAAACAACATTATAGGGCAGGACGAAACTTGCATAAGGGTCATCCACGACAACCAAACAAATGTAGGGCACATGCAAAGTACTGCTTGCGAGTGTAAAAGACAGTACCCATATCAGTTACTGAACATCATGACCCAGTGTTCAATGGGATAAACAATAAAGCCGAAGGGGAGTACTAACTAACCAACAGTCAGAAAGCCCCCAGAAACATTTTACAATCAAGACGAACGCATCAGCAAAAGATACAGAAGATAACTTGATTGAATTAGGTCCGAGAGAAGCAAGGGTCTTACGAAATAAGGTGCAAGGAAAGTGAAACACAGAGGCATTGGTCAGTAAACAAGAATTAATAAAAACAGGTTCCTGTACCAGAATTTCTAATTACAGTCAGAAATGGATAATACATTCTTCGTACTCTAAATACGCGTGAGGAAGAAGTTGAATTTTTCTGTGCTCCTCTAGAAGCACAGCAAAGACCTAATCTGTTAGACGGGTCAGCAATAGCTGAGTACCCGTCACATGTGCGAGCAACTAGTCAACAAGCAGGTTTCAAAACACACACCTCCAGCGCGAACACGTGATAGTCTTTTAAAAGAACAACTTGAGGTTAGAGCACCTGAATGCAGAAGAGGAACAGGTCATTTCTAAATTATGTTTGCTGTATAACGATATTTTCTGCTCCCCTGGGGATAAATTAACACACGCAGTTACTGTGAACACGAAATTAAATTAAAGCCAGAAGCTATGGGGAAGATTTTTATTTCTAGACCTTACCGAATACCAGAGGCCTTGAAGCCAGTTTTAGATGAAGGGATAGATAATATGCCTGAGTAGGGTATAATTAAACACTCCGATAGTGGTTGGAATTTTGCCATCTTGCTGATACCAAAACGTTCGATTGCTAGTGGTAAACAAAAGTAACGAGTCGTTGTTGACTTCAGGAAATTAAATGAGTTGACTGTAGGGACTACATTCACCATTCCATTGATATCTGAGATCTTAGATTCCTTAGGAAAGGTCAAATAGTTCACAACTCTTTATCTTGCGAAAGGCTATCACCAAATTTTGACAGATGAAAAATATCAACACATGATAGCTTTTAGCACTAATAAGGGCCATTTCTTATATGTCACCATGACTGTGGGACTAAGCTCGGCTCCAGCCAAGTTTCAACGTCTTATGGATTTGGTCTTAGCTGGACTTCATGGTGAAAATGCACTCGTATTTCTCGATTACCTATTGTTCTACAGTAGCAGCTTAGAAGAACACAGAGATCAGTTGATGGATGTATTTGAATGATTGAGACACCATAATTTGAAGCTATAATCAGATAAATGTGAGTTCTTAAGACGTGATCTGATATATCTAGGGGACAGACTAACCAATGAGGATGTAACACCAGATCCCCACAAAAACAGAAAAGGTGAAACACTATCCGAGATCAGAGACCACCAAGCAGTTTAAAAACCTTTCTAAGTTTCACAGTGTTCACAGTGTTATTGAGAACTATAGTCAGATTGCGAATCCTCTATATGAGCTTTTAAAGAAGGACGTTGCATTTGAATGGAATCCAAGAGCCGAACAAGCATTTCAAACCCTTAAGGAGAAGCTAACATCCGCTCCTCTTCCAATTTCGATGAAGAATTCGTTATTACAACCGACGCTAGTGGTCAATCAATAGGTGCGGTTTTATTGCAGTATCCAATCGGGAATGAGAAGCCAATAGCATATGCCTCGCTAACTTTGAGCGTAAGCGAAAAAGACCTTTTATATCTTACGTATGGGCAGTCAAAACATTTCACTCTTATATGTTCGGACGACGTTTTAAACTTGTAACTGGCCACAAACCATTACTTTGGCTTTTTAGTGTGAAGGAGCCATCCTCCCGATTACTTAAGTACAGATTAAAACTCGTAGGTTATCAGTACCAAATATTTTACAAAAAGGGAATGTCCAATTTAAATGCAGATGCTCTCAGTCGAATCGGGGAAACACAAGCAAACACTGAATCATCCAATGAGGAGATGGAACGACGCAATGGAAACTTCCAAAAATATGGTTATTGTCCCAGCAATAATACAAACAGTAGAAGTACAGACACAAACAACAGCTTAAGAGTTTCCTACAATTGACGAAGAGAAAAACGAGCCATTTTACACCAGTTTCATGACTCCCCGCTTGGAGGCCATATTGATATGAATCGAACGGTAGAGAGAATTAAAAAGTACATATAGTGGCCAGGAATCGACCAAGACGTTAGAGACTGTAAAAGGCAATGTCGCAGCTGAAAGAAAAACAAATGACCCAGCCTCACATTAAAATCCATTTAGAAATCACCAGAATACCAGGTCATATCTTGGAAAAATGCGCTGTAGATATAGTAGGCCCACTACCTCTGACGAACCATGGGAATAAATACTTCTTGCTTTTCCAAGACGAACTATCGAAATTTTTATCAGCTATACCAATACCAAGGCAGGGTTCGGACACGATAGCAATGTAGTTGGTGCATACTAAGATGCGGTGCTCCATCAAATATGCTTAATGGCTGCACATATAATTTCCTTAGTGACACTTTGCAGAGATACTGTAAGTTGTTCAGGATCGAGAAAATCCAGACTGCTTTATGGCACTCCATGAGTGACGGGCCCTTGAAAGTAGTCATAGGACCCTTACAGAGTAATTTTGACACTATATCGATTAGGATCAATCAAATTGGGATGAATGGGTGCCATTTGCAATATTTGTCTATAATACAGCTACTCGTACTGCCACTGTTTACACACCACTCAAACATCTGTTTGGTCATGTAGCAAATATACCTAGTTTCTGGCAAAAGGATGCCACAGAAACCATGTATTCGTATGGTGAATACGCGGATGAGTTAAATGTCTGTTTGAAAACTAAACCAACGATCTAGGGAGAAAAACAAAAAGAGCAATCTTAAAAACAAAGAGTATTATGACAAGGATCAAACCCCAAAGAAATTCACGATACGAGACAAAGTATTGCTTAAGGATGAAATTGTGAGACGCAGACGAAACTTGAAACTAGACACTCAATACGAAGGCCCTTACAAAATTATAGAATTACAATTACCCTATGTTACAATTCATATCGGACGATACAAGATGGTAAAAGTGCACACGAACAGGGTTAAACCTTATATCTGAGCACAGATACACATGTAAATACAAGACCTACTCTTAGAACACTGTAGAGTACTGAAGCGTGTGGTGGGTCTGGGTGCCTTATTACTTTACAAAAAAAAACATATGAATTTAATTCTTAATCTCAGGGAAAATTTAATTAAAGTTATTTCAATTGAGAACGGGTTCGTAATCAATTACAATGCATGACATCATTATTCATCAATAAAACTTCCATAACCTGGACATTTATTCAGGTTAAAATTTACATATGAAGTGAACATATCATTTCGGTCATCACTGAAATATTTACAAGATATGAACAAATTGAATAATCAAAAGGAAAAAGGCACGTCATTGTTTTTGTTGTAACCACGAAATTATTTTAATTTATGCTCCGGCTAAAAACTCATTGGGTTTCAGCAGATTGAAACAGTTATATGCAAGTTTCCTTGCCAGGGTCGCTATTTGGGTGAGAGAACGACTTCGAATATTAGTGCACTTTCCTAATGAAGGTGTTTACCGTGAGTTAGCACAGGGGAAGATACACCAGCACCTGTCTTCACATGAACCACTTCCAATCACACTTGTGTCCGTGTGGACATAAACACTTATGACTTTGTACGGGTCTCGTCTTGCCGGCTCTCCGCTCGCTTCAGTGACCTCTCGTCTCGAGATCTGCCGAACGAGTCTCTCTTGCCCTCGTCGCCGCTCACTTCCACAGCTCGGGGAGACCCACGGACGTCGGTCCAGCCAATCCAGTCCCTTCTCTCTCCCTGTCATCTCCGGAAACGTCCAGACATTAAAAAATATGTTTTAAATAGAATAGTAACGGATTTTATATTGGAGGATCACTGTCCTTCCCACATACACACTCACATACACACGACCTCTCTTGATTCAGGCTCCCCTGATTGGCCGCGAGTTTAAGTTTCTGGGAATTGCATGTTATCGGCACTTCCTCGGATTTTCATTGTTCGAGAAACACGCCGTGTCTACATTTCGCCACGGTCTGCCTTCATAAATTGTCGCGACTGCACAAATCACTACTATGAGTGTTGGAGCTGCACAGCCTTTTACCAGTTGACAGTGAGGAGGGTCACTTCTTATTAGGGGCTCAACGCCCAGCCGGTTTCCTGGAAGTTGGATCAGGTAGGTAGCTAACCCGCTTGTTCACCGTGTCGCTGGCAGTTTACGTCAGCACAGAATAATTGTTACCTGCTGCTCATAACCACACTAAACAGATAACGTAAATGTAATGTTCTCATACCGTTACAGTACGTAGAATTATCCGAAAACCCGGTTCAATTCCGCCAAATAACGCAGAAAATGCGTTAGATGGAAGTTGGATAGGTACCGCATGTTGTTTGCCAACAATAACACACGTGGCGGGCAAGCCTCCATTGACGTAGCAGATAATGGGAGCAATTCAAGATGGCTGCGCCAGAGAAGCGATAAGAGGAAGCCTTGCCTGGGCAAGCTAGTCAGCTGTAGCGAGATAGCGCACACGCGTGAGATAAAGCTACGCAGAACAGGTGTTACTGCAGTAGTCTCTTTAACACACTGGACAACTGCGTAAGAGCGCGTAATGAATTATAAGTAGAATTGTGCATAATATTTTCCATACAAGCCATTTGTTTATAACTGAAATTGATATTACTTTACAGAGTAAATCACTAATATTAAAACGCTATAAGTATTTGTATTTATTTCTTACAGATGAACGTACATTGTTATTTCTGCAATTGAGTGTGGCATCCCAAGATTTTCACATTGAGAAATATCATCATTCACCTTGTTTGTATTACGATTTTAGGCAGCAAGTCCAGCTGTTAACTGTTATATGGCGAATAGTAAGGTATGGGTGAACTTCAAACTAAATTCGCGGAAGTTGAGTATCACGCTATGAGATCTATTGCTTTCTGTAAAAATAAACTAGCGGGACTACATATGAAAGTAATCAGATGGCAAAAGAATTATCATGGCATATCTCAAAGGCTAATAGGGCAAAAAAATAATTGTTCAAAAAACATGAAAACCGCCTTCAAAAAGAAAGCACACTAAAAATTTTAAAATAATTTTACACCTTGCTTAGAAGAATGTAAATCTATATGAGCAAAATTTTATATTACTGTTATTGAAATTTTTACATTAATTAGTTATTTTTGGAGTCGGTGCAAGCTGTCACATCGCGAAGATCGAATTACTGAATTTTATTTGGTGTTCGAGGCGAAACGAAGAGTACGAACAAAAATTCCGAATATTTTGCAGCGTATAGTGGGGCATATATTGTAATTGCGGGAGATAGTTTAGGGAAACAAATTAGACAGTGTTTAATCTGTGGCTCGACCTCGTTCGTCGTCCAGGCATATCTCTGGTGCTACAGTGTCAGTTGGTAGGCTGCATCATGCAGTAAACGCTTTACAGTTAGCTTAATATCGGCGTATCATTTGTATGTTTCAGTTCTGTTGAAACATGTTTCTAACATTAATTCTAAGTAAGTAGTAACATGATTTGTATGTATTATTTTTATTTATTATTGTTTTTAGCTTTTTTTTTCTTGCTTTGGCTGGAACCGAATCCAAAAATAACTAATTAATGTAAAAATTTCGATAACAGTAATGCAAAATATTGTTCATTTAAATTTACTTTATTCTATGCAAGGAATGAGAGTATTTAAAAAAAATTTATATGCTTTTTTTTTTTGAAGGCGATTTTTATGTTTTTAACAATTATTTTATTTTTAAATTTTTAATGGTATTATAGTTGTTTTGTTATTTTAAATATTTCACAGCAGTTCTGATTTTGTGAACTTCCTGGTAGCACAGTGGTTAAAGCGCTTGCTTTCAAAAAAACATATATATATACCCCAACAACTTCCACAACTAGGTGAATTGGATGCTGTGTTAAGGAATGTCAGGTTACATTTTGATCCAGGCTGTATTCGACCTAATCGTAACATCAGTTTAAGTGCCGCTCGAAAAACCAAACATGTAATAACATCTGGACATTAATACATACCACATACACAAATCTGTATCTGAAATATACCTGTCTACTGCGGCATCACACAGAAAATATAGATTTTTAATTGGTTTTCACAACGTGAAAGCTTGGGGTCCAAGTTGAAATCTGAGATACATGTTGAGACATTAGGACACATTTATTTTATGAATATTCTGCCATGACTTAAAAATAGCTTAATTGATTTTGACGGGATTTAAAACTGTGGATTTTTGTAAAGAACATTAAAAGGGATTGGGGGGGGGGTAAAGGGGAAGAGGGATTGAACTTTTGTATACGAAATGTAGACGGTCCTTTCTGATTGATTTAAAGTGTATGTGAGTAAATTTCTATTGATATCAGATGTAGTACGTATAAAAAACAATTAACAGGTCTAGGGGCGAAGAGTAGTTTGGTTTTTGTAAAGCTATTGTGGACAGTATTTTTCCCTTTGTTTTAAAGTATACATGTGCACAGTTACATCGAAACCAGATAAAAACAGTAGCATTGTGTAAAGAACATTTGTAAAAATTAAATGGGGCAAGGGAGTGAGCGGTTGGGTTTTGTAAACAGAATGGAGACACTGAGTTACTCTTTATTTTTAAGTATACATGTGCAGTGTTCCATCGAAATATGATAAAATCTGTGGGTATCTATAAAGAAAATTGGAAATTAGGAGGGGTGAGGGTAGAAGGGAAGAGAGGATGGGCTTTTGCAACCAAATTTAAACACAATTATTCTGTATATTTTAAAGTATACGTGTGCAAATTTCCTTCAGAATTGGTTAGAAACTGTAGCTTTGTATAGATTAAGGGGATGGAAAGGAGGAGAGAGGTTTCGCTTCTCTAAACCAAATGTAGACAGTATTTTTCCGTTTCCTTTGAAGTATACATGTGCATACTTCCTTCAAAATCAAATAGAAACTGTAACTTTATATAAAGAACATTGACAATAATTAATGGGGTAGAAAGGAGGATAGGGTTTGCGTTTTTGTGAAAGTAATATGGACAATATTTTTCATTTTCTCTTTGTTTTAAAGTATACACATGGAAGTTCCACCAAAATTGGATTAAAATGTAGGTTTGTACAAAAATTAAGGGGTGTAAAACGGTAGGTAGGGTAGTTTTTTGATTTTTTGGTCAGAAATTTGTCCATAAAAGATACATATAAGTGCCAACTTTCATAAAGATCGGTCAAATGGTGTCGACTGTAGTTTTTTTAAAAGAAAATTTGCAAAAATCAAGGGAGTGGAAATTTGAGACTGATACAGTTTTTTGGAAACCAAAACTTTACATTAATTTTATCTTTGTTTTATGGTAAAAGTTCTATCTAAACCGGATAAAAACTGTGGGTTTGTATGAAAATTAAGCGGCTTAATGGGGAAAGGGGGGGGGGGTTTATGGATTTTTTGGTCAGAAACCTTCTCCTTGAAAAATTATATGTAATTGCCAACTTCAATGGAGATCAGTTAAATCGTGTCGACTGTAGCTTTGTGTAAAAAACATTGACAAAAATTAAGGGGATGGATAGGGGGAGAGGGGTTCAGTTTTTCAAGCCAAAAGTTGACAGTATTTTTCTCTTTATTTTGGACCATACATGTGCAAAGTTCCATCGAAATCGGATAAAAAATGTGGGTTTGTATAAAAAGTAAGTGGCGTACAGAGGTAGAAGGGATGGTTTTTGCAATGAAATTCATATTGGACCACTTTGGAGGTTATCCTATCCACTAAAAAAAATTCATTTAAATCGGTTCAAAACTGGCGAAGATATGGCTGAATATACATAAAAAAACAGAAGAATTGAGAACCTCCTTCTTTTTTGAAGTCGATTAATAACACAGCATCAATCGACTCGGAGGAAAAGTGGGGTCGCCAGTTTCATAGGTAATATTTGTAAAATATTGTTCACGTTAGCTACAGATTCAGAAGTGCAGTATTTCTGGTCAAAGATAGACACTACTGAAAATAAATACCGAACTTTAGTAAAACTCAGTAAGGAACAACTTACAGTAGTTAAAATCGTCTTAGCAGGTTTCGGTTATACCTTAGCAGGCGTGAGTAGAAGTCAGATAGTCCTACTAGAAGGAATGAGCAAGATGCGAAGATACACAGAAAGTTATGCGAATCATACCGACAAGGCAATACGCCCATTGTCTGTTTTAGTATCTTTTAGTGAGCATCTGGTTGCGCTATTGCCATTATACAAGTTTTGCAGAGGGATTATAATCTTTTAGTAATTGCGATCGTAAATGCCCAAAAAACGGATATTACAGCGATATTTCATTAATCCCTTTCAAATTCTACAATACTTAGAATTGATCAGAAATGATATGGGGGATAAAAAGTTCCCAGTTTCTCTAAAGGAGGAAAATGGCTATCTTCTTTTGAAAATCATTACAATCGATATTTTCATGTCACAGAATATCCTTAGTTATGTGTTGAATGTGCCATTAATTGAGAACAATTATTTCAATTTGTATAAAATGTTGCCTCTGCCTATATCACTTGATGATAATGGGCATTACCTTTATTTACAAACTGATCATTCATTTATTCTAATTGATCACTCAAAGCGTTTATGCGCAAAACTAGACCAAGACCAGTTAGATTGTAAACAACTGACGTCAGACTCTAGTATTTGTAAACAGAACTTTGTATTACAAACTACTTATGAAAATTCACCATGTGAGGTCCGACTCCTTCAAACATTAGCGTAAATTCTTAATGATTGCGTGAAGAAACTAGCAGTTCTTAATGACAGTGTTTGGACGGCTATTAGACGAAACCAATGGAGATTTGTAGCACCTCATGAAATGAGTGTAACAATATTATGCAATAGTGAACCTCCCACAGATGTCACCTTCCAAGGTACGGGAAAATTAACATTCTTTGGCAAATGTAAAGGTTATGGCAATACGCTAATGATTCAGTCAGAGCAATATATTGGAACCAATACAACGAATCATGATGTACTACCTAATTTTAAGCTAGACTTGGACTGTTGTAAATTAAATCAAGACAAGCATCTATCAGAACTAAGGTTAGCATGGAAATTAGAGCCAGTAATACGACACTTAGACGACCTCAAGGTCGCTGGACTTAAAATACCGGAACTAGAAAACGAAATTGAGAGACAGGAGCAATCAAAATCTAATGACTTTTACATGTCAAGATAATCTGTAATCTCTTATGTATGCACAGTTGTAATAATTTTGATTGTATTATTTTGCCTGTGTAGATACTGTAAATGTCTTAGAGATTGTTTTAAGTACGTGCTGCGCAGTAACAATTAGTGTTGTAGCAGTGCTTGTGTTCACATCACGGTACTAAACCAAACAGACGCCTCGCTGGATACTCCCAGAAATAAAGCAACAGTGAAACCAATGGAAGATGTCATTGTCACCCTCTCCAAAAAATATCCTCAAGTCAAATCAAACATCAAAAGAATGCTCATTTGGTTTATTGATACCAAGGGCGTAGTTCATTCAGTGTTTGTTCCCCCACATCATACCATCAATCAAACCTTTTATTTTGAAGGTTTAAGAAGGTTACGCAAGAGTGTTTGTCAAAAAAGACCAGATATGCCACACAGGAGACTGGTTCTTCCACCACAACAATGCACTTGCACACACATCTGTCTCCTTTAGGCAGATTTTGGCTAAAAATGGCATGGTTCCGTTGGCCCAAGCATCTTACTCACCTGGCCACGTACCGTGCGACTTTTTTAAAAAATTATTTCCAAGCATGAAAAGGAGCATAAAAGGACAACGATTTGACCGCATTGAAGAGGTAAAAAAAAAAACCAAAAAAAAAAACGTGCTGTCTGCCATTTCTAAAGATGACTACAGAAAATGATTCGAAAAGGGTTGAAAAAATGTATTAGTTGTAATGGAGAATGTTTTGAAGAAGACAAGGTTGTTTTGTAAAAAATTTGAAAATATATAGCTTTTAAAAAATATATCCGTTTTTTTTTGGGTACTCCCTTGTGTAAGGGCATCAGCCGAAGACGATTTGGGTCCTCGCTAAATCCCAAAGGAATGGCTCTCCGGCCACCCTTCTGGGACCTGTGGCACCCTTAGGAAAATATGTCACTGCATTCACTCAGAAATAGAACTTCGAAAATCGCCCATTCTTAATGGTTAATTCTCAGGGGCGCCGGATTTCAGAAAACGTCGTGGGTGTTCATGCTCGTTTCATGACTCAGTTCTTTTAAAAGAATTCTGAACTAATTTTGACAGGATTTTCAGTGGCGAGATGTTGACATTGCAGGAAGCAACTTAGGCTACTTTTAATCCTGGAAATGTATAAGATTAGGTGCAAAAAAAAAAAAAAATTCTTTACAAACACAAAAGAAGACACGAGCGCCAGCGTAATACTGAAAATCGAATCCAAATCATTCCAGTAGATTTCAAGGTATAAGTGAGCAGACAGGCAGTTTAGAACAGCAAGATTATGCATTTCTAAATTCTATTCAAGGCAATTAAAATGGGTTCAGTCTTTTTGACGTAATTGGGTAGCGAACTTCGAGATTTTCAAATTTATAATAATATTGAAGTGATAAGTAATGATTTTTGTACTCCTAGTAGTACTCAGAAATTTATTATTGCATCTGATTTGTGTCCACTAGTGATTATTACAGAGAAACAAAGGGGAAAAAAATGAGAAAATGAAACAATGAGGTACATGGTTATATAAGAAAACTGAGGGGAAGAGAAGATATTTAGACTGTTGTATATAAAAACATAGTTGAGGTCTACATCTACATTCATACTCTGCAAATCACAAACATTGTAGGTGGCAGAGGGTGCTAAGCACCAATCCTAAACCCGCCCATTCCAATCCCGAATAATGTGAGGAAAGAAGGAATACATATAAGTATCAGTGCGGCATCTTATTTCTCTAATCTTATCCCTCCGGTCTTTGCGACCTAAATAGGTTGGCGGAAGAAGTATTTCATTGCACTCGAAATTTAAATTTTTTCGCATATTCTCCAATAAATTCGAACGCAAGCTACGTCGTCTGTCTTCCAAACTATCCCAGCCCAATCTATGTATCAATTCTGTGACGCTTTCATAAAGGCTGTAACAAGTCACGAATCTAGCGGCTCTCCTCTGCACCCTCTCAACTGAGTCAATCAGAACCTTGCGATACGGATCCCAAACCCCACAACAGTAATCCAGATGCAGACGCACTAGTGTTTTATACGCCATCTCCTTCGTTTGAGCATTACAATTCCTCAAAATACGACCTATGAATCGTAATTTAGAATTTGCCTTGCCTACGACGGAAGTTATGTATTTCATGTTGCTTTGTACTATCACCCCCAGATACTTCACGGAATCAACCGTGTCAACAGGTGAATTGTTTATTTTGTACTCGTGAAAAAACTGATTCTTCTTGTTACTTATCCGCATTGCCTTGCACTTTTTGCAATTAAGTGTAAGCTGTCATTTACGGCACCAATCGAAAATAGCATCCAAATCACGCTGAATTTCTAAGCAATCGTCGGAGCACCTTATTTCCCTATAGATAACCGCATCGTCGGCAAACAATCGCAACCAGCATTTGACGTTGTCACCTAGATCGTTTATAAATATTAAGAAAAGAAGTGGACCTATTACACTTCCTTGAGGAACGCCCGAAGTAACATTTCTCTTAGAAGAGGCTTCCCCGTCAACAACGACATACTGTGATCGACCAGTTAGAAAATCACGTATCCACTCGCAAATCTGAGCCGAAATACCGTAAGCTCGAATCTTCGCTAAAAGTCGGTTGTGTGGCACAGAATCAAAAGCTTTCTGAAAAACCAAAAAAACTGCATCAACTTGCGAACCTGCATCGATAACTTTCATTATGTCGTGGGAAAATAGGGTTTCACACGATCTCTTCTTCCGAAATCCGTGTTGACATGGTGTAAGTAACTCGTTCTCATCTAGAAATTTCATTATGTTCGAGCATATGACATGTTCCAGAATTCTGCTGCAGACCGATGTTAGAGATATGGGTCGATAATTCCTAGGATCACTCCAATCTCCTTTCTTAAAAACGGGAATTACCTGGGCTATTTTCCAGCTAGAAGGTACTTTTCTCTCTTCTAGTGATTTACGGAATATATCTGACAGAAATGGTTCAATATCCTCCACGTATTCAGAAAATACTCTTACCGGTATACCAACGGGACCCGGCGCTTTACCCCACTTCAGGAGTTTTAATTGCTTTACAATTCCTACGCTATCAATTTCTATCGGACCCATCTCTGATGTGGTAAAGTGGGGATGTTTTCCATGTTTTCTTGCGTGAATGAATTTTTGAATTCGGTGTTAAATACGGTAGCCTTGTCGCGGCTGTCTTCAACCTCCCGTCCGTCTTTTATTAGAACTGGATTATTGTTCCCACTACAACTAACTTTTTTTACATACGACCAAAATTTCTTAGGGTTTTCAGTGAGGCTCTTAGAGAGAGAATTTTCACGGAAGTTATTAAATGCCTCACGCATCGCATTCTTAACACGTCCCCTTATCTCCTCTAACTTATCTAAATCAGTCCGATGCATCTTCCTTTGTTTCTTGAGTAACCTTTTAACCTCCCGTGTGTACCATGGGGGATCGTTCTCTTCCCTGATTGTCCGTTTCGGTATATGCAAGTTCATACCTTCCCCGAGTATATGTAGGAATCGATGCCACCGCTCTTCAACGGTGCCTCCTGCTACTAAGAAGGTGTGGTAATTATGCCTCAAATACGCTCTAAAACTCTCTTTTGAAGCCTTTTCGAATCTGTAAACGATCCTCTCTTTTCTCTTTCTGCGCGTGGTTGTTAGTTTTACTGTAGCAATTACAGCTTTGTGATCACTTATTCCTGCGGTGGTAGAAATATCCGTGAATAGTTTGGGCCTATTTGTAACAACTATATCTAAAATATTTTCGTTACCGTTGAGGCATCGCGTTGGTTCAGTTACGAGCTGTTCAAGATGGTGAGCTGAGAAGAGGTCTAGAATGATTTCGCAAGCTGCTTTATCCCTGCCCCCCATAACGTGAACGTAATTAGTCCAGTCGATATCTGCCAAGTTAAAGTCACCTCCTAGCATTATTGCATGGTCCGGAAATTGCCGTGCTATATTATTTACATTATTTCTCAAGGCCTCGGCAATATTTATCCTTGCATCGGGTGGACGATAGAACGAGCCTATCACAAGTTTTTTCCTAGCTACGTTGAGCTTGATCCATATGATTTCGCAGACAGTATGGACATCCATTTCGCTACATGGGAGGTACTTATTAACAGCTATAAATCCACCACCTCCTTGGGAATGCAACCTATCCTTACGGAAAATGTTCATGTTACTATAGCTGTTACCCGCGACTTCGTACACGTGGACTTGGAGTTTCATTGCCAGAATTGGATATAGAAAACTGTTGGTAACGTAAGATTTGTCCCAAACAACACCGAGTCGACATAATATGATGGAAAGCCATCATTATATCATCCTATCGTCTAATTTGTCTCATGAAGAGAATCACCGAGCGTGGTGGTGTAACGGATAGCGTTCTGGCCTCGCATTCGGGAGGACGGCGGTTCGAATCCCCGTCCGGGCATCCAGATTTGGGTTTTCCATGGTTTCCCCAAATCACTCCAGGTGAATGCCGGGATGCTTCCTTCAAAAAGGCCATGGCCGAATTCCTTCCCATTCCTTGCCCCCATCCTTTCCCGTCTCTAAAGACCACGTTGTTAAAAAGGGACGTTAAACTGTTAAAAAAAAAAAAAATGAAGAGTATCAATTTACAACATATTTAAAAACAGAAAAGTAAGCGAAGGTGCGGGGATGTGTGTGTGTGTGTGTGTGTGTGTGTGTGTGTGGGCGGGGGGGGGGGGGGGGTTAACTGATGGCAGCTTTATTTCAGCTTGGTTTTTTCTTCTTTCTTCAACATGAGCATCTGAATCTTATAATCTAATAGCAGCACATTGTCTTCTAGACCTGCACCTTAGGCCAGACCGAGCGGGGCGGTGTAATGGTTAGCGTTCTCGCCTCGCATTCGGGAGGACGGCGGTTCGAATCCCCGTCCGGGCATCCAGATTTGGGTTTTCCACGGTTTCCCCAAATCACTCCAGGCAAATGCCGGGATGCTTCCTTCAAAAGGCCATGGCCGAATTCCTTCCCATTCCTTGCCACCATCCTTGCCCCCCATCCTTTCCCGTCTCTAAAGACCTCAATGTTAAAAAGAGACGTAAAGCAGTTACAAAAGAAGAAAAACTTAGGCCAGGTTTACGTTCGTAAGGAATGTCAAAAAGGAAGACAAATTGGTGCCAGAAACTCTTATACATACACAAATGAATAGTACAGTGCAGAGCAAATTGACTTCTATACTAAATAATAAGTTTTGTTTCTTATCGAAATTTATTAACAAATCAAACACTAACAGACTGCGCGACTGAGCAACCAACGTAACATTACAGACTAACCCACGAATCTGTCAGTCTTTCATCATTCGATAAGTTCTTAAAATTTAGTGACTAAAACTGTTATTCATACCGAAAAAATGTCCTGTGTCCTTCCTACACTATTTCATTGTTAAATTCCATCAATATTCATAAAGACAGAGACTTACTTCCACATTTATAATATGATAGCTGGTACCCACGACTTGGTTCGTGATTGTAAAGAATTCATATTGACAGCTGTAGAAATCTAACCACCATAGTGCACGATGGGAGACTCGATACTATTACCACACACAAATACCAGTCTTCTGCGCTATGTAGTTCCGGCAGCAAAGTAAAATTTACGGATACACACAAGTCTTTGGATGAAATACGAAAATATTCATGATCGACCAATTTCAAACACCATATCTCACACACTCCCACAGTTACCGAATTTCGGCCAACGTTGTGATCGATGGGAGACTCTGTGTTACTACCACACACAAACGCCAGTGATCTGCGATTGATAGTTTTCACTTAAAAGTGATACACCATGACACATGCGTCTTTGGCAGAAATATGAAACTGCCGCAGGTTGACCATATTCATCCCCCATATCTTCCACAACCCCATAGCTACAGACATCTAACAACCATAGTGCACGACAACAGACACGATTCTACCACTACACATAAACACCAATGCTCTATGCTATGTTAGTCGTGGCAGAAAAGTGAAATCTGCGGAGACACATGCCTTTTGTCGAAATACGAAAATATCCTTGGTCGGCCACTTACAACCACCATATCTCCCACACAACCACAGTTTCTGAAATTCGGCTGCTGTTGTGATCGAAAGGTGACTCTGTGTTACTACCAATCACAAACGCCAGTTATCTGTGATCTATAGTTTTCACTGAAAAGTGATACACCATGACACTTTTGTCTTTGGCAGAAATATGAAATTGCCACAGGACGACCACTTTCAAACCCCATATCTCCCACACCCCCATAGCTACCGACATCTAACAACCATAGTGCACTACATGAGATACGATTCTACTACCAAACAAAAACACCAATGCTCTATGCTATGTAGTTGTGGCAGAAAACTGACATATGCGGAGACAGTCGAAATACGAAAATATCCTTGGTCGGCCACTTACAACCACCATATCTACCACAGTAACACAGTTTCTGAAATTCGGCCGCTGTTGTGATCGAAAGGTGACTCTGTGCTACTACTACTACACACAAACGCCAGTTATCTGTGATCTATAGTTTTCGCTGAAAAGTGATACACCATGACACTTTTGTCTTTGACAGAAGTATGAATTGCCACAGGTCGACCACTTTCAACCCCCATATCTCCCACACCCCCATAGCCATAGTGCACGACAGGAAAGACGATTCTACTACCACACACAAACACCAAAGGTCTATGTTATGTAGTAGTGGCAGGAAAGAGAAGTATACGGAGATACAAATTTTTGGTCGTAATATGAAAACGCCTTGCACTGACCAACTTTAATCATTATATCTCCCACATCCCCACAGCTATCGGCATTCGGTCAACGTTGTGCACGACAGGAAACTCCATGCTACTTCCACCCACAAACATCAGTGATCTGTGCTAGGTAGTGGTTGCTGAAAAGTGAAATATATATATATAAGATTAAAAATTTCGGCGGAACTTATATCCGGTTTTAACCAACTTTCTGTGCCTATTACGATATCAGCATCTGTCCTACGAATAACGTTTTCGAGTTCAGGCTGTTTATTACAAACACTTCTGCAGTTAACTACTAGAACTTTTAATGTTCGGGATTCTTTTAAGCTACCCCTAACACGCGGTGCTGAATTTATATTGGCTGTCCGCAACTGAATTTCCTCCTCAGGGTCATCCTCCCTCTGCCTAAAAAAACCCCCAATGCATTCCACACGGCCCCTGCCACTGAACATTTTAAAATGGCGAGAAAATTAAGGACTATAATTCTGTTATGGGAGGGAATGAATGAGAGGAAAGTATCTCTAAAAGTATAAATAAGGAAACTACAAAATTTGAAATAGTTTTCAGCAAATTATGACGGAACTCAAAAAGCATGAAAACGTTAAGTGGCTGGTGTAGATAATATTACCACAGATTTATTAAATATTGTGGGATACGATATTGTACCTTACCTTAACATTTTATTTAAAATGAGTTTGGAGTCTTGCTGCTTACCTGAGGATTGGAAAAGAGCGATAGTAGTTCCGGTTCATAAAGGAGGGATTACAAATAGGGTTGAAAATTACAGACCAATTATTTTGTCATCAGTGATATGAAAATGATGGAGAGATTGATGAGCAACTACCGGTATATCAGACATGTCTGTGAGGAAAGAAACTGGTTTGCATATCTACAAAATGGCTTTAGGCAATGATATTGATGTGAATAATGAACAGCAACGGTCCCAATACACAACATAATTTTCTCCAATTACTCTCAATCCAGAGAAAAAAAGGAGGGTGAAGAGAGTGTTGGGAATGTACAGGGCATATGTTGGTGGGCTATAAACAAGATATTTCAGATGAATTGGATCAGGGAGGTCAAGTTGATAATGTGGCACTAGATCTATCTGCACACAGCTACATATGGTACACAAAATATGACCATCATCACCAAACCAATTGTTACTTACTACATATACCAAATTACATCAATTTGCATCACCAGTGTATACAACATTACAACAACACATTAATGGTGGAACCATGCAAGCAAATACAGAAAAATAATAAAGATTATGAGTGCCTTATAATCAAAAAATTACTCAATACTCACTTGTGGCTACTGATGCAAAACCATGTCAAAACCGAGCTGGGAGTGCCCTGGCCTAAGCCATTCATTAACATTATACCTTCATACCTCACAGCTATACCACAACAAACATTATGCTTTGACTTACTGCTTTTTCCTGTTCCAGCGAGACGTACAAATACAACATTACACAATTTATCAAATTCATGTTCCTCTTCCTCTTTACATACATATTGCCATGTGCTTCTTCTCCTTTGCACGCATTACACCGTGGGGCATCACACTACACAATATACCACATTAGCCTAAAGATAGAAATATGTAGACACATTTCTGCTATTTATCCTTAGACAATACAACTTATTACTCTGTGTGTAACCTCAGCATATCTCCTAAGTGACCCATTACCATAATAACCGCTACAGATGCCACATTTTTCACTTTAACTCGACCAATAGATTTAATGCACCACTAAGCTAATTATATAGCTAGTACTCAAACAATGGCGACAATATAGAACCATACACAGAAAAAACGAGCCAAGTGTTAACTTAACCTATGAATCATTTTGTCATGTTATTACAGCAAATGTCTGTACAAATGTCCGCCATGTCTTCTCAGATTAATTCAGTGAAAACAACGGTTAATTCTCAATTATCCTCTATGAAGGAAAGCATCAATAATCAGTTTCGATTTAAGGGAGAACGTATCGATTGCTTTGAAAAGGTGCAGAACGGTATAAGTGCCAAGTTGAATGATTCAATGTCTAAATTTCGGGACCAAATGGAAACTAAATTGGAAGCTGTGCAGGCAAGCAATCGCGAGGAAACAAGATCAAATTGCGAAGGCATTTACAATGATCAAAATAAGTTGGAGGCCACAACAACGCGTATGGAAGGAGCGATTTTAGGTATGCAACTCGAAGCCGCAAATGAGAGTAAAAACTTATCTGAGGATATTCATGCAGTAGAAATTAAAAATAAAAACAATTTTCAATGTGTTCGGAAAAAATTGGGTGAAATGGATGTATCTGAGAAGTCAATGCAGGATTTTATGGAAAGAGACAAAACCTACCTGGTTCCTCAGTTGGAAGTAGTAGCTTGAAGACTTACTGATAATGGGGTCAAGGTGAGCGCAGTAAAATTCACATTTCAATCACAAGAAATGAAACTCCTACAGATACAGGACCAATTAGCACAGCACATACTGTATAGTAAAGAAAGGAGAATTGTGTAAAGAGACACAAAACCAAGGAACAAGAAAGTGAAAAAGAAAAGAATAATTTCTTCAGAAACCAACTTCCTGAAGAAGAAAGTGAAGCAGAAAATGAAAAGTCTCAAAAACCCATAGGATACCTGAAGAAAGTGAAGTGGAAAAGCCAAAGTTCAGCAAAACAGGTTCTGGAGAGTATCAACGGGTTTGGAAATTATATTAAAAGTACAAAAGAAAAAGGCATTACTGGTGACAAGATATGTAACAATACAGAAGATATTATCTCAAGTGCATTAGTCAAAGTGATAAATCAATTGGTATAATTAAAATTTTGCTAAACAATGAAAATGAGTGATTTAGAATTTAAAATGATAAAAAGATGAATTAAACAATGCAACAATATGAAAATAATGGAAATAGTTTGTTCAGAAAAGCAGACTAACATTTTTTTTGAAAATGAAAGAGGAAAGCAGTGATAATAAGAAATATTGTTTGTGCTTGTTTAAAAGTAGACAATATTTACCATGAATAGTTAGGAGGACTCATCTTGTGTAGTGATCGCTGATGAGTATAGAGGCTAGGTTATTTGAATAATAAAAGGGAAAATAAACATTAAGGTTAATTAAACATATACAGAAATTGTGTCAATTATTATTCTTAAAGAACCTTGCTGAAACAAAAAAGAAATGAAGCATGTCAAATAGTTTAATACTATATAATTTTCAAGGTCCAGGTACCTTTTCCTTGCGAGTAATGCCAGAATTAGTTTATTATTGTCGTAATCGGTGGTAAAGCATATTAGTTTATGAAGTATAAGAATATTCTGGAGTTTTTTAAATTTTTTTTA
The DNA here is from genome assembly GCA_031002005.1 of Vandiemenella viatica. NCBI lineage: Eukaryota > Metazoa > Arthropoda > Insecta > Orthoptera > Morabidae > Vandiemenella > Vandiemenella viatica. The sequence continues at coordinate 118,658,837 of CM061920.1, forward strand.
ATTTAATTTAATTGCAATGGAGCCCAGGCTCCGGTGGCAATTTTCTGTATTAAATCGTGTAAATGTTTATCCAATTATATAAAGCATAAGTACTTGATATTGAACATATAAATGCATATGAATATTATATTTAATGTGGATTCCATGTCATTCTAAATTAGAATGCAAGAATTTGCATTATGAAAAGGGAACGGGATGTACTTTGTGTAAGTGAATAGTCAAGACCATGGAGGAAGGAAATATATGGAGGAGAAGTGACGTTAAATCGGTGAAGCAGGCTCGAGCATGCGCAGTGGCGGCAGCGGCGATAATGCGCTTCCAAACAATTGCGATGTTCACATTGTGTTAGATGTAGTGATTATTTCATTTTGTAATGTGTATAAGTGTTTTATAATGCTATCTTGTGTTGCGTACGGTTGCACAAATAGGCCAGACAGGAAAGAACATGGAATATCATTTCATAAGTAAGTTGAATTCTAATTATCGTTGTTGAAGTGAGCTATAGAAGTTGCAAACTTCGCTGCCTGTCTATAAATATTTAGTCATTGCTCTCAATGGGATGACTTTATTCTCAAATTTTTGTTGGTGTAGTATAGAAAATCAACATACCTTGCTATTTTGCACATAATAGACTAGCATTACTTTTTAACGAGTGTTGAAAATGAGATTTAACGGGGTGTGTTTTACATCGCGAGTCAGTGAATTTAGTATTGCGCTTTCTTTCGTCACGTTGCAGTTTATACTGTATGATGAAATGAAATGTGTTACATTATGCTATGCAATCTAGGAATCTTGATGAAGCAAACGATGTTGTTACTGCAAATACAGTTTGCGATTCAAATACGCGTGTGTGGGTATGTCTACATAGTTTGATTCTGTAGCGACAATTTAATGGAGATTGTGGTTAGGTCTAAATGCAGTCTGTACCAGAATGGTTTTGTTGTTCCATGAGGGACAAAGAATTTATCTATTACTGTTAGTAATTTCATGAGAACAAAGTTAGTGACAAAACATATATCGCGATGGAAACTACTTCCAGGCATTTCAAATTAAGCTTACAATGTATGCTAACAAGATAACTATTTTTATTCTGGTCTAGGCCGCATTTCAACCTAACCACAAGTGGTAGTAAAAAAAACTGAAATATCCATTCTGCATGTAATTCATTGTAGCTATGGCAGAATTAATTTTTGGTCCAGGCTGCATATCAACCCAATCCCAGTATATCCCGAAAACTAGGCTAGATATCGAAAAATTTTATTCCTTATTTTCGATTTGTCTCGTCGTGTTACATAAGAATCGATCATTAAATTTGACTTTTGCGAAATTTTTCTTCTCCATTTCAACTCAAGACACCTCAATTTTGATACAGTATATCTCTAGAACTAGGTGAGATATCGAAAATTTTTATTCTTTATTTTTCATTTGTCTCGTCTTTTTAAATAAGAATCCATCATCAAATTTGACTTTGACCAATTTTTTCTTCTGAATTTCAACCAAAACCATTTCACATTTGGGACAGAATATCTCGAAAACTAAGCAGGATATCAAAAAATTGTATTCTTCATTTTTTATTTGTCATATCGAGTTACATAATAATCCATCACCAGATTGCGGCGTCACCTTTATCCTAGAGTCCCCTTGAGGTTTTTGTACATATTCCCCGTGTCTGTATGGAAGCGGCCATACCCCCTCCACTCCTGCCATGCCCCCCACTCCTCCTCCGCCCTGCTTCACTTCAATGCGTGGTGAAGGTCTCTTGCGTCGTCTCCATATATTTCCTTCCTCCAAGGTCAAGACCATGGAGGAAGGAATATATGGAGACGAGATAACGCGAAATCCGTGAAACCTCGTGAAAAAACTGTGCCTGCGCGGCGGACATCGTAGGAGTACCAAAACATTGGGCCGTTTGCACTGTGTCAGCTGCTGAGAATATTTCATTTTCTAATATTCTAAAGTTTTCTATAATGCCAAGTTGTGATGCATATGGTTGCACAAACAGACGAGATAGGAAAAAACCTGGAATAGCGTTTCATAAGTAAGTCACATTGTAATTATCGTTCTTGACGTATCTGTCAGGCAACCGCAACATTAGTGCCATTCGCTATAAATTTATTCATTGCTCTCAATGGAATCATATTATTCTCAAATTTTTGTTGGTGTAGTGTAGACAATTAGCATATGTTACTATTTTGCACCTGAAAAGCTATCCCTATTGTAGACAAATGTTGGAAATTTAATTTAAACGGGTTATGTTTACATCGCGACACAGTGAATATGGTATTCCGCATGCATTACTCACGTTTAAGTTTACACTGAAATTGCACGATGAAATTAATCGTGATAATTTGTGCTGTGAGAACTACTAAACCTGATGAAATAAACTTTGTTGACGGAAATGTAGTTCGCGATGCATTTCTTGTGTTTAGATGTGTCTACATAGTTTGGTTTTGTAGCGGCAATATTAATGGAAATGTTGACAGGTGTATACCTGAAGAGAACAAACAATTTATTTATTATTAACTGTTAGCTTCTGATTTTTGAATGTACTGATTTTCTAGCAAAATTATATAGGCCACTACCAGTACTACGGTATATTTCTAAGTAAGCTCAGAAACTATGAGGTTTTATGAAGTTTTAATTTTTTTTTAAAGCTCTAAACATTGACTTAGTATGCTTTTTTAAAATTTCAGATATGACTTGTTTCTGTTTGTAAATATGTCTAAAAGTATATTTCTAGATTTTGAAATCTTCCTTGTCAATTACTGAAATAGAATGTGAAAATATAACCTATTTGAATATCAACTAAAATTTAAGGACTGTAGAAATAAACAGTTTGTTATTCAAGTTAAAAAGAATTACCTGCTCATTAAGTTACGTCCGAATTCATCATCAAACATGGATATGGCGATAGTTTTTTTCTGGTCCAGGCCGCATTTCAACCTAACCACGTCAATTTTAAGGTACAATATCTCGAGAACTAAGCTAGATATCAAAAAAATTTATTCTTTACTTTCAGTTTCCCTCATCGAGTTACATAAGAATTCGTCATCAAATTGCGGCGCCACGGTTATCGTTGAATTCCCTCATAACCTAACAACCTCACTTTTGAGACAGTATATCTCGCGAACTAAGCGAGATATCGAAAAAATTTATTCTTTATTTTCGATTTGTATAGTCGTGTTACATAAGAATCTATCACCAAATTTGACTTTGGGGACACGTTTCTTCTAAATTTCAACCAGAAACTCCACTCTTTTGAGACAGTATATCTCGAGAACTCAGCACGATATCAAAAAAAAATTATTCTTCATTTTTGATGTGTCTCGTCGAGTTACATAATAATCCATCATCAAATTGTGGTGCCACGGTTGTCTTATGATTCCCTTGAGGTTTTTGTGCATATTTCCGTGTTTCTCTGGTCAAGCAATATGGCGGCCTCCCCTCCCTACTTGTCTCCACCCGGTTTCACTCCAGTATGTGGTGAAGGTCCCTTGCGTCGTCTCCATATATTCCTTCCTCCATAGTCAAGACCTACTGAGTGTCTTGACAATTGAAAAGACCGAGGGCTATGTAATTTACCATTAGGATACATTCCATATGGGTGTGATCTTTATGCAAAAGGACAAGAATGTATAAAGCTCTTTTAGTGTACCTGAGAAAAAAGAAAGAAAAAAAAAAAAAAAAAAAAAAAAAAAAACAGTGCGAGCGTCACGTGACCCACAGAGATGAGTATGGATAAACTATCGGCAAGACTAATTAATTGAAATATCTACGTTTGAAGATTGTTGATATATGCAAGACTCTTTTGGTATGATTTAACAACTGAATTGAAGACAGGCAAAAGAAACGGTATGATCATCGGAATATCTTTGGTTATTTACGGTTGAAATCGTTGTTTATCGAACTAGTGATTAAAATAAATAAAATAAGTTAATTTAGAAGTGTACAGCTCGTTCGAGCATATACTCCGAGAGATGTAGAAAATTTAGGGTAGGTATTTGAGGCACCGTCAAAATTTGTATAACACTTCCTTTGTAATTTCTGACTACAAAATCGAAGACCTGGCTGAAGTGAATTGGGGCATAGTCCACCTTTGAATTTTTAACTTTGCAAATTTTTATTTACAAAAAATGTCCTTGAGGCATTTTGAAATTTTAATATCTTCAAATTTCGTATGAAAAAGAAAATAAAAATAAATAAGCCAGATTATTTGGTCGGGTCTAAAATATTGCCAGGCGGTTTCAAAATTGTATTTTATATTTTTCGAAAAATGTATTTGAGGCACGCTGAGATTTACACAGGATAATATTTACACCTAGAAATAAATAATCTACATCTACATCTACATATATACTCTGCAATTCACAAAATTGTGGGTGGCAGAGGGTGCTCAGCACCAAAGCTAATCTCTTTGCTGTGCATTCCAATCCCTAATGGTACGAGGGAAAAAAGAATTCATATAAGAATCAGTCCGGCACCTTATTTCTCTAATTTTATCTTTCCTGTCCTTCCGACTCAAATAGGTTGGTGGAAGAAGTATTTCACTACACTCATGAGTGAAAGTTGGAGTACGCATGTTTTCCAATAAGTTTAAACGAAACGTATGTCGTCTATCTACCAGAGACTCCCAACCTAATCTACTAATCAGTTCTGTGACGCTTTCATAAGGACTGTAGCAAGCGGTCACGAATCGAGCAGCTCTTCTCTGTACTTTCTCTATACTTTCGATCAATCCCTTACGAAACGGGTCCCAAATGGCACAACAATAATCCAAATGTGGACGCACAAGAGATTTGTACGCTATCTCCTTTGTTTGTTCATTACAATTTTTCAAGATTCTACCTATGAATCGCAGCCTAGAATTTGCTCTACCTACTAAAGAATTAATGTGTATGTCCCATTTCATGTTCCTTTGTACTGTTACTCCCAAATATTTAATAGAATCGACCATATCAATAACTGTATTGTTTAACTCGTATTTCTGAACAATCGGATTCTTTTTGTTAGTTATGCTCATTGTCTTGCACTTTTTACAGTTTAGAGTAAGTTGCCACTCAGCGCACCAAGCCAAAATAATATCCAGATCGCGCTGAATTTCTAAGCAATCGGCCAAAGTTCTTACTTCCCTATAAATAACCGCATCATCAGCAAACAATCTAAAAAGGCTTTTCACTTTGTCTCCGAGATCGTTTATAAAAATTAAGAAAAGAAGTGGTCCTATTACACTTCCTTGAGGTACACCCGATGTAACATCTAGATTAGAAGAACTTTCTCCTTCAACGACAACATACTGCGACCGACCAGTTAGAAAATCCTTTATCCATTCACAAAGCTGATCCGATATACCGTACGCTCGAAGCTTCGCTAAAAGGCGGTTGTGTGGCACAGAGTCAAAGGCTTTCTGGAAATCTAAAAAAATTGCATCTACTTGTGAACCTGTATCGATAACTTTCGTTACGTCGTGTGTAAATAGGGCCAGCTGTGTTTCACATGACCTTTTCTTCCGAAATCCATGTTGATTTGTTGTAAGCAAATTATTATAATCTAGAAAATTCATAATGTTCGAGCATATAATATGCTCCATAACTCTACTACAAACAGATGTTATAGATATAATTCTGAAAAGACAGGCGATTTGGGTGGGACTTCACACCTGCCAGGTGATCGGTAATTTACGATAGCGCAAGAGAATTGTATATTGGGAGCCGGCTGATTTGAAACGTGTTGCGGTGCGATTGGCTCTCGCCAGACCACGTGACTCATAGCAAGCGGGCAGTTGTTTAAAAAGATTTTGGAGCAGTAGAAAGGTTCTCATTCCATCAGGACACATTGTTGATCGACTGGAAGACGAAATGTGGTTTATGTTTCCAATTCTTCAATTGTATGGTAGCTGCAGCAATGACCATACCTATTTACGATCTCAACAACTTTTCGTTATACTTTTTAGTGTCATAGCTAGTGTATATGTTTATTTGTTTCATTTTTCCCACGTGAAACAATAAATATTCAGCCAATGAAGAACTTTTACCTCACATTCATTTTTTGTTTTATTGCTAAAGTGACAACTACACAATGCTACCGAATAAAAGTATTTTATTATTTGTGGTGTCGTACATTCACCCCGCAGTAAATCAGAAATTTCAAATTTTCCGCTAATGGCGTCTTTTCCATATATAAAATTGCTCGTCGTAAAATGAAAGCAGCTTTTAGGAGAATGTCTTTTTCTTTTATTAATGATAATAGTTCATCATTAACACAATAACCTTTCACACCAACGATTTTTTTATGCACAAATGTAATTTGTAGTTTTTCTTTATATTTTTTTTTTTTATTAATTTCGGTTCAAAATGACTTTTATTGAATACATACTCGTATTTGTCAACCTTCTTTCTAGGAATGTTTGTAATTATTTCCAAATAAGTATTCCATAATGAACTGAAATAATAAAATGTTTTATTTTGAAGAATATTTTTATTAATAAAACAGCAAATTTCTTTGAAAGCTTCTTGATGTAGGTTTACATGTTTGTGGTAATTCGTTTCCGGGATTACTTGATACCCTCGCAATTTATTGAAATAATCTTTTCGGCAGATTCGATGATTATTTATAGAATCTACAGTTTGATTTTTTTTATAAAATTCAATATCCTTGATAAACACTTTGTACGGCATCAAAGATTTTTTCAGAACCTCCTTATCGAGAGCATTAAGAGATAGAAGTTATCCTTTGTATCTTTTGGAACTCTTGAGACAAAAATTACAAACATCTCATTTGCTGAAGTCTCAAAATCTTCTAATTAGTTTTCTTTTAAATTTATGCTTGGTGTCTCAGCAATACATTCTATATACCAACACTAACGTTGTTTCGAGATGCTGATACTTCATCAATACTTTGCTGACCGGTAGTATGTTCTTTGGATATATCTATAAAAATTATATTACAGAAAAATATATAGCACAGCAAGAAAATTATATGGACACATATGTTGTAGTGGGTGCCTTGGTGGGCAAACTACGTTACAATTATCTTTCATACCTTTATGATTATTAATTGTAGATTTTTAATTTTAATTTTTATGAAGGAGTGAAAATTTATTAATTTTGCAAGAATCTCGACGTTAGTTGGAATTTAGGAAAAATTGTCACAATATGACATTTATTTTCTTATCACTGGCGATTACAAGTCTGAGCGAATTTACCGTTAACATTAACACAAATTGGCAAAATCATAAAAACAACGTTCAGAGGTACAATTAGCCGTCATGAGCAAGCAAACAATTGTATATTTATTTTTAAATATATCTCAGAATCAAATGCAAGAAATAATGACAATTGGAAACAATGAAAAAATACAAGTTTATGACGACCTCAGACAAAGGTATCATAATACTGTGAGTTTACAGTTAAAAAGAAAATCATGGGCGCCACGAATGAACAATATATCATTCGAAAATAACTAGTTCTGTCAAATTATGCCGCTAGCTCAGGGGTTTTTACAATTACAGAGTGAGAACATGGATCTATCCTCTCAAAGTCGTTTAAGGGTTCTGTTTCACGGAATGCACAATCGGATGGCTTGGTCGTAATAAGTTACCATTGTAGTTCTGCGTCTGATGTCTGCGGTGACCGGAGATGACCCACGGTATGTGAGATTATCTCACACGGCGGCTACAGACACGTCCTGTCTGTTAATGCGCATCATCTCATTACTGGCGGTGACGCCGTGATAAGCCTGCTCCAGCAAGGCAAGCTGGCAGCCAGAAATCGTACAGCGGCAGTTGGCGAGAGAAGCTAACTTTCCAAGACTCGTATAGAATCGAAGGTAGAATGTCCAGCTCCTCACTCTTCGGTCCACGAGGAAAACTTCTCGCTCCACCCCTTGTAGTCTCGAAGCTCACATGTAACAGAAATTCCCAGGATTTTAAGTTATACGCTCATTTGGATTGGATCTTCAGGTCGGCACCTAATGTCACGTGATATCCCCGATATTTGATTTGCCCTGCTCATATCACAGAGGTCGGAGATATTCGGCTAAGTTCGCCGGGGTGAGAGCATATTCGGGTGTCGGGCGGCAGGCATTTCCCGCCATGTGAGCGACCCTGTTGACCATCCATCCCCAGGGAGCAGAATGTGTGGTCCGGCAAAACCTCAGATCCGCGACGTCCTGTCGCCATGGTTCGGGAAGACCACGATTAGCTTCAAGCCTACACAGCTCAATAACTATTTAATATTCGCTTTACCAAGATACACTGTATGTCACCATTTCATTACAGTCCTCACTTGGAATCTTGCGTACTTTATAAAATTACAACAAAAATCTATTGAGGTGGTCGCCCAAGATTTATGTAAATTATTCTAACATTATGACATATATAATAAGAATGCACCTTGTAACGTGGCGACAGCGCGTCATGTTACAATGTGTGTGTGGTATAGTTGGTATAATGAGTCTTAAGATATTTGTTATTACAGTATATTATTATGCATGATAAAAATAAAATTATAATATACCTAATAAAGAAGGCAAATCGGATTGAGATGTTTTTCGACATAATATTTCTTCATTATAGCAAGGAAATGTTTGTAGCAAGATGAGTTATAACCTACTTTTACGTTAACATTGGATAGTAAAATAAAATCTTTGTATTTTAATCCCTTTTTTTGCCGAATTTCCAAACTTCATGACTTTTTTGCAAAGTTTTTTCACTAAAAACAATAATTCTTCATTTATTTTATGAGCAAATAACACAAACTAAATGTTCAGGTTTCATGACAAATGTGTATATTACTATTTTATTTATGTATACATAAACAAAATAGCACTTTTATAACTACACGTTTCACTACGAATCTGTTGCAAAATCATTTTAAACAACTGTCCGCTTGCTATGACTCACGTTGTCTGGCGGGAGCCAATCGCACTGCAACACGTTTCAAATCAGCCGGCCCCTAATAAACAATTCACACGCGCTATCGTATAACATTTCCGATCACCTGGCAGGTGTAAAGTCCCACCCAAATCGCCTGTCTTTTCAGAATTATTTATTTCTAGATGTAAACATTATCCTGTGTAAATCTCAGCGTGCCTCAAATACATTTTTCGAAAATTAAAAAATACAATTTTGAAACGGCCTGGCAATATTTTAGGCCCTACCAAATAATCTGGCTTATTTATTTTTATTTTCTTTTTCATACGAAATTTGAAGATATTAAAATTTCAAAATGCCTCAAGACATTTTTTGTAAATAAAACTTTGCAAAGTTAAAAATTCAAAGGTGGACTATGTCCCAATTCCCTTCAGCCAGGTCTTCGATTTTGTATTCAGAAATTACAAAGGAAGTGTTATACAAATTTTGACGGTGCCTCAAATACCTACTCTAAATTTTTCACAGCGCTTGTACTAATAGGTACGCGAAGCTTTCTTTGTGTGCCGTGTTAACGCCACCGTAAACCGTGTGCTTAGCCAACAAAAGCTAACCTGTTTGACAACCGGAATAGCTACACCAGTACAGCACCGATTACAAAAGTCAAACCTCAACCGCCTCCGGTTTCGCCAGTTACCACCATGTGCGGTGGGGACTATGGTGAAGATGGAATGCGACCAAACAGCCTAACGAACCCACTTTTGCAACCAGATGGAGACAGCGAGCTACCTTTAGTGAAAAGAAATGCAATACAAACAGTGACCGTGAATGTAGCAGTCGATGAGTTCCCTATGTGCGTAGAAGAACCTAGATCAACGCAACACCCTTGTCGGGAGCAAGACGGCCAGCAGCCAGCCGGGAAAACGGAGAAAATTCCATGCGTTTCCAAGTCGCAGTCAACCGTTGCAGCCAGAGCGGAGAATATTACAACCACGTCATCCCAACAGGATTCACCGCGAAATGGAGTGAGTAAAGGGGTACCCACACCAAACCCGATCAGATTTATTAGCAATAGTTACGAGATGTATGACAGCGGTCCGTTTGTGAGCAGAAGAGGAAAGTATTGACAAAAATGTGGTTAGACTACATCCAATGGTGCTAGGGAAAATTCTGAGGTTGGAAAGTGCGAATTTTTTTTAACAATTTCACTAACATCTACCCCTCAGGTCAAAACAGGGTCAAAATAGAACCATCCACAGCGGCGGCAGCCAATGCACTGGTGAAAAGTATTGTTTTCCCTAGACACATACTAGAAGCATATATCCCAGTTTACCTGGTCACTAGGCAACGGATAATTAGGTATATAGAGATTACATTAACTGAGGAAGAGATCTTAGCATTTATTTGCAGTCCAGTTCATATCATTGCAGTAAGAAGATCTACAAAAATACGGTGGAAAATAGCACAACCATAAAGAAAGCCCTGACAGTAAGTGCGGTCACATTTAAGGCACAAAAAAGACCTGAGAATATAAAAATCCATAGAGTTCGATGCCCTGTAGAACCGTCTGTTCCATCTGTTCTCCAGTGCTTCAAATGTTTCCATTATGGTCACTATAGCAAGCAATACCACAGCCAAGCACGCTGCAGATTTTGCGGCGGAACACATGATAGTAATAGTTACTCCATCTCCTCCCAAACTGTATGTCCGTATTGCGCAGGCCTCCATACAGCTACTGATAAATTATCCCAAAGGTTTATTAAAAAAATAAATAAAATGTATGATGGCTTATCAAGAAATTAGCTACCGGGAAGCACTAGCCTCATTCGATAACAGGCTATACGCAAGAGCTGTGGCAGCCCCACCACCTGACACCAGAGATATCTCCCAGTTCCCAACGTTACATAGCAAACAGAGTACGCTCCCGTTCTCGTAGGGCACATCTATGCAACTGGAACACTCCAAGCCATACCAAAGTACAAACCTTCGACAACTCAGATGGGACTTCATAATCCCTCCTGGAAACCACCAGAAAACTGTCTGACTCCAACAGATATCTACATCGAGACATAGTGATAACTTGAAGGGTTACCAACAACTCCTAATCAAAGCACAATAGAACCATTACCACTTAACAGAACTAATATTGTAAATGAAATAGACGACCCTACAGCCCCGCTGGGAAGAGGCTATCTAATAGACACAATTCTCAAATTTATCATTACCCTGATATAGAAAATACAGCTCGGAGTAAGCCCAATACCAATAGATGCGCTAAGAAAAAACATTGCCAAGTTGATCAGTAACTCGATAGATGACCGCCCTTATGGCCAATCCCAATAACATGCTTCAGTGGAACATTCGATCTATCCACTCAAACAGAGAAAATCTGCACCAACTCCTAAATGAGCATAACATTTCAATCGCAGGGCTAGTAGGGAAATTGTTAAAACCACCCTCTAACTCTTTGAAACCAGGCTATAACATTACGGGCAGACCGGGAAGACGGGTATGGTGCCGTAGCCTTACTTATAAAAGAAAACCTTTAGTTTAAGGAAATAAAATTAAATGTACACCAATCAGAGATTCAGGAATGCGCGGCAAGTATAAACTTTGGAAAAATGACCATATTAGTATGCTATAGACCCCAAAATGTCCGACTCACAAAACGAGAAATCAAACTGATCCTGCTCAAACTTCCACCCCCTACATTAACAATGGCAGATTTAAACGCCCACCACCAGAACTGGGGGTGCGAGTACAACCGCCGCCAGGGAAGCGTTCTTACAGAACTGATAGATGAACTGAATTTGGACTAGTTAAGCAATGGTTCGGAGACAAGAATGCAACGACCAACAGGAAGAAAATCAGCTGTAGATATAACTCTTATCTCTCCGGAACGAACATTCTGTTTCGAATGGAAAACATTACTAGACCTCTCGGGCTCCCACCACTATCCTGTTTTGATGTCTTCACCAGTTCAGATAGGAGACAACCCGGCGTTAACTCCTACATATTAATGGAATATAAAAAAAAAACAGCTGGCACCAATATAAACAGATAGCTACAGAAAACTTCAAAAATTTCCAGCTAACAGGGATAACAAAGAATATTATACAAAATTCATGACAATAGTGGATCAAACGGCCTCAGCATCCATTCCGGAATTCAAACCAAGACGTCCGCGCCGGGGAATCCGCTCCAGGTGGTGGGACAAAGAGTGCAATCAAGCCATTAAAGATAGGAGATCAGCATTGTAGCGTTACAAAAAAGAACCTAGCAATACCAACTATATCTACCTCAACAAGACACAAGCAATTAAGAAAAGACTACTTAAGAGAAAGAAGAGAGAAAACTGGGAAAATTTCTGTAATTCATTAAACTCTAAAACCTCGCCAACAGTGATATGCAGGCAGATTAGATCATTCCGGAACAAGACACGAAGTCATCATACCCAAATCCCACAGGCCGCGCCATGAACCTTCTCAGGTCTCTAACCCCAGACTGGTGTAGAGAAGAATCTGCATCCACCTGGCACAGAAATATGGACCCCCTTCTAAAACCATTTTCTCTCGACGAGCTAGAAAACGCAATTACTAAAACAAACAACTCCAGCCCGAGCCCAGATCAAATCCACTACGACATGTTAATCAACGTGCCAAAAAACGGAAAAACTATCTGCTTGCAGATTATGAAGAGTATTTTCGAACTCACGTTCCATCCCTCAACTCATTAAGAGTAGTACCAATACTTAAACCAAACAGGGACCCTTCAGACAGCTCGTCGTTTCGCCCAATTTCTTTACTGTCCTGGTCCCTGAAAACCTTGGAACGAATGATAAAGGAAAGATTGAAGTGGTACATTGAACATAAACGCCTATTGCCAGACTCACAGATTGGATTCCGTAGAGGCAAGGGGACAAATGAAATCTTAGCTCACCTAGTCACCTAGTTCATCTGTGTCATGGTAATAACCAATACCTACCGCTCTGTTCACTGACCTCTAAGGCGTACGATAACGTTATTCTCCCTATCCTGGCTAGTAAATTAAGGAGATTGACAGTTTTATAGACAACATGATTGCATTACTCGAGAATATAAAGAGGGGAACAAAACACATGGTCCTATACTGTCGTTCAAAGAATTACCACAAGGCTCGATCCTGTTACCACTACTCTTTAATATTTACTCCAGTGACCTACACCAAATTTCAATAATGAACGTTAAGATTCTTCAGTACGTGGATGACGTATGTATTTATACAAGTTTCCTGACATTTCAGGCCTACAAAAGAGTATTAAGTACTACCACTAATAGATTGGTGACATAGATGTTGAACAATGGCCTCGACCTCTCCCCTGATAAGTCGTCCATCATCATATTTACACGACATAGACTCCCTCAGACGACAAATATGTCCCTGGGGCCTTTTAACTTCCCAATGAGGAAAACCGTTTCATACCTTGGTCTAAAGCTAGACTCCAACCTGAAATGGTCAGGACATATCCAGCATATACTCAAAACGAGCGAAGCGGCGATCAACATTATTCGAGCGGTGAAAGGTAAAGCTTAGGATACAGATATTAAAACCACACTAATGCTATATCGAGCACCATGCGTCCTCATCTCGACTATGGCAATATGTTTTTTTGATCTGCCTCTAAAGAACTACTAACCAAAATCAATAGATACCAGTATCGAACGCTCAGACTGTGCACAGGGGGCCATGACATCCACACCTACAAACGCACTATTGGTGGAACATCCGTTGGGCATTCCTTAGGCGGAAGTTCATCCTGGGACTACTTGAAATAAAGGATAACCTACTCATTGCAAAAATATCTGCTCTTACAGTTCAGCTCACGAATTAGAGGTACGAATCGGCAACAGAACGAGGCTCTTGCCCTCACAACCGCCTTCTCAGAGGTAAAACAATACAGTAACATAATCTATAGGTCACGCCTCCTTCTAGTACATTTGCATAAAACTATGAGCGCAATGATGAGAGTAGATATTATCCTGGACATAAAATTTATGGCGGAAGGTAGTAATAACGAAGTTATTTTGAAGGAATACACTGCGAATCTAGCAGGCAATCCCACATGCCTATACACGGATGGCTCTAAATCCAAAAAAACTTTGTGGGTTGCGCTTTTGTGGATCCTGGGATTGACAAGTGGGACCTGTATCACCTCCCAGAAGAAGCAGCGGTCTACACTGCTGAATTACAAGCCATTGTAAAAGCTTTAGAACACGGCCTACAGTTGCGGGCAGATAGGCTGATTATCAGATTCTCGATCCGTCCTACTGAGATTATCCAACCTTGCAGCGGACAACGGAAGAAGCTGGTTAGTATACAAGGTCCTACAGTTGTTAACAAGGCTTAGAGAAAAGGGCTTGGAGGTAACATTTATCTGGACGAAAGGTCACGCCGGAATAGGAGGCAATGAATTAGCTGATCGGCTGGCTAAGGCAGCACCACATCATGGCATGAAAATAAAACATATTCCGGCCTCTGACTTGATCCCCCCACTTCGTAATAAAGCTAGACCGGAATGGAACACAGAGTGGAGATCAAAAGATCTACACAAAGCTAGACATTGTAGACAGAACCATCCAACAATCCCACGGAACCACGGGTACGACAACACGCCAACTACTCTGAAGATCACATCCTTTGTCTCCAGACTGAAATTCAACCACGGTCGCTATCCGAGCCACCTCTACAAGATCAACATGGTCAACTTCCCCGTGTGTTAGTGTGATGGCAGAAGCTTTGGGATTATTGACCTCATATTTTTTGTCTGCAGACGCCATTGGGATCATCAAGATTAACAGCGGAGTTGGGAAGACTCGGGGCAGAACTATGAACCAAGGTACGGATTCTCTTGCAAAAGAATAAAGCAGAAATCTTCATGACCCTCTTCGAGGAACAACATCGAAATATGACACCTGAACGAGCCGAATCAAGAGGTCACACGAGCGGACCTTAAACAAAAACCATAGACACGCAACAAAACAATAAATCCTATAACAACGCAGAACAACAGAATAAACTGAGCGGTTCGGCCTAAACATTTTAATATCTTGCATGTTAAATATTGTATTTTATAAGTTTAATTTACATATATTGTATGCCATATATAGATAAATGTATACGCACTTATAAATTGTAAACGTGGCCCTGTAATTAACTATCGGATAATATGAAATATTTGATAAGATGTAATCCGCTGGCTGTATGGTACACACAAAATGCCAATAAAAATAAATAAATAAACGGTATGATTTTAAATGAATTGTTCATTTGTGTATGTGTGTTTTTTTTTATATATATCTAACTTTAAGTCAACCTGAGACTTTATGCTCTGCAGCTAAGATAGTAATTTAAGTTGTTTATATTAAAGATTGACGTTGAAATCTTACTTACTCAGAATAATAGATCTGTGACTTGTTGACGTGTATGTCTTTTACAAAAGCAATTATAATTAGGGTAAACCCGGGATAGATGGCCATGATTTTTTCAAAAGCCAGTTTCACAACCTAATACACAAGAACAACCTGAAACATTGCATAAATTGCCTTTTCAATCCATAAAAAAAAACGTTGACTTCGTTTATAAAGATATACCAAATTTCATACGAGCTAAAAATTCTTAAAAAATATCTAACACTTGGCCATCTCACCCGAGTATCAGGTTTAGATGGCCAGACATGTAAGGGAGAGATGGCCTTAGGACAAAATACTTTAAAATCAAAGAGATAATTATTTTAAAACCTTTTAACACTTTAAACATGTTTTATTGACTTCTTGATGAAAAAATATTTGATAAAAATATTAATTGTAATTAAATTATAACTTAAACAGAACCTCATTTCCTCGTTGCTTTGAACCCACAGACGGCGTTCCCTGGTGTTGCAGCTTTTCCCCAACAATCTTGTAGTAGCTCGCCAAATTGTAATCTTCCTAGCTTCCGATCTAGGTAATCCCTTTGCCATTTTTCAACGACATTGCAAAAATGATGCTTTAAAGATTTGAAGACAGATCGGTCCAACGGTGGCAGATAATGGGTAGTATGGCTGGGAAGGCACATTAAAATGATATCATTAATATCAGCAAACTCCAACATCTGTACCGAGCTAGAGTGCGAAGTATGCTCATCCAAATTCAGTATAATTGCTCCAAGAGGTTATCGGGGCAAAAAATGCCTTAGCCATTCATAAAAGATCTCAGCATTCACGTAGGCAGATTTATTTGACATGGACAACTTTATTTCCCGGTGGCATGTAGTCCTCCCACTCCTTTCATGACTACATAAGGAGGAAGAAACATCCCCTTCAGCATTGCAGCATGCAAGCACTGTAATAGTTTCTCCTTTTTCTGACGAAGTAATCAGAAGAACTGTTTTTGACCCTTTTTTAAAATACAACAGCACCAGGTCGGTTATTTAACTGAAGGCCCGACTCATCCATGTTAAATATACTTCCAGGTTTATTTAGAAAATCATTTTCTTCCATTAGAATTGAAAGTAAGTTAAATATTCTTGACTTCATAACGATTCATTCCCTGGACTCTGCCCGAAGATACGCCTTCAGATTTTCGTACACTAAGATCTGGATGTCGATATAAGGACATTTGTAACCAATCGTAACCTGCTTTTACTTTTTCTTTATTAAATTTATGTTTTAGGCCAAGCTGAACAGCAAAATCATAGGGTAGACTTCGTACATAGTCCCTCGGTAAGGAAAACCCTTGGGACTACAATTTTTTATGTGGTGGACAGTCGTAACTCATTATCTGTACCCAAGGACTAAGACCCATTGGAATTTTGGAATCACAGCCAGTCTTTAATTTTCTTTCAAGAGTTTTCCTTGGAATATTAAACTCCATGGAAGCTTTTCTCACAGAATAACCATCATTGTTACTTTATTAATAGCATTTTTAAGAGCTTCTTCTTCCCATGATTCTCTGACGGAGTCTGCTTTTCGAATGTACTTATTTGGCATCTGTAAAAAATAACGATATTGTCAAAATTTAATACATAACACGTTTATGGGATGGCCATCTCTCCCGATACTGATGTGGCCGTCTCTCCCCGATCGGCCGGGGGAGACGGCCATAGCGCGTCATCAAACGTGGTTGGCGCAAACTCAATCATAACCTATGTACCGTAATGCATTTAGACTTAAACAACTCTAAAACTACAATTTCGGTCGCTACTCACAGCCTAAGTTATGTTCCAATCCAAAGGTTGTGACATACTGTATAATTCAAAGGTAGGTTTAAAACTAAAATCATGAAAATTACTTACTTCTAGTTAAAATAAATAGTCATGCGGAGCAGCAACATTCACTCACGTTACTAGCTAACTACTAACTGACCGACAGAGCTGTACATCGGATCCTGAAAGAATTACAGGCGTTGGCCATCTCTCCCGTATGGCTGTCTAACCCGGATTTACCCAAAATAGATCGAAATATAATTGACTAATATTAAATTTTAAAGAATAAAGAAGGTAGAATTAACTAGTACACTTCAGTATCTATGTGTAAAAACACGATAAGAAATGCACCTGATAAAGTGTATTTTTATGTCCCGCGAGATGCGAAAGTAAGAAAAATATGGTATATACCTAGGACAAAACGTAAATAATCTTCAACCAGTTGTTTATATTGTCATGGAGATCGTTCTACTGTAAGTACATGTTGTTATGTTAAATTTGTTAAATATAACAATTTATTTATTATCTATCAAACTATAATTATAACTTTAGATTACAAAAATTTAATATGTATATTTTTCAAATTATTTCTTATTCAAGCTTAATCCAAAGCAACTAAGAACCTTTTAAAGCCTACAAAGGAGACTATTAGACATTTTAAAAACGAATTTCAATCTCCTAAATACCGGGGCTTCAAAAAAATGTATACACACTTTAAACTATTGTTGTTTTCCCGCTCTACAAGGCTAGTGTTATATTTCTTCGCCAGGTGCCAGCATAATCGTCCCTCTATGTTATATTATCAGTTGGAATTTGTAATATCAACATGGGGGACGTACGTTTGAGTTTTGAAGAACGTAAGCAGGTTATTAAGTGGTACTGGAAGTTTGAGAATGTAAATGAAGTTCAAAGACAGTGGAGAAGGGAGTATGATACAGAACCACCTTCAAGATTAACAATTACACGCATACGAGACAAGTTCGAAGTTCATGGAACAGTGTGTGATGTGCATAAAGGTCATTCAGGTCGGCCTCGAACAGCTACAAGTGATGAGTCATCAATGGCAGTCTTGGAACTGTTTCAACGCTCTCCTAACAAATCTTCAAGGCAAGGGGCACGTGAAAGTGATGTAAGTGCTAGCAGCGTGCTACGCATTCTGAAGAGAGGCAAGTATCGTGTTTACATTCCAAGGCTGGTGCAACAGCTAAGTGACGACGATCCAGATAGAAGGTTGCAATTTTGTGAATGGATTCAGGAGATGGTGATACGTGAACCGGGATTTATGGGTAGCATCATTTGGTCGGATGAAGCCCAATTCAAACTTAATGGAACTGTCAATAGGCACAATTGTGTTTACTGGGGTGAAGAAAATCCTCACATTACAATTGAAAAAGCTGTAAATTTGCCAGGTGTAAATGTGTGGTGCGGTTTGTCTTCAAGGGGACTCATTGGACCTTTTCGATTTGAAGGCACTGTAACTGGTATTAATTACCTAACAATGCTTGCTGATTCCATATTTCCTGCCATTCGTGCATTATACGGTAATGATGATTTTTATTTTCAACAAGATGGTGCTCCGCCGCACTATCACAGGGACGTACGAGCTTACCTGGATCAAAATTTGTCGGGCCGGTGGATAGGACGCAGGGGGCCAATCGAGTTTCCAGCACGCTCTCCAGACCTTACACCACTGGATTTCTTCTTGTGGGGCACAGTAAAAGATGAGGTGTACAAACGTAAACCACGTAACCTAGACATTCTTTGGAATGAGATTCAAGCAGTGTGTAGAGAAATCTCATTGGACGTTTTGATACGATGTACAGAATCTGTGGTGACTCGTACTCAGAATTGTATTGATGCTGCAGGTCACCAATTTGAACAGTATTAACATTTGTTGTTTATGTTTGATTTACATTGGACTTTTAGCTTTCTATTTTCCTGAAATTTAACTTTGTAGAACGGTAAATAAATTTTCTATGGAAGTTCAAAGTGTGTATACATTTTTTGAAGCACCCTGTATATATTGAAGGGTATATGTCCACCTGAACTCATGACTTTAAGAGGCCACATCTTTTAATGATTGAACTGGCCGATAATTATATGTCTGTGGTACAACTGTTTCTCCAAATACGCCTAAAAAAGAATCCATACATCTTTTAATTACTAAATTTGGCCAAGAGTCAGCTTGATGTAGGCGGTAAGGTGTCTGCTTCTTAATTTTCCGACCAGGCTATAATTCCACGCAGTATCAGATATTTTTATTGATTTTTATCTGAAGAAATTGTTGAACATGATTTTTTAAAATTTTATTTCAACTTTAAAACAAATCTCACTACTTCTAACAGATACAACAAATGCAATTTCGGCCATTATATTAACAATGACTTCTTAGTATGCCACGCCAATAGCCATTGAAATTTGGTTAAGAAGCGAATCTGTTTTCGTAACATCCGTTATTTTATTTTTATCCATTTACACCCCACCACTTCGCGGAATTAAACATATCGGTCGTATAAAAAAGAAAAAATCGATCTTCTCAGTATTACAAATTTCGTTTAAAATGCTTCTAGGCGCCATAAAATTATATAAAAGACGAAAATGAAATAAATTAAAAAAATAATACATATTTCAATTGAAAGAAAACAACACCAAAACAATAAACTTATTATCAAACGTGAAAAAATTATGTAAGAATGTATATTTTCCTGGCGTATAATTGCAGTGAAGTCCTCACGGGTGTACCTCCGGATTGTGTTGTGAAAACACAATACGGTGGTACACCCTTGAGAACGTTTCCAACGATTTTCTGGAAAAATGATTTTCTTCTATTTTATGTTACTAGCTTCAAAGCTCGTCAAAACACGGGCGGAACGGTATATTCTGGCAAGTCATTTATTTACAATTGATTAACTTAGTAAAATTTTTTAGAAAACGACGCGCAATATAATTCCTTGTTCCCTACCTGTAACAAAAACTATCAGTGGTCACTCTGGTTCGGAGTGCATTTAAACTTTACCACAAACTTCGCTAATCTACTAGACCTATTATTGAATTACATGCATATTTCCCACTGCCAGCAATTTTATAGTCGGTTACTCCGGCATGTCCCTTGATTTACATTAGGTGTATCTAATATGTAACTAATGCACTAAAAGCGTAAAAAATGTAATAATTCAAATATCTAACACTTAATTACCTTGCAGCTTTCACTCCTCCAACGTCAGCGACTGTAGTATCTGGATTTGATACAAAATACGTTGTCACAATGAAAACATCGTTTTTTTGGGAGATTGTTTTACAAAACCGCTTCCATTCACTGTTTATTGTATGAGTATTCTCGTAAGAATTCAATATTTCACTAATTATACTGATAAATTACGATAAAACAAACACAATCACATAATCATAAATTTGCCCAGTAACTACTCCTTTGTTTACAATATGAACGTGGACTTTGACGTCACGATGCGGTTGGACCATAAGCGTTGTGATTTAGGAAGTTACATTTCTCTTGTATTTTGATCACTTTTGACTAATTAAAATCAATAAATAAAAGGCAAATAAATATGAACAAAAATGTTTTGGTAATTCTAAAGTAATAAAGCTTCCAAAT
This sequence comes from Vandiemenella viatica, assembly GCA_031002005.1. NCBI lineage: Eukaryota > Metazoa > Arthropoda > Insecta > Orthoptera > Morabidae > Vandiemenella > Vandiemenella viatica. The sequence goes on from CM061920.1 coordinate 118,679,536, forward strand.
AAAAATACTATACATCTATTTGAATTGCATGCATATTCCCTATTACCCTTGCTTCGATAGCTTTAACCCACGATCGAGGGCCAGTGTGCGCTCCATTAACATTAGCAGCGTCATCGGTACACAGACCCCGTGCACATCTTGATATTTATGTCCAATCTTCTTTGTACGCCATAGAAAATTTCAAACAAATTTTCGACTGTTGTTGATACCGTTTTATAGATGTCGATAATAGTTTCATGTAGTTTAAGTGAAAGCATAATGGGTCTTGTTTATTATTTGAAACAACACTAGTTTCATCGACCATAACTAAGTAGTAGACAACATTTTTTACTGCTTTGTTTATACTATGCAATACTTCGTCAGTCAAAATTGTACACAGTTTGTTAGTGATAACGTGTGACAGTCTTTTATTACTGCTGTTCTGGAACCACGACTTTAACTTGTAACATCCTGTTATCGCAGATTCAACAATCGAATGTAATTTGAATGTTAATCCTCATGGTCCCTTATAGCAAGGCTTCCACTCATTAAAAAACGAAGAGTTGAAATAAATTTTAAGAAGGCGCTTTTGGCTGTTTTCGCATCTTCAAGTTATTTTTGGATAACATGCAGTGTTTATTCGCGCCTTACGCAGTACACAAAACCAGTGAAGGTTTTCAATAGTTTTTAAACGTTTCTAAAGTTCTATTGCTTGATGAAAAAACCACTTTGAGTGAATGCCTTATTGCAGTGGTCCGCAACCTTTTCCTACTCGCGGCACACCATAAGGTTATCCATTAATCTCGCGGCACATCTTACACAGTCGGGTGGTTGAGCGAAAAGAAAAAAAAAGAAAAGGTCTTCAATACACGAAATTTTTTCCGGGGTATATGGCCCCCTAACATGTAAAAAATGATAGCTAAAAACAGCGGTTGCATAAAATTAATAATCAGGCAGTTTTATATTACTATTATGGTAAATAATTCTACACAAAAGTTCAATGAGACCCTTCTGCCTGGTTAACTGGACACAGGTAACTGATCCGTGGATAAATCGTTGACATTTCTTCATCGGCGGATTTGAGTCTTTCCCTCTTGGATGTTTTAATCTCAGTCAACATTGAGAAGTCCAATTCACATAAATATATAGTAGGAAACAGTGGCGTAGCTAGGTCAACAACGGCCCCCGTGCAAAAAATTTATTTTGGGCCCTCAGACCAGATGGGCGACCTTTTTTTTCCTTTGTGTTGCTGTGCTGAGGCTGGAGGCCCCTGAGCAGTGAGGGCCCTTTGTGAGGGGCTCGCTGTGTCTCAGGGGCCCCCTTTGACGACGGTAGAGCTGCACCGCCTAGCCCCATAGTAGCTACGCCCCTGGTAGGAAATGGCAATAACACATTAACTGCAATATCGGAGATATCTGGATATTCACTCCTTATTGTTAGCAAAAATATATCTAAAGAAGCATCGAGAAGTTTTAATTTCAAAGTTCTGTCAGCTTTTAAATCTAGGAATTCCTCTTGAATATTAATTGAAAGATGTTCCGAATTTGCTACGAATTTTTTTTTATTTAATTTAATTGCAATGAAGCACAGGCTCCGGTGGCAATTTCCCTATACCCCCATCTTCCCCCTATCCTGCACCTACCTACATTTACCTTCTACAAATTTTAACTTTAAATTCTTTCATCGTTTTTGGTAAATTATTCATCATATCCCTTGGTAACTTATTCAAATCACTGACACCCTTACCCAAAAAAGAGAATCTTCCCACACCCTTGTGCCTGAAATAGAGTGCCAGCTTGTGGTCATGGTCATCTTTTCCCTTCCATGCACTCCTTTTCATACCTATTGCAATATCTTTCCATGCCTCATCGCCAGAGTATGCCCTGTACACTCCCATGACCCTCCTCATCCTCCTCTTGTCTTGCAATAAATCCCATTCCAGCTCCTTTATCATATCAGTCACTGATTGCATTCTGCGATAATTTCCAGAAACAAATCTAGTAGCCCTTTTTTGCACCCTCTCCAATTCCTGTATTTGATACGTAAAATGAGGGTCCCATACTACACTACCATATTCGAGCAATGGTCTGACCAAAGTTTTGTAACCCGATTGGACCGAGCGTGGCGGTGTAACGGTTAGCGTTCTTGCCTCGCATTCGGGAGGACGGCGGTTCGAATCCCCGTTCGGGCATCCTGATTTGGGTTTTCCATGGTTTCCCAAATCACTCCAGGCAAATGCCGGGATGCTTCCTTCAAAAGGCCATGGCCGAATTCCTTCCCATTCCTTGCCCCCATCCTTTCCCGTCTCTAAAGACCTCGTTGTTGGGAGACGTAAAGCAGTTAAAAAAAAAAAAGTAACCCAATTGGGTATTTCACTACTTCTTCAAAATGGTTTTAAATTGTTTATTGGTACACGTTAATCACCGAGTGAAAAGATTTTTAGACGGCAGTGCATTATTTTGCGTAAAATTCAATATTAAAATTTAAAGAATTTAAAGGCCCGCCAAAACGCTCCTTCGCTGCCTGGCGCGTGCATTGACAGTCGTGAATAGTGTGTTTCCTATTACCCAAGTTTTCAATTATTTTTGATTGTTGCTGGTTACTTCTTGTTATTAATGAAATTTCGTTTTGAATATAAAATCGAAAACAATTTGTAAAAGCCTACAGCGGAAAAATATTGAAAGTAGACGCCTTATTTGTGGGGCTAGCTATAGAAACAACCACTGAGTTTTATTTTGTGGAGCTTAAAAATGTAACAACTTCAATTTGATATTGCGACAAAGTCACTTACGATATTTCAACCAATGCCCCATACAGCTGATGCCTTTTCTAACGTCATGTTATTAAAACTAATTAATTTTTAATTTAATTTAATTGCAATGGAGCACACGCTCCGGTGGCAATTCCCCTACACACCCAACTTCCCCCTATCCTGCACCACCCTACGATTTTCTGTGAAGCTCATTTACACCGAGATTTCGTAGAGTTAAATGTAATACGTTGTTTAAGGCGAGAATTATTAGGGTTAGGGTCCTAAGGTTCGATCCTAGCTTCGGAATATGTTCAATTTGTTTTCTTTCGTCATTTTCTTTGGATACTAGTTGCTGTTGGTTGCATCACATAATCATTTTCTCCCGAAAACCCACCAAAACATCAATTTAATTTTTCTTTTTTTCTGAAGGCTTCACAACTTTTTGGATAACAAGCGAATTACAACCGTTTGAAACAACCAAAGAAGATTTCAAAAAGGAAATTGGACGTTACTTGCACACCATAAACAAGTGTTTTTTTTTAAATATTACTTGCATATTAAAAGTAAATACCGCTTAATAGACGCAGTTATGTCAGGAAGGTAACCTGCAGTTGTATCCAGCGGCGTAGCAAAGTCAACAAGGGCCCCGGTGCAAAAAATTTATTTTTGGCCCTCAGGCCAGATGGGCGACCTTTTTTTTCTTTGCATTGCTGCTACGGACCCCCTGAGCTGAGGCTGGGAGCCTCTGAGTTGTGCTTGGGCGCCCCCTGAGGTATGCTTGGGGGCCCCCTGAGTGTAGGGGCCCCGTTGCACTGCACCGCCTAGCCCCTTAGTAGCTACGACCCAGGTTGTATCGTCTGGTAAAAATCCCAACGAAAAGGACACAATGCGTTCCGGAACTGTTGCAAGATTTCTACAAGTGATGTCACTTCTAAAATAAATTCCATTATTCGCCGCGGTGCACCTGTATTTTTTGTGTGATATTCTCTCTCTGGTAAGTTAAAAAAATTTCATGTATGGTAGCAATTAGTTTCAAACGCTTGTATGACGCTTAGCAACTATTATGAATTCTTCGAATAAAAACATAGTAGTGGAAAAAACAGCATACAAAAACGGAAAAAATGCACGCAAAAAATATTATCGCAACCAAGGTTCAAACGTAGGACGTTCTGAATTCCATTACCACTCTTCAATCACACAGCTATCAGGACACTACTACTTAATTGCTTCTCTTTATGTTAATAGCAAACACTTCACAGTTTCTTCGTGTGAGATGAAGTGAAACGATGTAGGTAAATGAATAAACAAACAAATTCAGTTTTATTGACAAAAAATATCATTTATCTATAAGCCTTAATCTGCAATTAAGAAAAATGGCCCACAACATCCAGTTGTTCCGAGCGTGGTGAGAGAGCGGTTAACGCTCTGGCCTCGCATCCGGGAGGACGCCGCACAGTGTGATATTTTCGAAATCTAGAGGTACAAAAGTCAGTTTTGATAATAGTCTACGCAGGCAAAATAGTTATTTATATTCAAAGTAGATAAACCATATTAGTTATTACTCGGAACAAAGGTTTATTTTCCACGAATTCACTCTTAACAATAGAAAAAATAGTTTGAACAATGGGCTTCATGTGATCCACCGATCAAGCCCTCCAGTCGGCTGCGCCATTTGACTGAGCTTGGTCGATGATTACGCTGTGTTTCTGTGTGTTAGTAGTGACTTGTGTGTTTCTGTTGCTTTTGGCGATCCTCAAGGCAAGTTTACGCATGCTTTTTCCGTGATACATTAGCATCATTAAAACAGAGCGAGATTATTTTTAATTAAAAAAAAAACTACTGAGCCAATTTCATGTTGCATTTTAGTTCATTATACCACATTATATCGGTCTCTTGCTATATTAGCTACAAGAAATACCTTCATTTGTTTGCGCATATTTACGACACCCATACAACTTTTCTTTATTTTCACAGCACAAATTTCGCGTACAGAATTTTTCGACGTATGGTTTGCTAACGCACAACAATCAATATCTAACTTTCAATCTAAATATAAATGAGTCTCAAATTGAAGCTGTTACATTTTTAAGCTCAGCAGAATAAAAGTCAGGTTTTTTTTCTATAGCCAGCCCCACAAATAAGGCGTCTATTTTCGATATTTTTCCGCTGTAGGCTTTTACAAATTGTTCTCGATTTTGAATTCAAAATGAAATTTCATTAATAACAAGAAATGACCAACAACAAACAATAAAAATAGTTAAAAACTTGGATAATACGAAACGCTCCTTTCCCAGCCACAGCGTTTACAGACGTGTGATGTCACTCAAGCGACCACCTATCCTAGAGCGTTTTCTGTCACGTGACCAGGGGTAAGAAAAGTATAATTTTTATTTCGCTTTTTTATTAAAAATAATTCACTTTTCTTTTCAAAATTGAAAAAATTAGCTTCCTGAAGCATTAATCTACGAGAATGAGTTCAATTTATAATATTTTTTTAATACTGTCAAATAGCCTCTTCCTTTACTTCTCCCGTACATCCCCTCATCACTCTCTCCAACAAGTGCAAAATTTTCACACCTTTTCCTACCACCTGTCCAATGTGTCCTACCCAGTTAAGCTTGTTATCAAATGTAATGCCAAGATATTTACATTTCAAGTCTTCAGCAAGCAATTCTTTCCCCACCTTATTATTCATAATTAACTTTTTGTTTTTTATTTGTGTATCTAATAAGCTGACTCTTCTTTGCATTTATCTTCACCCCATGTTTACCAACCCAACTATATATCCTGTCCAGATCACCATGCAACTGTTTACAATCCTCTATTGTTTTGATTCTTTTATATAGCATTATGCTATCTGCAAACAATTGTTCACGAACCCAGTAGAAATCTTCAACACTTTCGCCAAAGTACTTTTTAAATCTCTGCTGGAGGACTTCTAAATCTTATTTAATTAATAAGTGCATCACCATTTTATTACCGTCATCAAGTGACCATACAGTCGGAAATATCTCACACGACCCATTTTCAGTCCTCTGTAACCACAAATCCATCTTATTCTCAAATCTTTTAATCTTATCCATATTAATAAGAATATTTTCGTTCCTACCTTGCATTTTGATGTTTAGCTCATTCAAGTATACGAAAAGTTGGTAAGATATGCCATACCCATTCGCCATCTGAGAATAAATCCGCGTACTTACGTCGTTCAACAGTAAAAAATGCCTGAACCTTTTCTCTAAGTTCAAATATTCGCTTTAACACCTTTCCTCGTGACAGCCAGTGAACTGTATGTAATAGGAGTGTAGTGTGTTCTGAAAACATTTTCTGACAATAAACTGAAAAAGGTCGCGAATTAAGGGCCGCGATTTTATGAAGTTAACGACTTTTACTACTTCGTCCCGCACATCTTTCAGAGAAGGTGGCAGAGACAAAGCAACAATGGCTTCGCGGTGAATGAGACAATGATCGCATCGTACGTTGGGATTTCGCGTGGAAGAATGACAGATGAAGATGAGGCTCTTGGGGAGAAATTAAATTCTTACTCAGATTTCAGAGGTGAGAATAGAATGGTAATTATTGGTGGGGATTTAAATTTACCAGGTGTAAACTGGGAAGGAAATAAGATTAATAACACACGGGAACAAAGATTTACAAATACTTTAATAAGGGAAGGAGGATTTACACACCGAGCGTGGTGGTGTAACGGATAGCGTTCTGGCCTCGCATTCGGGAGGACGGCGGTTCGAATCCCCGTCCGGGCATCCAGATTTGGGTTTTCCATGGTTTCCCCAAATCACTCCAGGTGAATGCCGGGATGCTTCCTTCAAAAGGCCATGGCCGAATTCCTTCCCATTCCTTGCCCCCATCCTTTCCCGTCTCTAAAGACCACGTTGTTAAAAAGGGACGTTAAACTGTTAAAAAAAAAAAAAAAAAAAAAAAAAAAAAAAAAAAAAAAAAGAGGATTTACACAAGTGGTTGAGCAAAACACTAGGGGGCAAAATATTTTGGATATATTCCTAATAAAGCCCGATGATAACCTCGTGGGGTGTCAAGTAACGGAAGGAATAAGTGATCATGACGCAGTTCTGATGGATATTAGAGGATTCAGTGAACCAGCAGCCAAAACTGCAGGGGGAAATAGGTACAATTATAAAAAGGCACAGATTTCAAATTTGAAGAGATATTTCAGAGAACGTTTCAGCAAATGGAAGGAAGGCACAAGAACAGTAGAGTCAAGGAGGGAAGAGTTCAAGGAGATAATGAGAAAGGGGGAAGAAAAATTTATTCCAAAGCAGAAAATAAAGAGAAGTAGAGAACCTATGTACTATAATAGGGAAGTGAGGAGGTTAAAGAGGTTGATAAGAAAAGAACATAACAGAGTTAAGAGACAGCAGGGAAGTAGGGAATATTTAAAACAACTAAACAAGGACTTAATAACAGCAAAGAAAATGGCTAAAGATGGCTTTATGAAGAGTATTGTCAGTGCAGGAGGACCATTGACTGATGTATCTAGAAATTTCTATGGCTATATCAGGAAACTGAGGGGAAGGGAGGGTGTAGAGACACTTATAGATAAGGATGGAGAAGAAGTTACTGACGATTTGAAAAAGGCAGAGATTTTAAGTAACTGGTTCAGTGAAAGCATTAGGGACAATGAATCAGAAACAGGAGGGTCTAATTCGGAGAACGAGCTTAACAACACAATTAGAAATGACGATAGTAAAAAATTTGATATCCATCCTGAGGAAATCATGAAGGAAATAAGAAAGCTGAAAAAAAATAAAGGGGCTGGTGAAGATAATATTACTACAGATATCTTAAAGATAGCCGGATGTGACATTGTACCTTATCTTGAAATATTATTTAAATTGAGTCTAGACAGTTGCTGCTTACCACAGGACTGGAAAAGTGCAATAGTAGTACCGGTACATAAGGGAGGGGTTAAAAATAGAGTTGAGAATTACAGGCCAATCAGTTTGACATCAGTGGTAGGTAAATTAATGGAAAGATTGATATGCAACCACATCAGAAATATATGTGAGGAACGTAAGTAGTTTTCAAGCAGGCAACATGGTTTCAGGCAAGGATATTCATGCGAATCTCAGTTGGTGGGATATATGCAAGATATTTCAGATGAAATGGACAAGGGAGGCCAAATTGATAGTGTAGCACTAGATCTGTCTAAGGCGTTTGACAGAGTAAGCCATAAAATGGTAGTAAATAAGGTAAAAACCATTTGAGTGGATAAGAAAGTCATTTGCTGGGTAGAAGAATTTTTAAAAGGTAGGAAACAGAAAGTTAGGGTGGGAAATACGGTATCAAAGGAAGTGGAAGTAAAAATGGGAGTGCCGCAGGGTAGCGTATTGTGACCATTGCTATTCATTATTCTAATTAATAATTGTGTTGATTGTTTACTTTCTGAAATTAGATTGTTTGCAGATGACATAATGCTGTATAAAAGGATCAAAACGATAGAGGACTGTAAACAGTTGCAGGATGATCTGGACAGGATATCTAGTTGGGTTGGTAAACATGGGATGAAGATAAATGCAATGAAGAGTCAGCTAATTAGATACACAAATAAAAAATAAAAGGTGAATTATGAATATAAGGTGGGGAAAGAATTGCTTGCTGAAGACTTGAAATGTAAATATCTTGGCATTAAATTTGATAACAAGCTTAACTGGGCAGAACACATTGGACAGGTGGTAGGAAAAGGTTAGAAAATTCTGCACTTGTTGGAGAGAGTGATGAGGGGATGCACGAGAGAAGTAAAGGAATTGGGTTACCAAACTTTGGTTAGACCATTGCTCGAATATGGTAGTGTAGTATGGGATCCACATTTTGAGTATCAAATACAGGAGTTGGAGAAGATTCAAAGAAGGGCTGCTAGATTTGTTTCTGCAAATTATCGCAGAATGCAATCAGTGACTGATATGATAAAGGAGCTGGAATGCGATTCATTGCAAGACAGGAGGAGGATGAGGAGGGTAATGGGAGTGTACAGGGCATATACTGGCGATGAGGCATGGAAAGATATTGCAGTAGGTATGAAAAGTAGTTCATGGAAGGGAAAAGATGACCATGACAACAAGCTAGCACTCGATTTCAGGCACAAGGGTGTGGGAAGATTTTCTTTTTTAGGCAAGGGTGTTAGGGATTGGAATGAGTTACCAAGGGGAATGATGAATAACCTACCGAAAACGTTAAAAGAATTTAAAGTTAAAATTTGTAGAGGCCAAGTGTAGGTGAGAGCATGTGCTCCATTGCAATTAAATTAAATTAAATAAATTAAATTTAGCTGCAAATTCTTTCACTGGGCTTGTCATAGTAGCCGCTCCGTTTGTACAAACACTAACGCAATCCTTCCACGTTAATTCATTAAGGAGAAAATATTCATCAGTCAAACAAAATACTTCTTCACCGATAGTTTGCTCTAGAAGTTCTTTGCAAAAGAAGAAATTACGACTACATCTCCACCAACGTAGCGAATGAAAGGCAGAAGTTGCGTATGGCGGCTAATATGTGTGGACTTGTCGATCTGAAGTGAGAACTTCTGAATGTTGTTGATTTTTTGCTTCATAATGTTTTGAATATCACGAGACATATTAATAACTTTGCGATTGATTGTGTCAGCAGAAACAGGAATTTTTTAAATTTCACTATCAGATTCTAAGCCCAGAACTATTCTCGCCATCTCTTTACAAACAGGCTTTAACGATGTCACCTACTGTATGTGGTTTCTTGGCCTTTTGCGATAAGTTCGGCTGCCATATAACTGGCTTACTGTACTTTTTCCGAAACACGTACTATAGCGGTCATGATCGTTCTTTTTTTTCTCTGATTTTCCAACAACCGACCAAAATAATTGACATCTTTGCTTGAAAGAAAAGAATCTTTCGTTGGCAAATGTCGTTTCAATTTACTGGGAACCATAGCAGCGTTACTGAGTTTTTCACTACAAACGATACATTCGGTAATTGAGTACGTTTTTTCACCATACAAAAAAAACTAATTTCCGCTGCATCAATTTGATTTATTTCTTTCTGGCTCAGCGCTTTCTCCAGTTGCACTCATAGACGGAGCACTCCGTTCAAGGAATTTGTCAATCTTGAAGAAACAAAATAGTCTGCTAATCGTAATAGAAAATATCAAGACTAACTACTAACACAGTTATCGGACCACTTCAGAGCACAGCTATGATGGAACTGAAGTAATTGGAAGAAGCGGGATGTATACACTGCAAACAAGCCACATATACGGTTTCGATTGTTTTGACAATGATGTCTAACAATGTGTGGGTGCAACGGTACAGGAACAAAGTAATATTGTTGGAGAAGCACCAACACCGACAAGTTAATAAAATAACAAAAGTCTTGGAAGGTTCTGCTAATCCCACCAGTTTTGACTGAGGGAATAGCACATACGCAGAACATGCGGTAAATATAACAGAACCTCAAAGCGCAGCAGCAGAGGGGAGGAATAAAATATTTCAAAAATGAATAAACAAAACTAACAGCAACTGTGAGTAAATAAATAACATTTAATTTCTTAGAATACAACAATATGTAACAATTCGCGGCACATGAAATTAAAATATAATTAATAAAAAACTTGACAGTTAATTCCTTACAATGCGTAAAATTTCGCGGCGCACCGGTTGCGGACCACTGCCTTAGTGGACTCTTCAACTCTTGATGATTTGGTTGGAGCAGAAACGCCGCTAGATATGATTTCTTTACAGATTTGCCGAAACACTTTATCTATATCTTCAACATATAACAGCCAAGGAAAAACTGTCTACAACTTGAAAATTTCTCTTTTTCTCATGAATTTGTTGGATACGTCGAGCTGTACTAAAATTGAGAAGAGCTACTAGTGAAGGGTTCTTCAGATCTGCTAACTTTACGATTTCTAACGACGAATTTACCTATATAAACAACCAATTTTCTTAAATAAACGCAATAACATCACGCACGACGCGCTCTCAAAGCACGTGCTTTATTTATTAGGGTGACTGGCAAGGATTGAAACATTTAAGACACAGCCGCGAACCCGCGAAGAACGGGTGATGCTCGATGGAGGGTGGAGAGGAGGGGTGAGTTACTTGGCTTACCTGTGTGCGTGATCATCACAGATCACACATACAGTTACTTAAAACTTACTAGATGTTGTTACGTACTCTCCTTGGGTATGGCGCGCAGTCGTGCACGCTTGCATTCTAAGCAAGCGTGACCTCGACGCTCGCATTGTAAGCAAGCGCGACCTCGTCAAGTCGTCTGGACTAGCCACGCAGCTTGTGAGGTTGGTGATTCAGGAATCGCTCAAAATCGATTACTAATTAGTTTAGATGTCTATGTTCATAGGTGCTAGGCACCCACTACTTACTTATCGTGGGTGCTGGACGCCCCTTTTAGTTCTCATTTCTTTTTCACTAGTTTTGTTGATTGTAATTGGCTGAAAGTTTGATAGTTATATTAAATGCAGTAAATTGAAGTTAAACTTTTTGGTATATTTAATTCAACATCTTAAATTTCATGTGCAACTAAAAACATTAAGTATTATAGATTTCAATTGTAGATTGTTACTAAAACATATTGCACACTTTTGTTCTACCTGAATTATTAACATTTTGTTATTTTCATTAGTATTAAAGCATAAAAATAACAATAATCTGCTAGAAACGCAACAAATGAATATAATATAGAATTAAGTAGCAGTAAATACTGACTTCTGTTGCTCAATAGTATCAATCCTAAAAAAATCGATTGTTGATGAAACTACTCTATATCACAAGATTATTTCAATCTTAAATATAATAGTTTCTTATTTACTTATTTCTAAAAAGAATTAGAATAGCGACTCGTTAGGAAAAATATCATAAATAAAGTATTTTTATCTATTTATTAGTTACTGTAATATGATTGAGGAGTAAAGCTCTTATCCAATTTTATAAAAAAGTTAAGTACATAGTATAAATTTTATTAGACTATTTTAATAAATAAATTTAAGGTTCGTTTAGAATGTATAGGAAGTACGTGGGAAAAAACGAGACTGGAAAGTGTGGCGCTTGTTGCACGTAAGTGGTAGGAGTGTGGGTTGCAGTTGGTCTAAGAAGTGGTTTAATTGGGCATGTATGGAAGAGGGATGGTAGGAAATAAATGAGGCTCACCTGTGGTTTGTCCACTTTGTATTAGGGATGAAAGGATGAGGGAGTTGGGTGAAACTATCAGGGTGTTGTGCGAAAGGGTCAGAGCTCTTGAGGCTCGGCCTATGTTGGCTCAACTTGTGGAGGCTCAGACTGTGGAGGATTTGCCTGCAGAGGCAGAAAGTAGAGAGGGGGGGGGGGGTAGAGAAAGATGGTTGGGTGCTGATAATATGTCTTATGAGAAATTCTGTTAATAGGATGAAGATGCCAGACACGTCAGAATTTGTGAAGAAAAATAGAGTTGACCTGTTACCAGAGTCAGGGGGTAAAGAGCCCCACGTAGGAGTAGCTAAGATGCAACAGGCCTTTAGCAATAGCGTGCAAGGAAAGAATAAGAAGACAAGGGTTCTGCAAGGTAGTAGACATGGGAGAGGTGTTGGCCCTCTTCTGCGGGATTGGTTAGGCACAGGTTACCAGAACACAAGTTTTTTCAAACATAGAGCACATTAGGACAGGTAGTAGAGGGTATAAATGAGTAGTGCGGGGAATAGTATTTATAGAAACGCGAGTTATGGTATAGAGTAAGGCTGCCCAATCCCAGGTCCACCAACGCACTTGAATTGACCCACCAACAGCAGCAATCTAGAATGTGCTACCTCAAAAACCTCAGCAAAGGACACAATGTTGTTTTTACATTTTGATTATAATTTTTTTTTTTAACTTTTTCAAAGGTCTCATTGATGGTTTTTACTTTTTTATTGTTATAAACTATTACTTATATTTAAACATCGATTGTAACTATAGGCAAGTATTATGTGGCATTCAAGCAAACTTAGAATGGAAATTGTGGCCCGCAGGCCAACTTAAAATCGGAATTATGAACCATCTCCAAAACTGGATGGGCAGCCTTGGTATGGAGATGGTGAAAGAGGCGCAGTATACCAGAGTTGAGCTGATGCAGGTCCTAATTCACCATGACCGGCCACAGTTGAACCACGCTGATAGGCGGGTAAAAGTGGAAACGGAGGTGCTAGGAAGACCTTCAAGTTGCAGGTAGTATTCGTTGTTGAAACTAAAATAATTTAATAGTTTAAGTTTTTTAATAACTTTTTAAATTCATAAACGATTATGATTTTTTTTCCACTTCCGGATATGTCAATTTGTGGTGGACCAGCTAATATTTTTACGTTCTGCCACCATCGAGAGGAGAAATTATATATGGGTAGGATAACCCACTGTCATGTAAGTGGTAGACTGCGTAAATAATACACTAGCTGGTTATGTACAAGTATTTACATTTATGTACATAATAACCAAATAACAACCCATAAGACCTTCCATTCCCTTATTCCTGCCATGTCAGTTTTAATTGTGTGACTAATTCTCATTAGGCTAAACCATCCCCCATTTATCTATCGTCGTCTAAGCACGCTCATTCTCACCTGTCTTTATGATGCCATCGAGATGTGTTGTCGGGTGAGGTCTTCCACCATCACCGTTGCTTGCTGCCTTGGCGTCTCCTGATGTCCGCTTGGTTTGCCAACCAACAGTGACCTCGACTACCTGGAAGATCTAGCAAACCAATCTCTCTCCGTCGATTGTTCCCGAGTTTAGTTCAACTCTCCCCACTACATTTTCCCATGTATTCAATCCCATAGCTCCGTGATGAGGTCATTATAACCTTATTAAATCATTGCTTGCGTGAAATTGCTGAGTGTCTAGGTCTACTAGGCAGTTCATCGTCTTGCGAGTTTACACATTCATTCTGGACCATCTGTTTACAGTCCCTGTCGCCACTGACCTAGCTCTCTATTCTTCTCTGTAAAAATCCTATACTTCCCAATAAATCCGTAAAAAAAACTTTAGTCCACTACAAATCATTGAACTTCTATATCTGCATTGGTATCCACCATGATGAACTCCATTATATACCTTGCATGTAGAGGAGAGATTACATTTCTGCTTAAATGTGCATAGGTTTATACACAGTCCTACAATGCGATGCTTGCCATTATTTATATTTTATGTATCTATCAATATTTATGTCTTCCTTAGGATGTAAAAATCACTTCCAATTTATTTATTTGTTTTCACTTTAACATTCACTAGACGACCCGTGCGAAAATTTCGCGAATAAAATGCGATGAATAGTGAGGTTGAATGCTTGTAATATAATGAATAGTAGAACCGTACTTTTGTAGCAGATATTTCATTTAGTGTAATAGGTACGCAGCAAAATACTCACAACATATTACGAAACAGTTAGGAAAATTTAAAACACACTGTATTTATGACAAACTGTCACTGACCTTAGTAGAATA